>CM060688.1:26091821-27291821 GCA_030686995.1 Artemisia argyi | reverse complement strand
AACAAGCTTTTGATGAGTCGTTCAGCAAAGCTTGGGATCGATATAAAGATTTGTTGGAAAAATGTCCAAATCATGGGTTCACATCCCTTCAGCAGATTGATACTTTTTACAATGGGTTGTGTCATGCTTACCAAGACTCACTCAATTCTGCTGCGGGTGGGAATTTGTTGGCTCGAAACACGAATGATGCTTTTATGATAATTGAGAATAAGGCTCGTATGAGAATGTCTAGAATCAAACCTCAGGTTTCTAATGCTAGTAAAACTAATGATGAGATGATGAGTATGTTAGTGGCTCTTAATAAGAAAGTTGATGCTATGTCTACTGAAAAACCTAATCATCAAGTGAATGTTGTAAATCAAGGTTGTGTAACTTGTGGTGGTGCACATCCGTATTACGAGTGTCCGTCAACCGGTGCCTATGATCATGAGAACGTGTATGCTACAAATATGGGTGGCAACGGTTACCCACATCCTCAAGGAGATAGAAATCTTCTCAGCTACCGTTCAGGCAATTATCTTGGACCACCCGGTTTTCAAAATCAGAGTCATAATAACAATGTTCAAAACCGTACACATCAAGTTAATCAAAATCAAAATCAAACAAATCAAGGTTTTCAAAACCAAGGTGTTAACCACAATCGTAATTTTCAGGCAAATCAAAATCAAGCCCTGATTCAAGGGAATTTTTAAAATAACAATCATGGGAATTTTAATCATGGAAATCAGAATCATGGCTTATTTTCTACTGCTTATTTTATTTTCAAAATTTTTCTCCAAGTTCATTTCAATATTTTTGATTTTCTATGAATTTTTCTGATTTTTCTGAGTTGTTTTACTATTTTTCTTAATTTTTCTTAGTTTTTATTCATTTTTTAATACTTTTTAATAAATAAAAATCAATTAAAAATCAGAAAAAGCCTTAAAAAATCCAAAAATATTTTAGATAATTCTTTTCTATTATTTTAGATTTTTCAAAAATTAATTTGCATTTTTCACTTTTATTTTTACATTTTCTTTTATTTTTAATTCATTTAAAAATACAAAAATAGAAATTAAATCATAGAAAATAAATAAAAAGTCAAAAAATATTTTTCTTTTTCTGAAAATTCTTTTTAGTTGTTTAAGATTTTTAGAAAATTGTTTCACATTTGTAGGATAATTTTCAATAAAAGTTTATTTTTAAGTTGTACGTTACGTTTTTAAAATCGCGTTTGAATTTCCATTTTTAGAATTTAATCATTAGTGCATACTTAGCTTGTACATCCTTCATTATTTGTGATTGTTTGTCATCATTTGAATTTCTCATTCACAAATTTTCACTATTACACTTTTCACGACGCGGATTTTACGAATCAAATTTCTAAGATTCCATTCACACCTTCGTTGGGATACGACTCGGGTGATCTGTATTTCTTGCGGATCTCCTCGATACTATAACTATATACTATAATTGATTTTTTGAACATCATGACACATTACCAACTTATATGGGTTTTCAGTCTCTTTATTGTTTATATCCCATCTTATTATTGGCAAATATTCAAATAATAAGCCAATTAATTATAACCGAGTATTTTAGTCTAAAATTTCTTGATCACTAACATCCCGTAATTGATCTTCTTTATGTGATTATGAGTTTTTTTTTTTTTTTTTTTTTTTTTTTTTTTTTTTTTTTTAAACATCATACTCTTTACTAAGCACATTATTACTACCAAATAGCGGCCAACAGAACCACACACGAATTAAACATGGAGATCTCAAGACAAGAGTTTTTCACTTTTTTTGTGTTAGTAAGTTATGGTAAACAAAGTTTTTTGTGAACGCGTTACGTACTAATGTTATACAAGACATCGAGATATCAACAATCAACATCAATGTTTACGAGTTGGGATTGGCTGTGGCATGCACAACTATAAAACTTTCCTTGTACGTATATAAGTGCAATGATGAATATGCTTGTTGGTAGCGTTAATAATCATCTTGCAAACTAAGCCAAAGTATCAAACTAAAACTTTCATAACCCAAATTATAAACGGCAAACTAAATAAGCAAGCTTGATACAGTAGCAAACTGGCATTATAAGTTTATTTAAATCAGGATCAAAACGACGCCGTATAGAGTCCGTTTTTTTTTCGGCCAAAAACAAAGCCCAATGTGGTTAGCCCAATGATCCATCGCATGAAACCCAGAAAAAACTACCCAGATCCAAATCTCGGTTTCATATAATTGATCAATTCCACATCTAGAACCTTATCCGCTTTCTCAACCACACATACCGCTTCCACATCCAAAACCTTGATACACCTGCAAGAAATCAAACCGGTTATGCTTGATTCATGTTGGGTTGCAGTTAATCAAAACACAAGAACTAGGGTTTCAGTTTTAGGGATTTGGTGATGTTGATGATCGAAGGATGGAAGAAAAAAGAATAACAGAGGTATGTATCTCAAACCACGGTAATAGTGATAACTATGCAGTTAGGGTTTCAATTTGTGGTTTTTTTAATTTTGGGGGGTTTGATGTGTGTTTAATATTTCTTTATTTTTATTTTTTTTATTTTTTTTAGGAATTGTTGTTTTTTAGGTACTACATGAAAGATTAACTTGGGACACAAAGTGGAACAAGGTGATATCTTTGTTCCTCCATTCTTTGCAGCAGAAGTGATTGGAGATGCGGGTGTTTTTATGCAGCGACCTTTGAATCTGGAAAAGCTGTTGTAAGGTGTTTTTATGTTAACTTTCCTGCGTTATTAGGATTCTTTTTGTTTATATGATGTCGATTTGATATATTTGTAGCCAAGTTTTGCTCCGATTTGAACTTAACCTTTGTGTATGCTTTTCTAATTTGGTTAAAGTATTAGTTTTTATTGTAATTCAAGATTAGGGTTTGTGTGTCTTTTTGTTTTTGTGAACTGGGTATGATTTCAGGTTACATGTATGTTGACAGGGAAATTTGGTTAAATCTGGAATTTATTAGATTTTTGTAAATTGTATGTCTTTGTTGAATGTGTTAGATTTGTGTAAAATAAGTGTGTAATTATGTGGTGATTAATGCGGGGAAAGGATATTTTGCGTTTATAGGTGGACTGATCTTTTGTGTTTAGGTCGGTGAAGATGTACGATATATGACTCTTACCTTAAGTTTTATTGGTATAACATATAAGACTTGGATTAGGCTATATATTAATTAATTGCAACGTGTTCTTACAGATAGCAAACAAAGATTAGAAAAAGATCATCTCCTCAGGTGTCAATAACAAACGAATCCGTTCAACAAAGATTAGAAAAGGTAGCATGAGCTCGCGGGGCGAACAGCAAAAGCAGACGGTTCACGCATCTAGGCAAGTGAAACTAGCAACAGTAGTTTTCAATTATACACATTTGTTGTATAATACTCTAAAGTGCAAACATCTATTGCTAAGTTAAGTTAGCAAATACGACACTTTATTTTCCAGCAGTAAAGAAATTAACTACTTAACTGATACAAACTCTATTTTGCAATGTTTGGAGGCTTCGTACATGGTCTGCATAAATGTTACAGTATGTAAAACTAATACAATCAGCCTACATATAACACAAATTTGATTTATCTTGGTTGTTGTCTGTATAAGATATGTGTGTTCTTTGAATCTGTAAAATAATTTTTCAAAGCTGCAATTCAGATGAGATCTCAGGTATAGTAGATTATGCATAATACTTTCTATATTTTCGGTTTCAAATTTATATACATGTTTCAAATTATTTAAACCTCGATAGTGTTTACAATGTAATATATTGTATGTCTAATTCATATCATGTATTGTTGACAGTTCACGGACCACATGATTAAGCTATACGAGTAGAAGAGGCATTGAGATTGGAGGTGCTGATCACTCTCTGACCATCAAGATTAATTAGCTTCCGTTGTTACGTCTTCGATAAACGAAACCTTGAATTCAATGATGCAACATGAAGGTGGCAGATGTAGACATGTAGTTGTTGTTTCAGCAACATGAATCTCATTGTGAGTATTTGCTGCCTTTACCAAAAATCTTTGTAATCAGGCCCCTAGATATTTTTTGCCATATAGGAGCACTTACCGGTTAAACTTAAGGATAAAAAAATCCACCACAACAAACACAACCACAAGAAATACCACCACCATGAACCGAACAAACACCACAAGAGACCCGCCAAGAAAAAGCAAAAGACCCGCCAAAAAAACAACCATCACCGCCACCACAAATTCCAAAAAAGTTAGTCACTCATGGGACGCCCAAAGAGGAAGAGTTATTAGCCACGTGTTTTATTAAGGAACTAGGAACATGTAGAGAATCGTTTAAGCCCAATCTAGGATAAACAATGATTATTTGCACAGCGGAATAATGATTAATCACAATCAAAGTTTCACAAGGTTTTTCTAATAACAATGATCCTCTATGGATCTCTATTCCTCTCTATTAAAAGTGTTTCCAATAAGTGGTAAAAACAATAAAACTATGTTCCTTTTATAAGCATAAGGAACCCTAATAGACAATCAATATTAAATCAATACATATCACTACCTAATATAGTTCATGCATATCCTAACAAATAAATACTAAAGATACGGATTAATAATATCCGTAGAAATAAGTCTTCAGCAGGAACACTATGTCAGCAGAAACCATCTATAGCTTCAGCAGAATCCTGTCAGTAGAACTTCATCAGTAGGAACTTCCAAAATTCCTTACAATCCTCCCCTAATCTTGAATTTGACATGGTTAAGTTCAAGATTCCAGATAGAGCTTTAGCATCGAAAGTGTGAGAATTGAAACTTTAATAAGTGCAGCAAAATAAAGTAACCAGTAGCAACCAACCCTATATATCAGCAGCAACTAGTAACCATCTTTGAAGAACAAGGAACCAGAAGCAACTTGTAACACCCCCAAATTTAAGTTTTTCGCAGCAGAAAAATAATTTAGGTGTTACGGGGAGGATCGAAGTTTTAATCTCATAAAACGGCTTAAAAGAAGCGTTTTGAAAGTTATTTGTCATTCAAATAATATTTTTGATAAAAGATGAACCATTTGATTTAAAATCTTATGAAAAGATATAAAGGCTTGAAAGAATGACATATTTGATTTTTACACCATTTTAATTTATCAGAGTAATAAATGCCCACTCTGTGTCTTGTCCTGCTCCGTTAAATTACTTGAGATACACATGCTTAAAAGTGTCAACACAAAGGTTGGTGAGTTCATAGAGTTTTATGGAAAACCATTTATTTTGATAGATTTCAGGAATATTTGGTATTGATAAAATACAAACAGTAATGAAACAAGTATTGAGTAATGTCGACTATAATCACAATTAAATCATATAAGTATTCAATTAAAATCAAGTAAGGAATCAATAATCCTAACATGAGCTGGAAACTCATGATGCTAATTTAATCAGATATACAATTCAAGTATGGTCAAATTCCTATACAGCTGTATCTAAATATATGTTGAAAACATACATTTCCTTATAGATATTACCCCAAGCCTCATGACACACAAGCTTAACCAAAAGAGGTGTTTTATCAAATCAATGATAAATTTTGCCCTCTAATAATAGGTGATTTGCCAATTCCTATTTGTCTACGAATATAGTGTATCACGACTAATAAGATTAACCATTTGCAAATGGCATTCCGTCAAGTATTAGTGGGACAGGCGGTCAGTCCTTAACAGGTTTCGAATCTGTTCACTATATTCGCGCCCACTTAACAGTGATTAATGGCTCATGATTGAAGGACTTTATGGTGATAAGGTAACTTAGGCAATATCAAGGTAATAATGGGATCATTCAGAATAACATCATGTAATCAAGTATCATACCACAGTAATCAGTTTGGGAATATTATCGTTTGAGTATCAGTAATTCAGTTTAAGTATTTCGCCAGTAACACATGTATATCACATACCACAATAATCGAATTGGAAACATTATCATATGAGTATCAGTATTTCAGTCAAGTAATTCATCAGTAAAATATATATATCACATACCACAATAATCAAATTAGAAGCATTATCATATGAGTATCAGTATTTCAATTAAGCATTTCGTCAAGTATTGTATATATCACCTTTTAAATCACAAACCATATCAATACTACTTATAAAGGAAAAATAGTCAAAAGTGAAAAGTTGAGTTTTCAACACTTTGTCATATGAGAGAAAAATAATGTAATTAAAACTCTTATTAAAACACCTCATTACTTAAAGGTACAATGATTTATTTACCTTGTACAATCAATTAAAAACATATCTACCAAATTAAATACAACCAATTAAAACACAAACCGGGTTGACCCGGGACGCTTCAAACCCGGCGGGTTGACCCAGTTTAATTTGACCCGTTTTCGACCCAACCTAGCAAGTTGACCCGGTTTAAATCGACCCATTTTTCAACCGGAACGGTTCAACCGGTTGAACCACCCGGGTCGAACCGGGTTTCAAAACATTATGTTTAACTCCCAAATCTTCAAACATTTATTATTTTTCGTTTATAACCTATAAACTTTTTTTTATCAATAAACAATCTGTCGCTATAAAATCCCGTTGCTATGCACGGGTACTCGTCTAGTTAAATAAATATCAATTAGGAAATTGATTTGAATCATGTATTTTATTTCATATACTTATCAATTTATCAAAGTATGTGTAAGCATGTATCTCCCCCAATGAGTTTAAAACAATTATTGGAAATGGGGCTATGACTCACCTAGATTGATACGGAAATGATGAAAGTAAAGTAGGATGAGATTTATGAGAATGATTATGGAAACGTCTTTGACACGGAACAACACATCTAGGGTGGTGAAGAAATGAGTAGGAATGGAGGAAACACAAGATATAATCAAATTCGACTATAACCCAAGTAATATACGAATATATTAAACTCGATCCTTGTTTCTTGCTTCCAAACGATATTGTTTCAACTCCTGGTCTTGTAGAGATAGTTTTTATGAAGAAAGGAAATTGTGAAAGTGAACGAGGAAGGATGGAAACGGATGCATGCATGTAACGTATATATATTCTCATTTAATAACACGTATGGTGTGAAATAACTCAAGGGAACAATAAGAACTATGCATTGTCAATACAATGGACTTATTGACCGACTTTTTATCATATTATATTTGGTTGTGAGTACATGAAACAAGAGAAATGGTTTGGTGATTCACCAAGATGTCGACATGTATATATTTCATACATGATTTGCATAATCTCGTACCACTTGATTATAGCTGATCATAGATGATATTTAAACATGAAAACATGTTAGAAATATTATTAGGAACACGTAGGAACAAACGGGAATCAAAACGGTTAAGTTTTGAGTAAATTATGAATCGATTGACATGAATATTCGTCAAACACTTTGCCACTTAAAAACGTATCAAACGTCGTCCAATGAACTTGGGATTTGACACATTAATAGTTGGCTAGGTGGTAAACGAGATGGTGTAAAAATATATATGTGTCGTGTGTAAAAATTTGGAATACGTGAGGCGTTTTGGAGCTAGTTTGGTCGATATATATATAAAATTTGGAATGAAAATGGGTTTAGTTTTTGGGCCGGTTGGGCTTAGAAAATATTAAGGGCCCGTTTGGTTTTGTAATTACTTTATTAATTAGAATTAGTGATTTGTTAATATTTTGTTAATCGTGTCGAGAACTTGTTTTGTCGTTTGGTGAATTTTGCAATATCGTAATCGTGACCATTTTAATATAATAAGAAAAATTTTAATTTCCCCGTAAAAATGGTGATTAAAATAATGACAGAGATTAATATATAATTAAACGTTGTTAATTATATGGATTTTTGCGAGGTTTTACAGTACCCACATGTCATTCTGAATTTCGTCCCGAAATTCAAGTTTAACGTGATTACTTGAGTATAGAATTTTTTTTTTAACAGAAGGTTGTCGAGAGATTTTTATTCCTAAAATTAAGGAAACGTGATTCAGTTAGATTTACTTGTACCAAACAAGACAAGGTAACTGACGTATTTAAGGGTTGTGAATATTGAAAATAGTGGTCATGAATAGTGAAATAACGGCTAGTGCATAGTATTCTAACGGTCGGGAATAGTGAATTCCAACGGCCGTGAATAGTACACCAACGGCTATATTTTAACCTATAAATACCTCATTTAATTTCCTATTCTTTCATCAACCATTTTCCTATCATTTCACATTTCCTATTCTTAATCCTTTTCTCTCATTAAATACTTCCGAAAACGCCGAGCCTAATTACTATTATCGCAATGGTATATATCGTTGTTGCCATCACCTATTTGACTTTTGTTCCGGATGAAGATTATGTAGTTTTGGTCGGGATTTTGGGGTTCCTAATACCACTCACGGTTCTATCATATGCTGTTGATAAGATATGGAGACACTAGTCTCAAGCTAGGTTTGTTTAAAATGTATCCTTGTTATGTTTCTATGTAATCCTCAATAAATATGACATAATACTTATTTGTCTTTATTGTTTAAGAACTAGGCTTGCTATTGTTTCTAATGGTGTACTTATACTTATCTTTTAGAATAATCAGAGTAATTCATCTTATGGTGGTTCTTGCTATGGTACTGTTGATGGGAATCCTTATTGTTATGCAGAGTCAGCCTATTGAAGATTCTACGCTTTTTATTGTAATCATTGTAATAATAGCACTTCCAATGCTAATTATATGCCTATGTATTAATTTCCGTGGTTACTAATAAAATTTTCGCTATTGATGTTTTCCATAAGTTTTTGTGAACTCTTAGGTTTCTAATGTTTTTACTTTTCTCGACTTACTATAATAAAAGTGATGGGTATTAAGTGTAAATATCTATTGGAGTTTGTCAAAAATGAGGTTTATGAATAGTTTATTTAATCTCAAGATTTTGCTTTTACATGAAGATTGTTATTTAGAAAATCTGAAAAGATAACTGTTCCATTTATGACATAATTCTTCCTAAATTATACATAGGTAGCTAGGCTATGTATAATTGAGGACCAAACGATGTGATGCTTGGCTCAGTAACAATGGTATTTATTTTTCTTTAAATTGTTTTAGATGGTTCAGTCTCAATGATTGAATGACATCTAATCATTTTCAAAAGAATTTAGTAAATTTTTGTTCATAATATGGTGATGAGTCAGGAATTTCTAAGGAGATACTAGGATATTCTTGGTATAAAATTAAAGTTCATGAGATAATTCTTACAGGGTGGTAATAATCTATCGTTCAGTTGAAAAGATGTTAGCTAGATTCCTACTGTAATCTAATTTCAAAATATGTCTGGGTAGTATCTTAGATAATTTATCAACTCTTGGTATAGGATTGCTAAGGAACAAACAGGTTTATCTACTAAAGCTAAAGTTCGATAACCTTCTCTCTATTCTTCAAGTTCTCTTCCAAAAATTTGTCTTATAAAATTCTAAGGTTATAGCCTAGTCATGGTAGGTATAAGGAATCATAATAATCATAGGTATTATCAAGGTAAATTTGAATATATTCACTATAATCAACATTATATTAATAACTTGATTGATTGTTTTTGCAAAACAAACGATACAAGATCTTTTATTAATACTCCATTGATATGAGGGGAGTCATTTGTCTACCAAAGAGAGTAACAAATGGTGAGATTTTTCATGAAGGTATGTATGCATAGCGTCATGATGGAAAGAATTTATTAAAAACAGAGGGTTATAATAAAAGAGATTTTTATTAGGGGTCGGTTACAAGTTTTGAGAGTTTCGGAATTATTAGGAAATCTGTCATCACTAACCAAAAACTTTTTGGTTTAGTGGGTACAACTTTCTATTCAGGAGAATTGAGTGAAGATACATCGTTTGAGATGTATTGTATCAAGAAATTTGGAGCGTCAGGAAATAGAGAATTTGGAAATATCTAGTATTGAGGAATATGAAGTATAAGGTGACGGAGAATTTGGCTCAACGTTCTTCTACGGCATCTCTTGGCGTGAACTTCGTCCAACTTCGAATGCTGCTTGACCACCAATCAAATCTTCATGTGACTCGGTAGCTCTTCTGAGTTTTTGACGTAAGGGTGAACGAATAGGTGACGATGGAAGTGATCTTCTGAGTGAGGTCTATATCAGGCTGGGGTTGTGACATTTGTACGTAAGGATTTTCAGTATTCGGAGAATTTTTATGGATAGATGAGGTATTAGCATTATGGATATTTGTTTTGACATTCACGGGACTTCTTGAAGACATGCTACAGTAGTAACCGAGAATAATATTTTTATGAGGATTTTGTATGTTAAAAATATAATAGTACAGATGAAATAATTATTGTGTAAGAGTAACTATTAAGCATGTAAGATAATCTCAACAGATAAGGTATTGAGCACGGCAGTCTGTAGACACGGAGGGCATAAAATGTTATGGTGTAAAATCATTATTTTGAAAATGTAGTTATAGTTTTAATGTTTGAAAACATTTAATTCTCTATAACTGTAGCTCTGATGCCAATCTGTAACACCCCCAAATTTAAGTTTGTCGCAGCGGAAAAATAATTTAGGTGTTACGGGGAGGATCGAAGTTTTAATCTCATAAAACGGCTTAAAAGAATCATTTTGAAAGTTATTTGTCATTCAAATAATATTTTTGATAAAACATGAACCATTTGATTTAAAATCTTATGAAAAGATATAAAGGCTTGAAAGAATGACATATTTGATTTTTACACCATTTTAATTTATCAGAGTAATAAATGCCCACTCCGTGTCTTGTCCTGCTCCGTTAAATTACCTAAGATACACATGCTTAAAAGTGTCAACACAAAGGTTGGTGAGTTCATAGAGTTTTATGAAAAACCATTTATTTTGATAGATTTCAGGAATATTTGGTATTGACAAAATACAAACAGTAATGAAACAAGTATTGAGTAATGTCGACTATAATCACAATTAAATCATATAAGTATTCAATTAAAATCAAGTAAGGAATCAATAATCCTAACATGAGCTGGAAACTCATGATGCTAATTTAATCAGATATACAATTTAAGTATGGTCAAATTCCTATACAGCTGTATCTAAATATATGTTGAAAACATACATTTCCTTATAGATATTGCCCCAAGCCTCATGACACACAAGCTTAACCAAAAGAGGTGTTTTATCAAATCAATGATAAATTTTTCCCTCTAATAATAGGTGATTTGCCAATTCCTATTTGTCTACGAATATAGTGTATCACGACTAATAAGACTAACCATTTGCAAATGGCATTTCGTCAAGTATTAATGGGACATGCGGTCAGTCCTTAACAGGTTTTGAATCTGTTCACTATATTCGCGCCTACTTAACAGTGATTAATGGCTCATGATTGAGGGACTTTATGGCGATAAGGTAACTTAGGTAATATCAAGGTAATAATGGGATCATTCATAATAACATCATGTAATCAAGTATCATACCACAGTAATCAATTTGGGAATATTATCGTTTGAGTATCAGTAATTCAGTTTAAGTATTTCGCCAGTAACACATGTATATCATATACCACAATAATCGAATTGGAAACATTATCATATGAGTATCAGTATTTCAGTCAAGTAATTCATCAGTAAAATATATATATCACATACAACAATAATCAAATTGGAAGCATTATCATATGAGTATCAGTATTTCAATTAAGCATTTCGTCAAGTATTGTATATATCACATTTTAAATCACAAACCATATTAAATAAATATCAATTAGGAAATTGATTTGAATCATGTATTTTATTTCATATACTTATCAATTTATCAAAGTATATATAAGCATGTATCTCCCCCAATGAGTTTAAAACAATTATTGGGAATGGGGCTATGACTCACCTGGATTGATACGGAAATGATGAAAGTAAAGTAGGATGAGATTTATGAGAATGATTATGGAAACATCTTTGACACGGAACAACACATCTAGGGTGGTGAAGAAATGAGTAGGAACGGAGGAAACACAAGATATAATCAAATTCGACTATAACCCAAGTAATATACGAATATATTAAACTCGATCCTTGTTTCTTGCTTCCAAACGATATTGTTTCAACTCCTGGTCTTGTAGAGATAGTTTTTATGAAGAAAGGAAATTGTGAAAGTGAATGAGGAAGGATGGAAACGGATGCATGCATGTAACGTATATATATTCTCATTTAATAACACGTATGGTGTGAAATAACTCAAGGGAACAATAAGAACTATGCATTGTCAGTACAATGGATTTATTGATCGACTTTTTATCATATTATATTTGGTTGTGAGTACATGAAACAAGAGAAATGGTTTGGTGATTCACCAAGATGTCGACATGTATATATTTCATACACGATTTGCATAATCTCGTACCACTTAATTATAGCTGATCTTAGATGATATTTAAACATGAAAACATGTTAGAAATATTATTAGGAACACGTAGGAACACACGGGAATCAAAACGGTTAAGTTTTGAGTAAATTATGAATCGATTGACATGAATATTCGTCAAACACTTTGCCACTTAAAAACGTATCAAACGTCGTCCAATGAACTTGGGATTTGACACATTAATAGTTGGCTAGGTGGTAAACGAGATGGTGTAAAAATATATATGTGTCGTGTGTAAAAATTTGGAATACGCGAGGCGTTTTGGAGCTAGTTTGGTCGATATATATATATATATATATATATATATATATATATATATATATATATATATATATATATATATATATATATATATATAATTTGGAATGAAAATGGGTTTAGTTTTTGAGCCGGTTGGGCTTAGGAAATATTAAGGGCCCGTTTGGTTTTGTAATTAATTTATTAATTAGAATTAGTGATTTGTTAATATTTTGTTAATCGTGTCTAGAACTTGTTTTGTCGTTTGGTGAATTTTGCAATATCGTAATCGTGACCATTTTAATATAATAAGAAAATTTTAAATTTTTCCGTAAAAATGGTGATTAAAATAATGACATAGATTAATATATAATTAAACGTTGTTAATTATATGGATTTTTGCGAGGTTTTACACAACTTCAACCTATCAGCAGCAACATAAGTAGATTTAATAAGCCTTTACCAAGTAACTACTCACTCTTGGGCTAGCTAGTCCTTTGGTGGAATCATGACATCACCCTGGTGAACTAATAACCAGTTCAACACTAATGATTTTTGGCAAATCATCACAGCCATAAACGGATTTGACATGTCTTTACCTGTAGCCGTTTGCTCAGGACTAGCCAATTCTTGGGTTACCCAATAGAGCATCACCCATGGTGAATTGATGACCATTTCAACTATCAGCAATGAAGCATGAGTAAGTTGAGTACCCTATGGTTTTGAGCAAACCATTACAGCTATCAACGGAATTGAGATGTCTTTACTAAAAACCGTTTGCTTTTGGACTAGGCAATTCTTTGATGGAATGCCGTCATCATCATGGTGAGCTGATTACCATTTATGGATTTCCGCAGCCTTTACCACAAGTCATAATCTTGTGGCTAGTCAACTCTTGTGTCAGTAAGACATGGTGAGCTGAGAACCATACGTGTGGTAATTAACCACTACAAGTACCTTCAAATAAGATAAAAATAAAACTATACAAATATATGTTTTATATATATATATATATATATATATATATATATATATATATATATATATATATATATATATATATATATATATATATATATTTTATTATTATTATTATTATTTACCAAATAAAAGAAAGAAACAAATAGAAATATGAAATATATAAAATATACCATCAATCAGCAGGAACCAAAGAAACATGTAGTGTCAGTAGAAACACTAAGCCTCCCCTTAGGCGTATGAGGATCCAACATCTGCAAAAATGGTTAGTATACATAGAATACAACAATAAGCCTCCCCTTAGGCTTATGCATCCCCTAAATCAGTGCACCTGACAAGAACTATTGTTCTTGGGTACCCAGAATGAACCTTTCCTCTTATGTGTCCAAGAACAACCTGTTGAGGGCTTAACACCATTATCCCATCTGGTCCCCCACCCCATATACATTGGGTTAAAATAATTAGGCCAAAAACCATTCTGAAAGTAAGTGCTAGTAGGTATGTAGAATGGTCTAGCAACATGTCTTTTCCAACGGGCTGGAAAAGGTCTACCAGCAAAAACTGGCTTACCAGCAGGAACATGTCTGCTGATTTTTACATGTGCTTGTGGAACATATGGGGGAATAGCACTAACATTGTTCCACATTGGTCTAGGTCTCTTTTGATCAGCACTCACACCCATTCTTTTCTCATGGTAATCACAGTCTTTAATAAGATGAGACTTACTACCACACACAAAACAAGATTTCTTTTTAACATTACTTGCCTTTATATTAAAACAACCATTCTTATTACAAGAAGTCCTAGAATTGTACGTATTCTTATCAGATTTATTACAAGTGAAACTAGGTAAATCTTAAACAATAATGGGTTCTTGTTTGGGTGCCCTAACTTTGGATTCAATCTCAACTTTACTCTTAGATGTAGAAACACTAGAAGTAGGAGTAAAGGAGGTAGACTCAGTTGAGGTGGACTCTGAGCTTTCGACACTAACAATAATAGGGACAGGGACATTGACCTTGGAAGACTTGTCAGAATTAGCACAAGACAAAAGGTCATTAGATATAGAATTAGAATCACTAGAAATAGATGACTTTTTACCATAAAACATTTGTGATTCATCAAAGTCCTTTTGGGGAGAACTAGGCATAAACTCACCTCTAATAGGTCCAGGAACAGCATGCATTCCTCCTTCTTTAGCATGATTATCAAAGGTGTCAGATTCAGAAGGAGGTTCAGGGTTAAAGACACTATAGTCATTAGGGTCATATACATCATTTGGCCCTATATGATCAGCATATCCCAAACCTAACTTAGTCCTTATGGACTGACAACTATTATTTAACTTCTCAAGGTGTTTTGATCCCTCTTGCCACTTCATACGACCTGCTACTTCTTTATAAAACTTATCTTGTAATTCCTGTTTTTCCAATTCTACTTTTGCCTTTTCTTTTTCACAAAACTTTAACTCATTACTAGTATTCTCTAGGTCTCTTTTTAAAACTCTAATTTTCTCCTCATAAGCAAGTTGATTTTGTTGGAACCAAACCTTTTGATTTTCTAAGGTTTTAAGTGCCTCTCCTTTTGCTAGATCACTAAGATAGCAAAGATTATAATGAGTTTCAAATTTATTACACCTTTTCTGAAGCTCATTATATTTACTATCACATTCAAAAGAGCAAGTATGTACCTTAGGAACGACAGCTGTGAATGCAAATGCGTTTGCCATTATACTAATGAGCAGCAGAAACAAGTGAAATCAGCAGGAACGAACGATCAACAGTAACCGAGATTAGTAGGAACGACCAGTAGAAACAAAATCAGCAGTTACCAAATAACCACCAGGAGAAGCATACAGTAGCAACAAATAAGCTTATCAGCAGAAAAATTAATCAACAGCAGCAACAAACAATAATCGAATAATTTATGTAGAAAACGATAGATCTCGACAAACATATATCTGCTTCTTAAACATAATATCCACCGATTGACCCACAATAAATGATCAGTACGAGGTACACGTAATCTCACTTCTTGCGTATCCTTCTCTTTAAATAATATCTTTGTACTACTTACCCATGTGATCTCGTACAACAGCAAATATTCGTCCTTAATTTAATATGCCACAAACCGATGCACGTGTCGACAAAGATATCAGCCAATTCAAGCACCTCAAATTGTATAAACTAACCAATCATAAATTAAAAAATCGTGAATGAGACCCACTAATCAAAGGATAACACTATCTGCTCTATCAACCCTCGTGAATCACAATAATTGACCATATAACTCGATAAGTCTGTTTCCTTTCTTGACCCACGATGATTAAATAATCAATTAGTAACAAACGAGCATTGAAGCCCGCGCGTTGTTGCGGAAGTGTTGTCTTGGATAGATTGTGTAACTTTGTATAGATCCTCCTTTTGCAAAGACAATTGTATAGATCCTCCTCTTAAAGCATGTAACGAATCGAAAATGTCAAAAATATTGATTCTAATAAATGATGCATATTTATACTTGATTTTATTGGGAAAGTGATTTCGTGAACAATTGCGCAAGTTTCGTAATTTTTCGAGTCCGTTTGCTATGTCGTTTGAGGCCCGAAGCATTTTCGTGAGAACTTTAGCCAAAGTTGGCATATATAGTCCCTCCGCCCTATATTTTCTTTTTGTACCCTCACTTTTCTATTTTCATTTTACCCCCTTCTCTTTTACTATATAAACCGATATTTTTATTTTATTTATTCATTTCTACAAACACTCATTCTTTCTCTCTCTCTTTTTCCGGCCGATCTCCGGTCACCGGGACATATTTTCCGGTCAAACAATTTTCTTACACCAAAATACAGATCGGGTGACCCTCGTTCCGATCGTACCACCCACGCACCCCCACTCGCTATCACCGCCACCCACGCGCCACCACCGTGAACACCCTGCATCACCGAAGACCACCGCCACCCTCTTTTGTGCTTTTCCGACGGTAACGCGTCCCCACGCGCCTTCTTTCTCTTTTCTTTAAAATATTTATCAAAACCCTAATTTTTATAACTTTTAATAAATCCGATTTTTTAGTTTTTTTTCTTTTATAAAACTTGTGTTAAATCTTGTTAAAAACCCTCGTCTCAGTTGACTCGGTGAGGATTTATTGTTGTGATGTTTATATTGTTGTTTTGAGGATTGATTTAATTCGGTATACATTTTTGAGGGTCCGTTTGGGTTGTTTGTTGCTCGGCAGTCACCACATCCCAGTGTTTGGATCATTTTGTTGATGTTATTGTTGTGTTTATGCTTCGGAGTTCGGATGCATAATTTTTTTTTTTTTTTTTTAGGTTGCTGGCCGGAAAATTTTGAGGCTGCCGGAAAACGTTGTTGCTGATGTTGGGGGGGGGGGGGGGGGGGGGGGCGTTGGGAATTTCAGCTAGTGTAAAAAAAAAAAAAAAAAAAAAAAAAAAAAAAAAAAAAAATGACGTGGCAAAAAAACCCTCCCCCATTGGTTGGGGTACTGTTATTTCAACTGTTCATTGTCCGAAACAGTATTGTACAACCCGTCGGAGCGTCGTTTACTGTTATTCCAACTGTACCGTACAACATTTTGAAGCACTCAAAATCCTGGGTTTTAGATATATATATAATACAGATAATCGATACAGCACAAACCCACAATTATTAATACTTTTGATCCATGTGCAAACAATTAAGGAACCAACTCTAATAAATGTGAGCTTTTATGCAGTAAGCGACAAATTATAAAGATACCTGACCCACAAAGCAATTAGCTTGACCCATGATTAGTACGAGATAAAGAACAAATTCATATATCATCAACCAATCGAATCTTTTTTTTTTTGAACGGTGAACTTCATTAACAAACCAGCCAACCCGAAGACCGGGAGGCAAACAACCACAAACACTACACACGAATATACCCCACAATCACTATCACGAATATACTCCATAAAGAATTCACCTACTGACTCACGTGATTCATCAATTTATGAATTGATAGTACCATTGATCGACTTTATATATGCCACGATAAATCAAGAATTAATAATAGTACGAAGTCTCTTTACCAAATCAGCCGATCAGGATTAAATACCACCGACTCACCTTAAAATTAATTCACTTTTTCCGTACCACTTGCCAAAACAAACGACAAAAACACTGGACAACTTCTATTAATTCGCATCTACTTTACGAATATAATATGTTGCATTGATGGTCAACCGTAAAAGTCAAACTAATCAAGCCAATTCTCCATGGATAGTATAGTGTGTCCCCGGGTCGTTATGTCCCAGCGAGATTGAAATGGTGCTTTGGGAATCGTTTATGAGTGAGTGGTACTGAGGACAGTAGCCAGATGATTTGGAATTGATATTGCTACTGTTATTTTGGTATTGGTACACAGATATAATATTCACAAAAATCAGATACCAGATATATGCACGTATTCACAATTCAGATTTACGCAATCGGACTGAAAAAGTAGGATTTTGGTATTTAACAAACTACAGGGGGTGCTTTTGACACTTTTTTAAAACTTAAAATTAAAAATGAAAATGAAATTATGAAAATGATTAAAATACTATTTAAATATTACTTAATTAATTAAACTAATTAAAATCTAATTTAAATCTAATTTATATTAACTAATAATTATAACTATTACAAATTAAACTAAAAATTTGCAAAAACAATTTCTAAACTTAAAATAGAACTTGAAGAAAGTATAAAAAAAAAATATATATTTTTATCTTTTTGTGGGTTTTTTATAAATTAAAAACTATTTAACTTAATTAAACTAATTAAACTACTTTTAATTACTATTAATACTAAATTAACTTAGAAAATTAAGATAAAATTTATAAAATTACTTAACCATCACAGGAATCCTACAAAATTATAAAAACTCTAAAAATTAAGTTTTAAGATTAAACTACTAATTATTTACCTTTTAATTAACTTAAGTCTATTTTAAACAAATAAAATAAGAAAAATAGAAAATGAACAGTAGAATCTCAAAATATATTTTCTAAAAATCTATTATACTATATTAGAACTAGGAAAAATATAAATACTAAGTTTAACTTTATAAAAACTAAATAAGCTATTTAATACTTAATATTAATTAATAATTAATAAAACTAAAATTAAATCTAATTAATACTAAATGACAGAATAAAAATCTAGAAAAATTATTAAAAATACTTTACTATATAAGGTATTTAATAAAAATATAAAAACACTAGGTGCTTAATTAAAATCTAAAAATGAAAATTAAAGTTAAATTGAATTAAATAGAAACTATCACTTATTTTAAAACTTGATTTTTCTTGGTTTTTCTTTTACAAACTAGTTTTATACCTAAAAATAAAAACTTTTTGTGAAAATAATATTTTTACAACTTAAAAATAAGCTGAGAACACCCCCTTTAGCTTATCAGTTTGACTTAGGTTGACCAAGTAGGCAAATAAGCTCACTTGAGCTTGTGTGGGTCCCACAATGATGAAAACAGATGCAAATAAGCTAAACAAACAATAAATAAGCCAGAAATGACAAATGTTGATCACAAATAAGCTGTTAAGGAAGATATAAGCACTTGGTTACTTTGCTTATTAACTGAAAATGGGACAGATATGAAAGGCTCAACCAGGTGGGTCCCAGAGGTCCTAAAGTCAAACTAATGGTCAAAGGTTATACCCTAGTAGGAGGGGGGTTGGGAGAACCAAATTCTAGAGTGTGGGGCCCACTGGGGTGGTCACAAACCACCACCAAAGTGGTGGTGGTGGTGTGGTGGTGTACTGCTGCACAGAACAGTTGCTCAGCCCTGCAGCCCTCTTTGGAGGGTTGTGGGGCCCACAACAAAAATCCTAAAAATATACAAAAGATGGGAACATGGAGATGAGGTGGGAGGTTGCAATACCTCAAAAGCTCAAAGCCTAAAACCTAATCCTAAATTCTAAACAAATCTCCCAAGTTTGGTAAAAATCTGAGACAAGTACTTTTGACTTTTATAAAAAACTTGTAACTTTGACTTTCTCCAACTTCTGATGGATCTTATGAGCTTATGAAGTTATAATAAACTATAATAAAGCTAACCTAAGCTAAAAACATGATTTGTAAGTTGATGGTGAGGTTTTGCACACCCAAAGGTCCAACAGTGGACTGTCAAAGGTATTTGGGTGGATTTTTGACTATTTGCTATTTAAGTCCTAGTTTTTATGTTGTAACTAACCTATATGAT
The DNA here is from genome assembly GCA_030686995.1 of Artemisia argyi. Classification (NCBI taxonomy): domain Eukaryota; kingdom Viridiplantae; phylum Streptophyta; class Magnoliopsida; order Asterales; family Asteraceae; genus Artemisia; species Artemisia argyi. The sequence continues at coordinate 27,271,965 of CM060688.1, read as the reverse complement.
CCTAAGAAATGCTGTCTAGCCCAATCTCACATATTGAAACACCATGGGTCACTGAGAACCCAACTAAACCAAACACTCCTTTATGTGTTGGCAGTTTTCATATAACACTATAAATGATGAATCTAAAACTACAACTACTGCATTTTAAGCTTAAATATATATTTAATACAGTAAATAGAAACTAACTAATCACTAAATTACCACAAATAACACAAAGAACAAAATTATGCAAGAATTAGGTTGGTGTCTTACAAATGATTCCAAGGAATGGTACTGAGCCAATGATAACAACTAACCTACACCTCCCATGAGGTATCATACCAGAACCCATCCAATTTCCATCAAGCTCCAGCTTCTCCTTCCCATTATACTAATTTTTTATTTACTTATTTTTTTTTTTTTGGATTTATTTTTATTTTTGAGTAATGAACTAAAACTGGTTTGAACTCCTTAATATCTTTATAAAAACTTACTAGTAACTTAATTGAGCTAAAAATAACACAATACAACAGCAATTAACAAAGTCTAACTGAATTTGTCAAATTCAATTAAAATTGCTAATTTCGAATTTAATAAACAAGATTGCAATTAAAGGTTTCAGAAAGCTTGTATAACACTAAAATAACTTAATACAACTGATTCAAATGGAAATTACAACTGAATTGGAAAATTATGCTACCTACGATTATATTAAACTAAAGCTACACTAATTGCTTCTCCATGGTGCTCCTTTCTTCTCTTTTATACAACTTCTGAGCTATGTGGGACCCACTGATCATATCCCACCAATAAGAATACCACTTGGACAAGTCTTGCTCTCATTTCACTTTTGGTGGGAAATTGGTATTTGACCAATTGGGGACTGAGGTGCAATTGGGGGGGGGGGGGGGGGAATAGATGTGATTGGATGAGTCAGAGGTGTATGGGGATGTGTAATGGCAAGTTGAGAGAGTGGCAGGGGATAAGGTGGTATTAGGAGGTGGTATTGGAGGTGGGAGATGGTGGTGGGAGGGAAAGGTGGTTTCTGGTATTGGTTTGACCGGGGTCAAACATGGGGACGGGTTTATTATTTTTGTGGGCTGGGAAATGGATTGGGCCAAGGGTTTAGGAAATGGGTGGGCTTGGATTGTGGTATGGATTAGTTTTTGGGTTTAGTTTAAAACTAAGGATCCGTTTGGTTTTTTATTTAGAAATCACAAGGACCAATTTTGTAATTTGGTGAAAGTTAAGGGTGGCTGATGTGTGACTTTCCAAAGTTATCATGAGGGCCTATTTTGCCATAAATGAATAGTACACGGGTATTTTTTGATATATTTCATTTATTTATTACTCGGGGACTATTTTTGCCAACCCTTCAAAGTCCAGGGACCAAACATGTAATTTTACCAAACTTCACACCAAGGACCATTCCTGCAAAAGATTAGTAACACAAGGACCAAAATTAATTTTTCTCAAAGTTTTTACATCCCAGGGACCATTTCTGTCAATTTGCAAAGTACAGGGACTAAACTTGTAATTTTGTGAAACTTTGCACCAAAGGACTAAATATGTAACTTTATGATTTAAAAGGACCTTTGATGACATTTTCATGTTTTTAGAATAACCAGGGACCAGTTTTGCCAATTTATGAAACTTGAGGGACTGAAACTGCCAATTATGCAAACTTTATACGTTTTTCATTTGTTTTTGCATATTTTGTATTTGAAACATATAAAACACACTTCTAAGATATTTTAAGTATTTTGATACATATTTGAGTGTTTTTGGATGTTTTGGCAGTTCATATAAGAAAAAAATGATGAGTATTTACACACTCATCAATTGACCAATTTGGTATAAAATTATTTAAACAATACGATGTTACCTTTAAGGAATCAACCAATCAATTGTATGCGACAAACAAAATTGAATGTGTTTTACCATGTTCTTCGAAGCTGCTTCTGTCGACAACAGTAAAAACCTTGCGAATCAATCCTAGATCTCACGAGCCCCCGAGCTCTGATACCAATTGTAGAGAATCGTTTAAGCCCAATCTAGGATAATAGAAACAATGATTATTTGCACAGCAGAATAATGATTAATCACAATCAAAGTTTCACAAGGTTTTTCTAATAACAATGATCCTCTATGGATCTCTATTCCTCTCTATTGAAAGTGTTTCCAAGAAGTGGTAAAAACAATAAAACTATGTTCCTTTTATAAGCATAAGGAACCCTAATTGACAATCAATATTAAATCAATACATATCACTACCTAATATAGTTCATGCATATCCTAACAAATAAATACTAAAGATACGGATTAATAATATCCGTAGAAATAAGTCTTCAGCAGGAACACTATGTCAGCATAAACCATCTATAGCTTCAGCAGAATCCTGTCAGTAGAACTTCATCAGTAGGAACTTCCAAAATTCCTTACAGAACACAGAATGAAATGTTTCTGAAGACTTATCTCATAACTACAAGTAGATCCAAAAAATACGTCGTTCATTCGATATGTACAGATAATGATCTTTTTTATATATTTTTTTCAGGGTACGAGTGGCAAAGGAAGTTGTAGATGATAAAGGCGGTAATGAATAGGTAGTTATGACGGCTTAATCTCATGAACAGGTCCATAAATGGTAGGTAGGGCGGGTTGGGTAACTGTGTTAAAACAGGTATTTTGTTCTAAGTTGATGACCAACTAAATTTAAACCGTTAAATATAACAATAGGTTAAATGGGTAAAAAACAAAGTGGGTCGGTTGACTTTTTTATTTGATCTTAAGGTGCGTTTGTATTTGTTCCTGATATTTGGTTTTATTTGAAACAATTAAGGGGTGTTTTAAGCTCATTTTTTGTGGCTTATTCTAAAACTTTTCAGCTTATATAAGTTTAAATAAGCCATAAGCCGGCTATATAAGCTTAAACAAACACCCCTTGGCATCATCATCAGTGAATAAGTGATGAGCCGTCTGGCTTTTAAGTTATTTTTTTGCCATACTAAACTCACAAACAAAATTTCAACATTATCATCATCAAGTTGCAGTTATGATCAGTTAAGATTTATTTTCCAGGTCTATCAAATGTGCAGGTTGACGTGCTCATAAGGACATGATTCAAAACCGTGTGTATGCTTTTAAGGTTCAATTTTCTTTGCTTCCCTTCATTTGTATATGTTACCCGGTACCTTTATATTATCTAATTGACTTGGGTTTTTATATGCTTAATTGTAAATTACTGGTGTATTGCTGAGGTGGATTCTTTATAAAATATTTGCTACTCCGCGGTTACCTTTTTGTTGTGTACTTTTGCAAGAACTTCGTGCGCGTGTATCGTGCATTAAAAAATGTTTCGGATTGCTTATATTTTCTGTTTATTGATGTGGTTATTTCATGAAATTGGAAAAAATATAAAATGTCGATTTGTTGTTTTTGGGAATTGTTTTTTGAGGAGCGAAGCTGGAGCTTAACATGTTTATGTTGTATATATCATGTTTATAGTGTGTTAATTAATAGACATACAAAATCCACATACACTTTTAAGTTGTTTATTTATTGGTAGTTTGTTGTTTTTTGTCGATTTAAAGTATAAGATGTTTGTTGCAGATTGAGTGCTCGCATATGGGTCACATGGCAAAAGAGTTTGTCAAAGCGAACGGTTATTCAAAGGTTAATAACATGAGGGTGATAGAAATTAGTGACCGATGTAAATGAACGTTTTGAAAAGCTTTAAGTGAAGCTACTAGGTAAAATGACTTTCCGTCACTTAATCACTAAAAGAAATCATGTAGGATCCTAGAATTTGAATATAAATACTTTTGTAACTAATTTTCAAATATGTGAAACGAAACTTAATAATTTGATGTTCGGTTACTTTAATGCAGGTTCACCAGTAAATAACCGTGCGACTATCCCGGCATCATTCACGTAAAATTTACCTTTTAAAAAAGTCATCTGAGATGGTTATCTGCTAATTGCTTATTTGTTGCTTAAATAATATGATTATTTTGATGATTTGTAAAAAAAAAAAAAAGACGAAACTATTTGGTTTGTGGTATCCATTTTATTGCAGCTACTACTAAACAAATTGTACAATGTTTATCCATTTTATTCGTGTTTAATGTCGTTGCAGCTCAGCACTCTTCAGCTACCACTGTGCTAGACAAGGTCTAGCAACAATGTCGTTTCGCAATGGAAATTGAATTTTAACAACAAGTGATTAATAAATAGACAAACTGATCGTTGTGGGACTTCAGGTACTATTGATTAAATGTTTGTTGTAATGCAATTAATCTGTTATGTGTGTCATTTTTTTAGGTAGGAACAGTGACTTTTTCATATGATATGATGTTACCTCTGCCACTTAAATGTTGCTCAGAAAGTATCATAAGCTGTTTTTGATAAGCAGTTTGAGATAAGCTGTTTCTTTCTTTCTTTTGCAGCAACTTTATCCTTTTTATAAGCTCACTTTTCATGAATGTTTTTATGGTGTCTTGCAGGTGAAAAATTTAGCGTTATGGATCGGCAATTTTAGAAACCCATGTTACGCTACATTTAAAGTAGATGTGCACTCTTAGTAAGCAATCCTAATCACTCCCTTAAGTTGTTTTCTAAAATGTAAAAAAAGATAATATGCATTTTTTTTTGGGACCAGATAGACAGGCCATGGGCTAGACAAATAGTAGTTCTAATATGACTAAAATCTGTTTCAATGGATAAAATTCTGATATAGATGGAGACAGAGATGTTAGCTATTAAGAGTGACAGGGATGCTCTTAAGCGTGAGAGGGACCTTGCATTATCAGAGCTTGAAGACGCAAGACAACACCAAAAGAGACAAAAAGGTTATATTTCAGATGTATTTCTACCTATATTATAAACCAAAGCGCTCTTATTACTGTAACACCTCTAAAATCGGACAACTCAGCTTCCAACATTAAGACACTGTTGAGAAGTAAAATATAACATATTTTAACCTGACAATGAATGACCAGTAGTCATTTCTTCCTCTCTATAACCTTAAATCCTTCTCCATTTTCTGTCAAAATAATTTCACACCGCCATCTTATACAAAGCTACCATCACTTCCATTTTTTTGCTAACATTAATTCAACCACCATCTTATTTAAACCTATATCATGACTTGGATAAAGTAGATGATGTAACCTTTCTTCTTTCCTCCTTTTGTTGTGTTATTTTGTGTGCCGACTCTTATTAGTTTTTTGCGATCTATGTAGGTAATATTTTTTGTCTGTGTGCTTTTCAGGTTCCGTGAAAATGACGCATGAGTCATCATAGGATATTGAAAGTCATGACACTTTGTGAAGTTAGAAGACCAGGTATGTAGTCTAAAACTTTCAGGGTTCTATCAATTTTTGGTGTACAAAAGAAAAGTCAGGAAAAACAAAATGTAAATATCAGTTAATATCTTCATAATTTTCATATAATGTCACCAACAACTTCATTTCCTAATGCATAATGCACTTATTGTGAAGGCCCTCTAAGAGAAAATATAGGGGGTATTTAAATTAGCTTATTATTTGGGCTTATTTGAATTTTGAAAAAGTTGTGGCTTATTTAAATCCAAATGCTCAACTTTAATTGCTGTTAGATGTATAATAAAATGCAGGTGATATTTGGATTAGCTTATTATTCGGGCTTATGTGCCTATATGAAAATTGGAAAAAGCTTATGGATTATTTAGACCCATGATCTTAACTTGATATGCTCATAAGCCACAATAAAATAGGCTTATTAAATTTTCCCAATGGAACTAAGCCCACAGGTCCGAAAAATAAGTTAATCCAAACACCCCAATAAAATCAGTTTCAAGAAGTTTGTACGAAACCTTTAACTTTTGTGTCAAATATCTTCGGATCGTTGACTGAAGAAACAAAACAGAGGTGATCATTCACCTATTTGTTTTCAGTCGATTTGAGTTCATTTCTGAAACCGTATATGTATGTTTCCCAAAATCTTCAACTCACGTGTTGCAATGTAGATACTTCAACAAGAAGAAAGTAGAAAAAAACGATGAAACAGACGTTGTTAACAGTTTCAATGGTGCAAGCTTCTTAAGATTGTTTTTTGTTTGCAGCTCTTCCCCCAAATTTGAATTTCTTATCCACAACCGGTGACTACTCTGAACGTGGCATGCGGACATCATCTTATGGGTACATAGGAGGTCATTAAGGAAAGAGTATTTGCAATTGGTATCTTCACGAGGTATTTCAGTATCCGGAATTTCTATAATACCTGTCATTTTAACATTGATTTTTATTTACATTTAATAGTTTTATGACGATGATTCTTACCATGTAACGAAATAAGATGTTAAAAGAAGGACTGAAACCGTTTCACAATAAACTGATTGAATTCGTCAGACGCACATGTCAAAAAATATAGAAAAATACCAGTGTATGCATCTTTGAAATCTCAGCCCTGAATTTTTCTAGAGTTAATTTCAGAAAGGTTGAATTTGAGGTGCTTTTACTTTTAACTCCGTCAAGCACTTTAAATAAGGAGTCTCTACACGCTTATGAAAAATGGCTTTTTTTGTTTGGGTAAAGGGTTAAAATTGGCACCCACAGGACTCGAAACTGCGTCTCTCCCGTCATAAACTAATGACCCAACCACTGGACTAAGCATCCAGTGGTAAAAAAATATATATTGTGCTATATTTCATCGGGTAATTATTTGTTACGGTTTTAGAAGCTATTTGGGATTGCTTATTTGTGTAAATTCTTCTTATGTTAGGCCAAAATAAACAGTTTCTATTTCATTTTCATTGGAGTAAACTACTGCATAAATGTTTAAGATACCATAAAGTGATTCAATAGGAATTTAGAGAATTGTGTTGGATACATTAGGATTTATGTTGTTGACTTTATAAGTGAAACAGTTTGTAGCTATGCAAAATGTGTCAATGCTTTGGAATATTCAGTTGGTAGTGCCATTTAACAGGTAATGTGGCATAGAATGATTTGGATCTACGCCGCAATCCCAAACACTACCTTAGCTGATCGCGAAACAATAGTCTTTGTTTCTGAAGATTGTGGTTGGATTTGCTTATTTTTGTAAAAAATGTTACAATGATACTCGAAAAAGTTTCTATTTGTAAAAAATTTAACTTACATAAAGAACATGAAATTAGCAGCCCTGGTACCTATCATTTTATTTTACCTCGAAATAAGAAATTTCGATAATGCAATTTTGTGCTCCTTTGCCGCCTTATGTGTTTGATCTATCTATTGTTTGTAACGATGGACCATGCCTTTTGGTTTTAGTCGCATGTTGACTGAAAATGTTAGTGCATGTGTTCATTTACATGCTCTTTTCAGTATTAAACTTCAAAGTTTCTGATTTTATATCATGACTTTTTGCAGAGTTTTACATCCAAATTCTTGCAAACTATTATGCACTTCAGAAGATGTTGTCAACATCCAGTGCGGATCAAGTAAACAGATGCTATTGCAGTTTTACTTTGTAAGCGAATGGATCACGTCTGTTCTATTTTGAATCATTTACCATATTTCCGGTTTATTATAAATAAAATTATTTTCAACTATTTTCATATTGCAACGGATATTCTACTTTATTTACGCAAAAACACCTCAGCCGAAAAAACAGGCCCGCCCGCAACGCGGCAAACCGCTGCCATTCTCGTCTTATCAAATTTTCAAAAATACATATGTAGGAAAACAGCATTTAGCAAATATGGGCCTACTCTGACTTTTAGTTGGGCCATTTAAATATCATTTCGGAAAATTGGATCTAAAATGTTTGGGTGTCCATTTTGATTATTATTCATTTACATGGGCTCTTATAACTTACTGTAAGTGTATGTGACAGTAGTTATATACATATACTGCATCTCTCTGACTTAATTTAGGGTACGTTTGGTACGAGGGATTACACATGTGGGTTTGGGGATTGCTCTGAAAAGAGATGTCTGGTTGCCATACATGAGTCTCGGGTGTAGCAATCATGCCTAAATATCTTCTCTATGTAGCCGAATGATATTAGAGTAACATTAAGGTTGTGTTGTCCGTTTCTTCTTCTTAAATGTCAAAATGTCGGGTTCCCAGTTTGGCTTCCACCTCTATGTAAATTTTAAAAGTTAATTATTAATAAAAAGTGATGAAATCGACTCCGTTGGAATACTGAATATCCCTTATCTCAAAAATGGTTATAGCACCATCGTTAATAGCTCATTTATGTACAATAAGCATATTATTGTATATCTATCTATACCCTTTTTATAATGGGTAAATAATTTATTTATTCTTCAAAAGCCTCGGGCTAAAGTTTTTAGCCCCTTTTATGGGGCTAAAGTTTTTAACCCGACTTATTTTATAAGCCCTTCAATAAGCTTCATAACAAACGATACTTATTTTATTAGCCGACTTATTTTAAAAGCTCAAACCCTTATAAGCCGCCCATATAAGCCGTTTTGTCAAACACAGCCTGCACATGTTCCGGTTAGAAGCTTTATTGTCAAAAAGATATTGACACGTGACTTTGTTTGTTATGAATATTTTGTATAAATCACTTGTAAATTCCCTAAATGCTTTACGTGTAGTCTTAACATTAGCTTATAGTAAACGGAGTCTAAGTATTTTCTTAGTTTATTATTTAGCGGAATCGGATTAGGATTGTATTATCGTTCCATCAGTGTTGCTTCTTCGTAAATGGTCATAGCTCCTAAAATTTCTTGATACTTAGGTTGTTATGTGTTACTATACAGTGATGCGTTTAGGCTGTGGTCACTGCTAAGCACGGCTCATGGTCCATAATGTTTTCGATTTTTGAAAGATGAATATGTGTTGGCCTTGAATAAGATGTTATAAGTTTTATTTTATAGACATGATATAAGATGTTATATTTCAGTTACATATAATCATCTTGTAATCTCTTAAAGCTATTTGATAATGCATATTATAAAATGTGCATCAACTCAGGTACAAACGTGCACATATTTTGAGAGACATTTTTTTAAATTGACTCATTATACAATAAGTTCATTGAAAATACAAGAAGGCAAATTACTATGCATAAAATTTTCCATCATAAAGGATGTCGTTTAACATTGTGGGTTGCTTTCTTTTCTCCGCGGCCCGTCAGGCTCATTTGGTTTCCTTAAAGGATGCAATTTTACTGAATCCTTAAAAGATGTAACCTTAAACATTATTTTAAGAGTATTTGCATAACAGGTGTCAATGATCCATGGGTGTATTCAGGAGTTTTGTGGTCATAATTTTGCAAGGTATACCAAACTTATGCACTATGCTCTCTATTTCCAACTAAGAAGCTTCTCTATATCTTATTCATATACATTGCAAAAAAATAATAATAATAATAATAATAATAATAAAAAAAAAAAATAAAAAAAAAAAAAAAAAAAAATCTCAGATCATCAACACACTGTTTGCTTCAAAAGGTAATGAATTTGTTATTGTTAATGTTCCATATGGTTGTTGCCTTTTGTTTTCGAGTATAATTTTTTGCATGTTACTTTGCATCCTTTAGTTTTCCTGCTTATTGTTGCATCTGTGCTATCTGTATTGCTCTTTAACTATGCTTCATAATATATGTAAAAGAGTCTTACCTGTAGCTACATTACTGCACATATAGTATTGTTAGCATATACAGCCACCTTTATAATTAGCTATAACTTAGGAGCTTTAACTATGAACACCAAACAAAAGGCGATTCGTCGCATTCCTTTTTACATCAATATTCCATCTTAAAATCTTAAATAAATTTTCTGGCAACTACAGCGCGCCACATTTACATCAATATTCCATCTTTAAAATCTTAAATAAATTTTCTGACAACTACAGCGCCCCGGCGGACCGGTGTCCTACTCGTTAATGAAAATAGCTAATCGACCAGAACTTGTACAATACATTTTGTAACCATATTCTTTTGAGTATTATAAACCTACTCTTAAGTTTTTTTTGTTGCAAAAGGTGAACTTATATTAATCTTCCAATCATATGTACAATTAAAGATAGAAGAAAAGGATTTGGACAGTCCCCAAATCCTATACAACAACAATACTACATCACCATTATATCACATATCAGTCAAGCTAAGTATTACTGATAATACTAACACTGCTATACGACACTGCTCTAGACATGTTTGGAAAAAGTAGCTGTGAGCGGTATCAGTGAGCAGTAGATGTGAGCTGTGAGCAGTAGCCACAGCTCACTGCTCACCGCTCACAGCTTCAAAAAGAAGCATTGGAAAAATAAGCTTTCCTAAAAAATAGCAAAGCTCTCAGCCCTCATGCCAAACGAATATTGAAAATCAAAAAGCTCATTGCTCACTACTCATCGCCCGAAAAAGCTCCAAAAAGTTCCAAAAAGCTTTGTGCCAAACATAGCCAAAGTATTGCTCATCATTGCGTTAGCCTGTACATACATCACCAAATTTACCTTATTATTAGCACCTACCATCTAGCTACATTTCCATCTTACCCTCTTGCCATGATCACTCATCCAACATCCACAGTAAACATAGCAAGAACGGTTAATGGCTTCACTAGGAACCCATTCTTAAGTTAGAAATCACATTCATAGCATTTAACTATTTAAGTGTAGTAAGTATAGTTTTGTATCTGTTAAAAAAAGTATTGTTTTGCAGACTTAGTTTAGTCAAAAAATGCATGTCGATAATGTGATAGCTAAAAATTTCTATTTCATATATATTATTGATCACTGAATTTTCGCATTAAATATTGTACTCATAAATTACACACATTTTTTTTTCATAACTTTCCTACCTTCAAAGAGCAATTAACATCTCACTTTAGTAACTTACATTAACACAGGAATTTATGTTATTTTTACTTGCTTATAACATAGCCACCACATACAAAAGGCCCCAAGTTAAGCAAGATCTAACACAACTTCAACATTATGATGATTGAAATAGTACTTAATAAGTGAAATAAAAATTAACAAATTAACAAATCTGAAGAGAGAGTGCATGCCTGCTTGGTATTTGATGGATCTAAACACACACCTTGTGTTAGATAGATACTTTGAATGTATACTTTGTAGCACGCGGAATTTACTATAAAGTACTTAGAAGATGTGTTTTAGTAATGTGTATGGATTATATGAATGTGTAACAGTAATGAACAAAGAATTAAACAAACGTTTAGCTTCAATATTATTCAAGATAATAATACGAGTGATATTTGCTTATCATTAGGGTTACAACCTTGAAGCTTTAGCTAATGAATACATATACAACTCTAAACCTAGGATCTCCTTTTATAGGACAAGGAGTCCTGTACAAGATAAGTATTATGCTAAACAAATAAGATATTCACTAAATCTTTTCTATACTTATCTACTACCCGTATACTTAACAGACAAACTAAGCAGTGGTAATATATTGTGCTAGAAGTGGTAATACGTTTCCACTGTTAGTACAATTCTTCAGCAGTAGTCATCAGCTTAGCCTATCAGTGGTAACGAGTTTCCACTGATAGTGTATTTCCCAACAATCCTCCCCTAAACTTATGATTTCTTTGCAAATCAATAAGTTTCTAAGTTGATGAGGGGATTCTTCCAAACACTTATCACTTCCTTAAAGTAGCAGATTCCCTTCTACACTGATTGTAGATTCTTTGAACTAAATCATTTACCACTTCAGTTCTTTCTGTACATCTGATCCTTGTAGAAAGCATTACATCCATAACACCAGCTCTGAGTGGATATTCTCTTTCAGCAAACATAAACACATCAACTCCTTCTTGTGTTGAAACATGATGAATGTTGCAGGAGTCATAAAATTTCCAAAGTGTGTTCTGATCATGAGCTTGAAACTTCCAAAATCTATCATTGATGTCAGGTTCATATAGTCTTTGAAATTGAACCCAAAGTTCTTTCTCCTTGTCATCTTGAAGTTTTCCAGCCATGTGTCTATCATTCACCATTTTCCTTAATGTATCAAGATCATCTCTGTCACATGATCTGATAAGATCTTCAAACTGTATAGAGGAAAAGGTTTCACCACCTAATCTTGTAATCTTCCATGTTGCTGCAAAATCATCAGTAAATACTTCCCAATCAATAATTGGATGCCTAACTTGTAAAGGCTCAACATAGAAGTCTTATTCTTCAAGTATAATCATGCCACCCATCTGATCTTCATTGAGCTTTTCTTCAACCTTTGATTTCTTAGCTTTTTTAGACTCAATGTTTATTCCTGATCTTTTGTATCTCTTAGCTTCTGCTTCTGAATGCATAGGAAGAAAATCTTTATCTCTTCAATATTCTCTATAATATAATCTTTGAATTTCTTCATAAGATTTTCCTTTAAGCTGATACATCTTCCATCCTCTTACATGACACAAGTACTTCTTCATTTCACCAATAACTTGAGCCTGGGATTGTTGTCGTGGCTTTTTCTGAGTCTTCTTAATTGAATCCACCATAGAATCAAAAGCTTGATTATTCTTCATATTGATAAAATCAGCTAATTGAGATGATCTTTGTTATGCTATTAAGCTTTCATCAGCAACAAGCTCAATAGCTTTCTTCTTGATGACTAGTCTGAATCAATCATATGCTCAATCTCTTCATTAGTTAGTTGATAAGCACCTTCTGTGTTTGGAATAGGAACAATTTCTTCAGGTTCTATCTCCTTTTGAATTCTTTGTTGTTCCATGAACTTTGCTACATCCTCTTCTTCATATTTTCTTGCCAATTCATGATCCATATCAATCTGAGCTTGAGTTCTTGGTTTAACCTTTCTTGGTTACTCAGTTGATTCTTCAAAGACTTGAACTTTCCCTTTTTCTTTCCTTTTTTTTCTCAAACTCTGCATCAGTTGCTTCTACTTCTTATGTGAGAGCAGTGTCCACTGCTTGTGAAATTGACGCAGAATTATCTTTCACCTGTACCGCTGGGATTTCCTCATCATCCAATTACTGATCAAAACCTTCAAATTCTTGTTCAAAATCCAATTTTCTCCCCTCAGTTGTAGCATCTATTTTCCTCCCCTGTTTGGGAGAATCACCCATATCATCACTTGATGCTTCAGAACCACCACCATGAGCTGAGGATGGAGAATAAAGTACAAGATGATCAGTCCTTTTCTTTTTGAGAGAGTTGATCTCTTCTTGCATAGTTTGTATCTGACCTTGAAGCTTGGAGAGATCATTTTGATATTGTAGCTTAGTCTGCTTGAGCTCATCTTCTAAGGTTTGAACTTTATCCTCCAATATGGTACATCTGTCCATCAATTCATAAATGTTACCACTGCCCTCAGCACTTCCAGCTGTGTTACCTGCTGAGAGAAGTGCATCATGGGACATTGGCTCAGTTTCTTCCCTAGTTGGACTAGGAAGTACTCCTAAACCACCACTGCTTGTACCTACACCAAAAGGTGAAGACACATGTAGTGTTGTGATGGGAGGAGTTGGCTGTTTTTGTCTCCACTCATATGTGTGAGTAACTGGGGGTGTATAAGATATAGATGGAACAGTGATTGTGGGTGTGTGTTGGGGTTCAACTGAGATTGCTACACCTTCACCCCTTACTTGTGCAATGACAGCAAGCATTTGAGGAAAAAGAGCATGAACTACCCCATTATAACCTTCACTTGCCTTGTTCATGTTTTAAAAAACTTTTTGTTTAAGACAAGGAGTTTTGTAAATCCTGTTATGAGCTAGCAACTCATATTCATTTAAAACAGTTTGAATAAACCTTGGGTACATCAAAAACTTATAATTACTTGTTGCATTGCTAACCATATTATTGAATAGAAACTTTGAGAAATTAAAAGTCCTGTTTGTAGCCAAACACACCAAAGGATAAGCAAAGTTTGTGCTAAACTGTTCATAAGATGTTTTCTTAGGACTTAAGCAATGTAACAAAGTATCTATGAAAAATCTCCATTGTGGAGAGAAACATCCCTTTTTAAAAGTTAGTTTTCCATTGGATGTATCATACCCCATATCAGAGATATTTTTGAGAATGTCTTAATTAGGTAATGTAATGATACCATTTTGATCATCTAATTGAAGAAGCCTTCTCAAAGATGATTCGGTAACATTAACAGTTACCCCATCCACTGTTGCACTTAAAGCATCAACAGGGGAATGTGTGTTTCCATCTTCAATAGTTGTGACAGTAACAGTCTGCCAAAACTTTTTGATTTGAGAAACATAGATAGTGGGGTTTAAAGTTAAAGCATACCTTATGTGAGATGCATTTAGAAAGTCCACAATCTCATTAAAGATAGGTCCATCTTTGACCTCTGTTTTCTCCAAGTAAGCAACCTGGTTGTGTTCATTAACAAAAGCAAGTGAAGCCATGTATTTGAGTGAAAAATATGATTGTGTGAGTTTGAAAAAGTGAGTGCAACAACCCGATTGAGATTTGAATGATATATTGTTAGGGTTTGAGGAAAATACGCAAGAGATATTATTGTAGAAATTTGTTATCTTTGGAAAAGAATAACTTAAACAAATAGAAGATAATTCTCTTAAGTAAATCCCTAAAAATATGGTTAAAATATTTTACTTAACGGCTAGTTGAAAAATATTTTCACTGACACAACAGTTGCAACGGCTAGTTCAACAGTGGCAAAATTTACACTGTCAGTGGTAACTGTGAACCATCAGTGGTAAAAATAATAAAAGTAGTGGGAAAAGTATGTTTGATAAAAACTGCTTTTATCATAGTTTGTAGCAAACTACCAGCTATCAACAGATTTGATATGTCTTTACCATGAGCTGTTTGCTCTGGACTAGCCAACTCTTGATCATACAGAATATGGTGAGTTGATAACCATATAGTTTTTGGTAAACTATCAACCATAAACGGATTTGATGAGTCTTTACCAGTAGCCGTTTGCTCTGGACTAGTTGATTCCTATGTGGATTAGACATGGTGAATCAATAACCATTTGTTGTGTTTTGATACACACCTCCATTGAATCAACTCATATCACAATTTTGCTTACAAACCTGCAAGTGTTAGTCCAAAACCAAGAATAGGCAAACCAAAGTTAAGAATAAATGTCCAATAATAACTGTTTCTTAAAAATATCTTTGGTATAGTCAACCCGTTAAAGAAAATATCTTTAGAAACTTAATTTTACCCACCAACCAGAGAGTTAATAGCAATTACTCTTTTGGGTAGAAACCTAGGGTTGAATTGGCCTATATAAACACTTCGACTCATAACATCCCTACCACAAACAACTTTCAACATCAAATAATCACCATAATCAACAACAGAATGAGCTCCAACTCTGATATCATTGAAATCACTTCTGACTCATCTTTTAATGAATCAGAATCTTCAGGATGGTCAAACTACTTTCCTGAGTTCCTTCTTGTGCATCAACTTCTTTCACCAAGAAACCTAAGAGAAATATTGAAACACCAAGTTCTTCCAGCTCTTCTGATGAAGATGAACCATACACTCGTGCAAAAGAGTTTCCAAAAGCTTTAACACATGCTTTGGAGACATGTATCTTATCAATGAAGATGATACCAATGCCTGAGAAACATGTTCCTCCAACAAAGCCTGCAAAACAAGTGCTTGGTCTTCCCTACTCAAGAAAGTGGAATGGAATGCAAGAACAATCCAGAGGTGTTCACAAAACCATGCCTGGATACAAGGGAAAGGGCAAAGAAGCTATGGAGTGATAGGTTTAGGGGTTTGATTTGTGGTCTTTTGTTATCCTCATTATAATAAAGCACTTCTGTGTAATGAACATTATCATAATGAATGAAAATTTTCTTTCCACTGTTCATCACTTTTTCCACTGTGTGAGTGTTTATCATTAAATCTCTGCAAAAAGCTTAGTTGACAACAAATATACAATACACAGCAATATACAACAAATAGCAATACAAAAATCCTCCCCACAACACAAAAATCACTTAGACATCAAATTTTAAGGGTTAAGCATCCCAATACCTGTTACCAAGTACTGAAACCTTCCCACATCAAGTCCTTTTGTTAATAAATCAGCATAGTTGTCATCAATATGTATTTTGACAACTTGAATCAACTTTTTCTCATAACAATCTCTTATAAATTGATGTCTAATTTCAATATTTTAAGTTTTAGTGTGTTGCATAGGATTTTTAATTATGCAAATGGTACTGCTATTTTCAATAAAGATAATGGTGTTCATGAAATTGTACCCATAGTCCAATAATTGGTTTTGAAGCCATAAGACCTGAGCATAACAGCTTGCAGTAGCTGCATACTCTGCTTCTATTGTTGAAGTAGCCACCATTATCTGTTTCTTGCATTGTCATGACTCCAATCTACATCCAAGGAATTAACATCCTCATGTGGTTGACCTTCTATCCAAACTGGCACAAGCATAGTCACTATCTGAGTAGGTGCCTAATTCCATAGGAGATTCTCCTGGATACCACAATCCTAGATTAGGATATGCCTTTAAATATCTGAAAATTTTCTTCACAGCAGTCAAATGTGATATCTTGGGGGTGACCTGAAACCTTGCACAAGCACACACAGCAAACATAATGTCTGGTCTTGATGAAGTGAGATACATCAAGGAACCAATCATTGATCTATAATTGTGTACATCCACTGCTTCTCCACTGTCATCCTTCAAGAGTAAATGAGTAGTTTTATCAGCAGGGGTGCTTGAAGGCTTTGCATCAGTAAAGTGGAACTTCCTTAGAATTTCAGTCACATATTTGTTTTGACTGATAAAAATGCCATCTGTTCTTTGTTGTACTTGAAGTCCCAAAAAGAAAGTAAGTTCCCCCCATAGAACTCATTTGCAACTCATCCTTCATCAGATTCTCAACTTCTTTGCACATATCTTGCTTTGTAGATCCAAAAATGATATCATCAACATAAACTTGAACCAACAAGATATCACCTTTGTCTTTCTTGATGAAAAAAGTTTGATCAATTTTCCCTCTATGAAACCCATTATTCAATAGATAGGCAACTAGGGTTTCATACCACTTCCTGGGAGCTTGATGTAAGCCATAAAGAGCCTTGACCACCTTATAGACTTTATTGGGATGTTCAGCGTCTTCAAAGCCTGGAGGTTGTGAAACATATACCTCCTCATCAATCTTACCATATAGAAAAGCACTCTTGACATCCATTTGATAGACTGTGAATCCCATAAAAGATGCATAGGCTAGAAAAAGTCTGATAGCTTCAATCCTGGCAATAGGAGCAAAAACTTCTTCATAATCAATACCCTCCTCCTGAGTGTATCCTTGAGCAACTAGCCTAGCTTTGTTCCTGATTACTATGCCTCTATCGTCTCTCTTGTTCCTGAAAACCCACTTTGTACCAATAACCTTCATTTGATCAGGCAAATCACAAAGTACCCAAACCTTCTGAATCTTGAACTGAAGCAACTCTTCTTGCATTGCCTCAACCCAGCTGGATTCTTCTAATGCCTTATACATATTCTTAGGTTCCATTTGTGACAGGAAACAGAAAAACAAATATTCATTCTTGTCTTCATGTTTCTTAGATTCATAAATTTCACTTATAAAGTCATGAACATCAATCATCTTTGTTTGTTTTCTGGTCTTCACACCAGATTGTAGATCACCAATCACATTGTCAAGTGGATGCACCTTGTGATTAGAAGCTTGAGGAGTATGTGAAACATCATATGCAGAAGGCATATTTGTGACTTCCACATCATTAATGGGAGTTTTCTGAGCAATAGAAGTAGAGTTTTCCACAATTGGTTCAACATTGGAAACTTCTGGTATAGCAGTGGAAATTGTATTACCACTGCTTTCAGGAATATCTTTGTTCTGAGCATCCAAATTCACAACATCTGCATCACCTTCCTTTTCAGTATCTTTTGAAGGTTGTGGATCTTCACTCTTTGAAACATGATCATTATCTACAAAGTCCCAAAGTGGCATAACAATTTGATCTTTATCATCCTTAGAATCATTGCTAGGTTCATCTTCATCAATAAATTCTTCTGAATCTGCAAAGTCATTGACCCCTGTACCTGGAACAATAGGTACATAGTTCATAGAATTTGATAATGTCTCAAGGTCAAATAGCCATTCTGGACCTGCACCTGCAATGTTAGGTTTATTTTCAAGAAACTCTACATGAAGATTCTCTTCAATCTTCTTTGTTCTCAGATTGTATACTCTAAATGCTTTACTAACCATAGAGTACCCAACAAAGAAGCCTTCATCTGACTTTTCTTCAAATTTACCTAGATGATCTATTGTATTGAGAATAGTAACATGACATCCAAATGGTCTCATGAAATCCAAGATAGGAGGTCTACCTCTAAATAACTCATATGGTGTCTTGTTCTTTGTCTTCACCACTAAAACCCTGTTCTGAATATAACAAGCAGTGTTAACTGCTTCAGCACAAAAAGTCAGTGGTAACTTGGAATCAGCTAACATGGTTCTAGCAGTTTCAATCAGTGTTCTGTTTCTTCTTTCAGCTACACCATTTTGCTGAGGTGTTCTTGCTACACTGAATTCTCTTTTAATACCCTTCTCTTTGCAAAAATCATCCATAACTCTATTCTTGAACTCTGTCCCATTGTCACACCTGATAATCTTGATCTTCTTATCAACTTGGTTTTCTACTTCAGTAATAAAAGTTTTAAGAATACCAGTTGTTTCATCCTAGGTTCTTAGAAAGAAAACCCATGTAAACCTGCTAAAATCATCAATTACAACAAGACAATACTTCTTCAAATTTATGCTGCTCACAGATGTAGGACCAAACAAGTCCATATGCAACATATAGAGAGGGTGAGCAATAGATTTATAGGCCTTGGTCTTGCAAGAAGCTCTATGTTGCTTGCCTTTGAGACAGGCAACACAGGTTTGGTCATTCTCAAATCTCTTCTCTGGTAATCCTCTGACTAAGCCATCTTTCACAATCTTGTTGATGGTTTTAAAGTTAACATGACCAAGTCTTCTGTGCCATAACATGGATTCATCCAAAGTGGCTTTTACAAGCAAGCAAGTAACATCATTTTTAGCCACAATACTCTTCATGTCAATGCTATATAGATTACCTTTTCTAGGAATTTTAAGTAAAACCTCACTTTCATCAGGTAACTTATAATCCTTAGATAGGACAAAGCATTCATCTTCTGAGAAAAGAACTCTGTGTTTCTTGTCACACATCTGTGACACACTGAAGAGATTATATTTGAGTTCTTTCACATAATACACATTCTTAAAATCCAAATTTCTAGCCTTGATAGTGCCTTTGCCAGAAACTTTACCACCAATACCACCTCCAAAGCTGAGAAATTATCCATCATAAGGTTTGAAATCTATAAGATAGGACTTGTTGCCAATCATATGCCTAGAACATCCACTGTCTGAATAACCTTGATCTTCTTTAATCTTTGAATGTTCCTGAACATAAAAGAAAGGAATTAGTTCCTTTTGGAGACCCAAGCCACAATTGACTTGGATCTGCCTTGTGTATCAATATAGTTGAATCTGTCAAAGGTCATTGATACACCATTGGGATTGTTTAAGGTGTTGATTCCTTTAGGTTTCCATTCCCAATGTGCTGAGGCATTCACAACATTTCCCAATTTTATCCCTTTATTGTTTACAGAACCACCAGTGGTAACTTTTGGTCTAGCAGTGGCAACTGCTGGCTTAGCAGTGGAACCTGATGGCTTTAAAATTTTAGTTTTGGGTACCCACTTGTGGTTGTAAACAACCTTTTTCTCATAAAAGTTCTTATTACCTGTTTGTGCATATTTAACAAAAGTTGTAATGGGTTGTGCACTTTTGACAGGTGACTTTGAGTAAGCATTGTTCACTTTTCTAGCAGATGTAAGAGGTTTGATTCCAGATTTTAGTTGAACAGCCCTGGGAATCATATTACTTAGTGGATTGGGGTGAGTAAATTTTTGAAACTTGTTTTCATTCACCCTTGTGTTTCCAAAACTTCCCTTCTTCCCTTGTGATAGTTACAGTTAGCATGTGGATGATCAAAACTACCACAGATATGACATGCTTTGTTGTTAAACACAAAATCACTACCAAATTGTTGAGATTTAAGATTATTCTAGTTCCTCTAGTTTCCCCTAAGAGCTGGTGACCTATTTCTATACATCTCAGCATATTTAATTGTAGGCCTAGTTTGATAAGCTTGTTTCCTAGGCTATTTTTTTTCAACTTTAACAACTTCAGGAACACTTGTTTCAACTTCAACCTTCACACTTTCATCCACAAGAGATGAATCACTAGCACTTTCAAATGCATCAGTCTCAACCTTAACCTTTTCATCAATAGCTTCTTTCACAAGTTGAGGGCCATAAGACCTAATTGGTACTTGAAACTCTTCTATCCCTGTATGTGCTAGATCTATACCTGGAGGTGCTGGGACACCTCTTAATGGTGGAGGGATAGACTTATAACCAACACCTGATTTGGCCTTATTCACTACCTGAGCTTCCCAAATTTTATCAATACACTTAGACTGATGATCTAGAGTATTACAAGTTATCTTAATATTTTCATGGGCCTTTTTAAGCTTTTCCAATTCTTCTCTAAGTGCCTCATTCACAGCAATCTTATAATCTAAGTCTCTTTTTAATACAGCAATATCATCATTAAACTTATACTCATTTGCTCTATAGTGCTCTATTTGTGTTTCTAGAACTGATAAACCTCTTTTATTATTTGAGAAAGTATAATTAGAGTCTATTAATTCAGTGGTTTGTTTTTCCAAAATTTCTCTAAGTCTATTACACTCTTTTAATGATTTACATTGTGACATTTCTAAAATTTCATGTCATTTATTGTAATAGTTTATTATTCAACTATTCTATTT
This sequence comes from Artemisia argyi, assembly GCA_030686995.1. Taxonomy (NCBI): domain Eukaryota; kingdom Viridiplantae; phylum Streptophyta; class Magnoliopsida; order Asterales; family Asteraceae; genus Artemisia; species Artemisia argyi. Next base: position 27,251,143 of record CM060688.1, on the reverse strand, counting down.
TTAGCTAATTAACTTCGTCAGAAGTTATCCGCGTACGTCATAACACGTTCAATTCATTCAACCACGACTATACTATATCTACTCTACACTTTCTATGCACCATTGTTTCCTTACAATCCTATTTTAAAAGTCACTTTTCACTTTTTCAAAATTTACGTAAACCATGCACCTTTTACGTTTTACGCGATGTAAATTTACGTTTTCAAATTTTAACAAAGTGAACCAACCCTAGACTATGATAATTTACATATTTTATGAATTTTTAAACTATTTCATGTTTACAAATGAGTTTTATACTTGTCGTGTCATTTTTATAGCTTGCGTCACTTTTATCAAGAACCCGTGTCACCAAACGCGTTTTCAACTCACGGTTTTAGTTTTAACGATGTTTAAACTAGGGTGGCAATTCGGGTCGGGTCCGGGTTCGCGGGTTCAGGTTCTCGGGTTCGCGGGTCAGAAACCTTCAACCCAAAACCGACCTGTTTATATAAACGGGTCAGTAATCTTGACCCTAACCTGATTAGTTTTAACCTGAACCGACCCATATAACCCGTTTAATTAAACGAGTCAAACAGGTCAAACGGGTTAATCAGGTCAAACATGTAAACAGGTCAACTTTTTTAACTGTATATGCAAAAGTGCAGGATATCAAAAAACATACTGCAAATATTATCATGTTACATCAACAAATGAAACTTAAGGTTCAAAACATGCTGCAAATAGCATACTCAATACTGTAACCAAAGTACATAAACTAATTAATAGCTGAAATACCCCCAAGTTTTTAACAAAATACCACACAACAAAAGTAAAAAGTTCTTGCCAACATTCTTAAATTAACACGATAAATTTAAAAGACATCATCACAACAGACATTAAACATTAAATATCAGGTCTCTAAAGACCAGTTCACCACATCGCCAATTCACCATACTTCTTCGACCATCATTCTTCATCTTTATTGATATCCAATGTCATGATATTTTCAGTTACCTCTTCAAGGTCACCATGTGACACGACTGTGATTGCAAAAAATTGAAGAATTAAGCATAAGTTTTCAATTACAATGCAAGCAAATGAAGTAACAATAGACATGTGGTTCAGAAAATGTAAAAATAGACTAATCCTTTAGCTTTGCCATTGTTTATAAAGTTGTGTTGTGCTATATGAAAGAGGCGTTTAAAAGGATTCATGCAACAAACCAAAAAAGTTAGTTATATTACCTTTTTCCGAAAATAGCCAATCCCTAGTGCATATCAAAGCTTCCACAGTAGGAGGCTTCATTGAACTTCGATATTGATCCAAAATTCTTCCACCAAGGCTAAAAGCCGACTCAGATGCAACTGTTGAAACAGGAACACAAAGGATATCCATTGCCAACTTAGCCAAAACAGGATATCTATATTGTTGAGATTTCCAGAAGTCAAGTATAGAAATAGAAGACGTTGTTGCAGCTCTTGGTTCATCTAGATAAAAATCTAGTTCACGCTTCTTTTTAGTTGAGCTTGAAGATTCTGTCTTATCAAATAAATCAAACTCCTAATATACCAAGAAGAAATACAAATTAGTACAACACAAACGTATAAACTATAATAAATATTGTAGACATTACCTTGAGAATACTTTGACTAGTGCCTCCATCTCCTTCGTCCACTTGAGAGTTCATGTCACTACCACCACCTGATGTCGAACTTGTAGCATTTTTTGAAGCAAGATTATATTCATCAAAAACTCCATCAAGTACTTCTTTAACCTTTGCCAATTGTGGTGAGTCGGTACCATAAAGCTTAGCATAACTAAACCCAAGAAATGAATACTTATATCGAGGATCAAATACTACGGCTACTGCTAGCAAAAGGTTAAACTCGGCCCAATACTTTTTAAACTTAATCCACATTTGATCAGCTATTTTCCTCATATAAGCATGTGGACTTTTCAACTCTTTAACCAACTTCAAGTGAATGAGAAATACTATAGGAAAATACAGATTCGCAGTGGGATAAAGAGATCCAGAAAATGCAAGAGTAGCTTCATAAAAAACTCCAAGTAAGTCACATATCGTGTCAACCTTATCCCATTCTTCCATAGAGGGACAACTTTGATAATTTGAGTCACTCATGCTAAGGTGAACTAAGGCAGGACGATAATAGATGGCACTTGAAAGCATCTTATATGTAGAATTCCACCTAGTAGGGACATCTTGTGTCAAAGCTTTTTTGCAATCTAAACCGGTTTGTGCACGACATTCATGAAACTTTACTTTTCTTCCATTAGAACCCCTAATATATTTCACACTTACTCTAATTTTATCTACTGCGGCATCAATTTGCTTCAAACCATCTTGGACAATTAAGTTAAGAACATGTGCACAACATCTTAAATGAAACAATGTACCATCATATATCAATGAATTCGTCAAACGAAACTTATTCTTTAGTAAGTCAACGCAAAGATCATTGGCAGAAGCATTGTCCAATGTGATTGAAAATTACTTCTTTTCAATTCCCCAACTTTTAACTAAACAAGTGAGTTTTTCAGCTAAAGCAATACCCGTGTGTGGAGGTGGGAAGAAAGAAAAGTTTATAATTCTTTTTTGTAAGACCCAATTTTTATCAACATAGTGTGCTGTCAAATAAATCTTATTGCATTTTTTACACTTACAAACTAAAGGCTGGTCAGGCTTTTTTGGATCTTGGTTAATCAACTCAAAATAATTCCAAACCGGGAGATAAGTTTTCTTTTACGTTTTTTTGGCCTCGAGGTACTTGCAACACCTTCCGATTGAGATGGCTTTCCTATTTCTTCAACTGAATCATTACTTTCATCATTGATATTCACCGGATTTGCATCACCATTATCCATGTTCTAGCTACAAAAAAGACAAGAAACATAAAATAATAAATTTAGTACCTTTTATTTTTATGGACCTATGAATGTGAAAAGATCAATTGATAATTATATGAATACAAATAGGACCAAGTGCACTATATCTAGATATCATAAAATCTATGGTAGTCGATTAAGTCTCTGATTGTGCTCCATAACATAGGAAGTAAAAAAAACTCAACATGCATACAGAGTCCTTCTAGTTGGTCTACAAAGTAGATATATTTTTCATTTGAAAACGCCATTTTAATTAAAACATATATGGTTAAAGATCGATAAGTTCATGTTTTGACGTAACTTACATTCCCATATGTGGCATAACAAAATAGATAACAATATATAACATATAAAAATATGAATAGAGGGAGCCATACCTAAGCTGGTGAAGTAGCTATTGGAATTCGAAGACGATTATGGCGATCCATGAATTGAGTGGAAAAGATAGAGAAGCTACTATTACACTATTATATAATAAGTCTTATTATATAGGATTAGAAGTTAAAAGTTATAAGCAAGAATTAAATACTGGCGTGAGGATATTGTGATGGTGATAATACCAATTGCAATGATGAATTGCCTTTTCACTTATCAAGAATCGCCTTTTCAGTTTTCAAAGTACATACTAGTTATAATACCCGTGCACGCACAGGGTTTTTAAAATTTCTTTTTGATTATATATTATTATCGATTAAGAAATGAATCACTTAACATATTTTAAATGGTGTAACTTGGTGGACTAAAAATAAAAACCACCTGTATATATGTTATAATCTACCTATTATTTTAGGAGAATGCTTTTGGATTAAAAATAATATTTGATTATTCAAACAAAATCACATGATGATACTTGACTTGCATAAGAGGTTAGTGATATATGTTTTTAGTTTTGCAAACCCGTTCTATCAATTTATGATGTGTTTTGTAATTGTGGTATTTCTTTTACTTATATTTTTGTTAAAATATGTAGCATATTTAGATAGCTTTGAAGATTGATTTATTTCCTTGATTATTAGTAACCATCATACCATGTTTATCGATGTACATTTTTGCTTGAAAATTTGTATTTTCATAAGTTTGTGCTATTTACTTCTCAAGTTTAACTATAAAATTACCAAATTAACATAAATGCTTACACTATAGCTTCTTTATTAGTACATAAAGAGAAACAAAAGAAGATGTAATGTGATGAGGCGAAAAATGAACCACTTTTAGGGGGTCATTTAAGCCCGGAATTGAATTTATTTGATCAAATATTACCCTAAATCGTTCCTTTTGTGATTTTAGGTACTTTGGGAGTGAAATCTGGAAAATGAAGCAATTCGGACGTTTTTGGAGCATAAAAGTGAAGAAAATGCCAAAGACTTAATTTTCCATGCTGAGAACAGTGTATGACGGCGTCAAAAGGAAATTCCTGACGGCGTCAAGAGTAAAATCCATGACGACCCAGAAGAAACCTGACGGCATCACAACTAGAGCGTCAAGAGTTAAAATCATGACGGCCTGCATAAGGTGTACACATGACGGCGTCAGATCCAGATCTAGGCAGTCTGAGGAACTATTTGGCGGCGAGATGACGGCGTCAGACATCTGTTCTTGACGCCGTCACCTTCTAAAATCTATATATAGTTTTCCAATTTTCATTCATTAAAGAGGAACTTGTGTAGAGAAACCCTAGGGCCGAACTTTGTGAACCCTAGCTCGTATTTTACAGTAAATTCAAGGGTTTTTACTCCTTGAATCCTTTCATGTGCTATTAAGATAAGTCTTCTCTTTAATTCAATCAATATGTCTATGTGTTGGTTGTCAATATCTTGTGCTTGTCTTAATTTCAACATGCTAGGCTAGATTTATCTTGTGTTTGCTTAGATCTAATGAAACCTAGATGTTAATTATGTGTTGATTACATGTTTATGGTTGTATTGGATGAATGATTTCAATGTTAAGCTTAAGAAAACTGGTAGATCTCCATTGTGTAACATGCTTGAACGTCTTAGGAAACATGAACCGATGTGTACTAGGTTTTATTGGTTGTATTTAATGCATGAGTAAATTCTAATGATCCCATGTTAGGAGCTTCTTAGCCGGCTCGACATAGGAGTGAAGTAGGAACTCATAGGATTTGGGAAGTAAGTACGCCACCCCATGAATGGTATTAAGGAATACTATCCGTCATCCACGCAACTATAACAAGTAATTAACGTGTAAAAGATATCTAGGGAGTAGTGACATCTAAGTAAACACATTTCTCCCACTTATTGCTCACAACCTTAGTTTAATTTAGTTTATTTTCATTTCTAGTATTTTATTTTGATTGCATCTTAGTATTGGGTTAGTTGACTAGCAACTAATTCCGCCCAAATCCTTAAAACCCGAGATTTTTACTTGCTTTCCTAAAAATATAAAAAATACAAAAAGAATCATCCCTCATCTCTAGACCTAGTCTTTAGGTTTTCTAATCCTAGTGACACTATTCCTAGCTGAACGATCAATCCCCCGTTACTTGTCATTATACTATACTACATTGATCAGGTACACTGCCTGGTGGGGGTTGTAAGCTTCTCGAGATCCCTTGAGAGGTAAAGCCTGGTGCAAACCCCACGCATCAAGTTTTTGGCGCCGCAGCCTGGGGAATAGTTATTGTCTAGGTTAGAATCTCTTTTTATTAGGTCTACTTGCTAGATTCCTTTCTAGTAAGATTTTATTTTTATTTTTAGGTTCTCCTTAGTCTATCTTAATTCTTCGTGTTTTTGTTTGTACCTCTCTACCATCCGCCATTATGGTAACCGACGAATTCTCTAACCTTAGGATCACTAGGAGTCGTAGTTCCACTAGAAACCTTGTCTTGCCTTATGCAGAACCCGAAAGAGAAATGCTTAGGTTAAGACGATCTGACTCAACTCCTGAACCATCTAGCATTTCCATCGATTTTGATGCACCTCTTTCTAAAGAAAATTCAGAAAATCACCTTACAACCCCTAGCTCCCAACCCAACAACGAGATGAGTACCCCCGCAACTCCTACTCCTAAGCGCCTTAAGGACTACTCCTCCCCAAACCCTCGTGGCTTCTCAAATGCCATTGTCTACCCAAACGAACACACCAATGAGGTCCTGCATGCGGCCGATGTTTGGCTTGTCCAAAGTGTGTGCAAGTTTTGTGGATTAGATGAGGAAGACCCGATTCAACACATTAAAGACTTCTTGAAAATAGTAGACACCCTCCATACGGATGGGGCTACTAGAGACACGTCCCGATTACTATTCTTCCCTTTCACCCTTTATGAAAAAGCCCAAGAGTGGTATGATAAACTCCCTTCTGAATCCATTTTCACATGGGAGAAACTCATATCCAAGTTTTATGAGAAGTTCTATCCACCTGGAAAAACTTCAGCATTTAGAGATAGGATACTCCGTTTCCGAAAAGGGAAGGACGAACCCTTCCATAAATCGTGGACTAGATTCAAGGATTTCATAAGACAAGTTCCCCATCATGGCATCGAACGTTGGCTTTTGGTCCAAATCTTCTACGACAATGTCTCCTCAAATGATCGGAACGGAATCAACAATTCTAGAAAAGGGAGATTAGCCAATCTTAGTGCCGAAGAAGGATGGGATAGGATTGAAGAGTATGCTCAAGACCAGGATGACACTTGGGATAAACCTGAGTCGACTGTCAGCATTTCTGAAATCACATCAGATCGGTTAAGAAAAATTCACAAAAGAATGGAGTACATAGTTGGGTCACAGTTACCTAAACAACTTTCAAATCCTTACTTGATCTGCGACTACTGTGGGGGCCCGCATGAGGTAGAGGAATGCGGAGGAGAAACCACGACTGAGCATGCATGCTTGTCAGGTGGTGACATCTATGTTGATCCCTCCCTTTTGCCTTTTTACCAAAATGACGATTACACCCTCTGGGGGAATCTGGTAAAAAGAAAAGAAGGAGAGGAAGGTCCTGAATTCAAAATCAGGAGCATTTTTGAAGATCACCTTGGTCACTTCACTCAAGAAAAAGGCTTACAATTAAAAGGTCTTAATGAACTTGTTGACGAGCAGCAGAATGACATTGGAGAATGGTTCAACAAGCTTAACTTAGCCCTCGATAACCTTGAAATGCCGTCAGTAAGCCAAAAAGACCCCATCCTCGCGATAACCACTCGAGCTGGAACAACAACCAAGGACCCCCCTTACCCGAGCTCGTCCCCCATCACTCCTAATCCAAACAAGCCTCGCGAAGAGGAGGAGGATGTGGGCAGCGAGACTCCCAACCAACCTCCCTTGACGACCCCTTCCCCATCAACCCCACCTAACCAACCTGTGAGAATCCCATTCCCATCCCGATTAAAAAACCAAAAAACTGAGAATGATAATAAAAGATTCTTGTCATATCTAAAAGACTCAATAGTCACCATACCCCTCCTTGATGCTTGTTATCACATGCCGAAGTATAGCGTGTATTTTAAAAAACTACTCGCTAACCGAAAGAAACTCGAGGGTCTTGTGACCCTGGGTGAAAAATGTTCGGTGGTGACCCATCGAGGGCTACCAAAAAAGGTAGACGATCCAGGCAGCTTCACCTTGCCTTGCTCCATAGGATCTCTATCAATTAAGAATGCTCTTGCCGATTTAGGGGCGAGTATCAATCTCATGCCTCACTCTATGTTCCTTAAATTGGGATACTCTGGATTAAAGCCTACCCGTATGAACATCCAACTAGCCGATAGATCAGTCAAGTACCCCGTAGGGATATGCGAGAATGTGCTAGTCAAAGTTGGGAAGTTCAAATTCCCGGTCGACTTCATAATCTTAGAGATGGAGGAGGATGACTTGGTACTCATCATCTTAGGGAGACCATTTCTTGCTACCGCTCGTGCAGTCATTAACGTTTACGATGGCAAGTTAACCTTACGAGTGGGAACCGATAGCACAAGGACTCTATGGATCTCTCTCTCAAAGCAGCTAACCGGCTCTATTTCATTGGAGAGGTCGTTGAACTCACAGATGTCATTGATAGCTGTGTTGATGAACAAATCGAGGAAGGCTGGTTACGGGATGAGAGTTTTCTACCTTTGCTAGAGGTGGAAAAGATGGAGGATGTTGGTGCAGTCTCCTTCTACCCTAGACAAGAGGCCACGGAGCATCTCGAGCTCCGAAAGCCCGAAAACAAGCTTAAGCCTTCTATTATCCAACCTCCTGAGCTAGATCTTAAGGAACTTCCTAACCATTTAGAGTATGCCTTCCTTCAGGGAGAGGACCAACTGCCGGTAATCATAAACTCTTCCCTCGAACATGAACAAAAAGGTAAACTCTTAGAGGTCCTAAAGAAATATAAGGGAGTGCTTGCATGGAGTGTAGCCGACATTAAGGGGATTGACTCAACTATTTGCACACATAAGATTCTCATGGAAGAAGATTATAAACCTACCGTACAACCCCAGAGGCGGGTGAACCCCAACATTAAGGAAGTGGTAAAGAAAGAAGTCATCAAACTTCTGGATGCAGGGTTGATCTACCCAATCTCGGACAGCCCATGGGTTAGTCCTGTACAGGTTGTACCTAAGAAGGGTGGAATGACTGTAGTTAAGAATGACAAATGTGAGATGGTACCCCAGAAAACAGTTACTGGATGGCGGGTATGCATTGATTATAGAAAGCTCAATGATGCCACGAGAAAAGATCACTTTCCCTTACCATTCATTGACCAAATGTTAGAGAGATTGTCTGGGCACGAGTAGTATTGCTTCTTGGATGGATTCTCAGGGTATTTTCAAATTCCCATAGCACCTGAGGACCAAGAAAAGACAACGTTTACTTGCCCTTATGGAACGTTCGCCTACAAAAGAATGCTTTTTGGGCTATGTAATGCCCCCACCACTTTTCAACGTTGCATGACCGCAATCTTTCACGAACTCATGGAAGACAGCATGGAAGTGTTCATGGATGACTTTTCGGTCTTCGGGAACTCCTTCGACCGCTGTCTTGCTAATCTAGAAAAAATGTTTAAACGCTGTGAGGAAACCAACTTGGTGTTAAACTGGGAAAAGTGTCATTTCATGGTGAAAGAAGGGATTGTGTTAGGGCATAAGATCTCAGGGAATGGGATAGAGGTGGACCAAGCTAAAGTTGAATCTATATCTAAGTTACCATACCCCACGACTGTTAAAGCAATACGCAGCTTCTTGGGGCAAGTCGGGTTTTATCGGAGATTCATCAAAGACTTCTCCAAAATAGCTCGGCCAATGACTCAATTTCTCATGAAGGATGCTCCATTCGATTTCTCCCAAGAATGCAAGGATGCATTCGATCTCTTAAAAAAGGAGCTCACACAAGCTCCAATCATGATTACACCCAACTGGGAGTTACCGTTTGAAATCATGTGTGACGCTAGCGATTTCGCTGTCGGGGCTGTATTGGGCCAACGGCGTGACAAGCTATTCCAACCTATTTACTACGCTAGCAAAACCATTAATCACGCTCAAGAGAATTACTCCATCACCGAAAAGGAATTATTAGCCGTAGTATTCGCATTCAACAAATTCTGGCAATATCTTGTCCTTTCAAAGACAGTCGTTTTCACTGATCACTCGGCTCTTCGATATCTTTTTGCTAAGCAGGATGCTAAGCCACGACTAATTCGGTGGATCTTGTTGTTACTAGAATTCGATGTTGAGATTCGTGATAAGAGGGGGGCAGAAAATCTGGCCGCAGATCATGTATCTCGTCTTGAAAACCCCTTGGATGAGCACGATAGAAGTGAGATTAGGGATTCATTTCCTGACGAACAACTCATGGCAATGATTGATTCGGAGCCTTGGTACGCCGATTTTTCCAACTATCTCGCAAGTAGACTCGTTCCAGAGCACCTGACTAGGTACGAAAGAAAAAGGTTCTTTTCTCAGTTAAAATACTACTTCTGGGATGAACCATTTTTATTCCGAAGGTGTGATGCTTGGGAATCGCAACAGGCTTTACCTCTCGAGGGATCTCGAGAAGCTTACAACCCCCACCAGGCAGTGTACCTGATCGTTGTAGTATAGTATAGTGACAAGTACCGGGGGATTGATCGTTCAGCTTAGGAATAGTGTCGCTAGGATTAGAAAGCCTAAATACTAGTTCTAAAGGTGAGGGATGATTATTTTTGTGTTTTTGTATTTTTTAGAAAAGCAAGTAAAAATCTCGGGTATTGGTAGAGTGGGCGGAATTAGTTGCTATTCAACTAACCCAAAACTAAGATGCAATCAAAATAAAATACTAAAAATGAAAATAAACTAATTATACTAAGGTTGTGAGCAGTAATTGTAGAAAATGTGTTTACTTAGATTTCACTACTCCCTAGATATCTTTTACACGTTAATTACTTGTTATAATTGCATGGATGACGGATTGTATTCCTTAATACCATTCATGGGGTGGCATACATAACTCCCCAATTCTATGAGCTCTTATCTCCTCCTACACCATGCCCAGCACAACTATAGGGATTGTAAACAGTGGCTCATGCATTAAATACAACCAATAAAGACCTAGTACGCCTCGGTTCATGTTTATTAAGACGTTCAAGCATGTTACCATTTGGAGATCTGCCAGTTTTCTTAAGCCTAACATATAAATCATTCATCCAAAACAAGAATAAACAAGTAATCAACACATAATCAATATCTAGGTTTCATTAGATCTAAGCAAACACAAAAGAGATCTAGCCTAGCATAATGGAATTGAGACAAGAACAAGATATAGACAACCAACACATAGACATATTGATTGAATTAGAAGAACACTTATCTCAATTACAATGCAAGGTATCAAGGGTTTGGAACCCTTGAAAAACCTGTAAAAGTTGCACCAAAATCGTACTTAGGGTTTCTCCAAAACTTCTCCTTCTAAATGTGAAAAATTAGAAAACTATATATAGAAAAACAGGTCTGACGGCGTCAAGAGTAATCTTGTGACGCCGTCACCTCGCCGCCAAAACTCTCCTCGGACTGCCTAGATCTACTTCTGACGCCGTCAAGAGTTAGACACTTCCAGGCTGTCATGACTCTTTTACTCTTGACGCCCTTCTCACGTGACGCTGTCAAAACTCTACTGGACCGTCATGGGAATTCATGAAATTTGCTCTTGACGCCGTCAAGGATTTGCTCTTGACGCCGTCACCTACTGTTCCCAGCATGGAAAATTAAGACTTTGGCGTTTTCTTCACTTTTATGCTCCAAAAACGTCCGAATTGCTTCCTTTTCCAGATTTCACTCCCAAAGTACCTAAAATCACAAAAGGAACGATTTAGGGCAATATTTGATCAAATAAATTCGGATTCGGGCTTAAATGACCCCCTAAAAACGGATCATTTTTTGCCTCATCAAGGTGTCCTGACCAAATAATAAGATGTTGTGTTTCGGAAAGTGAGGCAGTTAGATTATGAGAGAATGTCACTCTGGTCCCTCTGGAGGGCATCATGGGATAAGCACCACCGCCCGAAAGATTTTCGACGTGGGATTCTATTGGCCCACAATTTTCCGTGATGTCAAAGAAATGGTACAGGCATGCGATGCATGTCAACGGGCCGGGAACATATCACATAGGGATGAAGCGCCTCAGAATTTTATACAAGTATGTGAGGTCTTTGATGTCTGGGGAATTGACTTCATGGGACCCTTTCCATCTTCATGGGGAACGAATATATTTTAGTTGCCATCGATTATGTTTCAAAATGGGTAGAGGCACAAGCCCTTAGGACCAATGATGCCAGGGTAGTTATTCATTTCCTGAAAAAGCTTTTCGCTAGATTCGGGATTCCTAAAGCCCTCATCAGTGATAGGGGGACCCACTTTTGCAATGCGCAAATGGAAAAGGTCATGAGAAGGTATGGGGTGTCCCATCGATTTTCCACCGCCTATCATCCACAAACCAATGGCCAGGTCGAAAACATAAACAGGGCTATTAAAAGAATACTTGAAAAAACGGTTAGTCAGAATAGAAAAGACTGGTCATTTAAACTCGACGAAGCCTTATGGGCATTCCGAACTGCCTACAAGACACCTATTGGAACGACCCCGTTTCGCATGGTGTATGGTAAGGCATGTCACTTGCCAGTAAAATTAGAACATAATGCTTATTGGGCGCTTAAGGCATGTAACTTAGATTATACAATTGCCGAAACCAACAGGTTCTTGCAATTACACGAGCTTGATGAGCTTAGATTAGAAGCCTATGAGTCTTCCATTACATATAAAGAAAGGGCAAAAAGATGGCATGACCAAAGAATTAAGAAACCCAAGGAATTTTCAGAAGGGGACAAAGTCCTATTATACAATTCTCGGTTAAGATTATTTCCAGGGAAACTCAAATCTAGATGGTATGGACCATTTACGGTGAAAAGTTCCTCTAAAACTAGAGCCGTTGTGTTATTAGACGATGAAGGTAGAGAATTTACTGTTAACATACAACGTGTAAAACATTATCAAGAAAATAATAATGAAATGGTTGGTGAGGAAGATGTAACATTTGAGGATGAGGTCACGTAGTAACCCATGATCTTGAGTCTAGCTACAAGACTCGTAAATAAAGAAAAGCGCTTCTTGGGAGGCAACCCATGCTTTGTGTGATTTTTTATTTTTGTTTGTTTGTTATTTGCTTCCGTATGCATGCTTTATTTTTATTGTTGGTAGATCATGTTTCAAAACTAAATAGTGGAAATACTTTACATTGTTGTTTTGGCCTAGTCTTAACTTCACCCAAAGGTATTTTTGCAAAAGATAAGTGTAAGGGGAAACCCCAAATATGTTTTTAAGAAACAAACCAATCATGATTCTCCACAATATTAAATGAACATGTATATTCGTATTTGTTAAAGTCAAATGCTTGTATCGAGTCATAGTGATGTTTTGCAGGATTTTCCAGGAAGTAGAACCAAGTTTTTCCAGAAATTTTCTGGAAACTTAACATAAGAAATTCTGCAGGTCACTTCTGACGGCGTCATGAGTTTACTCTTGACGGCGTCACATGTAAAAATCTGGAAATTTTACCAGTTTTGTTTTTCAAACGGAGTTTTAAAGTTTTTGTTGAATTATTAGTTTTATAATCTCCAGGAAATATGCAAACATCATTCCACAAGCATTATATCTTATTTTGTTTTCTAGGATTTAGTAACATATGTAGATTGTCGCTGATTTTATGCGAGGTTGCCTTGTCTGTTTTCTCAGGATTTACAGGTTATGTATGACAAGAAGATGATTATTACTCTGGAAGGGAAGCTTTGATTGTTCATTTTCTTGGAGGAAGATCTAACCTGGCCACCTTATTATCCATACCGAGCGAATCCGGGGAGTATTTGATTTCATTTGTTTTACTTATTACACTTTTACATTCTTTACTTGAACATTGGGGACAATGGTCATCCTAAGTTTAAGGGGAGGGTAAAATGATGGTACCTTACAGATACACTTTCGCTTGAGTTTGTTTGTTTAATAGTAGATGTGTAATAAAACTATGAGAAATACTTGTTAGTGTAATTTTAGCGCCAAATTTAAAATTTTTTACAACATTTAGGAGTGAAACTTTAGCCATAGCAAGCGTCTCATGTATAGGAGATTGTATGACTAGAACATAACCGTACTTCAGAAAAATTTTCCACCCAAATATGTGAGGTTCGCCTTTAGATTTGATATGAAAAGCATTTACTATTAGTGCTTATGAGTGTACCGGTAACATTTAGATTCTAGAACTTGCGTTAGTGATGCATCCCGAGACCGCTAGTGAGACTACATTCGTGTAGTAGTATTTACTACATGATAAGAGGCATTAGGATCACCCTTGTGTTAAACCCGTATTATAATTACTTGACCATTTAAGTCATATTACTTGGCTAGTTAAGTCAATTAATTTTTCCTACACCCTTAGCGTTGTACTCATTTTTAGTACACGAAACCCCTAGTACACTCCTCCGAGCCTATCTTTTCATTTCTAACTTTAAGCATTTTACTTAAAGGAAGAATTTGTTACACCCCACTTAAATGTACAACCAAATGGCCTTAGCCTTCCGTGTATGCACTCATCTTTAGTGCATTATTGTTATTTGTTAAACCCTAAGTTAATTATCTAATTGATTACATGGTTGCTAAGTCGAGTCATATCCTTGTACATATTGTTTTGGGACGATTAGGACTCATGGGTAAAGTACTTATTTTATGGAGTAATGGGGAAGAACATCATATATTACCCCCGTATGTGCGTTAATCTTAAAAGTACTCCAAGTGTTTTGATTTTCTTAATTCGAGTCATTAGATTAGTTATTTGTAAAGTATGTAAAAATTCAAGTGTAAGGGGAATTTACATCCCCTATGATATATTATTTTGGATGGTAGCGTAAGAGTGTATGCAAAAAAAATAATAAAATAAAATAAAGTAAAATTGAAAAAATCAAGAAAAAGAAAAAAAATAGAAAAAGAAAAAGAGAAAAAAACATACGGACTACCATCCCTTTTCATTCTATATTCATTTTATGTTTTTGTTATTTTTTTTATTTATTAGCTTAAGTCGAGTCTAGTCTTGGCTTAGCAACGCCATATTGTACATGTAATTAACCGAGATTGTTAACTCGCCACCAGTAAAGACTGCCTATATCCAACAAAATCGTGTATTTCGTATCCCTACACCTAACGTTACAACCCTTTAAAAGACCTCTTTGATAGTTTATCCTAGGTGCTTACGCCATGTGGTGGAGGTTTGATCCTTTCCCAAGCCTATGGTAATCTATTTTGCTATGACAGGTAGTGAGAGATATCTTCCGTTTCCATATTGTAATTTATACTTTATTACACCCGAGAGATGTGAGTATCTAAACACTATTTGTGAGGTGCTAGTGTATGACCTCCGTGCTTGTCTTTGGTCTTTAGTGGAATGATTATTTGTTGTAATTACTTTTATATTAGTGTTAAATGACCCCTAACTTGTATTTTGATTAGAATAAAAGCGCATTTGCTTGAGGACAAGCAAATCTCAAGTGTAAGGGTATATGATGAGGCGAAAAATGAACCACTTTTAGGGGGTCATTTAAGCCCGGAATTGAATTTATTTGATCAAATATTACCCTAAATCGTTCCTTTTGTGATTTTAGGTACTTTGGGAGTGAAATCTGGAAAAGAAAGCAATTCGGACGTTTTTGGAGCATAAAAGTGAAGAAAACGCCAAAGACTTAATTTTCCATGCTGAGAACAGTGTATGATGGCGTCAAGAGGAAATTCCTGACGGCGTCAAGAGTAAAATCCATGACGACCCAGAAGAAACCTGACGGCGTCACAACTAGAGCGTCAAGAGTTAAAATCATGACGGCCTGCATAAGGTGTACACATGACGGCGTCAGATCCAGATCTAGGCAGTCCGAGGAACTATTTGGCGGCGAGATGACGGTGTCAGACATTTGTTCTTGACGCCGTCACCTACTAAAATCTATATATAGTTTTCTAATTTTTATTCATTAAAGAGGAACTTGTGTGGAGAAACTGTAGGGCCGAACTTTGTGAACCCTAGCTCGTATTTTACAGTAAATTCAAGAGTTTTTACCCCTTGAATCCTTTCATGTGCTATTAAGATAAGTCTTCTCTTTAATTCAATCAATATGTCTATGTGTTGGTTGTCTATATCTTGTGCTTTTCTTAATTTCAACATGCTAGGCTAGATTTATCTTGTGTTTGCTTAGATCTAATGAAACCTAGATGTTAATTATGTGTTGATTACTTGTTTATGGTTGTATTGGATGAATGATTTCAATGTTATGCTTAAGAAAACTGGCAGATCTCCATTGTGTAACATGCTTGAACGTCTTAGGAAACATGAACCGATGTGTACTTGGTTTTATTGGTTGTATTTAATGCATGAGTAAATTCTAATGATCCCATGTTAGGAGCTTCTTATCCGGCTCGACATAGGAGTGAAGTAGGCACTCATAGGATTGGGGAAGTGAGTACGTGATAAGGCGAAAAATGATCCATTTTTAGGGGGTCACTTAAGCCCGGAATTGAATTTATTTGATCAAATATTGCCTTAAATTGTTCCTTTTGTGATTTTAGGTACTTTGGGAGTGAAATCTGGAAAAGAAAGCAATTAGGACGTTTTTGGAGCATAAAAGTGAAGAAAACGCCAAAGACTTAATTTTCCATGCTGGAAACAGTGTATGACGACGTCAAGAAGGAATTCCTGACGGCGTCAAGAGTAGAAACCATGACGACCCAGTACAAACATGAAGGCGTCACAAGTAGAGCGTCAAGTGTTAAATGTGTGACGGCCTGCAAAAGAGGACTACATGACGGCGTCAGATGTAGATCTAGGCAGTCCGAGGATTTATTTGGCGGCGAGATGACGGCGTCACACCTTTGTTCTTGACGCCGTCACCTCCTAATATCTATATATAGTTTTCTAATTTTCATTCATTAAGAGGGACTTGTGTGGAGAAACCCTAGGGCCGAACCTTGTACGAATTTTACAGCTTTTCAAGGGTTTTCAACCCTTGAATCCTTACATGTGTTATTGAGATAAGTCTTCTCTTAATTCAATCAATATGTCTATGTGTTGGTTGTCTATATCTTGTGCTTGTCTTGATTTCAACATGCTAGGCTAGATTTATCTTGTGTTTGCTTAGATCTAATGAAACCTAGATGTTGATTATGTGTTGATTACTTGTTTATGGTTGTATTGGATGAATGATTTCAATGTTAGGCTTAAGAAAACTGGCAGATCTCCATTGTGTAACATGCTTGAACGTCTTAGGAAACATGAACCGATGTGTACTAGGTTTTATAGGTTGTATTTAATGCATGAGTAAATTCTAATGATCCCATGTTAGGAGCTTCTTGCAGGCTCGACATAGGAGTGAAGTAGGCACTCATAGGATTGGGGAAGTAAGTACGCCACCCCATGAATGGTATTAAGGAATACAATTCGTCATCCACGCAACTATAACAAGTAATTAACGTGTAAAAGATATCTAGGGAGTAGTGAAATCTAAGTAAAAACATTTCTCCCACATATTGCTCACAACTTTAGTTTAATATAGTTTATTTTCATTTTTAGTATTTTATTTTGATTGCATCTTAGTATTGGGTTAGTTGACTAGCAACTAATTCCGCCCAAATCCTTCAAACCCGAGATTTTTACTTGCTTTCCTAAAAACATAAAAATACAAAAAGAATCATCCCTCATCTTTAGATCTAGTATTTAGGTTTTCTAATCCTAGCGACACTATTCCTAGCTGAACGATCAATCCCCCGGTACTTGTCATTATACTATACTACATCGATCAGGTACACTGCCTGGTGGGGGTTGTAAGCTTCTCAAGATCCCTTGAGAGGTAAAGCCTGGTGCAAACCCCATGTACCAAGTTTTTGGCGCCGCAGCCCGGGGAATAGTTATTGTCTAGGTTAGAATCTCTTTTTATTAGGTCTACTTGCTAGATTCCTTTCTAGTAAGATTTTGTTTTTATTTTTAGATTCTCTTTAGTCTATCTTATTTCTTCGTGTTTTTGTTTGTACTAGTTTGGTCTTCATGGATTTAGAGAGTCGCCGTTTCGAAGTTAGCAAGAGGCTTATAGCGCATAAAAGAAGAAAGAGAGAAGTTAACACATTTAAGGAATTCATTAAGCCTCTCCAAATGAAAATTGAGTTTACGGACTTCGCTCCAACCCCGGATGAATTGAGTTACCATAGGTTCCTTTTACAACACCCTTGCCCCTCAAAATATAGAAAGACACCATGGATTAGGAGGCATAACTTCAAGAACATAAAAATTCCTTGCATGATTGGGTACATGTCTAGAGAGCATACATACATTGACTTAAAAGCACCCATGAATATCATGTCTAGGCTCTATTACAATTGGATAATGAATGAATGGTTAAGCCCTAGAAAATACCCTTACAATTCTAATAGGCTATGTAATTTCGTCAGGAGAGTTAAAGGGGTACACATCTTTATAGGAAATTTTACTTATCAATGCGACTTTGTAATCCTAGAAGATGTTAGAGGCATTATAGATCCACACCTAGGAGAGATGGTTCTAGGACAACCTTTTGTTGAGAAGACTAAGATGTATTACGATCATGAGAAGGGGATAGTTCAATTTACTGATGGGATAGAGGAGGTCACTTTTATGATGCCTCACATGAAGGACGAATTAGAGGGCATCAAGAATCTACAAATTGATGAGATTCGACCCTTTCAGGTTAAGGAAGATGGAATTACTGATGACGCCTATTATGAGAGGAGGCGAACATACTATTCAGGTTGCATGAATCTAGGCCCGGAATACAAGTGTGATGAGAATTGGGTTAGATGTTTTGAGTTGGCACAAAAGTGGGAAAGGAAAACGTAACCCATGACCTTGAGTCTAGCTACAAGACTGGGAGGCAACCCATGATTTTGTGTGATTTTTATTTTGTTTGTTTGTTGTTTGCTTCCGTATGCATGCTTTATTTTTATTGTTGGTAGATCATGTTTCTAAACTAAAAAGTGGAAATACTTTATTTTGTTGTTTGGCCAAGTCTTAACTTCACCTAAAGGTATTTTTGCAAAAGATATGTGTAAGGGGAAACCCCAAATATGTTTTTAAGAAACAAACCGATCATGATCCTCCACAATATTAAATGAACATGTATATTCGTATTTGTTAGAGTCAAATGCTTGTATCGAGTCATAATGAAGTTTTGCAGGATTTTCCAGGAAGTAGAACCAAGTTTTTCCAGAAATTTTCCGGAAACTTAACATAAGAATTTCTGCAGGTCACTTCTGACGGCGTCATGAGCTTGCTCTTGACGGCGTCACGTGTAAAAATCTGGAAATTTTACGAGTTTTGTTTTTTCTAACGGATTCTTAAAGTTTTTGTTGAATTATTAAGTTTTATAATCTCCAGGAAATCTGCAAACTTCATTCCACAAGCATTATATCTTACTTTGTTTTCTAGGATTTAATAACTTATGTAGATTTCCGCCGAGTTTATGCGAGGTTGTCTTGTCTGTTTTCTCAGGATTTACAGGTTATGTATGACAAGAAGATGATTTATTTTTCTGGAAGGGAAGCTTTGATTGTTCATTTTCTTGGAGGAAGATCTAACCTGGCCACCTTATTATCCATACCGAGCGAATCAGGGGAGTATTTGATTTCATTCTCTTTACTTTTTCACTTTTACATTCTTTACTTGAACATTGGGGACAATGTTCATCCTAAGTGTAAGGGGAGGGTAAAATGATGATACCTTACAAATACACTTTCGCTTGAGTTTGTTTGTTTAATAGTAGACGTGTAATAAAACTATGAGAAATACTTGTTAGTGCAATTTTAGCGCCAAATTTAAATTTTTTTACAACATTTAGGAGTGAAACTTTAGCCATAACAAGCGTCTCATGGATAGGAGATTGTATGACTAGCACATAACTGTACTTTCAGAAAAATTTTCCACCCAAATATGTGAGGTTCGCCTTTAGATTTGATAGGAAAAGCATTTACTATTAGTGCTTATGAGTGTACCGGTAGCATTTAGATTCTAGAACTTGCGTTAGTGATGCATTCCGAGACCGCTAGTGAGACTACATTCGTGTAGTAGGATTTACTACATGATAAGAGGGATTAGGATCACCCTTGTGTTAAACTCGTATTATAATTGCTTGACCATTTAAGTCATATTACTTGGCTAGTTAAGTCAACTAATTTTTCCCACACCTTAGCATTGTACTCATTTTTAGTACACGAAACCCCTAGTACACCCCTCCGAGCCTATCTTTTCGTTTCTAACTTTAAGCATCTTACTTAAAGGAATAATTTGTTACACCCCACTTAAATGTACACCCAAATCGCCTTAGCCTTCCGTGTATGCACTTATCTTTAGTGCATTATTGTTATTTGTTAAACCCTAAGTTAACTATCTAATTGATTACATGGTTGCTAAGTCGAGTCATATCCTTGTATATATTGTTTTGGGACGATTGGGACTCATGGGTAAAGTACTTATTTTATGGAGTAATGGGGAAGAACATCATTTATTACCCACATATGTACGTTAATCTTAAAAGTGCTCCAAGTGTTTTGATTTTCTTAATTCGAGTCATTAGATTAGTTTATTGTAAAGTATGTAAAAATTCAAGAGTAAGGGGAATGTTCATTCCCTATGATGTATTATTTTGGATGGTAGGGTAAGAGTGTATGCAAAAAAAATAAAATAAAAAATAAAATAAAATAAAATAAAAAAAATTCGAAAAATCAAGAAAAAGAAAAAAAATATAGAAAAAGAAAAAGAGAAAAAAACATACGGACTACCATCCATTTTCATTCTATGTTTGTTTTATGTTTTTGTTATTTTCCATTTATTAGCTTAAGTCGAGTCTAGTCTTGGCTTCGCAACGCCATATTGTACATGTAATTAACCAAGATTGTTAACTCGCCATCAGTAAAGACTGCCTATATCCAACAAAACCGTGTATTTCATATCCCTACACCTAACGTTACAACCCTTTTAAAAGACCTCTTTGATCGTTTATCCTAGGTGCTTACGCCATGTGGTGGAGGTTTGATCCTTTCCCAAGCCTATGGTAATCTATTTTGCTATGACAGGTAGTGAGAGATATCTTCCGTTTCCATATTGTAATTTATACTTTATTACACCCAAGAGATGTGAGTATCTAAACACTATTTGTGAGGTGTTAGTATATGACCTCCGTGCTTGTCTTTGGTCTTTAGTGGAACGATTATTTGTTGTAACTACTTTTATATTAGTGTTAAATGACCCCTAACTTGTATTTTGAGTAGAATAAAAGCGCATTTGCTTGAGGACAAGCAAATCTCAAGTGTAAGGGTATATGATGAGGTGAAAAATGATCCATTTTTAGGGGGTCATTTAAGCCCGGAATTGAATTTATTTGATCAAATATTGCCCTAAATCGTTCCTTTTGTGATTTTAGGTACTGTGGGAGTGAAATCTGGAAAAGGAAGCAATTCGGACGTTTTTGGAGCATAAAAGTGAAGAAAACGCCAAAGACTTAATTTTTCATGCTGGAAACAGTGTATGACGGCGTCAAGAAGGAATTCCTGACGGCGTCAAGAGTAAAAACCATGACGACCCAGTACAAACATGAATGCGTCACAAGTATAGCGTCAAGAGTTAAATGTGTGACGGCCTGCAAAAGAGGACTACATGACGGCGTCAGATGTAGATCTAGGCAGTCCGAGGATTTATTTGGCGGCGAGATAACGGCGTCACACCTTTGTTCTTCACGCCGTCACCTCCTAATATCTATATATAGTTTTCTAATTTTCATTCATTAAGAGGGACTTGTGTGGAGAAACCCTAGGGCCGAACCTTGTACGAATTTTACAGTTTTTCAAGGGTTTTCAACCCTTGAATCCTTACAGGTGTTATTGAGATAAGTCTTCTCTTAATTCAATCAATATGTCTATGTGCTGGTTGTCTATATCTTGTGCTTGTCTTGATTTCAACATGCTAGTCTAGATTTATCTTGTGTTTGCTTAGATCTAATGAAACCTAGATGTTGATTATGTGTTGATTACTTGTTTATGGTTGTATTGGATGAATGATTTCAATATTAGGCTTAAGAAAACTGGCAGATCTCCATTGTGTAACATGCTTGAACGTCTTAGGAAACATGAACCGATGTGTACTAGGTTTTATTGGTTGTATTTAATGCATGAGTAAATTCTAATGATCCCATGTTAGGAGCTTCTTGCAGACTCGACATAGGAGTGAAGTAGGCACTCATAGGATTGGGGAAGTAAGTACGCCACCCCATGAATGGTATTAAGGAATACAATCCATCATCCACGCAACTATAACAAGTAATTAATGTGTAAAAGATATCTAGGGAGTAGTGAAATCTAAGTAAACACATTTCTCCCACATATTGCTCACAACTTTAGTTTAATATAGTTTATTTTCATTTTTAATATTTTATTTTGATTGCATCTTAGTATTGGGTTAGTTGACTAGCAACTAATTTCGCCCAAATCCTTCAAACCTGAGATTTTTACTTGCTTTCCTAAAAACATAAAAATACAAAAAGAATCATCCCTCATCTTTAGATCTAGTATTTAGGTTTTCTAATCCTAGCGACATTATTCCTAGCTGAACGATCAATCCCCCGGTACTTGTCATTATACTATACTACATCGATCAGGTACACTGCCTGGTGGGGGTTGTAAGCTTTTCAAGATCCCTTGAGAGGTAAAGCCTGGTGCAAACCCCACGTACCAGTACGCCACCCCATGAATGGTATTAAGGAATACAATCCGTCATCCACGCAACTATAACAAGTAATTAACGTGTAAAAGGTATCTAGGGAGTAGTGAAATCTAAGTAAACACATTTCTCCCACTTATTGCTCACAACCTTAGTTTAATTTAGTTTATTTTCATTTCTAGTATTTTATTTTGATTGCATCTTAGTATTGGGTTAGTTGACTAGCAACTAATTCCGCCCAAATCCTTAAAACCTGAGATTTTTACTTGCTTTCATAAAAATATAAAAAATACAAAAAGAATCATCCCTCATCTCTAGACGTAGTCTTTAGGTTTTCTAATCCTAGCGACACTATTCCTAGCTGAACGATCAATCCCCCGGTACTTGTCATTATACTATACTACATCGATCAGGTACACTGCCTGGTGGGGGTTGTAAGCTTCTCGAGATCCCTCGAGAGGTAAAGCCAGGTGCAAACCCCACACATCATAATGGTAGAATACGTTTATGTATAATGTATAAGAATAATTTTTCTCTAAGACCGAACTATATAATGAAATTATTATTACTTGCATAAGTAAATTATAAATGTATGCAAACAATGACAAAGAGTACATTCGGAAGTCTTTTAGGATTGTTTGAATCCTTACCGACCTTTCACTTTAGTGTAACTTTCTTCACAACTGGCCTAAATCATCAAGGTTAAAGACACCCATATTTTAGACCGTTGGTTGACACCCATAGTGTTATCAATGACAGCAAACACTTACTAAGTTTCATTAACTCATTCAAAAACACCTGTTAAGCATTTCTACCCTAAAATTCCTCAATAGGCATTAAAACACATCTTTGGTACATTAAAATACGTTCATGTATTATCTAAATCAACAACTCAACTTAATTATACATTCATAACTTGAGAAGGCATAGAAAATCCTTCCATGACAATCATGTGTTGATACTTAATCCTCCTCTATAAAACGCACACAACAAATTGCATTACATTTTAATGTGTGCGATAAGATCATAAAACTGCAAACACTACTAACATGTAGCATTATAGTGAGTATAACAACAAAGTTAGTAATAACATCAAATAATAAACTTCATATTAGAACTAAAGGGGTGTTTAGGTTATGCTTAGTATAGGTGCTTATTGGCTTATTCAATTACCATAACACAGTAAGTTTATGATAAAGCTTTAAGCTTTTTTGAGAATCTTAATAAAAAAAAAAAAAAAAAAAAAAAAAAAAAAAAAAAAAAAAAAAAAAAACCCTTGAACTCACAACTAATTCTATCATAGCTTAGTGTGTTTATAGTAAAAACACAAATATTAAATGTAGAAGTTTCCAATAAAACATTTAAAAAAAAAAGTTATAAAAGTTGGTGTGTAAAAAAAAAAAAAAAAAAAAATTCTAAAAACTATTAGCTTGATAAGGCATAAGTCAAAGTTCTATCGAGGTATCTTTCGGATTCTATTCAGAAGCAAAAAGAGGTTAATACATAAATCATAAGTATAGAAGAATGGTTGTATCTCACATCCGTGATTATCAACTCAATAACATTATCGCAGTTTAGTAACGTAATAACCCGATTAAAAACTATATATACTTGCTTAATAATTATCATGTACACTTGAGTGCTTATATGCTATCTCTGTCAAACGATTGAGGAATGCAGAGGAAGGTGTAGCCCTAAACTTACTATTCATGTCAATGAATAAAGTTAGGTTATCACCTACGTAGTTTTTTTTTTTTTTCTTTTTTTTTTTTTAGGAGGTGATTGTTCTGAAATAAGGATTGGGTGATGCGTGCATTATTTATTTATTTTTTATTTTAAGGAGAACACCTTCTAAATTAAACAATGACTATCTAACTTTTTTTTTAATTAGCTTTGTATAACGTATTTAACTGACAGACATGTTGAGGTTGAAGTTGATGTTGTTTTTTTAACTTTAACTATTAATATCATGTTTTTCAAAATGTGCGAGTTTAGTAGCATGTAATGAGCGTTGATAAAGTTAAAATATGCTCTATAAAGTTTTAGGGTGCGTTTGGTATGCTTGATAGAATCACTATAGGTATAAGTTTGAGAATAGAATGGAATGGAAATGGGTATGTAGATATCACTTTTCATGGGTATTCACATACCCACCAAATCATACTCCTATGAGGAAACCCACATATAATGGGTATCCTCATTTCATTGTGGTGGGCCCCATAACCAACCAAACAACATTAATGAATTTCAAAGTTATAGATTCATTCCCATAGTGGGATACCAAACGCACACTTAAAATGTTTTATGGATATCCATATATAAATTTCAAATAACAATTTCATGAGTCGTTGTTATAAGAGAATCGCGTATGTTTATTTTCATATCACACTAACTCGTGCTTACCATTTCATATTTATATTCACGTTAAAAATAATTTAGCTATATATAATATTGAAACCCGTGTACGCATAAATTAAACTTTTAAATAGAATAACATAAGTCCTTATTTAAAAAAATAATCTAGAAAAGTCTAAAACTAACATTAGTTTAAAAATATTAAAAAAAAATGGTATTAAAACTAATTCGCATATTTACCAAATTTTGTAATTTTAATGGATGAAAGTTTAAAAACAAATTCTAATACTCATTTAATTTTAAACAAAGTTAATATTATAAAGTATATGGGGTATAAAGTGTAAGGGCTTATTTGGTTTTTTTTCTAAAGTTATTAAAAAACATGGAAACTTGTAATTTTACACTTAGCTTTATATAATTTATTTTAAATTCAACCACCAAAGTTTTATTAATTACTTACTCTTTTTTTAAGTTTTTGTTTTTATAAATTTGACACCTATATTTTTATGCAATTTTTTTCTTAACCAAATTTCTCCACCAAATTTATTAAGTTTGACTAAAATCAATTTAATTTTGACTTTCTATTGACCAATCATATTGCTCGATTTCGCCTACGTGGCAATATCAAGCTCTCATATTGGTCTAATTTTTTTTTTCAATAAGAAGGGATTTATAAAAATACTCTGAAATGATGTAATTCTTTTATTATATAAAAGATTTCAACTTTCCATGAAACTTCTTTTTAGTTTTTTTTTAACTATACTTCAATTTTGAACTAGATATTATGACATGTGTATTTACTTTTTAATATTTCTAAAAAGTTAAACGGATTGTCGGGTCGACCCGTTTAAATTATCCTCAACCCGAACCTGACCCATTTAATAAACGGGTCAATCAGGTCGACCCAAAAATGACCTGAACCCTATTTAGTCTCAACCCTAACCTGCTAATTTTCATGTTGGTCTCAGGTCGGGTTTCGGGTCGTGTCGAAAATTGCCACCCCTAGTTTAAACCCTACGATGAATTCACCACTCATCTAAATTACTAAAATAGATTATGAAAACAAGTTTTAATATTTTTAAGAGTTTTATATTTTATTACTACCCGGTTTTACGTTACGCGTCTTAAAAACTCCACGTTTTAATTACCGGGAGCAAAAATACACTCTATAACACATCTTTAACCAAATTAAATCATAAATATCCCACTCACTCTAATCCCACTCCTATGTGGCTGAATTTGAGAACACACCAAGCCACTTGGCTTGATGAATTAGCTAGTTACTATGTGTCTTCCACTTAAATCCTAACATATATAAGAACCTAAATTATCACATAGAACATATCACCAAGCTAATTTTCACTTAAAATCTGCTCATTCCTCTTATTTTGGTCGTGAGTTTCAACAACAAACACCTTTGGTGTTTTGATTTTATTATTAAAGAATTGGTGCAAGAATGAAGGTCCTTTGGTGCTAGTTTGGTTCTTGATTCCTTTCCTCTTCAAAGACTTCGTTTTCGAGGGTTATTTAGAAGTTTTCCCAAGGTGTTTAAGGGCTGAGATTCTAAAGGTTTTCAAAGGGTTTTGATGGTTAAAATTTTGGGTTGATATAGGGTAAAGAAATGGTGCAAGAGTTGATGGGTTAACATAGGTTTAGTGTCTTGTTCTTGTTGTTCCTTCTTGTTCTTCAAATTTTGTAAGGATACAAATCACTTCCATTTTCATTTCACCTCTGTACCTTTATTATATCTTGATGTATTTGAATATTATATAAGTTATTATGCTTGGTTAGGCTTGGTACATAGCTTAGAAAACAATAAAAACACTAAAGGACTAGACATGCACCTGTTGTTTCTGATCAGGGGTAAAAACGTAACACACTGATTTTATCAGTGAACTTTGGACATAAAATAAAAATATTTAGTTTTAGATCAATGTCTTGTGGTCGTTTTGACGGGTATTTCATTAAATAACTCATTACGATGATTAAACTAGAAATGTTTTCGTGAAACATGTTACATTCTGAGTAACAGATTTGAAATGTATAAAAGTCATTTTTTTTTTGTGAATAACCCACTGTTACTCAAAACATAAAAGTTTTAGATAACATCTTAAATTAAACGTAGCCGAAAACGGGGAATCAAACGGACTTGTAGAACTCTAGATATCGCATTTTTCGTGGGACTGTTGTGATATTGAAAACTGTTGGACTGAATACTATGAGTAAATGGGTAATTTTGCTACTGTTAAGTAATTTTTGACTTATAGGGACCCACAAAACTTGTTAGTACAGATGAATACCTTTCCGGGGATATAAATAACATAATTTTCGGGCTTACGGTTTGCGAGTAGCGAATTTTTGAAAGTGAACAAGTTACTAAAAATTCATCAGCTTTTACAAAATTTAAACATGTAAAAGTAATAACTTATATAATTGGATCTTTAAGCTTTATTTTGAACCACTTAATATAAATTGAACCTTTTAACTAAAATTGAATCTTTTGACTAAAATTTAACCATTGGACTTAACTTTTAGGACTTATTTTGACTTATGAACTAAGAAAGAATTAATACTTGAAATTTTGTAAGATATATATACTTCATACTTATAAATTATTTTAAAGTGTCAAATTAAATCTTGATAATTATTTAGAAATTATGTACCAACATAATTGAGATTATAATTTAAATAGTGCATAAACATTATTGCATCAATAATTATTTTAAACTAAGACAAACGTATATCTATTTAGGTTGCTCGTAGAACTTCGCGGCTCATTCTTCACTTACTTGTTCTTTGCTGTTCTCGTTGCTCACGGTGAGTTTATAGCCTCGCCTTTACTCATTTAAATGTTTTATAAACTTCGCGAGGGGGATACATGCTAGTTTTTACAAACTGAATACAAGTAGTTTTTGGTATGCTGGACCCGATTACATGATTATAGATATTGAGTATTTCTTGCCAATTAAATCCCCATCATGAACCGTTAATTTTGTGTGAACGCTAGTATTATGAATATGCATATTGGGCATTGACCAGCCTGGCCGAATGAGTAGCTCTCATCTTTTAACGGTCACATAATATTGAGAGATATGTGGTAAATGGCAAATATTACCCTACCGGGGCAATTATTAAATCTTGGTTAAGGTTCGGTTTCATGAGCTCTATACTATAATCAGATAACCCGACAAGTACCGATCATACTTGTCGCCCGATGAATAATACTTGTATTCAATTTATTGCTTATTAAACTCTATGAATTCACTCAACTTTATGTTGATTTTTTAGCATGTTTTATCTCAGGTCTGTAAGTGGCTTATGCTTGGATGGGCGGCGTAAAGAGATGGATATCTACTTGATGGCTCATGTTTAAATAAAAGTTTTCATTCGATAATGTTTTAAACTTTTAAAACTTATGTATCTTTTAACTATGTTAAAAACTTTTGGGACCTTGTTGACTCTGATAAATTATCGAATGTGAAGTTTTAAAAACGACTTTGTTTTAAAGTTGTTTACTATACTTGTACTATGTGACTAAATAGTACCCCATGTCCCTTTCTGCTGCGATCATAAAATGGGGGTGTTATATACATGATTTAGAGCAACTTTCATTAGAGTGTACCTCATAATCAGAGAAGGCCATGAGAGCTAGTTCTGTTGCCACCAATGCAGATTCTGGAGATGCTTCTTCTTCATCAGCCATGCAACTCCAGTCATAGTTGACCCCATCAATGGCCAATAATACATTTGGTTCTTCCACAGTAGGCTCCTTCTTCTTATCTTGCTTGAACCAAGTGGATCTATTATATGGCTTCTTTGGTTTCCTACATTCCTTGGCAAAGTGTCCCATCTTGTGATAGTTGTAACACTCCACCTTTTTCTTTTCAAAGCATGCAGTCTCATTACCATTAATAATGATTTTCCTCCCTGTCCTTTGCCAGAACTTCTTTACCTTCATACTTAACAGTGCAATCTGCCACTTGATATCCATCTCTTCCATATCATCATCATCAACTTGATCCAAATCTTCATGTGTTAGAATTGAACCATTTACTTGACCTAAGAGATAATCATAAAAAGTAGGATCTCCAAGACCAGCAATCTGCTTTTTAGAACTAACAGTGGAAACACTTGCACTACCAGTGGAAACAGCAATATGAGCAGCATCTTCTTCATCTTCACTTTCATCATCAGAACTATCATCTACAGATGATGACATAAGAGCTAAGTTCCCAGAACTTGTACTTAGCTTCCCTGCCTTCTTCAATCTTTGTTCAATAACTTTAAAGTTATTGTAAAGATAATTGAGCTTCATAGTTTCCAGTTCAGCTTTATCCTCCCAGACAATTACATTGGTGTGAAACTCAGAAGGTAGACTTCTTAGAAACTTCAAGTTGAGGTCTTCCCTTTCTACCTCAATTCCAAACACAGTGAGTTGTGTTACAATCTTCTAAAGTCTAGTGAAGATGCTATCAATTGATTCATTACTTGTTGAAGAGAAGTTTTCATAGGTTTGTTTCAACAAGGACTTCTGTGTCTTCTTGGTAGCATCATTGTCACCAAAAATAGAGCAAATCTCTTCAAACAAGGTCTTAGCAGCCTTCTACTTGCTGAAGGCTAAGATTTGATCCCTAGGAAGGGTCATCAGTAATAAACTTCTTGCTTTCAGGTCATTCTTCTTTTGGAGTCGCTCTTCACTAGTAACTGGTCCAGTATTTAAGGTCTGTACAACCTTGGCATCACTAGTCTCTAAGGAAGTGCCTAGTTTGAAGGAATCACCATACATGATGATTTCCCAGAGTGCATAATATTGCACCAAAAAAGAACTGTTCAATCATTATCCTCCACATCTCATAGTCATTAAGTTTGAGCTTAGGAAGCTTAGCAGCTATGTTGGACTGACTGTTCTCCATCTCCATTGGATTTTGCAAAAGTGAGAAAACTTCGGATCTTCTAAATCAAAGTATCAAAGCCTGGCTCTGATACCACTTGATGGATCTAAACACACACCTTGTGTTATATAGATACTTTGAATGTATACTTTGTAGCACGCGGAATTTACTATAAAGTACTTAGAAGATGTGTTTTAGTAATGTGTATGGGTTATATGAATGTGTAGCAGTAATGAACAAAGAATTAAACAAACGTTTAGCTTCAATATTATTCAAGATAATAATACGAGTGATCTTTGCTTATCACTAGGGTTACAACCTTGAAGCTTTAGCTAATGAATACGTATACAACTCTAAACCTAGGATCTCCTTTTATAGGACAAGGAGTCCTGTACAAGATAAGTATTATGCTAAACAAATAAGATATTCACTAAATCTTTTCTATACTTATCTACTACCCGTACACTTAACAGACAAACTAAGCAGTGGTAATATATTGTGCTAGCAGTGGTAATACGTTTCCATTGTTAGTACAATTCTTCAGCAGTAGTCATCAGCTTAGCCTATCAGTGGTAATGAGTTTCCACTGATATTATATTTCCCAACAGTATTTTACTTCATGTATAACTTATACAGTTATACGTATATAACCGTTAACTACCACCAAGCTCCTATCTAGTATACTCAGGGGTTGTTTGTTAAATTTTTTTATTAAGTCATGTTTAATTAACAGATGACTTAATGCAGACAACCTTAGTTTTATTACTTAATATTTTCAGTCATCTTTCTCTATTAAGTCACAAACAAACAGTTTTCATATGATTTAATTAATTCAGTTTTTTTCATATTAAGTCAATTAAGTCCCAATCAAACACCCCCTCAGTTTTTCTAACATACACTATCAAAATACAAAAAATGATGTTAAGTAATAATATAATATCTGACTAATTGATAATTTTATTAGTATCTCATATGGTGAAAATAACATATGTGTTATGTAGAACCGTAGAGGGATTGAATACGGTGCACTTAGGCGCACTGCGTGCCATTGGTAATGATTCTACTACAGTGCCACAAATTCGCAAGCTCTTTTTAACTCATATGAAGCTTAGAAACTTCAAGTCTCCAAGTGTGTATATGTGTGTGCAACCAAAACAACCAAACAATACAATACAATATGTAGAAGAGGGAGGGGGAGGGAGAGATAGACCACGATATATACTGGTTTGGGTTGGGGGTTTAGACCATTCGTACGTCCAACTACGAATGATACTATTCACTGGGTATAATCCTTATGGTGGATTACAAACCCTTACAACTTCACTCTACTGATATGCAATAAGATCGGCGCTCACTAAGAAGAGCTACTCCAACGGTATTCCGCCCTCGAAAACCACCCACAAGAATCTCGTGATTCGACTTAACCACTAAGACCAAAAAAAAGTTCCCCATTGGAATAATCAAACCCTAACTAGACCTTGATCACCAAGATACAAGACTTAACAACCTTACAAGTGTTTGTTTGTTTGATAGAACCTAACCTAACCTTGAGACTCGATTCTAGTAGAAAGGGTATAGAGAAGAAGACCTCGATATAATTCACAAGAGTGGATTAGGTTCTTGTGAATCTCTCTTGTGGAAGATAAGTGTTCTTTCATAAATGATAAGTTAAAAGATTAGAACACAATGAGATAGTAGACTTGGAGGGTTAAGAGAAATAGAATAGAGAGAAAGAATGTTTGGCAAGAGGTGAGAAATACCAATACAAGAGATCGATATTTATAGGCAAAAGCAAAGATCACCCCTTGACGAGACTAGAGCGCTAGCTATATGCTGGAGCGCTAACCAGCATGCCAGATGCTACTGGGAAGATTTCTCGGTTTTTGCTTATTGATACTCAACTCATGTTAAACCCCCAAGTATACTTCACCTTATACTTTTTCAATATCATTCCAACACTCAAAGTGGGATAAGGTCAACCAACTCATTTAGCCAAGGATTAAGTGTTTAAAACATTAGATGAAGTGATAACTATATAATTAGGGGTTTAGTCCAATTTTGAGAGAGAGAGAGGGAGAGAGAGAGAGAGGGAGAGAGAGAGAAGAACCATTGGACATTGTACATTAGATAAAAGTTTGTCTCCCATATTCAAAAATCAAATTTCAAATTCAAAAACTAGTTATTATAGAATGAGTTGTATGATATGAAAGGCGTGTCATAGATTGTGCGATGGGGAAGCTTTGAGTGAGTTGGCAAGAGCATTTGAAATTCAAATTCAATGTTGTGTTAGAGGGTTGAGTGGATAGGAAGGAAGGTTATGATAGTGTGTAAGAGTGTGCGAAGGATATGAGTTGGCGATGGTTGGCATATTCCAAACTTGCAAAGGAAGTGTGAATGTTTTGAGGGGAGACATTTGAAATTCAAATGTTGTGTGAGTTGTAAATATAAGAGTAGGGAGTAAAGTATAGGGTAGCGTTGGTTGGCAATGGTTGTACATAATGTGAGGAAGGTTGAGAGTGATGGAGGTTTATCTAAATTCAAATTCAAATTTGAATGTTGAGAGGGTGTGAGGAAGATGTAGAAGAGGAAAATGATGATGTGGCCAATTCAAGATCACATGTGAAAGCTTAGAGAAGAAGGATGGTGATGTGTATGAAGTGTGTTGGTGGATTAATAAATGGTAAAGAGAATGTTAGAAGATTGTGTTAGAATGTGAGGAACACAAGTACAATGGTGTGTAAGGGAATGTTTGTGTAGAAGGTATTTCCATAGAATATTCTTATTTCAAGAATTCAAATTCAAATATTTCAAATTTGATAATCCTTAGTGTTCTCACATTTAAATAATTCACTAATCATCTTTATGCAAGTAAGAAAAGTGCTTTTAATCAAGGTAAAGCAATATCTCGTAAATGAAAAAGTTGGATTTACGCAAGGTAACATCGCCATAAATGACCAATAAGGGAGTAAACATGTTATGTGATTAGTACAGATAAACGTAAGGATTATGGTCACTTGAATACTTTCATTTGAAGTTCTAGTGAAAGTATGAATGTCATAGGATTAGGAGAAAACATTTTGGCCTTATCTAGAGGCATTTAGAAAAAAATTATGAGTTGGCGTTTTGTAAAAACGAGATGACTTGTTTGGGCATTTCTCTAAGTCTATATCTCAATGCGATTTTACCTAATATCTTAAATATCATTTACGAACCTGTATTGAAAGATGCACCTTAGTCGAGTAAGAGGAAAGCCGACTTGAAAAAACGGGAAACACAAAGTTAGCCGTGAATGGTGTATTGGCCATGCGCTGACGCGTCAGTTGGCGCGCGAGTTCCAGCATTTCCGTGTTTTCGGTTTTTGGCTATCGCTTTGATGCAAGATATTGCAACCTCACAAGGAGTTTTACTTCTCGAGAGATCTCAAGAAGTTTTGCAATCCTCCAGGCAGTGTACTTGATCGTTATATTGTAGTATCGGTAAATCCGGGGGATTGGTGGTTCTCTAGGGGAATAGTGTTGTTAGGTTGAAGTGTATGTCGAGATAAGTCTAAATGAGAGGAATGATTCTTTTTGCGTTTTTATGTTCTATTATAAAGCAATTAAAATCTCGGTTTTGAAGGTAAGGGCGGAATTAGTTGCTACTCAACTAACCCAAAAACTACTTTTAAAAAATTTAAAGTTAAAATTACAAGAAAAATAAATTTGGTGAACTTCTTATGGTGAGACAAACGTGTTTACTTATATTTCACTACTCCCTAGTTATCTTTTACTGATTTGTTGAATTGTCACGTCCTTGTTTTAGTTGAAGCGTTGTATTACTTAATACCGGTCGTGGGGGTGTGCTACCTTCCCTAACTCTATGAATATTAATTTCACCTAAAACCTTAAAGTCTATTAGAATCCTAGGATCATAAACATCAATTCATATAATAAATACAACAAGAAAAACGAATAGTGCATATTATTACTATGTTTTCTAAGACTTTCAAGCTAGTTACATAAAAAATGTCAGCCAGTTTTCTTAGCCTAACGTGAAACAATCAACTAAAGTAGAAAACAAACCAATTAGCAACAACTAGATTTCATTAGATCTAAGCAAACACAAATAAACTTAAACTAGCATGTTAAAATGAAGAAAAGATTAACAAAGAATCAAACAATGCATAGACACATTCAATGATTAAAAGAATAACTTATCTTCAATAAAACACAGATGGAAAAGGCTGAAAAAGCCCTACAATAAGTCTGGAACTCGTTTAGGTTTTGTACCACAAGATGTCACACTTAATGAAAATAAAACAAAAAGTACATATAGATTTACAATGTTAGAAGGCGACAGCTTATGGTTTCTGACACCGTCAGCCCGCTGTGTTTAGGGTTTCGTCTTGTGCAAGTCGTCGCTCTGACGCCGTCACTCTTTATACTCTGACGTCGTCAGCTTGTGCTGACGTCATCCCTTTATAAGTCTTCTGAGCCATCTCTTGTAATCTTAAAGTGTGACGCCTTACTTCAAAATACACCTAACGCCGTCAGGTGTAAATACTCAAATTGTTTCTAAAGTGACGTGTGTTAATTCTTCTAGCTCCAAAATAACAAGTGACGACGTCACCAAATAGAACGTGAAGCCGTCGGGCCTCCGTTTCAACGGGTTTTTCTCGATTTCGTCGTTTTCTTCACTTTATTGTTCAAATACAACCAAAAAGCGCCGATTTACAAATTTCTCGTTCCAAATACCTAAAATACATAAAGAAGCGATTTAGGGTAATATTTGATCATATAAACACGATTTTGGGCTTAAATGACCCCTTAAAAAGATATCAAATAAATCTTTATCACACTTGTAATTTTAAATGTTCGAATGTATATTTGTCATCATAAAAAAATTCAAATGCTTTGATAATCATTGCATCAACATGTTGTGTAAATGAAATTGCATAATAGTTTTGCAGTTACACACGCCAAGTTCAAACCCTAAAGATATCATTTTTATTCGACTTGCATTCCTTTTTATATTTAGAACCTTATAATTATGCTTTTACGTTTTTCCAATATAATTTGTTTTTAGTGCTAAAACAACGAAATTTTTGTAAGAAATATTTATTTTATTAAAGTAGAGTTTTAAATTAATATTTGAAATATTCAACTACCTATGCTTTTTTCTAATAATTAAAATGTTATTATTATCATCTTAGTTTCTTCCAGTTAAATTTGTTTAAAAAAGCACTATTTCGTTAAGAAATACCTATTTTATTAAGAAGAATGCTACATTCACAAGAAAAACATCTACAAATGATTCACAAAATGAGGTGTCAGGAGTGATTGGTGTATTTTATTATAGTTTCTCTCTTTGGTGAACCATTTTTTGGATAATTTTTATGAGTGTACCATTCCTCTTTTATTAAAGTAGAGTTTTGAATTTATAAATAAAACATTGTATTATCTATATTTGTAGGAATTACAATGTTGGGTTTTGATGAGGTTTACATGATTAATAAAACATTCACAACGAACAATATAACATTAATAAAATCATGAGAGAAAACTCTAATACCAAGATCTAATGGACAGAGATGTAACTCAAACCTAAACACGTATATAGAGTGTTTATGGGATTACTTACTTGCTCATGCAAACCGTAAGCTCCGAGTAATATGCTACAGACACGACCTTCTTCTTTCTTCTGGAACGCTGGGTCAATTGATCTACATTATATGAGAAGTTTACGCTTAACTCCGTAGAATTGAATTTAAAATAATAGTACTTTATAAAATTTGGACTTAATCGTACATTCTATGTGTAATAAGAATATAACATTATTTTACATTTTGTAACTAAAACTTTATAAAACACACATCGTTTTTTTTTTTTTTTTTTTTTTTTTGCATCTTAGACACATGTATTTTTATTAAAAAAAATAATAATAAAAATAAAAAACTTTTTGAAAACGTATTTGAGCCAATTGAGTGTCCAATTTTGACTTTTACTGACAAATATGGTGGCGCATATTACCACTTGACAAAATTGAGCTTTTTTATTAGTCAAGTTTATTTTTGAATCAAATATGTTAGTGCAAACGTTACGACACTTAATCTATACAGTATCTTCATGTTTTAATGATGACAAACACGTAACTTGTAATACATAACGTAAAGTGCAAAAGTTACTCGTTCACACATCAACGTCTCTCGACATCACTTCAGGTATGAACAAACACTTTACCAACTTTGTTAAGTGATCAAAGAAAAACCTTTTGTCCTTAATCCTTATATTTTATAAATGTCACAAAATATTTTAACAAAAATAAACTAGACAAATTATTTTTGTATTTATAAAGAAGTGTTTTAATAAGAAAAAAAAAATTTGAAAATTGAATTTCAAACTATCCAAACGGCCTCATTTCCTGCCCAAATCAGATAAAATTTCACCAGATAACATTTCACCACAAAAGGACAAAAACTGTCGGGAAGGTCCCTTAAATAGGTGGCGGACCCTTATTGATAAATGATCGTCCAAGGTTTAAGGCACCGTCCCACGCTCCTCGAGCAGGCTATAAATACTGACCCATTTTCATCAGAAAAACTGATCCTCTTTGCACAAAAATTTCCTGGTCTTTCCTTTTCCTTCTTTGATCACTATAACTCTTTGGTATTTGTTTATAAGTGATCCTATCACCCACTACATCGTGTTCAAGGGAAGAACACTCGAACTCTTCAAGAATCGAAGTGTTATTGAGTCCACATACAAATGTAACAAGTGTTACGAATCTATTAATCCTTGTATTGTCTTATTGTAAATATTTCTGACTTGTGTGTTAGTCGAGGATGGAGTTGTTAGATTAGACTTGGACGAAGATGAAGATCCAAGAGGTGTTGTAACTAGATTAGTTCATGTAT
This sequence comes from Artemisia argyi, assembly GCA_030686995.1. Taxonomy (NCBI): domain Eukaryota; kingdom Viridiplantae; phylum Streptophyta; class Magnoliopsida; order Asterales; family Asteraceae; genus Artemisia; species Artemisia argyi. The sequence continues at coordinate 27,214,887 of CM060688.1, read as the reverse complement.
TTGTTGTGAAGAGAGTGATGTCCTAGTGTGTAGGTTAGGACTTAGTTGAGTCATTGTGTGAAGGCTTGGATCGGGTGATGATCCAAGTGTGTCTTTGTGTGAAGGCTTGGATTGGGGATGAAGATCCAAGTGTGTCTTAGTATGAAGGCTTGAATCGGGTAAAGGTCCAAGTGAACGGGGAATGCTCGTTCGTGTGAAGGCTTGGATCGTGTGTCGATCTAAGTGGGACAAGAGTGCTTGTTCGTATGGCCACGTGGGCCTTGGTGTAGATTGGTTCTAGCTAGGATTAGGACTCGACATTCCGCTTAGTATCGTTAAACTTGATGTAAGCTTGTGTACGGTTTGTTCCACCATAAAGGAGCGTGTTGATTAGTGAAGTAACTCTCGAGGAGTGGAGTAGGACGAAGAGGTGCTTCGTGCCGAACCACTATAAATCATCGTGTCCGGTTTGCGTTTTTTCTTATCATCTCTTTCCTTTCTATGCTTGCATTACATTTAAGTTTGTGTGGCTTGTTATGTGTATGCTTGTGATATTAACTAGTTAACTTAGAAACGCAAAAACGTAAGAAAACTTAATCACACGTAATAATGCCCACTGGCGGCGGTCCTTTATATAGGGACGGTTCCCAAACATTTAAGGGACCGTCGATGTATATTAGGGACCGTTCCCAGTGCATCCGAAATGGCTAAATACTTTTTAATCTTGTATGATGCTTATGTCTATGTGATTAAATGACATATATGTTTGTTATGAGTAACATAACTACTATTCATATTTAGTCACACTTGATCGGAAATTTGAAATGAAAGTTTTAAGGTTTTAAAGAGGAACGTATTCACCCCCTCTACGTTTCTACAAAATACTTGATTTACTCAAATGTTTTGAAGTGACATTTTCTTTTATTAAGTAAAAGAGTACAAGGAAAATTAGTGTCGGTTGCCATGTGTTTTTTAAAAATATCAAACAAGTTTTTTTTAATAACACATGATTGATTTGTCATTCTTTTATTTGCACCTTCACCACATATCCCTTATCTCAAAAAGAAATGATATATTAACCATAAGGTTTTTTGAATTCTTTTCTAGATGGATATAAATTGCACTTACTAAAAATCAAATAAGAATTCATTTTGTCAACAAATAGGTTCTTCCTTTAGTTACATTTGTATACTTGCATTTACTATTAATAAGTAATAACATAATATTCATCTAATTGATAATTTTATTATTATATCATATGTTGAAAATAAACTTATATGTTGTGTAAATCAAATTGCAGTAGTTCTGCACTTACACAAGCCAAGTTTAAACCTTAAAGATATCCTTTTTATTCAACTTCCATTCTTTTTTATATTTAGTACTCTATGATTATACTTTTTTGTTTATACAATATAATTCTGTTTGTAGAGCAAAAATAACAAAATTTTTGTAAGAAACATTTATTTCATTAAAGTAGAGTTTTATATTTGAAATATTCAACTAACTATGTCTTTTTTTAATGTTAAGAATCTTATTATTATGATCTTAGTTTCTTATAATTAAATTTGATTAAAATCACACTATTTTGTTAAGAAATATCTATTTTATTAAAGTAGAGTTTTCAATTTATAAATAAAACATTGTATATTTCAGTTTGTAAGAATTACAGTTTAGGGTGTGGATGAGGTTCACGTGGTTAATAAAACATGCACAATAAAAAATATAATATAATTAGAATCATCTAGGAAACTAATACCAAGATCTCATGTGATGTAACTCAAACCTAAACACATATATAAAGTGTTTATAGGATTACTTACTTGTTCATGCAAACTGTAAGCTCCGAGTAATATGCTACATGCACAACCTTCTTCTTTCTTCTGGATCCTTGGGTCAACCGATCTACATTATGTAAGAAGTTTATACTTAACTCCAAAGAATCAAATTTAAATAAAAATTATTTTATACAAATTTGAACTTAATCTGAAATTTAGTTGGGTAATAAGAAAATAACATTATTTTACATTTTGTAACTAAAATTTTATAAATCACACCTCTTTTACTTTATTTTATTTTCTTTTTACAACTTATACACATGTGTTTTTATTTAAAACAAATTCTTAAAAATGAATTTGAGCCAATTAAGTGTCCATTTTTTACTTTTACTGACAAATCAGGTAGCTCAAATTACCACTTGATGAAATTGAGCTTTTCTATTAGTCAATTAGGGGTGTGCACGGTTTGGTTTGGGTCGGTTTTTGGCTAAAACTGAAACCGAACCGAAACATTCGGTTTTTATAAAATCCAAAACCGAAACCATTCGGATTTTGGCGGTTCCATTTTCGGCGGTTCGGTTTTTCGCGGTTCGGTTTTTTGGTTTTTTCGGTTTGTAACCGCTTATATTTGTGTGTAGCCAATTTATGCCAACAAAGTTGACTTTCATAGAAAATTGGTTATTTTTCTTTACTTTTTTGTCAAGATAATCCTAATAATGCTTATCTCATAATTCTACAATTACACACGTATAGATGAGATACACACATGCAAGTGAATTTACACATAATATGATCATTGTCATATAAATATTGATATATTGTAAAGTAAACACACGCATACGAAAAACAAACATATAAACGTTAAGATAAATATATTATAAATCCACCTACAAAATTAATATAAATTTATAAATTATATTTGCTTAGTTATTTATTTACATTATATTAGTTATATACTATTATATAATAGAAGCGTTTCGGTTCGTTTTTACGGTTCGGTTTTTGGACAAAAACCGAATTTTTCGGTTTTTGAAAAAGTAAAAACCAAACCATCGGTTTTTAGTTTCGATCGGGTATTTCGGTTCGGTTTTTTGGGTTTTTGGTTCGGTTTCGGTTTTTTTTCTCACCCCTAAGTCAAGTTATTTTAATCGAATATTTGATTTTCTTAAATACTTTAAAATGACGTTATCTTTTATTATACTAAAGCTTATGATGCCGTACAATTACCATCATTTTTGATTGGCCATTTTTTAATTGCACCTTCACCACAAATCCCTTATCTCATAAGAAAATGGTGTAATAACCACAAGATTTTCTTGAGTTCTTTAATGGATAGATATATACTTCACTTACTAAAAATGAAATAAAAATTCCTTTTGTCAACAAATAGGTTCTTCCTTTAGTTACATTTAATAATATAATATTCATCTAACTAATAAATTTATTAATACATCATATGGTGAAAATAAACATATGTGTTATGTGATAAATCTATTAATATACCATATGGTGAAAATAAACATGTGTGTTGTGTAAATCAAATTGCAAACAGTTTTACAGGTGCACAAGCCAAGTTACAACTTTATTGATATCTTTTTTATTTAACTTGCATTCTTTTTTACATTTGCTAACCTATTAAATGTCCAATTTTTACTTAAACTGACAAATCTGGTGGCTCAAATTACCACTTGACAAAATTGAGCTTTTCTAGTCGAGATTACTTTTGATCAAATACTTGATGTTCTTTAATGCTTTGAGGTGACGTTTTAATTTATTTTATAAGAGATTACGAGGAAAATTTGTATTGATTGCCATTTTTTTTAATAACATCATGTTTGATTAGTCATTTTTTTTTCACCTTCATCACAAATCCCTTATCTTATAAGGAAATGGTATAATAACCATAAGATTTTCTTGAATTCTTTTCTAAATGGATGTATTTCACTTACTAAAAATCAAATATGAATTCATTTTATTAACAAATTGGTTCTTCCTTTAGTTACCTATGTGGATTTGCATTTATTATTCATAAGTAACAGCATAATATTCAAGTAACTGGTAATTTTATTATTATATCATATGATGAAATAAACATATGTGTTGTGTAAATCAAGTTGCAATTATTCTGTAGTTACACAATCCAAGTTCAAACCTTAAAGATATCTTTTAATCCAACCTACATTCTTTTTTTCTTTTAACCCAACCTGTACTTCACAAGTTTCTAATATAATTTGTTTGTAGAGCTAAAATAATAAAATTTTTGTAAGAAATATTTATTTCATTATTTTTTTTTTTGATAATTAGAATTTTATTATTATGATCTTAGTTTCTTCTCTGTTGTAAAAATCGGCCCAGGCGGCCGATTAATCCCCGCATAATCGCTGATCGCTCACTAAGCGCCTTGATTTATCATAATCGACCTATTTAATCGTTTTGGTCAAAGATCGCTTAAAAATCGGTCAACAAACCGATTAATCGTAGAAAATCGATCTAATCGTACAAAATCGCTTAAAAATGGTCAACAAAATCGCTTAAAAATCAGTCAAAATCTCTTAAAAATTGATCAACAAACCGATTAATCGGACAAAGTCAGTTAAAGATCACTTAAAAATAGTCAACAAACTGAGTAATATCTATGTTCGACTTTGAACTTTGAAGAATTATGTATTATTTTTATATTTGAACACTTAAAATATTTGAACTTTAATGCATTATGCTTATCTCATACATATAATATAATATAATATCTAAAATTACAATTTTGTGCATAAAATTACAATCTGATTAATCCCCGATTAATCCTCGCCTAACCGATTAATCGCTAGGCCCTACCCAACCGCCTCACTAGCGCCTAGCGATTTTTACAACCTTACTTTCTTCCAATTAAATTTGTTTAAAATCACACTATTTTGTTAAGAAATATCTATTTCATTTTTTTTAAAGATGAATTTCAACTTAGAAACGACCACCTTCGCGGACAGCGAAGACTTCATCGCCACCCCCGCCAGACTATGTTGTCTTAACCGGGTCCACGCTGATCTCATGTGGTAACGGGTTTCCCCCGGAAACCGTACTGCCTCCACACAAGTTTTACCTTGCTGGAGAAACAGCCGGATGAAAACCGAGCCATGCTCAAGATTTGAACCCCCGCAACGAGTGGCTTGAAGGTACAAATCTATCATTGCAATATATCTCCGGAACAATATGGTCTACAAGTGGACCACAAGTGAGGACTTCCCAGGTGGTCACCCACCCGGTACTACTCCCACTTGTGACTCGCTTAACAAGTTAAGCCCCACCCTCTAGACCACAAGTCCTTTGATAAGAAATATCTATTTCATTAAAGCAGAGTTTTGAATTTATAAATTAAAGATTATATATTTAAGTTTGTAAGAGCATGCCCAATGGTAAAAACCCAAATGACTTTTTGCATTTAATGCTTTAAATGCACAAGTTATTTAATAGCAAAAGCTTTGAGCAAAGACTTGGTACTTACCAAGTCTTCATTGAAAAGCTTTTTAAAAACCTTTTGATGCAATGCAAAAAACTCCCTTAAATGACTTTTTAGAATAGTAAAAAGCTTTTGCCAACTTTACCCATTGTAGATGCTCTAAGAGGGTATTATTGAGGCTCACATGGTTAATAAGTCAAGCCCGGTCTTACCTATATTATTATACTATAAACGGTTAGATATCATGCCTAAGGGGTTGTAAAACTTCGGGGTTGCAACTCACATCAACAATAAAATCTTTAAGGATTTTTCAAATGGGCCAATAAGATGGCTCGATTTTGCCACGTAGAAAAAATGAAGCCATCCTATTTGACAATAGCAAGTCAAACTGAAACTATTTGGTCAAACCTATTTAAATTTTATCGAGCAAAAAAAATGTATAAAAACACATATGTTGCTTTTGTGAATAAAAAATTGACAAAATGAGAGATTAATTGATAAAACTTCAATTGTTAAATTTTAAATAATTTACTTAATTAAATTATGAGTTTCGTGTTTTTTTAATAAATTTATAAATTTAATAAATATCTCATATATTTTATACCCATAGTCTTTATAGATTAAAAAAAAAAAAAAAAAAAAAAAAAAAAAAAAAAAAAAAAAAAAAAAAAAAACTTATATCTTGTTTTTTATAGATTTTATTTATTAATTTCAAAATAATAGCACGAGTTATTGTGATACGTAATGAATATACGAGATTGTACATATATGAATGACTTATATTATTCCCTTTATGACATTACGTAAGGTTTTTCAGAAAAATATTTATTTTTTACTATCCATGTTCAATAATGACTAATGTTATTCGTCTTTATAACTTTAACTCGCCACATACAAGGGTTTAAAAATTAAATATGTAGAATTATTATTAACAAGATATAAATATTAAAATGACGGCACTACCCCACGGGTTACAAGAACGCAAGTAATTATTTTTTAGAGTTTAAATAATGATATCCGGAAAAGCAAATTTTCAAAGGCCATTCCGTCCTTTTAAACATGCATAATGTCTAAAATTAAACAACATCAACATCGACACCATGCCAATTAAACAATGTCAAATCTTTCGTCTAATAAAATCTATACAAGATATTAATCGATATTATTACATAACGAAAATTTTATGTAAAAACCCACACGTGCACGGGTGTTATAACTATATAAGTATAAAAGATTTTATGTAATTTTATAGATAAATCTTACTTAACAACCCTTTGTATGCACCAGACTTTAGCATGCCAAGATAGAAATTGCTATTATTAACTAATTATATTAAGAAATTAGACAATATACAATTCTTTATGCACAAATAATGAAATAATTAAAATTTAAATATATTGTGACTTGTATTAAAACACATTATGTAAGATTTATGTCAAAATCTCATACGTGCATATATTATCTATACTACTTATAATGTATATATGATTTTTCTTTAAACTTAAAAGTTTTTAAATTTAATTAATGTGTAAACCCTATAATATCCTTAATTAAAAATTGTAAGAACAATAACCATTAAATTAATATTTTAAATATTGTTTAATCCTCATTTTTTTTTATCATTTTTCGTTTATAACCTCTAAACTATTTTCTCGCAATAACTACAAACTGAACTCGTAAGTATTGCATCAAGAGTCGCATCAAAATTATAAATTCGTAAATATAATTATTTACCGCCATTCATCGTTGTTTTGTGCGAGTATTCATTTCGTATAACTAATATGTATGTAACATACTTTAATAATCTAAAAGTGGCCGTATACAAGGGACATGTCATTTATGACGTTACTAAACGATAAAGCATGTAATATACTACCTCCGTCCCATAATTATTATCCACTGTTGACTTTTAAAGTCTTTATTTTGCAACTTTAATCTTAAATATTTGTATTTGTGTTATATAATACTTGATGAAAATTATACCAATAAAAATACATTTAAAAGTCAATCCGTTTATATATTTTGCATCACGTAATATATATCACAAAGAAAAATATGTACGATTAAAGTTGAAAGCTAAAGACTAAAAAAGTCAATTGTGAATAATAATTATGGGACGGAGGGAGTATTACTGTAGTAGATGTGTTGTATACCGAGGATAGTCAACTAATGTTGGTGTGTATGGAGGCCTAGTAAGGGGCCATAGAGCTAAATGTTAAGGGATGTGTTAACCGGGCGGTCTTTACCCCTAGCCCACTACCACCTTTTTTTTTGTCCCCACTAGCCCCTACTGCCACCTTTTTGTTTTTTTCCTTTTTATAAATAGGTTGGTCAAAATATGCGGCCACCTTTTTTTTTTTTTTTTTTTTTTTTTTTTTTTTTTTTTGTAGTAAATGTTATAAAAGTTTTTTAAAAAAATTATTTTGTTAAAAATAATAAAAGTTGAAATTTTTTTGTAAAAAAAATAAATGTTGTAAATTTTTAATATAATTTTGTAATTTTTTCTGTAACAGCCAAGTGCCCGACTCAATGATCTTTTAAATGATTTGAATAAAAGTTGAAATTTTTTTGTAAAAAAAATAAAAGTTGTAAATTTTTAATATAATTTTGTAATTTAAAAAAAAAAAAAAAAAAGTTGTAATTTTTTTTTTTTTTTTTTTTTTTTTGGTAATAAATGTTATAAAAGTTTTTTAAAAAAAGTATTTTGTTAAAAATAATAAAAGTTGAAATTTTTTTGTAAAAAAATAAAAGTTGTAAATTTTTAATATAATTTTGTAATTTTTTTTTGTAACAGCCAAGTGCCCGGCTCCATGATCTTTTAAATGATTTGAATAATCTTCATATGTCGTAGATGTTGTTGTTTTTTAAATAATGTGTTAACGTTGTTGTTTAATTGAATAATAACATTTGTTGTCATAGTCGTTTAATGTGGTAACGTTTAACGTGCTATTTGTTATTGTTATTAATTAAATAAAAACGCATTGGACGTTAATTATATAAACGTAACAAATAAAACAAAAAAAACATTACAAAAAATATATACTATACCAAACATTAAAAAAAAAAAGACAACTAAACGACAAAAAAAAAAAAAAAAAAAAAAAAAAAAAAAAAAAAAGTGGAGGGTTGGGTTAATAAAATTAGGGCCCGTGAGAATAACCCCTCCCAATGTTAAATAATACCATCGTAATTAGGTATATATCTTGTGAGTAGCATATATAGGTGGCGTAATGTATTGTTCGATTGTAACGATAGATCTGCTTGAAAATACCTTTTAGAAACATCGTTTCATGTAAAAATGTCAAAAGAAGAAAGCCGGCGTTCTATCTTATAAATTTATTTACTTGACTGATCCAAGATGGGTTTTGTTTATGGTTTCAAAAGAAGAGTTTTTTGTTTGACTATAAATATATATAAAACCGTATATCCTTTTGCATTATTGAATTAATAAACGAGCAAACAGCAGCTTATTACTGACTACTTAGTACTATTTATGTTTTTTATAAGTGTTAGTATTGTATAGAGATTCATTTTTTTTAATCAAAATAAATAAATAAATAAAGGGAAAAAAAAACTTTCACTCATTTTTTAAAAATTAAATATCTCACAAACCATTAATTATTACGGAAAAAAATCATACTATCGCGACGAGAATTAAATTATATTTCTATAGATATCGACTTCTATATACTTTCAACGACTTTTTTTTTTCAAAATTTCCGCCCAGAAAAATCACATGTAATTTGATTTTTACGAATCACATGTGATTTTTCTGGATAGAAATTTTGATTAAAAAAAACGTTGTAAGTATATAGAAGTGTATATCTATAGAAAGATTATTTAATTCTCGTCGCGATGTTTTTTTTTAACTTGAGGATTTACCGTTTTCAAGATTTTATTTTTTTATTTTTATTATTTTTAATTCTTTTTAAGGTGGAAAATGGTTTTTTATTAATTTTAATAAAAAATAAATGACTAGGGTGCGTTTGGTATGCTTGATGGAATCACTATAGGTATAGGTTTGAGAACAGAGTAGAATGAAAATGTGTATGTAGATATCATTTTTCATAGGTATCCACATACCCACAACATCATACTCTTATGAGTAAACCCAAATATCATGAGTATCCTCATTCCATTGTGGTGGGGCCCATAACCAACCAAACAACATCTATGACTTTCAAAGTCATAGATTCATTCCCATAGTATAATACCAAACGCACTCTAAGATTGATTTATTGAATTTATGACAAATATGATATTTATATTGATCTCAACTCGTATTATATATTTTAATCAAGTGTTACAACAATCACAAGCAGTGCCGTCTCTGAGTTTATGGATGCTTAATGCATAATTCAGTTTAAAGATAAATACGAGACTTAAAATAGAAATTAAATAATTTAATTAAAAGATAAAATGAGAAATAATCGTTTTTAATATGCCCGACCAACATTTTTTTAATGCAACATTCTAAATTAGATACATAAAGTCACTTTTATTGGATATATATACAATCACATAAAAATTTGAGGCCCCTAAAATTTGGAGGCTCTGTGCGATAGCACACCTCGCACACCCTTATATGCCTTATATACGGCTCTGATCACAAATACTGAACATTTTTTGTGTTGAGAAAATTACAAGACAAGATAAACATGCAAAGAAAGCGAGGCCAATTACTGCCTTTTCGAAGTGAAAGTATTTATGACGTGGATATTTAAGGGGGTCGTTATAAAACACTTCAATACTCGAAACATTTAAGGATGCCCGCTTTTTGTTTTTTAGAATAGTGATAACTTTTTTGTTGCTATAAATAGTAGCATAACATCCTTTATTCGTAAGTAGCAATTGGTTTGAACACATAAATCCAAACTTCTCATAGACATGTCTGCTAAAGAAGAGAAAGCAATTCGTCCCGTTGTCAACTTTCCTCCTAGCGTTTGGGCAGACCAGTTTTTCATCTTCGACGAAGAGGTACACAAGTTAATTATTATAACTCAATAAAAATTATAACAGTAGTTTTTTTGTGTGTGCATATGAACGATAACATTGATGGTGATTCATGTATCAATGTAGCAAGCAGAGCAAGCCAATCTAGAACAAGTAGTCAACCAGTTAAGAGAAGATGTGAGAAAAGATATAGTGTCATCTTTAGATGTTCAAGCGGAGCACACAAATTTGCTAAAACTTATTGATGCTATCCAACGTCTTGGTATAGCGTATCATTTTGAAGATGAGATTGAGCAAGCCTTACAACATATTTATGACACATATGGTGATGACTGGAAAGGCAGAAACCCTTCCCTTTGGTTTCGGATCCTTCGGCAACAAGGCTTTTATGTTTCTTGTGGTGAGTATGCATGTATGACTTTAATATGGTAATCATGCGAAAGAAGCTAATGATCTTTTCTGTGACCGAGACAGATATTTTTAAAAACTATAAAGAAGAGGATGGTTCGTATAAGGAATCCCTCACCACCGATGTAGAAGGCTTGCTTGAGCTGTATGAGGCAACGTATTTGAGGGTGCAAGGCGAAGGCGTTCTAGATGATGCTCTTGTTTTCACAAGGACTTGTCTTGACAAAGTAGCAAAGGATCTTGTTCCCAGCAACCCTACACTATCTAACCACATACAAGAAGCGCTAAAACAGCCGTTACATAAAAGGTTGACAAGACTAGAGGCATTGCGTTACATTCCTATGTACGAACAACTAGCATCTCATAATGAGTCTTTACTCAAACTTGCGAAGCTAGGTTTCAATTTACTTCAATCATTGCATCGAAAGGAGCTTAGCGAAGTTTCCAGGTATACACATATATAACCCCCACATCCCATCTTCTCCGCTTTAATTTCCAGTTGCATGCGTCAATATATCAAATTATCTTATAATAATTTCAGGCACTTGCACTTTTATTTCTTTTGCTTCTTCTTTGTTTTGATGATTTTTAAGTTTTTTCATAGAATTACTAGTGCATATATGTATGTTAAATTACTATAGGTGGTGGAAAGGTCTTGATGTCCCAAACAATCTACCTTATGCAAGAGATAGAATGGTTGAATGTTACTTTTGGGCACTCGGTGTCTATTTTGAGCCAAAATATTCTCGAGCTAGGATCTTTTTAGCAAAAGTAATTTCGCTGGCAACTGTTCTTGACGACACTTATGATGCTTATGGAACCTATGAAGAGCTTAAGATCTTTACTGAAGCAATTCAAAGGTACTGTATTAATTTATGTGCATTTGGTATACAAACATGAACTTCGACTGACGTTCTTCAAACAAAATCTTTAATAAGCTAATCATTATCAACCCTTGCATAAATAATTATAGGTGGTCGATTACATGCATAGATATGCTTCCAGAATACATGAAACTATTATACCAAGGAGTCTTGGATATATACAAAGAAATGGAAGAAATAATGGGAAAAGAGGGAAAAGCACATCATCTTAGCTACGCCAAAGAATCTGTAAGTTGTGATATCATTAATTGGTTACTATAATTTATATGATAAAAACACCCACATGCATGTAAAAGTGTAAAACTGCCAGACTAAATATCCATGTACGTTGTCATGTATAGATGAAAGAGTTTATTAGAAGCTATATGATCGAAGCAAAATGGGCAAATGAGGGGTATGTACCAACAGCAGAGGAGCATATGTCGGTTGCTTTTGTAAGCAGCGGGTATAGCATGCTTGCAACAACATGTTTTGTTGGCATGGGTGATATGGTTACAGATGAAGCCTTCGAATGGGCTCTGACAAAACCTCCTATAGTCAAAGCTTCATGTGCAATTGCTAGACTCATGGATGATATCCACTCTCAAAAGGTACACTGAGTTTTGATATTCAATTCACTACTAAGATTATATATGCTTGTTGTTGCTTTACATTAAATTAAAATAAATATCATTTACTTACAATGAAATTCTAGTTGGTTTTTTTAGTTTTTTGACTTAAATGTTTTTTTAGGAAAAAACTATACATACATTGAATTAAGAAACTATGAAAGAACTAAACTTGCCAACTGATTTGATTTAAAAAACACAAACTTCTAAAATTGAACCTTCAAACAGATTCTAGAGATATATATTTAGATGGGTTCTTCAACCATTGTAAGTGGAATAGATGCCATAGTTCGAAGCTTACAACCAAAGACTTTGAACCCAGTCTTGTTCCAACAATAATGTCAACTGTTAAATATATATTGTTACCTTCACTGCTAGCTAACAAAGTATGCCGAACCAAAAGCTTTGCACTAGCTTGTTTCTTACATTAAAACTCATTGTAGGCTAACATACCTTCTTGCCGCTTAGAATTATTAGTTTACCTACTATCTTTTTTTTACTAAAATTATTGCAGGAGGAGAAAGAAAGAATACATGTTGCATCCAGTGTTGAAAGTTACATGAAACAATATGATGTGACAGAGGAGCATGTCCATAAAGTATTTCACAAGAAAATCGAGGATGCGTGGAAAGATATAACCCGAGAATCCCTTGTGTGTAAAGATATTGCGATGCCTCTGATGATGCGAGTGATTAACTTGGCACGGGTGATGGATGTTTTATATAAACATAAAGACGGTTTCACTAATGTGGGAGAAGAACTCAAGGGTCATATTAAATCTTTGCTCGTTCATCCTATATCTATATAAGTTTCGAAACTTCATGTCGTTTTTAGTGGTCGATACACTTAACAACTCAACTTTCTCTCATCTTCAAATGGTTGGTTGTGGCAAATCTTAAGTCCTTTGGTGTTTGATAGCTTCAAATGCGTGTTTATTACTGCCAAGTCTTTTTTTGCGTGTGTGTGTGGGTGTTTTTGGATGATTCAATCTATTACTGTATCTGTTATCTATTATTATGTCTCTAATAAAACACAGTTTTAATGTTTAATTGTAATTTTGTCCACGTTTCGTAACGTGGTTAAGTCCTATATTAGGCAACTTTTTAAATAATAGTTTTTGAATCATTTTTAAAAAGGGAATTGATATGTACACGGATCTTTTTGATCCGCACACATAAAATTAATACACATTGACTGTTATGCCCTTATAGAACATTTAACTCTTTTCTTTACCTATCTATTGTGCTCTGTTTTATCATCCATCATGAGGTTTTCACTTTCAGCCAAACACCCTCTGCACTTGCATGGCCATGCCATTCCACTGTTGCCATTCTAACACAAAATTATTCTGACGATGATGTTCTTAACAGATTCATATTGTTAATTCAATAAGCGGCGACAAAAAGCAAAACCTTTATAGATCACAAACTAATGGGTATTAGCATGTACTAACTGTTAATATATTTCATTATTTACTTTTTCAAAAAAATAAATTTGTTGCTTTGTTCATTTGGAAATTCGTGGAAATAGTAAAAGAAAATGAGATGACAAAATTTTGGAGTATATAGTTGCTTATTGCAGATTTGTTTAACAATGACCCATGTGCGAGTGAGATTCTAGCCATATACTACGATACCTAGATACAAACCTCAAATCAAACATCGAAAACTAAGAGGCTAGATCAAACAGTTTTACAATTCAACCAAAGATCCAAAAGTCATTTTGAACGTGTTTGTAATCAGTTATTTGAAGCTTTGACGATGAAATTAAAGCGTCTCCGCGGAAATGACACCTCTTTGGGGTGAGATTGACGTTGCATGCACGGGTGGAAACTGGAAGGCCAGTAGGCCACCGGAATAATGTGAACGTGGTGATAAGTTGAAGGCTCCAAGGGCATAAATATTCTAGTTGAAACGGTTCAGGAAAAGAGAAAAAGAAGGGGGAATCAAAAATGGTGAAACGGTTTTGGCGTAAATATTCCAGGGTAAAACAATAAGTTGAAGGCTCCAAGGGCATATTAGTCAGTGAATATAAATTTTCTGTGAACGAATCAATATGTACCGTGTACATATCACTAGCCTTTTAAAAAGTTTTTATGAACCAGCTTTTAAAACATGGGATTTTCTAAAATTTGCTCCTAAAGCACATGTTTAAATGAATAAAAAGGTGAAGTTTTAGTTCATTTAATTAAACTTTATATGTAATTATAGTAATTTTTAGTTTGATTAATATGCATTAATTGCATATTTACATGGAAACAATCGGTTTAATTATTAGTGCAACTTAATAGTATGTGTTTAAGGGTAGAAAAACCCTTAAAACACAGGGTCCGTTTGGTTTGATGGTGGGTTTGGATTTAGATTTGGTTTAAAATTTGGATTTGAATTTAGATTTTGTTTAGAATTTGGTTTAAGATTTGGTAAAAGAGCATAAAAAAAAAATGTTTGTTTTAAAAGTTGAATGTAAGAGTTAAAATAAAATAAATTATAAAATAAATGAAATGTACGGTGATTAACATATCACCCGAATATAACAAAATAAAATGAATGGTTATAAAAAAAGGCCCACCATGATACTTACTTTACACTATCATCCCCACATATATGGCCAGGATTTCTGAAAACCCTTGCGGGTTTCTAACAATTTCAAATACCATGGCAAACCAACCAAACAAAGAATTTTACATATCTTTCATCCCAAACCCTCGTAAACCCACGTACCAAACGCACCCTTATATTTACATGGAAACAATCGGTTTAATTATTAGTGCCATTTATGAATGACTAACTAAATAATTTCCTAATTTATTGACTATTTTCAATTCAAGAATATCATATGATATAATTCATTCTTATTCTTGATCATCATAATTTTGAAGAAAAGAGGACAACATTGTAGCTTGACATTTCCAACTCATGAGATTGTCCATCACGGTTCCTTTTCGGGAGCTGATAAAGCCACGGCACAAATTTATAACTTCACGGCAATTGCGAGTAAATGTACATCTATACCCTTGCCCTTCATCTACCTCTTTTTTTCAATTCACCCCTTTCTTCTCTTATATCTGTTCCCATCAATTTTTACATCATCATATAGTTGCCGACTTGTCGTACTTTCATCTTGATGGTCTTTCTAGCCTGATGACGAGATATAATTAAGAATATACTTTGAATGTGAACTTGCAAACACCTCTTGATAGGCTACATTAGCTGTGGTAGTCAAAGTCAGAGAAGACCATACAGAAACTACTGAACAAAGAATGTAGCCACACAAAGAAACATTCAAGTATCACCAGAATAAAATTGTACTCTTGAAAACGATCGGAGCAATCTGTAACTCTACAAAACGTCTTATTATTTAGTAGCTAGTCATGACCCGTTTAGTAAACAAACTCATTAGATTGTATGAGTGTCAATGGTGCGGGTGACACATTCCTCAGTTGATTTGATTGGTTCGTACAATTTATCATATTACTCCGATTAAATTTAACCATCTCCATCACACACATAAATCTTAAACTCTTGTTTCTAATGTTAACTGCAGTTTTTAGTTGAGCGGGTCTTAGATAATTTTTTCAACATTATTAAACAAGATCAGAATTGACGGTTCTTATAAGTAGTGTAATATACATTAATCCGTCTACAGTTATACTTGAGACGCAATAAGCCGTGAAGTCACAAAGATGAAGAGGGATACAATTGGAGTATGGCAGTGATGATGACATGATGTCAAAAATGTTGGGTGTGAAAAATAATATATGCAGAGAAACAGGGAATATGGAAATATGAAATGCAAGGGTAGAAACGTAATCTCACATTCAATGGCAGTGGATTTATAAAATGGAGCCGTGTGTGTTTATCAGCTCCCTTCGTTTTTCTTTCTAACATTTTTCACATGGGATTGAAAGTGATGGGTCTTGGATCACTTTGGGTTTTGTCATAGTGGTCCTAGGGCATAATTTCCCTTTTTTTCCTTTTGTAAATTCCACAATGTGCAGGGGTTGTGTTCTGTTAGTCTTGGGTCTCAATCATTGTTTAAGGATTTTAGACACCTTTACTTTGTATTTTTTTGTTTATGGTTACAAAATTATTTGATTCAATGTAAAGAAGTGATTGTTTGATTGTAACAGGAAGCTTGGCAAAAATAAACCTTTCATGCTCATCGGCATTGAATATTTAATTCATATAGTTACATTTGTGTTTATCTACAAATGACACAATGCATTAATAATGTTGCTACTCCTATTTTTAGCGGTAATGAACTCAAGTGCATGTGTTGTGGATTTAAGTAGGGTTATTTTCCCATAATCTTATTAATTAGAATGTTTACAATATAAATACAATACAACATCCTAAGAGCTATACAGACTTGACCTAATACAAACAATGCTAATCACTAATAATAGTCCACTAACCCCCCCCCCCCCCCCCCCCCCCCCCTCGCGTAGTTGGAGATGGAAGATGCAAAACGGTAAAACTGGTCCAAAATTCATCAAACAATGCAGACGAAAGTCCTTTAGTGAAAATATCTGCATATTGATAACATGGGAGAACATGCAAAACACGAACATGTCCAGTAGCTAACGGATCTCAAACAAAATGAATGTTAATCTCGATGTGCTTCACACGTTGATGTTACACGGGATTGGAAGATATCACTGTGACCAAAATTCACGAATTATACATGTAAATGTATTGCATTTTGATTCCATATGAGAAAAATAACAAAGTAAATGTATTGCATTGTGATTTAGATATGCTGCTGATCAAGAGGACAAAGAGAGTGTATATATATTTCTTCGTGAACACATTTGGTAAGGTTAGTTAACGAAGTGAATGTATCAAACAAATGTTTACTTTTGTGAGCATGTGTCAAATCTTAAAGGTTTTCAATAGAGATAGTCATGGGAATTATATTCACATAACACTATATTAAACTAGACATTGTGGGCGCACTTCGAACACTTCATCTAGTATTGCAAGGTACTTAGAGTTTGGCATGACAAATAACGGTTTATTATTAATCGTCAATAGCAATTAACAGTCCGACCAACATATTCTTTGTGATGTGAGAAATCAACAATTACAAGTAGGTGAACTGATGGCTTTGTGCCATGCCACTCGCCCAGCCCCACGCCGCAAGAACCACGTTGAGGTTGGTGCCATCGGTCTTGGTGCCATGGTGACCAGCCCACACAGTAGAGCCAAAATCGGTTTATTATTATTATTTTTTTTTAAGATATGAAAATGTTGTTGATGAGGATGGAACATATGCCATGAATACTTGGAAGTGAGTGTGTGTGGACTTGCCATGAAAACTTGGAGATCGAGGGTGAGGAAGATGAGTTTGGGGTATAGCTAAGTTTGTTTTATATAAAACTAGTTTGAAGGCCCACCGGACGGGCGGCTAGCTTTAAGAGTTCTTAATTTTAAAGATAATAGAAATAGTAAATGGTTGATACAATAATGTTAAATGAATATAAGTTGAGATGAAAAATAAGGTCATGCTCTTAATATAACCGTAAGAAAAGTACGGATACATTATTGTTGTGTTGAAAAAAAGATAAAAAAAAACAAACTTATAATCTTTGACTATGAACTTGGTAATAACATTACCTGGGTGCGTGTATATAAAGATTCACTATGTAAAAGAGTAGGTAACTATACATGTTCTGGTGTTGGAAAAATCCATCCAGTGACGGGCAATCATAATACCATACAACTTTAAGTATATATAAACCGATTACTACATCTTCAAAGCACATCTAGGGAATACTAACTACTCTCACATCTAGGGAAGACTAACTACATCTTCAAAGCACATCTTCAATACCAACTTTCTGCAACTTGTTCTTGACCGTCTTTTGTGATGAGTTACTTAAACAGATCATGCAGGGTAATTCAATGGTGCCAATGAGTCTAGAAAACAGGACGCAAGTCAGCCCAAGCCACCATTTCCAAGTGTTGCATCTGGCTCTTGTCAACTACTAACTCATTAAGCAACTGAAAATATTAAAGGGTTACTAATGGTAAAACTACTGAGCTTTCACCATTTTTTCAGTTAATCCCTTGACTTCTTTTAGCATTGGTTCGTTAACTCTTGTTGTGAGTCTTGAAAAATTGTGCAGTAATGACCCAAGAAGATTTAATGATCAAACTACCAAAAAGTTAAAACTTTAATGGTCTTACCTTTATTAAACCGATACTAATAAACAACACCAGTTACATAAGTAAAGATAATAAGCTCACCTGCCTAGCAACGCCGTCCAAATGATGACCTAATTTTGTTAAAGACTCAGCATAAGCCCCTGATAACTCTAAATTACCAATGGCATTTAGCAATGCATGATCCTACTACAGTCAAAAAATAAGATATAAAGGTATATATAAGATATAAAGCGTAATGATTACACCTTGCATTTTCGAGCATTTATAAGCAACCAATCTATAAAACGGGTATAAAGTAATAAAGAGGGGAACAATTCAAGTTAGAAGTTTACACTAAACTTAAAGTGGGTTCAACTCAAACAGGGATAGTTAATTTCCAAAATCAGTCCGCCCATTTGCAAATAACAATCATGCCAGGTTTCCTCTATTCCAAACAAAAGACCGTACTTTCTGACTAAATTATCCTGATAAATGTGCAATTGTATGACTTAGGGCCAAAACATATATGCAAGAAAAAATATCCACTCGATTAAGATAGAAGTAAAATTGATTTTGGTTTGTTTTTGTTATGTTATCAGCACCTATTGATGATCAAGTCATCAAACTATCAGTTGGGAAAGTTTTTTATGTTTTCGCCTAAAACTAAATGATGTAACAACAAACATGTGGTGAGCTTTAAGTAATTCCAATCAATTGTCATTAGCCCCAATCATCTCACTTGATTCGGATAATCTCTTTTTCAGTTTTTCTCCATCTCAACACTTGGGTTTGCCTCACCATCTTGGTCCATAACAACTTTTTGGCCTGTTTCAAGCAGTCTCTTCTAATCGTGTATTTTCTCAATTGGGGTTGGCTCAGTGTCTTTTTCCATCTCAATTGACTTATGTGTTACTCCTGAAATTGACCATTCAAACTTATTAGTTAACAACCTGGTCATTTAGCCTATAAGGTTGCTGAATTCTTCTCCTTTAATGCTTTGCATTCTTTTTTGTTAATAACAAAAATCAAAGGACCAAACTAAATCCATAATTTAAAGAGATAAAACGTTCTAAAATAACAAAAACATAATTAAAACTGATGTTTCCTGTGAAGACTCTTTTCAGGTGTGCACATATTTAAAGATCAGTAAATAAAGATTAAAGGATTATGACGAACTTACACTTCTGATATACTCTAGCGGATTGATTCTGGACTCGGTATTTTGTTAATGATGCAAGTGGAAGAATTTGTCACAAAAACAAAATGATAACTCAAGCATTAGAAGCCAAATTTTGAATACACAGAAATGCCACCTGTCATAATTCATGACACAACATGTCAATATTTTGGAACAAAAATATATGTCACTCAGAACTGGCATGTTGACTTAAAAATTTTACGCTCACACATTTGAACATGTAGCCATGATCTTCATTCCACATATAAGGTATATTCATGCCAAATATACCCGTCAGTAATGCATAAATCGACAGACATATAGTTCCTCAACTTAGAAAGAGCTCCAACTGCATTCATGACAAACATACAATATAACATACCTGAATGAGCTAATTTCTACGATTCTCAAGTTGTATTAGAGAAAATAATAGCACGTAATCGAATAAATTAAAAAGGTGCACTGCCTTTTGCATACTGCATACCTGGATGTTGATGTAATCTTTTGTGTCGTCAATATATTCACAAGCTGCAGAAAAAAAATTCTTACAGAGTTAATCATAATGTCTCATTATCTGTACTTTCTAACTGACTTTCGTCCAAAATAAATCGAAACGAAGTTCAAACATAATTGTGGCCAATTATATGATATCCCAAATATAACCAAACATTCTTGTAAATCAAAATCGGTCAATAATAACATTACTTCTAAGTGGTCGCTAATGGAAAAATAGGTAATACTTGTGTAAACTTTGCCAATATGGTACTCCCTCCGTCCCACATTAAGTGTCCACTATGACTTTTTTAAGTATTTTTTCTTCAACTTTGACTTTAAGTATTTTTCTTCGTGTTATATAATACTTGAGGTAAGATATATGGCTGGATTAAGTTTTTAAATGTATTTTCATTTGTATAATTTTTATTAAATATTATACAACACAAACAAATATATTTAAGGTCAAAGTTAAAGATAAAAGACTTAAAAAGGTCATAGTGGACACTTAATGTGGGACGGAGGGAGTAAATGATAACAACTGCATCAATCTCATGATATTTATGCAGATGAACATAAATATCAGACCCCACATCAAAAAGTAAAAAGGTTAAGAATATCGCTTGAGTTTTAGGCAATAAGTTTAGTTAACATAGAGGTTATAAGCACACACAATGTAAGCATATTTATGTTACAATCTAGAAGTGCTTTTGATACTTCTAATAACAATTCCATATAGACGCTATAAGCAGTTTCATAAAAAAAAATCCCAAAATAACCCCTAAATGTAGTTAATTTATTAAGCAATCCCAAACAGCCCGTAAAAGTTGTTTCGATAAACATTATGTGTCTGAATATGGGATTACCTTTGTCTAAATGCATCAATCTCTAGAATTTTATCATTGATGTATATTTTGGTTGAGAACAGACCAGGGCGCACAGACGGTTTCTCTAAAAAATTTGACAAAATAATGAGAATTTGGAATTTAAAAACTGCAAAAATAATAAAAAGTATTATGTGTGAGCAGTTACTATTGAAATACTTCACTCTCGCCATCTGCGGTATAATCATAACGTGACCAACCGACTCACGGTTATCAGCATACTTTGTTGAGAAAAGTTACCTCTTTTACCAAAGCCCGACAACCTTCTCCACAATTTCCCGATACTTATATGCAAACAAAGCAAAAGACATCTTATAATTGGTTCAATCAAATAGTTTACATATGAAAAAAGTAAATAGCACATGCTAAACACATGTATCTTGAGCACCATAAGCTTTATAAAATATGAAATATCTGTCGGTCACCACGAAATACCTTGGAACCTTCCAATGTAACCTAAAACACAAATATAAATTATACTCCGTATAATTTTCCATTGAGAATCTTTTGATGATGTACCAAGAAAATAAATTTTAACATTATCTACCAAGCATCTCTTTATATTCATTTTTAGCGAGTAAGTTCCTTGTTAAATACCTTAACAACATCCTTATCTGTTCTATCTGTGCACCAAGAGTTTCCTGCACAAGAAATTTATAAAGATAAAATTCTACAAAGAGGAAAAGAATCAACATTTAATATTCACCATTTTTGATATCTCCTTCTCAATAATCTAAATTTTATCCCTACATAGAATATTGTCATAAATATATCAAAAACTCTACCGCCTAATCAATTGATCATTCCCAAAAAAAAAAGTCCATTTTTATTGTAAATCAAAGCATATCATAGGATTTTTTTAAAAGAAATAGAAAATCAAAACGCCCAATTTTTTTAATAGCTACATTTAGTGTAGGTGAGTACACTAAATTAATCAAAACGCCTAATTTTTGCTAATTTGTTCCACCCATTTTTTGTATCAAAACTCTTAAATTAAACACAAAATAACCACAAATCAGTGAAAATATAATACTTCTAAAACATAAAGAAACGGAAACCCTAATCATATTATGTTCAAAATTCAGTCAGAAAAAATCAAGAAAACTATAAACATGAAAAATCACCTGTAATAAATAGGGTTCGATCTATTTCATTCAAACATATGTCGTTTTTTTATCACAATCAATGAACTGTGGATAATGATTTTGATTCGATGTATTTTTTAGGATTTATGATTTTGATTTAAAATTAATTTGAATGGTTATTGGGTTTTGATTTGTCGATTAGGGTTTTGCTTTTAGGATAAAGAGAGAGGATGGTAAATGGTGGCTGTGTGTTTTAGGTTAGGTTTTGTCAAAAGTAATAATTTTTATGAACTGGCGCCCAAAATTTCTCACATTAAATGCATTTTAGTGAAATGCAATACAAGCCATCGATTAAAATGAATTTCCACGTGGCGAATTTAGAAGAATTTTGGGTTATAGATTGCTTTTCAAAAGTTTGCTTTATATAGTTAGTAGATATTTTATATATAATGTTTTTCTTTTTTTCAATTTGTAATGTTATATAACGGTCAGGAAAAAGAAAAATATGGGCGTTGGGGCTGAAACTAGCCCTTTTTTTTCATTAAAAATCTCACTTTTCTTAATTTTTTACCCTTTAAAAATCTCATAAATCATTTTTACACATACTTCCACTATCATTTTTACCTCTAAACTCAACAATTATTTCTACATCTAAACTAACAAAATTGAATCCTAATCAACAATCGATCAACGACCCACAAAACCAAATACCGAATTCATCATCGTTTTCTAATCCAAACACACCATCATCCGCAAATTCCATCATCTCAAACACCAACTAACTTTCATCAGTCGGCACGACATACCAAATCCCAAACCAATTCCCCAACTTTAAACAATTTTCCAACCAATTTACATCCGAGCAACAAATACTGTGGCAACAATTTCACCATCAACAACAACTCTCACAAACCTAAATTTCCCAACAAACACTATTCAAACCACAATTTTCCTAGCAACAATCCCAAGAACAACCCGAAGACACGGTGCCGTCATAACCCAAAAACGTGTCAAGTCGAGAGCCAAGAAACCCTGAGATAAGAAAGTCGGGGGATCCTCATCTCGACACTTTGGGACCCAAGATAAAGAGTTAATTTTTGAGGAATGTTAAATACAAGTATCCGAGGAACCTAATGTCGGCTCGGACCAAAAAAATGACACGTTTTGGTACAAAGTTCTCGACCAATACAATGAGCAAGCCAAGAAAAACAAATACCCGGAGCGTACCAATAACATATTGACGGAAAAGTGGGCTCTGATAAACCGAGAAATCGGGAAGTTTAATTCTTTTGTCAACGAAACCAAGGCTCTTAGTAGAGAAAATTATAAAGATTTAACGACCCAGATTGAAATTTTGTATAAAACCATTCAGGGTAAAGACTTTACGCACAAAAGCACTTGGTCGTTTTTGAAAGACAAAAACAAATGGAAACATACCAATTCGACACAAACAAGACAAAACTGAAGACGACCAACCGACTTTGAACCCGAGCTTTTTGGAGATGATAATTTGCCGCGTCCGCCCGATAAAGAACGAAAGTCTAAAATTCAACGGTCTTCAAGCTCATCCGCCACTTCTGGTTCAAACCTGGCAATGTTTCAGGAAATGATGCAACAACAATACGATTTAGACCGTGAGGCGAAGATGGAGCGTTTGGACCGCGAGACTTCGGTGAGAGTTAAATTAATTAACTTTCAAAAAAAGAACAAGGACTTGAAGATGCTTGCAATGGATACCAGCAAGATGAATCGTGCAAATGTAGCTATGATAGAGCAGCTTAAAGACCGAATCGAGGCCCAATATTTTCTCTTAAACAAGTTTAGTTTATGTACTTTATTTTTATGTCTTGTTTTTATTTTTATGTCTTATTTTTATTTTATGTATACCTTTTAATGTTAATTAATGAAAAATTAATTTTAGCTTAATGTGTTGTTTTATTTGAATAATGAAAAAATAAAATATAAATAAAAAATTATGGGGTCCATAGAGTGTCCTATGGCACGAGAAACTGGTTTTATATGAGGGGGTGTTTTTTGTGGTGTGATAGATTCTAGTGTTATAACAAAAAATACTGAGATGACACCACTTTTGCATATGACACCAACCTCACATTGTGCTCTAAGAGCACACAGTACGTTTAGTTATAGTGGTAAGCCATAGCCCTTTAAATCAGTCTTACGGTTTGACACCACACCCCCTTGAGTTATAAGGTCTTGCACCAAATATACTAGCCGAGTTATTATTTTTTTTATTTTTTTTTTTAATATGTGTTTTATTGGGTTAAAGTGTGGGCGAATTGGTGTCCTATAAGTTGATTGATGGAAGGTGTGTATTTTTGGATTAAATTATAGGTTCTGAGTTACACGGGAAAAATCTTGAGGTAACAACACTTTTTGCTATAAAACAAGCTTTATGACTCATGGGCAGCTAGTGATCTAAAAGCACTTCAAAAAGTTTTTTTTTTGCTAGAGACGTGTGAGGAAATAAATTTTAATTTAATACATACTTGTTATGTTATGAAAAATAAAAACAACTATGCTAAAAGTAGTCTAGTGGTAAGTGACCTAAAGTTCTAACAAAGTAACAAGTGATCGGCATTTGCACCTTATTTGGGTTAACATTTTGTAATGATCACGGAAATATCAGTTAAGCCGTGTATATCAAAGCGGTAAAAGACTCAAAATCATAGATAAACATGGATCATTCTTCGTTTACGTGTAACTTTCCTCATAAGCTCCCTCAAAACATATAGAAACAAATTATGGGTACATTTAGAGATGTAACGAGATTAGACAGCTCATGAGCTAATCAAGATTATCGGCTTAAAAAATATTTGAAATCAACCTAACCTAACTTTAAACGAGTCTAGCTACTAAAGTAAAAACCCAAATCGAGTTTGAACTTTAGGGTACTCAGCTCGTGAGCTTTATCATGCTTTGATTATATTACATATTTACCCATTTATGTGTGTATGATTACTTAATCATCGTTACTAAGCAAGTTTCCGAGAAAAACATATAAAGTATTCATTGAGCTCAAGCTTAACTTTGAAGCTCGATCATGCTTGAGCCATACTTTAATACTTGAGTGAAGCTCAACCTTGGCAGTATAGCTGTTAAGATCTCGATCTAGCTCTTAAGATCTTCCGATCTTACGATCCGTTAAGAAAAAATGAGTCGATCCTTCGTAGGATCTTAAAAGGCGTAGGATCTTAAGTACGATCTCGATCTTACCATAGGATCGTAAGATCTGGATCCGATTCGATCCTACTTCCCTTAATTTAACTAACTAATAAACTATAAATGAATTGATATTGTTAAATTAAAATAATATAGCAAGCGTTGATTACTGTAAATATTTAATAAGAGTAAAATATATAGTATATTTTTTAAGTTAAAAGATTCAGCGTCCTTAATCACCAATTAGATATTTTTGTATTTGAGATCACTAGTTTTTTTAAATTTTTTTGAATCATATATTTTTATTTAATAATTTACTCTTTGTTCGTTTGATTTATGATGTTTAATTATAGTTTTTTATTATGAAAGATAATTAATTAAAAATTTTAATCCTATTATTAATTGCATCTTATATATATTTTTTGTATTTATCTTCTACTTGTGTTAATTGCATCTTATCTATATTTTTTGTACTTATCTTCTACTTGTGTTATGGATAAATATAAAATGTTACCTAATAAGAAAATAATCTTTTTTTTAAATACAATTATTACTAAATAAGGTATGAATGCATTTTTTTTAAATGGAAAATTCACAATAAGGGTTTTGTTTTATTATATAAAAGATTACGCTCACATTCTCAAATTACTATAACTTTCAGAACTCTTTTTTCTTCTCTAACTTGTTACACAATCATCTTTGAATACGAATTGCTAGAAAAATAAGACTTTTAAACATTTAAGTAAGATATTCCGATCTTGATCCGATGTTACGATTCCTATCTTGCAAAGAAAAAAACGATCCATAGTAGGATCTCGATCTTAACAGCCTTGCTTGGCACTACTCGGTTCGATTAAACCCTTTGTACATTGCAAATATATTAATATTCCATGGACCAAAATGAGACATCCCTTTTCTTTTTCCTAAACAAATACAACCCAATTAACATTTAAATATTCTAAGACAAATATTTCTTAGGTTTAATAATACTGTAATAAAATGGCGTTAACAAACTTGATATTAACGGTAGCAGGAGTAAGTGCAGTGATATTGTTAACGAGAAGTGACGTCAAACAATCAGCTTCGATATTGTGAAACACCCAGATTCTATTTATAGAATGAAGAATGTTTCTAGCAATCAATCAGAATTATAAAGAATGAATATAACTCGAAATTGAAAGCAATGATGATTTGTTATAGATGATAGAGTTGTTTGTTACAAAAGAGATGATAGAGAATCAAAAACTGAGTTCTAATTGATTACAATGGTTATTTATAATGAAAGGAAATGAATTGTAATTTGGCGGGAAAAGTAGTTAAGACTGTTTTGGTAGTTTAACTGGTCACGTGTAGGCACGTGACAATCCTTCCTCCTTAAAACAATCTTTGTCCTCAAAGATCAAACTTCAAACTCTGGAAATCTTTGCACAATGTCTGATAAAAGTTCCCATGTGGCATCATCTTCTGACCCATTGCTCCACTGAATCAGGCCAAACACAACTGGTCTATTTCCTTGTTTCACCAACTTTCTGTCAAGCAACTTGAGTGGAGTAGCAGCTATCAACCCTTCAGGATCACATTGAGGAAAAGTTCCCATTTCAGAATGGCAAGCTTTTAGTTGTGAAACATGAAACACAGGATACACTTTTGCATAAGAAGGCAACTGTAACTTGTATGCAACCTGACCAATTCTATCCAATACTGGAAAAGGACCAAAGAATTTTGATGATAATTTGTTTTGCTTGCTTTGTCTAACTGTAAGTTGTCTGTATGGTTGAAGCTTCAAATACACCCAATCCCCTATCTTGAACTCTCTCTCAGACCTCTTCTTATCAGCTTGAACTTTCATTCTGTCTTGACCCTTTTTGAGATTGAACTTGAGCAATTGTATTGTCTGTTCTCTTGCTTGCAAACACCTGTCAACAGCTTCCACATTGTTGTCCTTGGCCATGTATGGAATATGCAGAGGAGGGGGTTGTCCAAACACTACTTCATAAGGTGTGGTATTGATAGAAGAATGGAAATTAGTGTTATACCAATATTCTGCAAGAGGTAACCACTTTACCCAATCCTTTGGCTTCTCTCCAGTCATGCATCTCAAATAGCCTTCCAAACATTTGTTCACAACTTCTGTCTGTCCATCTGTTTGAGGATGGTAGGCAGAAGACATCTTTAATTGAACATGTAACTTTTCAAACAATGATTTCCAGAATAGGCTCATAAAAATTATGTCTCTGTCACTCACAATGGACTTAGGCAGACCATGTAACTTGTAGATGTTGTCTAAGAACAGTTGTGCAATTTGAGGAGCAGTGTAAGGGTGTGCCAATGGTAAGAAGTGAGCTTGTTTAGATAATCTGTCTACCACCACTAAAATAGAAGTCTTGCCCTGTGACATTGGCAAAGAATCTATAAAATCCATTGATACCTCTTGCTAAATTCTGTGTGGTATGAGTAGTGGTTGAAGTAGACCAGGGTATGCAGATAAATCTGACTTGTTTCTTTGACAAATGTCACACTTTCTGACCCACTGTTTGACCATCTTCCTCAAACCTTTCCAATAGAAGAATGCAGTGATTCTTTTGGTAGTAGCATGTACTCCTGAGTGGCCTCCCACATCAGAATTATGAAAGTGAGCTATCAACTGGTTCCTCAAAGTTTCATTATTACCAACCACCCATTTTCCTTTTCTCAATAACTGATCATTCACCCAAGCATACTTAGTAACAGTTAAGGTTTTGTTTTTGAGACCTTCAACTGATTTGTGCAAACCTTCATCACTAGACCAAGTAGTCATCACAGCATCCATAAGCTCATTGGATACACTTCCTGACACTAAGTTGAACAACTCTGCTTGTTTTTCAATTCTGGAAAGTGCATCTGCAATCACATTATCTTTGCCTTTCTTATACTCAATTTCATAATCAAGTCCTAATAGTTTGGGCAACCATTTGGATTGAAAAGAAGTTGTAATTCTCTGATCTAACATAAATTTGAGGCTAAAATGATCAGTTCTAATCTTAAAGTGTTTATCCAAAAGATACCCTCTCCATTTTTGCAAAGCCAAGACCACAACTAACAACTCTTTTTCATAAGCAGATAAAGATTGGTGTTTGGTTGCCAAAGTTTTGCTCAAGAAAGCTATAGGGTGACCATTTTGTTGTAGCACTGCCCCTACCCCAAAACCTGAAGCATCAGTTTCAATTACAAATTCTTCTTCAAAATTAGTTAGTGCTAAGACAGGGGAACTCATCATAGCTTGCTTAAGGTTTTCAAAGGCTGTTTGAGCTTCATTGTTCCACTGAAAGGCATTCTTTTTTAGAAGAGCATTTAATGGTTGACTGATCAAAGCATACCCTTTGATAAACCTTCTATAATACCTTGTAAGACCAAGAAAACCCCTCAATTGTTTGATAGTTGCAGGCACTGGCCAATCTTTCATTGCTTGTATCTTACTTAGATCTGTTGCTACTCCCTTCCCAGAAATAATATGACCCAAATACTCCACTTGTCCTGTCCTAAACACACATTTACTCCTTTTTGCATACAAAGTATTGTCCCTCATAACCTGTAACACCTGCTTCAAATGATCCATATGTTCTGCAACATAAGAACTATACACTAGGATATCATCAAAGAAAACTAGAGTGAATTTCCTGAGAAAAGGTTTGAACACAGAGTTCATGAGAGCTTGAAATGTAGATGGTGCATTTGTAAGGCCAAAAGGCATAACCACAAACTCATAATGGCCTTCATGGGACTTAAAAGCAGTCTTGTACACATCACTTTCATGCATTCTGATTTGATGATACCCAGACCTTAAATCCAATTTAGAAAACACTTGAGCACCCTGCAATTCATCAATAAGTTCCTCTATGACAGGAATTGGAAACTTATCCTTCACAGTGAACTTGTTTAATTGTCTGTAATCTATGCACATCCTCCATGACCCATCTTTATTTTTAACCATAACTATAGGGGAAGAAAAAGGACTATGGCTTGGCTGAATGACCCCTGAATCAAGCAATTCTTTAATCATAGTTTCAATCACATTCTTCTGAGCAGGAGGATATCTATAAGGCCTTACATTCACACTCACTTCTCTGTCTTTTAAAGGAATTTGATGATCATAACTTTTGTGTGGAGGAAGTGTCTTTGGTTCCTCAAAAACATCTAAATATTCTTCCAACACAGATTGTAATTCCTTACTATTGTTCTGCTCTTGACCATCATTACATTGCATTAAACTCAGAGAAGCAGACACACCAAAACAACACACTGAAGTTACATAAGGATCTTGATGACTGACATATTTTGACATTACTTTGCCACTCATCCAAGATAATTCAGACTGACTTGTACCTCTGAGTACTACCCTTTTGCCTTGAAACAAAAACTCCATTCTCAAATCTTGAAAGTTCCACTTAATGGTACCCAAGGTGGACAACCACTGTACACCCAATACCAATTCACAACCTCCCAAAGGTAATAACATGACATCAGAAGTAAACAACACTCCTTGTACTGACCATTGAAATTTTTTAACCATGTATTGACTGATTAACCTTGATCCACCAGCTACAGAAACATTTAAAGGACAAGTACTTCTGATCTTACATCCTAGTTTCTTAGCTGTATACAGGTCCAAAAAATTATGAGTACTACCAGAATCCATAAGTATATGTATCAATTGTTTGAGCACATGACCT
Organism: Artemisia argyi; assembly: GCA_030686995.1. Lineage (NCBI taxonomy): Eukaryota > Viridiplantae > Streptophyta > Magnoliopsida > Asterales > Asteraceae > Artemisia > Artemisia argyi. Next base: position 27,185,156 of record CM060688.1, on the reverse strand, counting down.
TTTATTCTCATAGTATTATGTGTAGGTATTTCATTCAAAGAAATATGTGGAGTACATTGTGAAACATCTTCAGGCAAAACCATATCATCCATACCTGATTCCTCCTCTTCCAAACACCCCTCAAAAACCTCTTCCTCCTCACTTCTAACCTCTAAAGTGAACAATTGACCTTCACATTTGTGGCCAGGAACATACTTTTGATCACAATAGAAGCATTGATTCTTAGCTCTCTTCTCAGCCAACTCTTTTTGACTCAAAAACTTCCTGGGTGCATTTGACACATTTGCAGGAATTTTATTAACATACTGAGTGTTTGGTGCAGGCAAGGCTAGAGTAGTAGTGGCCCTATTAGGAATTACTACATTTCTGTTTGCATTCCAATTGCCATTGTTCCTAGGTGTACGCAAGATTGGTGCATTTCTTTGCTTTCTAACAGCTTCTTGCAAATTAGCCAAACTAAATGCATCTGCAAGTGTTTTAGGCCTAAACATCCTAACATTCAACTCAATAGTAGCAGGCAACCCAACAAGAAACATACTAACTGACTGAGACTCAGTAATATCTACTTGTGTGATTAACTTCTCAAAACTTGCTTTGATAATCACTCATACTAGATTCATACCTGAGTTGCTTCAATTCTGCCATTGGATCTTCATTCAAAGGACCAAATCTTTTCAAGATAGCTTCCTCATACTCAATCCAACCCACATTTCTATAATTCTTAACAAACTGCAAATGCCATGCCAATGCCTTATCATACAGGTGGATTGACACCATCTTGATCTTGTCCTCTTCATGCACATTATCAACATCAAAGAACTGTTTCACTCTGAACAACCAACCTTGCACATCATCACCATGAAACTTGGGAAACTCCAACTTTCCCATTCTACTAAATCTGCTAGAACCTTCCCCTGTTCCTGATCTTGATTGTTGAAATTGATTAGCCATGGTATCTAATCTTTCAGTGAAACTAGTGATAACATTGTTTAACTGTTCAGTTACCCACAATTTCATACTATCATCGGTTTTAGTACTTCTTGCACCCACCATGGTATTTCGTGTTTCCACCATTACAACAGTAACACTACCACTCAACAACAATGATAAATCACTGATCCAATGGGGTAATGAACACTGTACTGTTCTGGGTTAATCAATCCAACTGCTGCTTACCAGCTTGTTCAAGATAAGAAAATTTAACGAGAATTTCGGCTTATCTTGTGGCCGTACAGATGATTGACACTAACCAATATGTAAACAGAACAGCGAAATCAGTGGTGGCTGATTTCTTGCCGGAATTCTTGTTTTGTTGCCGAAATTACGCCGGAGAAGAAGACCGGAAAATCAAGATTGTCAGTTTAACAATCTTGACTGGCTCTAGATACCAATTGAAACACCCAGATTCTATTTATAGAATGAAGAATGTTTCTAGCAATCAATCAGAATTATAAAGAATGAATATAACTCGAAATTGAAAGCAATGATGATTTGTTATAGATGATAGAGTTGTTTGTTACAACAGAGATGATAGAGAATCAAAAGCTGAGTTCTAATTGATTACAATGGTTGTTTATAATGAAAGGAAATGAATTGTAATTTGGCGGGAAAAGTAGTTAAGACTGTTTTGGTAGTTTAACTGGTCACGTGTAGGCACGTGACATATTGAAAAGAAATGTTCGTCAAATTCGTCATTGGCTTGAATAAGAATCTGCTTCTGCTGCCAAGTAATCATTTTTCTACTATGTTACCAGCAATGTTTTCAAAACCGGGTCGACTCACCGGTTCAACCTGGTTTCCAACAATAAAATAAATGTATACGTATATAAATCATGATTAATCGATATATTGAGCCTAGAAAAATTTTATCAAGAAAATAGTAACATGGAAAAAAACAAGAAAAAAACAAAATCCGGCTGGGTCTCGAGAACCGGGTTGTCCCGGGTAACCTTAAACCCGGCGGGTCTAACTAGGTTTCAAAAATCATAAACCCGTGTTTATTTTGCCCGTTTTGTTTACTAAGTGTTCGGCAACGTAGCTATAGTTTTTATTAAAGTGTTTGGCAATGTTTTTTATTTAAGTGTTGCCTTTTTGGTAACGAAAATGTTGTTTCTATTGTAAAATGTAAAAAGAAAAAAAAGCTTTCAAGTAGCATTTAAAAAGTAGCGTTTAGGGAAAAAAATGCTAATGCAACTCTAATCCTCCATACAGCTCTGCAAAAAGGAAGTAGTAAAGATTCATTATTTTTTTGAGGATTATTGTTTCATACTCGTGTTGGGTAGAGACTGATATAATTAATAATAATACTCCGAGTGTATGTTTATTTTATTGGTATTCTGATATGGTCAGGTTATCATGTTTAGATTGTGTAATTTGTTGGTGTGTAGTTAGTCATCAGGTAATTTTTTAGATATTATGGCTAAACTATTGCAGCAAGGGCACTTGTCTAATTAACTGTTAATATAGAGTTTCCTCAGAACTCTCAGTAGGATTTATAGAATTAGCGTTGACTCAGGAGCTATAGTTGCGAATTGTATTTGCTAAGATTGATGTTTTGGAAGAGTTTGAAACGGTCTTTGCTAATATTTGCTAACTGCTGTGTTTTAGAAGCTCAAGAAGTCTCAGGTCTCTCGCAATTCACTAAAAATGATTGTGCAGAATGTGAGTGTCGAGAATCTGGAGAATATGTTCATTTTGTAAGTCTTTTTATACGATGATAAGGTGTGACTAGACAGTATTGTAAATGATGGGAATGATAGTAGCTACATGGTTGTAAGTTGTAACTTGCAAGTATAATTAAGGGGAAGTGATTGGCACACTCCCAAATCTTATTGGAATGTACTAGCAGTTAAAGCAGATTATACTTAAAGTACAACTGTCTATTGCACAGAATAGAGTGTCTCAATAAATTTTGGGAGTGTGCAAATCATTTCCCATAATTAAGTATTCTAGATCCCTAAATGGTAGTACAAACAAAACAATTCATGTTAAAATACTCCTAGCCACCGCCACGTAAGCATCCTATAAGCTATAGATTCGATGACAGTTAACAAGGAAGTTCTTTTGCGTCTTACTCCCTCCTCTGTTCCAGAAACAGAGTAAAACCAACTGTTTTTTTTTTTGTTTAAACAAGTATTGTGAAGAACACAAGAAGCATAATACTCCGTATAAATTAATTGAAGTTGTGAATAAATTATAAATTTTTGTTTATGGTATAAAAAGTACTAACAACTGCAAAGGTTTTCACCTTTTCTCTGCTAAGATAATGCAAACAAAAGTTTGGCTTGAATAACAGCCAAACTGACCTCTGAGGGAAGCTTATGTATTCGTGGCTTAACGGGTTGATTTTAGAACATAAACATTATGATACAGTAGTGCTGCTGAGATCCTTGTGTCAATGGTATCAAAATGAAAACTTGCATTATCTCAGTGGTTGATGTGTATGACTGCTAGCAATTTTAAAATTTTAATTATTATTCTTTACTTAATTTGTATGTTATAGTATTCTTCTCAATCACTTACTTGAACATTTAATGATATTATAGGGAAATTGAGAAGGCAAAATCCAAGGAAATGCTGAAGAAAGATATCCCTAAGGATAATTAAGATGGCGTGGAACGACATGATGGTTTGTCCGTTGAAGAAGTTGATCATTAGCCTTTTATTTTGACATCATACATATGCTGCTACTAATAAAATATAGAATGGTTTTCTTGTATTATTAAAGTTTTCTTTGAGCTCGATTTGAGTAAGTGGAGCATTTTGACACCGATTTCGTTTTTCGAATGTTATCCACTTATCCTATATTAGTTGAAAATTTGAGTACTGAGCATGTACCAGGCTATGTGAAATGGCTGGTGCACAATGTAATGTGCTACATCTTGTACCATAAATTTTGGCATGCTATGAGTATATAATGCATGATATGAGTGACTAGTGAGTATGCGCTGTAATGTCTTATGGTTGATCCAGCTAGGGTGTGTACAATCTTGTCTGCGTGTTACACTCATATGCATATTTTTGAAGTATGCAATCCCCCAATGATTTAGGGAATAATTTTATTTGTGTTTGATACGACAATGTCACAATTTTATCATCTACAGCTACAGCAAGTTGACAGATCGAGTAGAGTAGTATTTCACTATTGCACTTCATATGACGGGCTCAGAAGAGCATCATTAGTGTTCAACCGCAAGCAATGTTATAGAACATGAGTACATGACCATAACTTCGGCTCTATACTTTTTTCACAAACTACGTATGGGAATGTCAAGGTTATTAAAAAAAACGCCCTTGATGTGGTGTCTGATTACCCAGATGGGAGGTGTTCGAAAAAGAATAAAAGTACACTATACATATAACTTACATCCTATTATGCATCTCATATATGTTTCGAGAAAGAGCTGATTCAAGGTTCAAAATGTGCAGGAGCACAAGTTTAGAACGAGACAAAACGACCACATCAAGCCGGATATATATACAACAAGCCATCATTGATGAACTATCAACTGAACATGTGTTTCCATGAAACAAGAACTCGAGAAAATGGATTATCATACATTTATACTCACAGCTTAGATGAAGCTCCAGATAGAGCATGCTTAACCAACTCCCTTCTCAAAATCTTTCCTGCTGGTGTTTTCGGGATTGCGTTAATAAATGCAACTCTTCGAATCTTTTTGTATGGTGATACCTGCAAACATTAATGCCATACTAACTTAAAAACTCTACTACATCAACAATGAGTAAATAACTGAACTTGCAGGTAAAGAACTCAGTGTCCTAGACACTCCTAAAGCACTAATGATGTCTAAGCTTAGTGTTCAATTATGGGACTGATGATGGATTTTCTCAAAATATGCACAATATATACACAGACGTAGACATGCCTTTTTTGCAATTATCTCCATGATTTGAGCCTCGTTGATTTTGCTTCCAGGTCTTCTCACTATGTAAGCCATGGGAATCTGCCCGGCGTCTTCATCTGGATATCTGATTTAAGATTTCAATGTCACAAAGAGATGTTAGATACAGATTACCCCTTGGCCAAGTTACAATATATCACAATTCAAAATGGCTTGATCTTATCCTATAATATTGTTCAGAACTTCAGACTAAAAATAGCAGTTTTGACCCATTTCCTTCCAAGTATGTTTTGATCTTTAACGGATCAAATGGGAAGATATAAGAATTAGCTTCGAACAAAAAGGCAGAAGCTCGCCAAAACTTAGTTTTAATTCATAAAACCTCCTAATCAATTCAAAACATTATATTACTATTGAGATAAAATAATATACGGAGTAATACTTAACTATGTAAAAAAGTTAAGAGGTTTAGGCAAAAAGTGTTTCAAGTCAACCTAACTCCAAGCCTTTTCGTTTCTCCTGTGCATCAAACTATCCATTTTGATTTGTTGCCCCACGCACCTATAATATACAGATCTAGTGAGAAATATTAAGCACTTACGGAATCACAGCAGCATCTGCAACTTCTGGAATTGATTGAAGGTACCGCTCCAATTCAGCTGGCGGGACCTGCAATACTTTCAGTATGTTCGTATAAGTCAAGGGGAAAAAGTAGAAGTTTGAAGTGAATAGTAAAATCGAAGTTAATAACTAATATAGAGGAGAATAACTTGTGGGGAAATGACAATTGTAAGTTGTAACTACATAGATGCCACGAAACAAAAAGTATGCATAGCTAGAACCTCACTTGATAAGCCTTGTATTTGATTAGTTCTTTCAGTCGATCAACAATGTAAAGGAAGCCATCAGAATCAAAATAACAAAGGTCACCAGTCTTTAACCATCCTTCAGTGTCCAAGGTAGCAACAGTTGCTTCCTGGTTTCTAACATAACCTGCGGCAAAATGCACAAATTATTTTTGAGAATCAGATTGAGAACATTTTCAATTTTTGTTTTGGACTTAAAGTCTTTACGATGTTGTTGGACGGTAGGGATGTTATCACATACATAAAAGGTGCCTCTTTTATATGTGGAAGGTCAAAACAACTGCACACGTAAAATCAGAATGCATGAATGCAATCAAGTAGTGGTCACTTCATCTGAATACTCAACACTTTTAACTTATAGCATCTCCCTTTTTTCGTTGCATATTGTAGGTGGGTCACTGTCTGGTGTTTATATGGGTATATGGCCACCATCTAGTAAAGTGCAAAAGATTTAAATTTTAAGTGTACCAGATCATGCTCTTTAATTATAAACGAATTACCAATATGAAACCTATGCCAGCAAGAACAGACATAACTCACTTTTGACAAGATAAAACAGCATGATGCACGTAATATTTTTTTTAAAGATACTAATCCATATCAGATTGATGTTGGCATATTTACTATCACCTGTGAGGTTCTTCTTTATTGTATCCACCGTGATCTGACTTTCTAAACAATTAAACCATTGTCGACACCATCACGTTGTTCTTAAACCATTCATTTCCACCAAAAGAAAAAGATACAAAAATCTGAACAGTAGAAGAGTAGAACACTGTATTTTCCAAGAATGCCCCATCCTAGACAGAAAGTGTTGTGCGCAATGATTTTGTTTGCACTTATATTTCCTTAATTTTTCTAAAATAGCTTATTCTTAGAGAAATATAATATATAGTTTGGCATTGTGACAAGGATTATGGCTCATTCCACACCCGAACCACTTATATTGTTTCAAAAAGTGAAACACTAAAAAAGAATCACACCAATAACTTTTAGAAACTAAAAAGCAGAAGATGCATCACCTTTCATGATCATGGGACCTCTTAACCACAGTTCTCCTTGTTGCATGGGAGATAAAACCTCACCAGTTTCGGGATCAACTATTTTGGCCTCTATATTACATGATAAACGACCTGCAGATCCATAACGGTCACACTCGTCTGGGCTTTTCATTCCTGTAACCGCTCCTCCTGTCTCAGTCATACCGAATCCCTTGAAATCATAATCATATTCATAGAATCAGTTATCAATAATGTTCAATATTCACCACATTTCTCACATTCCAAGTTTTTCCACAAACAGTTCGTAAGTATACATCACAAACTTATTCTGCCATGACCAGCCAGATTGTTAGATTGTTAGCCATTACAAAAGTTTTTGCAAGATAAGTAAAGCGTGATACTTTTTTTATGGACGACTAGTCGACTACAAGACACTAATTTGTTTGATATATATTGTATGTTTTTTAAGCATGTTTTGCATCTTTCATTTGAATAACATATTTTACCATATTTCAAGTGTTAACATGTGTAAACAAGCAAAAATGATGATGATGTAGCCAAAAGAATCAACATAGCATGACAAACTAAGATCCAAAGCTATATCACAATCATGTAAAAGACATTATCAAAGGAATACTTATGTCTATATGATGTATATTAATGGTCATCAGTTTAAATCTAACGCTTAAGAATTACCCACGTACCCGGACCTTAAAAAGAATACATTAGTTATATTGTGTTGATTTTTCTCTTTAATATATTGGGAAACATGTATACACATATACAACGACACTGAAAGGGTCTCTAATCATTGTTTAGTAATGTTTACCTTCATTATAAAATTATGGACTGCTGCATAATTTAAGTTTGATCATTATTTAAATGCTGTATAAAAGTAACTACATATATATGCAGCCAACTTCTAAAATACAACTTTATCATAAAGTTATCCATTAAAATAAAATTACTATTAATAAATCCGATCTAAAAGCTAGTACAATATATAAAAGTTTTTCAATACACCTCAAGCCACACAAGCTATCACAAGTCCAAACAAAAATAATTATTTAAATATCTCATATCAAAACAAATACATCCGTCCGTCTCATACTTCTAATATGTATAGAGTTTTAAAAAATTCTGCTAACCATACATTTCATCAATCAAATATCATTTTTTTTCCGGCTAAAAACTCTTCTATTTTATTTAAAATACAAAATGAACACTTAATTTGAAACATTATGAAATATCATAAAATAAAACTTTTAAACAATAACACGCGCCAAATGGCAGCTAGCGCGTGTAAAACCAAAACCAATACCTGCACAATCTCAACATCAGGAAACCTGGCCTTAAACCTCCCAGCGACCTCCTTCCCCAACGGCGCACCACCGCAACCAATCAACCGCAACGAACTCAAATCATACCTCGTCACCACCTCACTCTTCGCCATCGCCACCACTAACGGCGGACTTACCGGCATATACGTCACCTTAAACCTCTCAACCGCCTTCAACATATGCTCAAAATCAAATCTCTCCATTAACACCAGCGTATCACCTAACGCAAACGACCTTATCAACACAAAGAATCCAAACACATGAAATAACGGTAACGGAAATAACAATATCGGATGTACATCATCATCACTCACATCTTTCGTGAATCTACTCTGGCTACCGGCAGCCGTTATGGATACAAAATTCCGGTGAGTCAACTCGACTCCTTTGATCCTACCAGTCGTACCAGACGAATACAGTATCGCAGCAGTATCAGACTGCTTAACTTTAACATGCTCATAACTGATATCACTTTTATAACTTTTATATTGTAGCATGAGTTTAAACTCAGGAGAATCAATAATGATTAAACCTAACGGAAATGAGGACGTAAGGTTTTGAGCAGATGCTGACGTGGCAAATGCGATGACAGGATTAGTTAAATTAATTAAATCAGTTAATTCAGTTTGGGTGGAGAGCGGATTAACCGGGGAAACAGTTACGCCAATAGATAAAAGAGCGAAATATAAAACAGGAATGTGGAGTGAAGTAGGGGAGATTATCAACGCGACGTCGTTTTTGGCGAGTGTGGGGTGGGATGTAAGGAGTGACGTGGCGAGTGATTGGAATTGGTGTATGAAAGATGAGTAGGTGATAGTGTTGTTAGAAGAATTGGAGTCTATGAGGAAAGGGGTTGAAGGTGAATATGAAGGGTTTGAGCGGAGGAGTGAGAGAGTGTAGTCGGTGATGGAGAGTGGTTGGGATGGTGGTGGGAGTGGTGCGGGTGGACGGAGGCTGTGGAAGGTTTTGGTGGTTGGGTTGAATCCGTTTTGTGGGTTTATGGTGTCGGGGTTTGTCATGGTGGATTGTTAGTGTGTGTGTGGGGGGAAATACAGAGTGGATTTGTGGTGAGCAAGAGATGTTTTCAAGCTTCTTCCGACATTATATGAGAAAGGTACGTATATGGACACTAGTTTACATGAGCTATTTATTTTTTATTTTTTTAATATTATTATTATCTATACTACCTATAAAGCAAAAATGGTCAAAAGGTGAATGTGAAAAGTCAATAAAGTGAAAAGTGAAATGTTGAAAAACGTATATAAGAAAATATTGAAATGCATTTAATACTCTTATTAAAATACCCCATTACTTAAAAGTACAATGATTTATTCATATTGTACAACCAATTAAAACAATTAATACAAATTACAAACCGGGTTGACCCGGGACGCTTCAAACCCAACAGGTTGAACCGGTTTAATTTGACCTGTTTTCGACCTAACCTAGCATGTTGACCCGGTTTAACTCGACCAAATTTTCGACCGGAACGGTTCAACCGGTTGAACCACCCGGGTCGAACCGGGTTTCAAAATATTATTTTTAATTCCCAAATCTTCAAACTTTTATTACTTTTCATTTATAACCAATTAATACAAATCACAAACCAGGTTGACCCGGGACGCTTCAAACTCGTCGGGTTGAACCGGTTTAATTTGACCCATTTTCGACCCAACCTAGCAAGTTGACCCGGTTTAAATCGACCAATTTTTCGACCGGAACAGTTTAATCGGTTGAACCACCCGGGTGGAACCGGGTTTCAAAACATTATGTTTAATTCCCAAATCTTCAAACTTTTATTATTTTTCATTTACAACCTAGAAATTTTTTTTATCAATAAACTATATGTCGCTATAAAATCCCGTTGCTATGCACGGGTACTCGTCTAGTTATTTTTAAATGAGTACATTAGCACTTCATACCGCTAATATTCGCTTTTACACTAGTTAACATTAGCTAAATGTGAATTTTTTTTTTTTTTTTTTTTTTTTTTTTTTTTTTTTTAATGAGTACGATACTGCTAATACTCTCTTTTACACTAGTTTACATGAGCTAAATGTGATATTTTATGTTTCATACCTTTTTTTGAGTTTTACCCACTCTATTTTATTAATAAAACAGGGTTTTGAAAAGCAATCTTACTCTTAAAATTGCTTAAAACATGCCACCTAGAAATTAAACCTGGTCTAACGGCTGTGATAACATTAGACCCGGTCAATTTTTGGACGGAAATTCCTTTAGCATCCCTCATTCGAATTAAGTGTATCCCCGCATAAAAAACACACACACAATTTCTCCTTCTCAATACCTTATCCTCACGATTTACTATCATCCTTAATTTTTGTTCTTTGATAAATCAAACGTCAATTTATGAAAAAAATTTGTTTACGTGTTTTTTTTAATCAATAACGAGTTCTATTAGTGAATTGATTTCATGTTTATATTGCTTTGATCAAATTGATCATACCATTGTCAACAACTAATTCACGATTTGGCGATCCATTAGGTAAATTGAATTACTGAATTTTAGGTTTTTTTAAAAAAGAAAATCCATGATTTTCTTATTCGATTGCAATGTTGTTTGTGATTTTAGCTTTGATTCCTTGAAAATTGAAAATTTTAGCTTTTTCTTTTTATATAAAAAATCCATTAACAATGATTGTTTATGATTGTTTGATTCGATTCTTATATTGATTGTGATGACACACTAACAGCAAGATTGTGATTTGAATTGTTAGGGTTCTTATGATAAAATTGAATATTCAATCTCCAATCAGGTAGTATAGGTATGTTCGGGGGATTGATCGTTCTTTAGGGGAATAACGTTTAGTTGATTGCTTCACCTTAGGCTAAGAATATTGGCTGACCTCTTTATGTAACTAGCTTGAACGTTTTAGAAAATGCAATCGTATGTACACTGCAGTTTTTCTTATTGTATTTAATGCGTAAATTGATGTTAGTGATTCTGTGATTTGGGTACTAAATGTGTCGTTATAGGAGAAATTGATATTTATAGAGTTAGGGAAGGTTGTGTACACCCCCACGACTGGTATTAAGGAATACAACGCTTCAGCTAAAACAATTGCACTTTGACATTCAACGAATCAACAAGAGATAACTAGGGAGTAATTAAATCTAAGTACACACATTTGTCTCATTATAAGAAGTCCACAATTTTTCCTTTTATTGTTATTTTATTTCTGTTTATTAGTTTAATTAGTAGTTTTGTGTTAGTTGACTAGCAACTAATTTCGCCCATTCCTTCAAACCGATATTTTATTTGCTTTTATAAAACATAAAAATATAAAAAGAATCATCACTCACCTTTAGACTTAAATTGACAAACATAACGTATAAAAACATATACCACCGGGGCATTGGTCCAGTGGGTGGGCTTTCGTTCTTGAGTCAATAGACTCGGGTTCAAATCTCATCCCTGGCACTTTGCTCCTAAATAGGTACCCACCTCCGTAAAACCTATGGGCTCACTGGAGAGACTTTGTGGTTAAGAGCTCAAGAGTCTGAGAGTCTCGGCTCACTCCAGTTGGTGCCCCACTAGGCCAGGAGAGTTGCCCGGAGCTATTCCTTGTGGGGTGGACAATGGCTGATGCCAAAAGGCACCCGAGGTCAGGGTGTTCCCGTCAATCTACATCTTTTGTGGACGTATAAAAACATATGAAAACGTATAAAAATGAATGAAAACATATAGAATGGATGAAAATGTAAAAGAACATAAAAAAATCATATACAAGCGTATAAAAACAAATAAAAACGGATGAAAGCGAATAAGAACGGACGATCTATTGATTGTGGTTTACTCATTTTAGTTTACTAATAGCTTGGAAGCTTGGAGCTTGTTTTAGCCCATAAAGCTGTAGAGCTTACAAGTCACTGGAGATGATCTATTGATTGTGGTTTACTCAAGAAAGTTGCGCAAAGCCTTTTAGTATTAGTCTTTTGACAACAAATAAATAAATAAATGAATAATAACAAAATCAACAACTTAAAGGTGGAAAATGGGCAGTCAATGAGCTGTCTAATGGTCAATACGGGTGAGTTTTGCTTGAGGTGGTCTGATGCAAAACACCTTCTTCTTTTTTTGGTCTAAATCTTTCCATATTTTAAACAAACTGGTTTTGTTAAACATGTTTACAAAAACTAGATATTACATTATTGATCTAAATTTATGACATAAAGTAATTTAGGAGGTGACACCGGATCCCTTACAAAGGAGGCTAAAATTAAAAAGTTTAAAAAGAGCTATAGTGATGCCACGTGTCCCCCATACTAAATATTCAAAAATCACGTCAGGGGCAAAGTCGTAATTTTACGCGTTTTTTACTTTTCCACCTCAATTTTCATACGCATATATCTCTTAAACGACAAACTTTTAGAAAAAACCGATTTCACCATAAGTTTTAAAATTTGATTCTCTTTAAATTGGTATAAATCTTTTTAATTTTTTCGAAACATTTATTGGGTCATAATTTTCTTGATGTTTTTGCTATTTTCGACCTTATTATTAACCTTAAAAATTACCGAATCATAATATACTTAAAACACGAAAGTTGTAGATTTTGATTCACTCTTTACCCAGAAATTTGAATCACTCAAATCCGATATGATATGAGTGAGATATCGCACGTTAAATATGACATTTTAGTCATATTTGTTGCACACAACGTGTTTGATAAAATGTTTAGCTTAGATTTTTTGTCTTAAAATCGAGTTAAACTCTTAAATGTACTAATTTTTGTCCCACAATGCATTATTAATAATTTTATTAATGTAACATTCAAAAAGTGATGCTTTTTAATCATAATTTTTTTTAAATATACATTTAGTCTATCAATTAGGTTATTAGGTTCATCAGTAAGGTTATTAGGTTCATCAGTTAGCTTATTAGGTTCGTCAGTTAGATTATGTTTTGTTCATCAGTTAAGTTATAGGTTATAAGTTCCTCAGTTAGACATTTTGTTCATCAGTTACTTTGTTTCATCAATTTCAGGTTCATCAATTTTTTCAGATTCATTAATTTCAGGTTCATGAAATTTGATCAAATGTTTGGGCTCATCAATTTTTTCAGGTTCATCAAATTTCAGGTTCATCAATTTCAGGTTCATCAATTTTTTCAGGTTCATCAATTTCAGGTTCATCAAATTTGATCAAATGTTTGGGTTCATCAAATTGATCACAGTTCTTTTCAGGTTCATCAATTTTTTCAAGTTCATCAATTTGATCAAATGTTTGAGTTCATCAATTCTATTTAACACAAACTGATAGTTTTGTTAAACTGAAAATAACTTGACCAATTAGTGCATTTAAATGTATTTTTATATGAAAAATCTCTTTTAATCATTTTATCAAACATTTTGTGAACACTAAATATGACTAAGACGTCATCTTTAACGCGCGATATCTCACTCATATCATATCGGATTTGAGTGATTCAAATTTCTGGGTAATGGCCAAGAAGCTACAACTTTCATGTTTTAAGTTTTGCAAAATTCGGCTTTTAAACTAGACAAAATTAAAGCCGAAAATGCTAAAATTTTCAAGAAAATCATGACCCAATGAATATGTCAAAAAAAAGTTTTGAAAAAATTATAAAGATTTATACCAAATTAAAAAGGATTAAATTTTAAAAATTATGGTGAAATCGGTTTTTTGTAAAAGTTTGTCGTTTGAAAGTTATTTGCATTTGTAATTTAAGGTGGAATTAAAAAAATTGGTCAAGTGACCAAAATGCCTTCTAACCGAAAATATTAAAGAAAAATGGGAAAGAGTGGGTGGGGGACACATGGCACTAGCTTAGTGGATAGAAACACTTTTTAAGCTTTTTAATTTTGATCCCTTTCTAAGGCATCGCAACTCTTTAGGAGGTAGTAGTATTATCATTATGCAATAAAGATACACACTTAAGGCCATTTTCTACACGTTTTGGCTAATTATTTTCATTCGTCAATTAAACATTTAAACCTGTTAGAGATATAATAACCCAAATTGACTCCTTCATATGCATATGGATTGGATTTGCCACCATTGATGATACCCACCCCCTTCATCTCTGAATGGGGCGGTGCTAAGAACATCAAAAAACAAAATTATGCCCGGCAAAAAAATAAAAAAAAAAATGCTCCTATATTATAATATCCATAGACCATAATCAAGAACTAAAAGCCAAAAATACAAACAAAAATCATTCTTGCAACAAAAGTATTACTTCTACAAAATAAAATATATTTAAGTAAACCGTGCGGTATATATCAACATCATCTTTTTCAACATTAGCACGAGCATCATCTTCTTTCATATTAACATCAACATTTTCATTTACGAAATCTTCCACATTCACATCAACATTATCATTACCAACATCTTCTACATTGTCATTTCCATTACCATCATTTTGTTCATCAACTTTAGAAGGACCCGCATCTTGTTTTTTGAGAAATTTATTCATAGCCTCTTTTTGAGACTTTATAAGCACTACTTGTTTTGCTTTTCTTTTTTGTTTTAAACTACCGGATGCTTGTTTATGAGGCATAATTTTTTTTAAGCAACTACATATGAAGAAAAAAAATAACATTATTTAACAAATTGTCATTTGTCAAATATCAAATTATGCTTGTATATCAGTATATGTATACAATTATGCAAAAAAATTAAAATTGATAACTAGGCAAAATTGATAACTAAAAATAAATTAAAAAAAATAATAAATAAATAAAATTGATAACTAGTTGAGAGTTCTAAGTTGTAACCTTAGTTATGATTTGAAGATGGAGATGGATTATTGAAAGCAAAGCTACAGTGCTTCACGCCTTCAGTCATTCACCCTTTTGTCCCTTCACAATCGTTTTTGATTTTTTGGATTAAATGATTAATAAGGTTTATTTTTAGTGCCCCTTAGTGGGTTGGGCCTAGTACATATAATGGTTATAAAAAAAAAATTAGTGCCCCTTAATAGATTGGGCCCGGCTCTGTTGCTGATGGTGCGCCGACCCAAAACCGCCCATGACTCTGATCACCCAAGTACAACCTGACCTAGGTCTTTCAACATGACAATCTAGTATTTTTCTAGCAGTGGGTTGACAAAGAACAACAAAGATTTCCTTGAAGGTAGTACAAGTGTACAAGGGTAAGTACATCAAGAGTTTCTTCTTTTACCAGACATGATTAGACTACTGCATCTTGAATTCTTGATCATCCACCTTATATATATTGTGGCAGGACATATATAATCATTGTGCCATTCACTGCATTCTTAGAACAAATGGAACCTGAAGAGGACACAAACAAAGAGGTGCAATCAGAGATGGAAATCAATTCTCATGTTTCAAAACACCGATCTAGCTAAATGACAATGTACAAGAAAGATTAATCTTTCTTAACATGTAAAGAAACGAAGAAGTTATATAAGCATTGAAGTAAAGTGGTATGTAGCCGTGTTTCACAATGAGGATTTTGAAGCGTTTAGCTTTTAGAACTGTATATTTATTTGACGACAAGTTTTAGCTTTAAAGTTATATTCTCATTTTATACTTTATTATTAACTCTAAACTATTACCAAAAATACTAATATTATGTTAAAATATTATAGTTTAAAGCTCCGATGATGTGTAAGATGTGTAATATACTAATATGGCGTAACATACATGCTAAAATAGATTGGTCCACGCGTATTGTGAGATTAGTAAAAAAAATTAAGTAATAATTGCAATGAAAGCATGCATCATCAGTTTGTACAATAACTATGCCACAATTGTTAAGGTAGAAAACCAGAGGGGCTTGCTTAACGCTATAAACAACAAACCACAAGGACCACAAGTGGCAGTAGTTGTCAAGTGCACTTTCCTTTAAATTTCAAAAGAATCTCAACACATATTCAAACTTTATTTTTTATTTATTTTTTTAACTACATATTCAAACTTTACAAAAATTTCTTTTACAAAAAAGACAAATATAAACACAAAAAAAGCCACGCACAATTACAGCGCAGCACAAGTCAACTTACCATACAGCATAGCAAAGCACAGCACAAGTCAGCTCAATATCAACTGATCCCAAAACATCTGAAAACGAAACGATACACTCAGTCCATATCGAATGACGAGAGTTTTTAATAACTGGGAGAGGTTAGTGAGAGGTGCGCTACGGCGAGAACAGCTCCTGTTAACCGGAAAAAGTCATGAACGGAAATCGACGAATATAAATGCCATCTTACTAGCTGCTGATGAGATTCAACCTGAAGATGCTCATGTTTCTAGGATTTGTAAGTTTTTTTTGTTTATAAATTTTACAGTTTATTATCTCTTAGGTCCTGGCCTGGGGTGGGCGAGTTTTGGTGCGATGAATCTGTTAAACGTGATAAAAATGGTATTGTGATTATAGTATGCTCGAAATAAACCCACAAGTTTAGTATAATGAATTTGGACGTGGAGTGAGCTCGGAAGTTGCAGGTTAAAACAAAAGGAAGAAGACGACTTTTATGGTGAATGTAAATTACTTTTTCTTACGCAGTAAAAGAAATATAGTACTTTATATTTGCTATACCTTTTTTTTTTTTTTTTTTTTTTTTTTTTTCATATTAACTTGATTGAATTCAACGTTTATTTATGCAAACTTAAACCTTTAAAAGGAACCCGTGGGTTTTATAGAGATAGGTAATTTCTTAATAAAGGATTCGTGGCTTATTTTTTTAAATGCGAATACACTACAAGTCTCATTTCATAGTAAAGTTACTAGATATTTATAAGTGTACAATTTTCGTTTACATTTTCAAACTTTTGAATTAGTTACGAGGTCAACGGGGTTTTGTAGCCGGACGAACTTGTTGAACTAACAAAGTGTTTACGAATAATTTACAAAGAAAATAAACTACGTAAATAGTTGTCCAAGTTTAGTAATTGAAAAGCAGGTTTATTTGCATATCAAACCCTTAAAAGTTAGTGTGTCGTTTATAAATTACAACAATTATAAGAAGCATTTTCCGATCATCTCTCACAGGGTAGTAAAAAACTCAGGACCAACCCTACTGTCTATCTACTATCTCCAATGCATTTGGATCATTCGGTTTTTAGATATCTTAAAAATATTATGTTTACACAAGTTACTGATTGTGTCATTAAAACATTTCATTTTTATATGTGGGTTTTGTTGAACACAACTCATAAGGTTGTGTATAAGCATTCCAAATTTATGAAATGATAATTAATGAACTCATACGTTCCATAATTATATACTTTTAATCATTATAAAAAGGTAAGTGATGTTAACTATATAATGTTTAGTGTTTTTTAAATGTTCATTAAATGTTAATTATGTATTTATAGAATGCTTATACACAACCCTTTAGGGTTGTGTTTAACAAAACTTTTTATATAAATTTATACCACTAAAATCATTTAGTTCCATTAAGAATTAAATATTCTCATAATTTAACTCCTCTAATAACACTTACTCATTACAAAGTAAACTTCTTGTTTAGTGGCCAAATAAATGTGACAAAAAAATAATTCACAAAAGGGATCAACATATATGTATTGTTGCACAGAAGCATGCGAGCCTAGCTGGCTAGCTATGAACCACAACAAAGTTCTATTGGATACACGGTATGCTAAAACCTGAGTTTTGAAAGAAATAGAGACATGTTAAGGGTAGTGGCAATGGTGGCGGTTTGGCCATCGGTTTGCCCCAAACCGCCGGGGAACACCGCCGCCACCTCAGCGGTTTGGGTAAACGGTATGGTCTAGCGGGGAAGAACACTGCTGCGGTTTGAAACAATCTATCCGTTGGAACCATTAATGCAGTGAACGTTGGGGGTAGAATCCAAAAAAAATACGTTGGCTGCCTTGGTTTAAAAAAAAAAAAAAAAAAAAAAAAAAAAAAGTGTGAAGAAAGAGACTTGGAGTTGTTTCAATGGAGTTTTGAGGAAGATGACCAGGAAAAAAAAAGTACCGTGCATTTTATATTTTAATGACCATATATATGTTGTACATATTAATATGTTCACTTTTAACCCTTCTAATTTTTAATTTATCATTTTCAGCTATGTAATTTTCTTTTATTTATTTATTTTATTTATTTTTATTTAGTATTATGTATTTTTATTTTAATTATTAATGAAATATTATGTTTTTATTAAATTATTTATTTATGAAAATAAAAAATAAAAAAAAAGTTAAAGGTTTGGGAGGTATGAAAAAGTGACCATTGCCACTAAAATAAGGGTGGGAGGTATGGAAAAAGTATGAGTGAGGTGTAATGATATTATTGGTGGGTTGGGAGGTATGGTTTTTTTTGTAGTGATGATTGCCACTACCCTAATAACATACAACTAGTGAAGAAGATGATAAAAGTCTTTTGGTCTGGTTGCTTTTGTCCTTTGTCCTTTGTTAGCAATTTTGTTATTATGTAGTACTACATATCAAGGCTGTCAAGATCGCGATCCCACGTGAGATCGTTTTTGTCTTTGCAAGATCGAGATCATAGGATCGGATCGAGATCCTACGATCCTACTTAAATGTCTAAAAATCTTATTTTACTAGTAATTCGCATTCAAAGATGACTGTATAACAAATTAGAGAAGAAAAGAGAGTTCTGAAAGTTATAGTAATATGAGAATGCGATGCGTAATACTCTAATATACAAAAATTTGTAATCGTTAATTAAGGACGATGAATCTTTTAATAAAAAAAAAAAAAAAACCATATATCTTGATCTTATTAGACATTTACAGTAATTAACGCTTGCTATATTGTTTTAATTTAACAAAATTCATTCATTTATAGTTTATTTGTTAGTTAAATTAAGGTAAGTAGGATCGAATCGGATCGAGATCTTACGATCTTATGGTAAGATCGAGATCATACTTAAGATCCTATGCTATTTAAGATCCTACGAAGGATCGACTCGTTTTTTCTTAACGGGATCGGAAGATTGGAAGATCTTAAGAGCTAGATCGAGATCTTAACAGCTATGCTACATATAATAATCTTTGAATACTGTATTATTTTTTTGCCTAGAGCATAACTATAGCAATGTTATGCTTACATTTGTGTCTTGCTAATACTTTCATCTATTTCGTCCTTTTAATCAAAGACTTTCATCAACATATAGGATTTTCTTTAATATATTTTTAATTTTTTTATATTTTTTATTGCCATATCTATGCCGTTCCCGTATCTTGAATTTTTTATTTTTGTCGTTTCCCGTTCCCGTATCATACCCATATCCCTTTGCCGTTCCCGTTTCGGTGCTACATAGCATGTTATATACTAAATATCTTGACTCAAAAATACTAGCAAATTAGCAAAATTAAAGATAATCAAATAGTTATAATCGTTTTTAGAATGACAAGACTATAAATAATTCAAAATATACCCTCTTTTTTTCTAGTGTGTGAGCAGGCATATTTCATGGCTCAGAGTTTGGATCCCAATATTGAAGGAAGAGGACTTCTTCAGTTTAGGACTGCTGTAGCGTCTGTGATTAAGGTAACGCTAAGATTTGAGTTTTTATTAAGTGCATGTGTGTAAATTGCAATACTGTAGCACCAATGCTCTCAAATTTAAGAATCTTATTTGATTCATTATTAATAATAGAATTTTGAATATGTTACAGCAACAACTTGCCAAAAAGGATGGAAGGACAATAGATCGAAAGTGTGATGTTCAACACCTGTGGAACTTTTATCAGAATTACAAGAGAAAGCACAGAGTTGATGAAATCCTGAAAGAGGAACAGAAAATGCTTGAACCCGGAACTTTCAGTGCTGATATGGGACTCAGATCTCAAGAAACTAAAAAACTTTTTACCACATTGAAAGCTCTTGTTGAGGTGATGGAGGTCCTTGTTAAAGAAGCCGCACCTGATGGAGTTGGAAGAGAGATAGCAGAAGAGGTATTACCATCTAAAAGTTTGTTAAGTTACACATAAAAATATTCTACATATTTGCTGCTGATAACATCATGTTTAGATTGATATTTGGTTCAAAAGTTGCAATGATCAATTTGTTGACATTGACTTAATGTTAAATTAGTTGGTTTGCTAACGATCAATTTTTCGTTGTTATATTCTACATGGTTGCTTTTAAGGTTGAAAATCAGTTTTTTCTGTATCTGTTTAAAATATACCCTCTTTAACTTATACGAGCATCTCAAACGCTTTTTGATAAATGTGATACTCCGTATTTATTTAGGTAAAGAGTAACTGCGCTTAGGGCTCTTAAAAATTTGAATTCATTGACACCAATAGATGTCAGTAACTGTTTTGGTGTTGATCTTTTTTTCTTTTCAACTTATTGTTTATTTGTTTGATTTTAGTTAAAAAGGTTAAAGTTGGAGTATGGTAGTAAGACAGATGGTAAGGAAGTAAAGTTGGAGGATGTGGGTAAACATGGTAAAGAAGAAGGTGCGGGGAAGCAGTTGAGTAGAAAAAATATATGTCATAAAGGGTCGACGTCAAGACCAAAAGAGTGGCAGTACCTCGAAATATCAATTAAAGAGATAAAACAGGCAGCCAAAAATTTCCAATATTGTATTGGAAAAGGTGGATATGGTCTTGTATACAAAGGAAAACTCTACAAGTTAGGTAAACCTATCCCGGTGGCTATAAAACGGTTAAACGAGCAGTTTGGACAAGGGTTAAAGGAGTTTTTAACCTAGATTCAGTTACTTACCGGTAACAAACATCCAAACTTGATATCTCTTCTTGGCTATTGTGAAGAAGATAAAGAGAAAATTTTAGTTTATGAATATGCACAGCATGGAAGTCTGGATCAATATTTGAGGCGTGACAATACGACTAATTATACTCTTACATGGCACCAAAGACTCAAAATATGTGCTGGAACAAAAAGGCTTCTTGGCCTTGCAGTATGTGAGTGACCCATCAACCTAGAGTTTGTGGGTTCAAGTCTCGTTGGAGACATGCGAAGATGCTCATGTTGCCAGAAGTTATTTGATTTTAGCCATATAAAATTTGTGATTTCATTCAAAAGTTTGTTAATCATGTAGCTTGTGATGTTCAACAGCCTCCTCAGGTGATTACCGTTGTTTTGAAAATGAACATGCATTGTGAAGCTTGTGCTCAAGGGATCAGAAAACGTATTCTTAGAATGAAAGGTTTTCATTTCTTCCTTTTTTGAGTAATTAATTCATTTTTTTAAACCAATATTGAATCTTGTTTGACTTGCTTTTCTATTGCTTTCGTTTTAAACCATCAATTTTAGAGAATTGAATTTATATGTATACGTTATTTTCTTAATACCAATCTATCACAATTTGTATATTCCCTTGATTTGCGTCTATAAAAATTCATTTTAAGATTCTAAATCTCATTTTAAGATTCTAAATCCAAACTACCTAATAATGAATCATATTGTATATTTATTCACATATTTTTTTAACAATTTGTATATATATATATTTTTTTTGTACACTAGGGGTGGAAAGTGCGGAACCAGATCTAAAAGCCTCAGAAGTATCCGTTAAAGGCACATTTACGGCATCCGCCCTAGTGGATTACGTACACAAGCTAACCGGAAAACAAGACGTCATCGTGAAACAAGACCCCGAGCCTAAAAAAGAAGAGAAGCCTAAAGAAGAGAAAAAGGATGACGGTGGCGAAAAAAAAGAAGAGACAAAGGACGCCCCTGCTGCAGGTGGCACTGAAGAAAAAGATAAAGATAAAGACAAAGACAAAGAAAAGGAGGAGAAGAAGGATACCGGCGGTGAAGAAGCAGCAAAACCCGAAAGTGGTCCGCCTGCTGGTGGTGATGATATTAAGGTGGTTGAGCCACGGAAGAAAGAATTTTATTACTACCATCCCCAAAATTACCAGGTATGATACAATAACAAACTATAAAATGAAAGCATGTTCAACAACAAAGTTTGTGTACATTTAATTAAATTAAGGGTAGAATAGCAATATACTTTTCAATTGTCCCGTTTTGATATGTGTATTTTTTTAAGTTGTACAATAGCAATGTACTTTCATAAGTATTTCAATTTAGTACGTAACGGTGACATGTCACATTATAAATGGTGCCACGTGCCAGGTTTTCGGGTATGACACGTCATCGTCACGTATCAAATTAGAACACTTATGGAAAGTATATTGCTATTCTACAACTTTAAAAAAATACATGTACCAAAACAGGACAATGTGAAAAGTACATTACTATTGTACGACTTAATCCCTTTAATTAACATTAACAAAAACTATAAATTCGTCTATAAATTTATTCTTTTTCTACAAAATTATCATTTAAAGTCTACTTTTATACTTTTATGACACAAAATTATTCTTTAAAGTTTAATACAAAATTAGAGTCGAGATAAATATAGAACTCATATTTGTTATACATGCAATAAATCAATCTTAGCTATCCATTTTTTATCAAAATTAATAAAAAAAAAAAACATTTTCCACATTTTTTTAAAACATCATATACGGTAAATCTTTCAAACTAAAAAAAATACACTATCACGACGAGAATTAAATTATCTTTATATAGATATGCACTTCTGTATACTTTCAACGACTTTTTTTTTTCAAAATTTTCTCCCAGAAAAATCACATTTGATTTGTTGAAATCACATGTGATTTGTTGAAATCACGTGTGATTTGATTTTTACAAATCACATGTGATTTTAACAAATCGCATGTGATTTTAATAAATCGCATGTGATTTTTACAAATCATATGTGATTTTTCTGGGCAGAAATTTTAAAAAAAAAAATAAATAAATCATCAAAATTATATAGAAGTGCATATTTATAGAAAGATAATTTAATTCTCGTCGCGATAGTATGATTTTTTTTTTTTTTTTTTTTTTTTTGTAATGATTAACGGTTTGCGAGATATGAATTTTTTAAAAAATGGTGAAAGTTTATTTTTTTGTTTTGATCAAAAAAATGAATGGTCAGAATTAGTTTATTGGATCTATGACAAATATGAGATCTATAAGTTATTTCTACCATAAAAGCATTAAATTTACTAACAATTAATTCATATCTCTCTTTATATCAAACCATTCAACGCCAATTATCTTAAGTTAGTTAATAGTAAAATTGTCACTTTATTATAGTGTTTCGAAAACCAGACTAAAATAGTTTAACCATGAGAACCGAGAAAAAAATAGTTTGATGACCGGTTCGGTTTTACAAACCATGCATGTTTCCAAACTATTTACTTAATGTTTATGGACAATAACTTTAAGATAGGCAAGAAACATTTAATCTTGGCTAACTAATTAATGTAGTTTCATTATGCGACTTTGCCTCGTAACTTAACAAGTAGAATGGTAATGCAGGTATATCCAGCAAGAAACACTACAGGATTGTCATATGGGTACCAACCAGTAACGCAAATGTTCAGTGACGAGAACCCCAATGCATGCTCAGTGATGTAAAAACTAATGAAAGGGTATAATGGTCAAGCTAAAAGTGAGTGTTATCGCATGTTATGAGGGAAGATGATTTCGGAGGTGTAGGTGATGTTTGTGTGTAACGCTTATATGCCATGATGTGGCACCAAAATTGGGTTTTGGCATGTTACTCTAAGTGTGCAATGTTTGTATATCTTTCATTAATCAACCAATAATACATATATAGGGTTACAATGACTAATCTAGAACTTGGGCTTAAGCCCAATACAAAGTATCGGCTAACACTCCCTCGCAATTTGAGCGGGAGGACACCAGACGCTTAAACTGGTACGAAACTCCTCTACAAAGTTGAAGTTAAGCCTTTATTGAAAATATATGCATACTGATAACGACATGGAACAAGAAGAACTCAAAACTGACGAGCAGCAACTAAATCTCAAACAAAATGAATGTCTATCTCGATATGCTCTGTACGTTAATGCTGAACCGGATTAGAGGATAAAACACAACACTAACATTATCATAATAGACAAGCATAGCAGAAAACAAAGGAGTATGCAACTCACGAAGTAGATTACTCAACCAACAAGTCTCAGCAACCGCATTGGTAACACCACGATACTCTGCCACAGCACTAGAACGAGAAAGCGTGAGTTGACGCTTAGAGGACCACGAGCAAGGACGGACCCAGGATTTTTGAGAGGGTGTTGCACAAAATATTTTTTTATGACTATAAGTACTAAAGTTGTCCGATAAAGAATTTATTAGGTAAAATTGGGTGTTGCACGATCCCAGAAAAGTCATATTTTATAAAAAATTTACACTTCGTGAACTAAAATTGGGTGTAGCCCGTGCCACACCCGGCTCCCATGTGGGTCCGTCCATGACCACGAGAGTAAGTTGTTACCAAGAAATACACAATAACCGGAATTCGATCTCTGAGTAGTAGGGCAACCCACACAATTCGCATCCGAATAAGCAACCAAAGATGTAGTAGATGACGAAACAACTGTAACTCATGATCTAAAGTACCACAAACATATCTCAAAATCCGCTTAAGAGCCGAGAAATGAGGCTCCGAGGGATCATGCATATGTAGACACACCTACTACACTACTTAAGAAATAACCGGGCGAGTGAAGGTAAGATACTGAAGAGCACCCACATGACTCCGATACAATGTCGGATCAGAGACCTGATCACCATCATCACCCAGTTCAGACTCAGTATCCTCCACAGGAGTCTGACTGGAATTTTACTTAACCATATGAGCCCGCTCAAGAATCTCAGCAACATACTTACGCGAAGACAAGAACATCCCCGAAGAATCCCATGTAACAGAAATACCCAGAAAGTAATTAAGGTAACCAAGATCTGTCATAGGAAACTCCTGATGCAAGGAAGCAATAATCCACTGTAACAAAAGCTCAAAAGAAGCAGTGAGAACAATTTCATCAACATACAATGTGGAAAACTAAAATGGTGGGTTGAATGATTTTTACCATTTTTATGCTATTTTAAGAAGTATTAGATTCGATTACTTGATGTGAAATAAACACGACACACAATATATATAAATAATGAATAATAAGTAAATGTGAAATATAAAGGAAAGATCAAACCAATAGGCACGGTGATTTATAGTGGTTCGACATGAAGCTATCTTCCTCGCCCTACTTCACTCCCCGAGTACCCAACTCGAGAGTTCACAAGCACCATATCAACAAACTCCCTTTCGGCGGAGAAAACCTTATAATGTCACTTCACTTCTTTACCGATACTAAGCTAAATATCGAGTCTTTCCCAAGGTAAGACCAACCTTATCCCTCAACATATTTTGAGGCCTTAAATACTAACCGAACTCACTAAGATGATGTATGATGATGACTACTCACGTTGGTAGAAGGTGGTGGAATATAATGACACAACTATGATATACAAAGGTAGACAACTATGTATATGATAACACACTAATTACTAAAATACTGGAAAGCTTGAATAATTTCTTGTGTTCTTCACTTGAGATCAAAGTGGAAATTGTTGGATCACTTTTAATGTGTTATAGGTCAAGTGAAATGATCAAAGAGAGTTATAATGATGCTATAAGGTGAGTGTGTTAATTGGAGTTTACAGAAAAATGCTCAAAATCATTAGTTTCAAATGAAAGTTTGAGTGTCTATTTATAATGGACATTCTATCCAAAAAGTTACATCCGACGGATCCGTGAATCCGTAAAATACGAATTCGTCCGCGTATTTATACACCCCTTTTGTCTAGTGAAATTTTCACTAGTTTGTACTTAAATTATTTAAAAATTCTAATCTTCTAGAATTATTTGGAGACAAAGTTTGTAATTAAAATTAATTTTTATTTTATTATTTGATTAAATAAAAATGTCTAGTTATTTTTACTTAAATATAGTTAAATGTATTATGTATTATTTGTAAAATATTTGATTAAAATGTCGGTTTTTAGTCGGTTTTCGGGTGTCGGTCATTTTTGCTCAGCCCCTACATGTTGACTGCCAACTTTGTCATAATTGTTAAGCTAACAAACTACAAGGGCTATAGGGAAGAGAGAGAGAGAGAGGGAAAAAAAATAATTAAAAAAAAAAAAAAAAATCATAAACAGATCTGCAGGTGCACTTTGAAAAAACCAAATTTACAAAGTCACCCCTTTCATTCACAAAGAGCGGGTAGTCTTGAAACGCATCCCCACAATACTTACCATACACCACAGCAGACACAATGAGCATAAAGTCAACTCAATATCCACTGAACTCAAAACATCTGAAAACGAAATATAAACTGATTTTACGTGAAATCTAATTAGGAGATAATAAAAATGACGAAAGTGTTTGATAATTGGGAGAAGTTCGTGAAAGCTACGCTACTGCGAGAACAGCTCCGGTTAACTGGAAAAGGTCACGAACGGAAATCGGCGAGTATTAGTTTCATGTTACAAGCTGCTGATGACATTCAGCCTGACGATGCTCATGTTGCTAGGATTTGTAAGTTTCCTTTTTTTTTTTTTTTTTTTTTTTTTATTTTACTGTTTATTATTGTTATATAATGTTGACAGGACTCACTACAAAAACGAGTTCAATTCTTCACATTTTAAAGGCCAAATAACCACATTTAAAAATGTGTAAAATTATTGAGTCCACGTAATAATGGGTGCGACAAATTTTTCTACGCATAAGTGTGGAGATATTATTCAAATTTCTATGGTTAAAAGTGTGAAATATTTTTTTGAATATCGACACCTAAAAGTGTTGCAAAATTGCAAAAAATGTTTATAATAACAAGTGTGGAAACATTTGTTACACATATAAGTGTAGCTTTATTGTAATTCTAATATGTGGATTATTTTTTTAAATATTTTTTACGGATGTGGCAAAATTATTATCCAAATAAAAAAAATCAACAGTTGATCATACCGTGGCAAAATAAGTGCGGAGAATAGCCCTATTTTTTGTAGTGACTTTTAAATAATATTTAACTGTTTATAAAGTATCACTTAGGAAAAAAAAAGTTGTCTTTTCGAGTATCGCTACTCGGCTTAAGTTTGAAGGAATGGAAAGGGATCAATTCATGTTCTTGAGTTTATGTTTTAAAGAACATCAACATATTTCAAAAACCTTATGAACTACAGGAAGAAAAGATATACAAACGAAACAAATAACACCGCTATTAAAGAAAACACTTACAAAATAAACCAAATGTCAATGTACCAATGTTATAATAATAACTGGAGTTGCTTATAAACATGTCCTAACACCCCTTTTTTTCCTATTCAAACATTGTTTCTACTATAAAAATCTACGTATAAAGCTTATGTCCAAACAATCATGTAAAAATCAACACAAAAGTGCTTATTAAGCATAGCAATTCCAAATACCTACATAATTCAATCACAAATAACCAGACAACCATTGTGAAGAAAAACTAAACTTGCCCAATTAGATTGATAATAAAAGAGTTTACAAACAATGTTCTCAACCAGTTACAACCAGTTACAAAGACTGAATAATACTTGATCTTAATCAAGGAACACAAAATGAAATACAAGAGTATGAAGAGTATTTTGTGATGATTAACAAATGAGAGAGAGGTAAGATATCTAGATCAAGCTTCATGATGAGTCGTTTTCTTTAAGAGAGAGACAAAGAAAACGGCTAGGGGTGAGACTAGCAAAATGAGACAACAAAGCTGATGTATAACTCCTTCACAAGTTGTATCCAGACCCTCAGGCTTTATTTTCTTATTTATTGGCAGCAGCACTTAGGGCACTTGACACTTCCAATCCTTTAACTCCTAACAGCCTTCATGAGAGACCAAAGAGGACCAAGCCTGAAAAGACAAACATGCCAAATTAGTCCTTGTGGTTAGTACCAGATATCTGATGAGTCCTTTTTTCCAACACATTGTGTATTATAATTCCCAAACACCATCATCAGTCCTATACCATATCAAAACACAAAAGACGCAATAAGCTGCTAAACAGTTTTAAACTATTAAAAATCAACTCCAATTAAGATTCAAGGGATAATCTTACCGTTGATTTCCAGTTAATGAGAGAAATACAGATTGTTATGTGGTCATTGTTACAGATAATAGCTGTCGTGAAGTGTGATAACTAGGTCAAATATATGGGATGTGCATGAAAAAATGAGGATATAATTGTAATTTTACACAGGCCAATGATATTAGTGACCCACTTCCCTTCCTAATCCCCAGTTGTGTTTAAAAAATGTGTGATGTGTTGCGATGCGAGGCTTTGTTGCATCACACACCCTGATACGTTGCGTTTATGGGATGCGAGGTGATGCGCGCGCATCAGCTGAGGCACGCATCAGTGCTTTTTTGCGCATCATGTACTTTTGGCCTTATAACATAAAATCGGACTTAATAATGTGTATTGGGCTTCTTCTCATGGGCTTTACTTTTAAGATATGGGTCCAATTTGACCAATTCTTTATAAACGATAAGACTTTTGATCTTAGTTTTTGACTATTTATGTATTTTAGCGATATAGAATTGTGAACTATGAACATGCATGGACCATGGTATCTTTTGACATTAAATGTGGTATAAATGATTAAATGTGTTATCAATGTGTTTTGTGCACTAATCCTAGCGACACTATTCGTGTAGTAGGATTTACTACATAATAAGAGGCATTAGGATCACCCTTGTGTTAAACCCGTATCATAATTACTTGACCATTTAAGTCATATTACTTGGCTAGTTAAGTCAATTAATTTTTCCCACACCTTAGCGTTGTACTCATTTTTAGTACACGAAACCCCTAGTACACCCCTCCGAGCCTATCTTTTCGTTTCTAACTTTAAGCATCTTACTTAAAGGAAGAATTTGTTACACCCCACTTAAATGTACACCCAAATCGCCTTAACCTTCCGTGTATGCACTCATCTTTAGTGCATTATTGTTATTTGTTAAAACCCTTAGTTAATTATCTAATTGATTACATGGTTGCTAAGTCGAGTCATATCCTTGTACATATTGTTTTGGGACGATTGAGACTCATGGGTAAAGTACTTATGTTATGGAGTAATGGGGAAGAACATCATTTTATTACCCCCATATGTACGTTAATCTTAAAAGTACTCCAAGTGTTTTGATTATCTTAATTCGAGTCATTAGATTAATTTATTGTAAAGTATGTAAAAATTCAAATGTAAGGGGAATGTACATTCCATATGATTTATTATTTTGGATGGTAGGGTAAGAGTGTATGCAAAAAAAAAAAAAAAAAAAAAAAAAAACGGACTACCATCCCGTTTTATTCTATGTTTGTTTTATGTTTTTGTTATTTTTTATTTATTAGCTTAAGTCGAGTCTAGTCTTGGCTTAGCAACGCCATATTGTACATGTAATTAACCAAGATGATTAACTCGCCACCAGTAAAGATTGCCTTTATCCAACAAAACCGTGTATTTCATATCCCTACACCTAACGTTATAACCCTTTAAAAGACCTCTTTGATAGTTTATCCTAGGTGCTTACGCCATGTGGTGGAGGTTTGTTCCTCTCCCAAGCCTATGGTAATCTATTTTGTTATGACAGGTAGTGAGAGATGTTTTCCATTTCCATATTGTGATATATACTTTATTACACCCGAGAGATGTGAGTATCTAAACACTATTTGTGAGGTGCTAGTGTATGACCTCCGTGCTTGTCTTTGGTCTTTAATGGAACGATTATTTGTTGTAATTACTTTTATATTAGTATTAAATGACCCATAACTTGTATTTTAATTAGAATAAAAGTGCATTTGCTTGAGGACAAGCAAATCTCAAGTGTAAGGGTATATGATGAGGCGAAAAATGATCCATTTTTAGGGGGTCATTTAAGCCCGAAATTGAATTTATTTGATCAAATATTTCCCTAAATCGTTCCTTTTGTGATTTTAGGTACTTTTGGAGTGAATTCTAGAAAAGGAAGCATTTTGGACGTTTTTGGAGCATAAAAGTGAAGAAAACGGCAAAGTCTTAATTTTCCTTGCTGGGAACAGTACCTGACGGCGTCACAAGTTTCTTAATGACAGCGTCAAGAGGAAAAACAAGAGGTAAAGAGTATGGAGTCCATGACGGTCCAGAACACTTTTGCATTAGGGCGTGACGGCGTCACCAAGGCCGTCACGACCCCTTAACACATGACGGCCCAAAGTAACAAAGCTCTTGACGGCGTCAGATCTGGATCTAGGCAATCCGATTTTATTATGGGCGGCGGGTTTACGGCATCAGAATTTTCTTCTTGACGCCGTCACCTTAGGAAATCTATATATAGTCTTTGTAATTTTCATTCATAAGAGAGGAGAATTTTAGGGACGACTTGAATAAACCCTAGCTCGACTTTTACAGTATTTTCAAGGGTTTTCACCCCTTGAAACCTTTCATGTTCAATTAAGATAAGTATCCTTTCAATTCATTCAATATGTTTATGTGTTGTTTGAATATATCTTACGCTTGTCTTGATTTTAACATGCTAGGCTAGATCTCTTGTGTGTTTGCTTAGATGTAATGAAACCTAGATGTTGATTATAGGTTGATTGCTTGTTTATAGTTGTAATGGATGAATGATTTCGATGTTAGGCTTAAGAAAACTGGCAGACTTCCATAGTGTAAGTTTCTTGAACGTCTTAAGAAACATGAACCAATGCGTACTAGGTTTTTATAGTTGTATTTAATGCATGAGCGAATTCTAGTGATCCCATGTTAGGAGCTTCTTGCAGGCTCGACATAGGAGTGAAGTAGGAGCTTATAGAGTTGGGGAAGTACGTACGCCACCCCACGATTGGTATTAAGGAATATAACCCGTCATCCACGCAACTGTAACAAACAATTAACCTGTAAAAGATATCTAGGGAGTAGTGAAATCTAAGTAAACATAATTCTCCCATCTATTGTTCACACCACTAGTTTAATTAGCTTTATTTACATTTTGTTATTTTATTTTGATTGCATCTTTAGTTATTGGGTTAGTTGACTAACAACTAATTCCGCCCACTCTTCCAAAACCCGAGATTTCACTAGCTTTTCATAAAATATAAAAATACAAAAAGAATCATCCCTCACCTCTGGACCTAGTTTTTTGGCTTTCTAATCCTAGCGACACTATTCCTGAGTTGAACGATCAATCCCCCGGTACTTGTCACTATACTATACTACAACGATCAGGTACACTGCCTGGTGGGGGTTGTAAGCTTCTCGAGATCCCACGAGAGGTAAAGCGTGGTGCAATTCTCACGCATCAAGTTTTTGGCGCCGCAGCCCGGGGAATAGTTATTGTCTAGGTTAGGATTTCTTTTTATTAGGTCTACTTGCTAGATTCCTTTCTAGTGAGATTTTATTTTTATTTTTAGGTTTTCTTTAGTCTATCTTATTTCTTCGTGCCTTTGTTCGTAATCTTTACCATCCGACATCATGGAAGGTGGTAAAATCTTTGAACCCATCAACCCACCATAACAAAACCCACCACTAGCAAACCAACCTCTTAGGCCCCAAACCCTAGGAGAGTATTCCCGACCTAGCCACCAAGGCTATCGAAATGCTATTGAGCTCACCCAAGGAGCCAATGTGTCTCCCTTGCGATCCGACACCATCCGGTTGGTGCAAAGCGGATGTGCATTCCATGGACTTCGTTCCGAAGATCCTAATCAACATCTCAAGGACTTCCTTAAAATCGTAGACCAACATCTAGTTGGTGCAAAGCGGATGTGCCACCAAGGCTATCGAAACACCAACCACCGGAGTCGTCGTCACTTTCAGACAAACTACACTCCATCTAACATTCTGTATCTTTCACTACAGCTTTAACTTAATCGTAATGTGATTCTAGATTCAAGTTTGATTATGAGTTTCAATTTTGATTTTGATATGGATATTGAAGTCAGTTTCATAGTAAGTTTATGATTTTGGATTTGAAATCAGATTTATAATTAGTATGAACAGTGTTGTAAAAAGCGGCCTAGGCGGCCGCCTAGGCGCTAGTCAGCCACCTACCGCCATGATTTGCAGCAAATCGGCCAAACTAGGCGTTTTGGTCAAAAAGGCGGTCAACGAACCACCTAGGCGGCGGTTGGTCAACGCCGATCAGCGACGGTCAACTCCAGTCAACACCGGTCAACGTCAGTTTAACTTCAGATTTTGGGTTTTTTTTCATATCGAAGCTTTTTTTCACGCAACTTCCAATTAGACCAGAGAAGGGAGACAAGAGGGTGAAGAGAGATGAGTGCATGTGGGGGCTGCTTTGATATACAGAGTATTAAATTATAACCTAGTGTAACCCTAATATAACCTAGTGTAACCCTAATATATTATTAGTGGTTTTTTTTTCCCATTAAAAACTTATACATAGGCCCAATAAAGTCTTGGAGTATAGTTTAAGCCTAAAACTTAATGAAATCACACATAATGTAAATTTTACAACATATATAAAAGATATATAATTAAAAATAATGAAAACATTAATAAAATTACTAAAAATATATATAAATTATGCATATTTTATACCAAATACATATAATTTTAATTTTTTTATATAGAAAAGTTCAATCCGCCTAGGCGCCGCCTCGAAGGTGGTCGACCGCCCCACCTACGCCTAGCGAGTTTTGCAACATTGAGTATGAAATGGGTTGATCATGTGTTTGTTGTGGTTTTGGTTTATTCTAGGTGAATGTGTTTGTTGTTGTTTTGTTATTTTATGGTCACCACAACTAAGAAGTTGGGTTAACATCATTTTGAGTAAATTACATAAAATGAGGAGTAAGTTATATCGACAAATTTGTTTTGTTATTTTATGGTCGCCACAACTAAGAACTTGGGTTAACATCATTTTGAGTAAATTACATAAAATGAGGAGTAAGTTATATCGACAAATCTGGGAAATAGGGAAATGATTTTAATTGGTTTGGTATTAGGGGAATAAGGAGAAGGGTGTTTGGACAGTGTTAAAGAATTTTGGTGGTGTTTGGTAAACTAAAATTAGGGCAAAATTGTCATTTTATGTTGGGTAAGGATGAAATTTGTTGAACATTTTACTTCATAGGGATTATCGGCAAGGGATGGTTAGTGCCAAAATTTGAACAAATCACAGGGATGTGTTTATCTGTTTTCCCATTTTTATATAATTTGATTATATGTTTATATAGTTTCTTATTGATGTGAAAATAATTTATTATTATTATTATTATTATTATTTTCTTTTTCTTTTACTTTTTGTAAGGTGAATAATTCGGCGAAATTTTTTCCAATGGGATTCCTAAACACTTGAAGTTATCATTGTGTTGTTAGGCAGTTACTTTTAGATATGTTCTTAATAAGGTATACTATTAACCAGACAATTTGTGAGATTGGCAAGGGTAGTTTGCCGTTGCCTGTTATTTGAGGGACGCATTAGAGAAAAAAAATTGTTCTGAAGCTTGGCATAGACATATTAGGAATGATGGGATGGCTATGTACATGGTGTAGGAATACGTAAAGTAAGATCTTAAGAAGGTTCATGTGATGGGAAGTACAAAACATGCAAATATGTTGTGGAAAACTAGAAGGGGGTTGAATAGTTTACCGTTTAAAATTTTATTAACTTGTTTAATTATCTTTTGAAACTTTCCGTTTTGATCAAAGATATATACACAAACACAATAGATAACATGCAAGTATACAGAAAGAAACGATCAAACCACAACACGAGTATTTATCGCGGTTCAGCTACAAGGACTCTTTTTCCTTGCCCTACGTCCACGCCCCGAGTATCCAACTCGAGAGTTTCTTTCACTAGTCAACAAGCTCCTTTCACCGGCGGAGAAAACCTTACACGTCGCTTATACACGTTTACCGACACTAAGCTAGATAAAGTGTAAACTACACAAGTCTACACAATGCTAAGCTAACAAGTCTTGCAACGTTGTGTTGAATACTTGTAACTTTTTATGAACTCGTGAATCTCTTTGCTACAAAAAGAAACTTCACATATGAGATGTTAAAGGGTTAGATGAAAGAATGAATGAATGTGTGAAAATATGATGTAGAGTGATAAGCCAAAAATCAAACTTGTGGCTTAGTATTTATAGCAAAACCTTCTGCAGGCCTAGTGGATACGGCGGAACCCTCAGATGGGTTCCGCCCGTGTACCCCCAGGGTTCCGCCGGGCTTGCAGTTGGTTTTGCAATAAATCTTGCAAACCAAACAATGTCACATCTCATTACACCTAGTCAAACACAAAACTTGTGCAAGCAAACATATGGTTAGTCAAACACACTTTCTTTCTATAAATGTATATTGACAAAACTTGCCATAAATGTGATGTGACATTTCTATTTTAAGAAATAAAAAGTGTTGTGTTTTATGAAATGTAAAATGTAGCAAATGTCTAGTTATGCAAGTCCTTAAAACTAATATTATGATTTACTTAGAAACTAAAGTTTACATTTTGTCGTTAACAAAACTTAGCAAAGATCGTAAAATATAAATAACTTTTTTAGGCGATATTTGTATTAACAATCTCCCTCTTTTTGTTAATCACAAAACATAAACTTTGTTTTTAAGTAACTCACAAAATCTTAGTGTTTAAGACTTAAAAAAATTATATTAAACTTGTTTTACTTAAGTGATGAAAATCATATTAAGTTTAAAGGTTTAATATATTTCTCCCCCTTTTTGTCGAAACAAAAAGTAGAGTAGCGAAGCGGAAGTAATGCACGTGCTCCCCCTTGGTCGATACTCCCCCTAAAAGGAGTGCCAAGATGGGAAACATGGATTTTAATCCTACAAAAAAAATTGGTTAGTTGGTGATATATATAATCAAGCTTGTAATTACCACACACATTGCAACCACAATGACAACTTAAAAATGATCAACCAACAACACAAGTAAGTAAGTAGAAAAAGATATCATTCCAAGTAAAATTTGACTTGTAAAAGTCAAAGACACGAAATGAAAAAGATCCTACTACTTCTAAAATGAAAAATAACCAAGAAATATAAAAAAATCAAATCCTACTTTCCTAAAACGGGCAAAAGGCCTCCAAAGGTTGTCTAGGATTTGTTTGGGTGGGAAAGAGCATCCAAACGTTCTATGACGTGTTGGAATGCAAAACGGGTTTCGTCTTGAAATTGATGAAGCAACAATTTGATGCTTTCACCCATTTGCTCACAATGTGAGCAAACATGGGGATGAGTGGGTGGAAATGGGTTGGTTTTGGTTTCTTGGTTTGAGGGTTGGTTGGTTTTTGGTTCTTGGTTGGAGGATGGGTTTGGGATAGAGTCAAGCAAGGTGGTTTGAAATTTCATTGCTTGATGGAGGTGATTTTCGAGCATGCTTTGGATTTCCTCATAGGAGGGAAAGAAAGACTCAAAGGTTTGGGCTTGAGAATGTGGTGGAGGTGGGTGATCATGGTTTTCAAAATTTGGTTCTCCATAAAGTGGACCATAGATGTCATGGTAGATAGGGTGAAACAACAATGGTTTGGGTTGTTGGTACACTTGTTGTGGTGGTTGGTTGTGGTTAAAATGATCATTTTGGTCATTTGCAAAAGGTGGTGGTTGTGTTGGTCTTGGAGGAAGATCATTGAGATCTTGGACAAAAGGATGTGGTGATGTTGGAGGAGACCCAAATAACTCCATGGGTTCAAGTTTAGGTAATGGTGATGGAGTTTTGGATGGTTGGGTTGGAGCACTTGGTGGAGTTGGGTCAACGGGTGATTTAGTTTGTGGTGGAGTGAGCTCACTGGGTTCATTGGGTGATGGAGATGGAGATGCAAGGTTTAGAAAATGTTCATTGTTGATTGGTAAGGTGAATTCATCCGAGGATGAGGAGCTTGGGTTGATGGATTGGTTAGACCAAAGTGGTTTGATACTTATCCGGGTGGTTTTTTGGACTGGTCGTGATGGTTGAGAGGTGATTGTTGACTTAGTCATGGTTAAAATGGTTTAAAAGATCAGAAATTGTGATGAAGAAAGTGTGATTTGATAGTGTTTAGGATGGTTTAATTTATAGTGATGAAGGAGTGTGGGAAGGAGTGTTTGGATTTGATGTTAGGCCATACAAAAATAGAGGTTCCTAATGATTTGGAAGACTAATTGTGGGTTGTCATATCATAGAAGTCAATCCAATGAAAATGGTGAAGTGAGAAGACAAGATTTGCACTAAATGCTTAGTGGTTTTGGCAAATTTGTTGAAGGATATGTCTCAGGGATTTCAAGGAACCTTTGGAAGGGTTCCTTCCTTTATGTGTGAAGGTTCCTTGAGGTAGGAATGAGAACTACCCTATTGTGCTTAACAAATTGCAGGAAATTGGTTTCTATCTAAAAGGGTGTTATTTTGTTGATTGGATGTTGAAATGTTGAAAACTAAAAAAAAAATCTGCAGGAAATCTGGCGGAACCTTAAGGATACACAGGCGGATCCCGTGTGAGGGTTCCGTCCGATCCGTTGGGCCATTTCTGGGTTGCCCAAAAATTACCCTGGCGAAACCCATTTTTGGGTGCCGCCAGATCTGCCAGACCTGAAAAACAATACAGTCCGCAATTTTGACCCACGAGATGATTTTCAAATTTTTCGAAAACTCCTAAAATCAAAAATATAATGCATATCTAGTTAGGTAATGCAAAAAATGGACATGTAAACACGCATACCATAGGACTTTGATCGGGGGTAGCGAATTTCACTATACTTAGTGAAAATTTCATAAACATGAAAATTTGACAACTTGCCAAAAGTTGTCTACCTGCATCATTGTTAGTTAATACATGTTCCAAATAGTATCACAAATTGTTCCAACACACAAATACATCACAAACATTGTTTAAACGACCAAATTGTTTAAATAGCACCTTGTGCCAAACACTCCTACACACCCGCACTCATTGACGGTCAATCTTGTTCTTGAGCTTTCCAAGGAATCTTCCAAGATTCTTAAACATCCCCTTTGTTTGCTTGAACTTCGCCGACTCATTTGGAATATCTGGAAGTTGGGATAGGTATTCTAGAGGTGGGAGCCTAGATTTGGGCAAAGAGTCATCTTCACTCATTGAGGAAGATGATGAGGAGGTATGAGGATGAAGACGTTTTCCTTGGGCTTTGTACACTCTCTTATCACTTAGTGAGACAAAGGTGTGTGGAATGAGAGAGTAGTCAAGACGAAGACCGTTTGGAGTTGGTGGAATGGGAGAGATGAACCTAAAGAGACGGGTCAAGAGCATTCCATACGGCATAGCCGTTGTGCCATGCACGGGAATGTCGGCCATTCTCTTGGCCATGTAGTAGGCAAGGTTGAACGGTTGCCTAACGGACAAGGAGTAGAGCATGTAGCAAAGGCAAAGATTTATATGATATCGGTTTCCTATTGTGCTAATGACATTGGCTCTAAGTACTTCCTCCCATTTCTTGAATTGGGGCTTGAGTTCATTGAGTTCCATTCCATATGGGTCCTTATCAACCTCATTTCCCGAACGGGTTCTCCTAGTGTTGGTTGTCCTAACAAAGAAGTGGTTACGAAGTTCATCTTTGGACACAAGAGGGGTGTCATAGGGATGGATGCGGTCAAAGAGTGTGTCAAGAGTTGAGAGGGAGTGCAAGTCGGAGTAGATGCAAGTACCACGGTTTGGGACACCTATGATTTGAGCAAACTCCTCAAGAGTGAAGGAGTATTGATGACCACTAGCCCTAAAGTTGATAGACATGCGACCATACTCATCCGTGGAGAGAGTGACGGATGCATAGAATTCTAGAATGAACCTAGGACAAATAGGCTCGTCGATTTCTAAAAGACACTCAAAGTTGATTGTGGTAAATTCGGTGTAGAGGTTTGTGCCTTCTATGAAGGACGGGTCAATGGTTCTACCCTCATGGACATAATGTTTTTCTAAGGCTTTGAAAACATCGACTTGATTTGGGGTAAGGCCTTTGGTTTTGTGGTGTTTGGGTAGGTACTTAATGGTGTCCTTGTGGTCGTAGTGGGTTAGAGGAGGCATGATGATTCCTAGAAAAACAAATTTTCATATTTTAGTCTAAGTAAATGACTATTATAATGTGGATGTTCTAGTGTGTGCCTATATGAAAACAATGTGGAGGTGCGGTTATCTTGACTCATTTTGATGCTTCAAAAACGTTTTA
This sequence comes from Artemisia argyi, assembly GCA_030686995.1. Lineage (NCBI taxonomy): Eukaryota > Viridiplantae > Streptophyta > Magnoliopsida > Asterales > Asteraceae > Artemisia > Artemisia argyi. The sequence continues at coordinate 27,147,052 of CM060688.1, read as the reverse complement.
TAATGCAAGTTTTGTTATAAAACAAAAGATAACCCAAGCGCTCCTAGTTCAATGTAGCTTCGTTTGAATGTACCCGAAAATACATATTGGTTATGTATTCCCTTTAGCATTCAAGAGACATTATGCAAGTGATGTTTTAAACATAACGTTCTGATTTTGTATTCTCAATGTGAGACGAAAAAAAATATTTGTCCTATTTGTGAGAAATTTTTGGAAGAATTAGACATGGGGTATTTTAGCAAACATGTTTACACTTAGTAAGAATGCAATTCCTAACTATGGGGAACATGATTAGTTTTGTTAAACACCTAATTTCATGCATGAGTTTCTTAAGTTGATGCATAACCCTAAGTTTTTGTTTTTGTGCAAAAATAGAATTCCTAGACTCAGATCAGGATTGTAATCAAGTTTAGAATACTTACAATGATGATTGATTTGCAATGTGAGTGAAAGGAAGACCAAGAAATCGTAGGTATGGGTGTTTGGTTTAATATAAACAAAAAAATGGTTCTGCAGGTCGGCGGATACAGCGGAACCAAAACTTAGGTTCCGTCCGTTATGGCTGAGGGTTCCGCCAACCCTGCTGAGAAAAAGTGTTATGGATTTGTTTCGATTTTTGTGATTTTTGTCTAATGTCCAGAACTACAACGTAGGTTCCATGAGTCCTAAGCCTAGCCTAAGAAGGTTAAAAGGTTCACGTTTAAGGGGTTTCGTGAGAATGTCGGCTATGTTGTCTTCGGAAGAAACTTTCTCAATTGAGATATTTCCTTTTTGAACGTTGTCACAAAGGAAATGATGACGGATTTCAATATGTTTGGTACGAGCGTGTTGAACCGGGTTTTTACTAAGATCAATGGCACCTTTGTTGTCACAAAGAATTGTGATGTCGTTAAGTTGAATTCCGTAGTCGACAAGAGCTTGCTTTATCCAAAGAGCTTGTTGACATGCCTTTCCGGCCGAAACGTACTCGGCTTCCGTTGTTGAGATAGCAAGAGCCGTTTGCTTCTTAGAGAACCATAAGGTGAGACAATGTCCAACAAAAGTACAAATACCACTTGTATTTTTTCTATCAACATAGTCACCGGCATGATCCGAGTCGGCATACACTATGGTGTCTATTCCCGTTCCTTTGGGATACCATAAACCTAAATGTGTAGTGCCCTTAATATACCTAAAAATCCTTTTAACGGCTTCGAGACGAGTAGTCTTAGGATCTTCTTGAAAACGAGCACATAGACAAACACTAAACATAATGTCGGGTCTACTAGCCGTTAGGTAAAGTAGACTACCAATCATACCTCTATATTTAGTGCTATCTACGGATTCACTTTCCTCATCCTTGGTGAGTTTAGTTTCCATGGACATGGGTGTTTTGATTGGTTTCGAATCGTCTAATCCAAATTTCTTAAGCATGTCCTTAATATATTTAGATTGGTTAAAGAAAATACCATCTTCTAGTTGTTTAATTTGGAGTCCTAGGAAAAAGTTGAGTTCTCCCATCATACTCGTTTCAAACTCATCATGCATGATTTTTGAGAAATCCACACATAATTCTTGACAAGTTGATCCGAATATAATGCCATCAACATAGATTTGGACTATGATAATATGTGAATCTTTCTTCTTAGTGAAGAGAGTATTATCAACTAAGCCCATGGTATACTTATGGTCAACTAGGAAGATTTTAAGTCGATCATACCATGCTTTTGGAGCTTGCTTAAGTCCGTAAAGAGCCTTTTTAAGTTTGTAAACATGATTTGGTTTTTCAAAATCGATGAAGCCCGGTGGTTGAGCATCATACACTTCTTCATTTATGACTCCGTTTAGAAATGCACTTTTGACGTCCATTTGAAAGAGTTTAAAATTGTGTACACATGCATATGCAAGTAAGATTCTAATTGACTCAAGCCTAGCAACCGGAGCAAAAGTTTCATCGTAGTCAATGCCTTCTTGTTGGTTATATCCTTGTGCAACTAGCCTAGCTTTGTTTCTAGACACAATTCCATTTTCATCCATTTTATTACGAAAGACCCATTTTGTTCCAATTATAGTTTGACTCTTTGGTTGAGGAACTAATGTCCATACATCATTCCTAACAAATTGGTTTAACTCTTCTTGCATTGCAATTACCCAAGACTCTTCTTTAATGGCTTCATTAATGTTTTTCGGTTCAATGGTTGACATGAAACAAAAGTAGTTGCTTTCATTTTGAACTTTTGATCTTAGTGTTCTTTCGTTAATGTTGCCTATGACACCATCTAATGGATGACTTTCAGATTCTTTGACATTGACAAGTTCTTTGTTTAATAGTTCATCTTCCTTGTCATTACCTAAAATCTCTTGACTTTCTATTGCTTGGCTTTCAACTAAGTCATCATCTACCAAAGGTGATGTCTTAGAGGGATGTGGACTCTCGTCAAATGTTACGTTCAACGATTCCTCGACTCTTAAGGTTTCTTTGTTCAAAACAATGTAAGCTTTACTATTTTGTGAATATCCAAGAAATACACCTTCATAAGACTTTGGGTCAAATTTGGTGATATAATCCTTGGTGTTCAGAATGAAACATTTACTCCCAAACACTCTAAAGTATCCTAATGTAGGCTTTTTACCTTTATATAGTTCATAAGGAGTTTTATTCAAAAATGGTCTAATTAAGACTCGATTTAAAATGTACGTTGATGTGTCAACGGCATTACACCAAAACTTTTGTGGAATGTTTTGTCCATTAAGCATTGTTCTACTCATCTCTTACAATGTCCGGTTTTTACGTTCTACTACACCATTAGATTGAGGGGTACATGGAGCTGAAAAGTTATGAGTAATACCATTAATATCACAAAATTTTCCAAATTGAAATTCATTATCAAATTCACGACCGTGATCCGTTCTAATAGACACAATATTAGACCCTACTTGATTTTGAATTTTCTTACTTAGAATCTCAAATTTATCAAAAGCTTTATTTTTACTTTTCAAAAATTTTGTCCAAGTATATCTTGAGTAATCTTCAACTATGACCAAAGTGTAGAAGTTACCTCCATAACTTTGTATAGCGGGTGGACCAAATAAATCCATATGCAAAAGTTCTAGACACCTAGATGTAGAAACAAAGTTTTTAGCCTTATGGCTACTATGGACTTGTTTACCGACTTTGCAAGCATCACAAAAGTGTTGGTCATATTTCAACTTAGGTAGGTTTCGAAGTAAGTCTTTGGAGGAGAGGTTTTGAATTAGTCTCATGTTAGCGTGTCCTAAACGTCTATGCCATAAAGTGAAGATTCATCTAATGAAGTAAGACAAAGTTTGTCTCTGGATGTTGGATCCATCTTCATGACGTATACGTTGTTCTTAAGAACACCTTTGGCTATGGTTATACCATCTTTAAGTATTTTACTTCCGTTTTCACTAAAAAGAACATTATACTTATTACGACAAAGTTGACTAATACTAAGAAGATTAAAACCTAAGTTATCAACATGAGCTACATCATCTATAAAAAGGGAGTCATGAGAGATTGTACCTTTTCTGATGATTTTGCTATTAGCTTTACTACCAAATGTAACATTACCTCCATCACATTTGTGATAAGTAGTGAAGAGGCTTTTGTTACCCGTCATGTGCCTTGAACAACCGCTATCTTTAATCCATTCATCCGGTTCCAAACAAACTTTGAGGCACACCTATTTTACGAAAAACACTCAAACATTTGGTCCCCAGTTTCTCATGGGTCCATTTTGGTTAAGCATACCATTAACTTGTTCCAAGTATGAAAGTAGAACATAAGGGTTCCATGACATGTAATTTGGAGCTGGGTAATGTCCAGGAGTGTTTTGGTTCCATACATGTTGGTAGTTTGGTCGTGTGTTGAAGTTGCTCTTTGGAAAGGGGCATTTGGGAATTGGAGTCTTAGGTCTTGGTTGGGTAGTCTTAGCTCTAAATTCATTTTTACTAAGTCCTACTCCAGTTTTAAAGGCAAGTTTTGTTCCATTTTTATATGTAACTTTAACAAATTTTGAACGATCCGATGTGGATGGTGTTACTGCTGCAGCAGACTTGGCGGAACCTTTGGGTTCAACGGGCGGAACCCTGAATTGGGTTCCGTCTGTTCCGCGGGCTGCTGTAGCAGTTTTGTTAGTTTCTTGTGCATTCTTTTCTTGTTTTGTTTGACCCTTTGAAGTTTCTAATTTCATGAAACCTAGTCCTGTTTTATCAAAGGGTGACTTTTGAAGTTTCATAATTTCATCTGCACAAGAAACGCTCTTATCGAACTTCTTAAACTTTGTGGTTTGTTTTATTAGATCATTTTGAGTAATTTTAAGTTTCTCAACTTCGAGTTTAAGCTCTTCACATGATTTACATGATGTGTTAATACCTTTACTCTTTTCTAATCTCTTAGTTTTTCTTTTAGCTCATAAACTTCATTTTCTAAAAATTCCTTTTTAGTTTTCAAAAACTTATTTTTGTTTATGATTTTTAAGCTCAATTCACAAAGTTTGTTATATTCTTTTTGTAAGGTGTCATCATCAATAGAAGAATAAGATGAGTCGGAGAGTACCCCATTTGAGTCGTGAGCCATGAGAGCAATATCATCATTCTTTGGCTCATCGTCATCTCCTTCATAGTCACTCCAAGCACCACCCACAAAAGCTTGTTGAGGCTTGCTCTTGGGTGGTTTTGGACATTCTCCTACTAGATGACTTGTGTCTCCACACCTATAGCATTTCCTTTCAACATTTCCTTTCCTATCATCACGATCTTTTTGGAAGGTTTTCTTGTCATCTTTAGGTTGCCTTACAAACTTTCCTCGTCTACGAAAGAACTTCTTGAAGTCTCTTACGGCCATAGCGTATTCCTCATCATCACTATCCGAAGTAGATTCTTCATCATCACTTGATTGGACTCTAGCTTTCAAGGCAATGGACTTAACTTTTTCTTTCTTGCCTCTAACTAGTTCCGAATCTTTTTCCATTACCATTTCATGAACTTTGAGGTTTCCAATTAGCTCGTCAAGTGACATGCTTGAAAGATCTTTGGATTCTTCAATTGCCGTCACTTTTGCTCTCCACTTCGGATGGAGTGCTCTAAGGAATTTCCTGACAAAATTCTTACTACAAAAAGATTCATCAAGTGCTTTAAGTGAAGTAATAATAGTGTTAAACCTAGCAAATGCATTATCAATAATCTCATCTTCGGAAATAACAAATTGTTCATATTGTTGAACAAGAAGATCAATTTTGTTATCTTTAACTTGTGAGTTTCCTTGATGAGTGACTATTAAAGATTGCCAAATATCTTTGGCGGTTTTACACATAAAGACTCTTTCATATTCTTTCTTAGGCAAAGCATTGTAAAGCATCATTTTAGCTTCATTATTTTTAGCAATCAATTTCTTTTGATCATCATCTTTAATATTAGTAACTATATTATCACCATCAATGATTATATACCATAAATCTATATCTTTAGATTTCACGTAAGTTTCAAAACGGTTTTTCCAATATATAAAACCATTTGCTTCAAAAAGTGGTGGTCTTTGCATAGATTACCCTTCTTTGTAATTTTCAAAATCCATGGATCGTTTCAAGCTTTAAAACATAATATATTTTAAAAACTTGAGTAACGTAGCTCTTGATGCCAATTGTGGAAAACTAGAAGGGGGGTTGAATAGTTTACCGTTTAAAATCTTTTTAACTTGTTTAATTATCTTTTGAAACTTTCCGTTTTGATCAAAGATATATACACAAACACAATATATAACATGCAAGTATAAAGAAAGAAACGATCAAACCACAACACGAGTATTTATCGTGGTTCGGCTACAAGGACTCTTTTTCCTTGCCCTACGTCCATGCCCCGAGTATCCAACTCGAGAGTTTCTTTCACTAGTCAACAAGCTCCTTTCACCGGCGGAGAAAACCTTACACGTCGCTTATACACGTTTACCGACACTAAGCTAGATGTCGAGTTCTTTTACAAGGGTACAACCACTCCCGTTAGTTCTTTTACAAAGGTACAACAACTCCCGTCACACTTTGTATTTTGAGGACTAAAATACTAACCGGTCACTACTGAAAATACACAATCAAATGAAGTGTAAACTACACAAGTCTACACAATGCTAAGCTAACAAGTCTTGCAACGTTGTGTTGAATACTTGTAACTTTTTATGAACTCGTGAATCTCTTTGCTACAAAAAGAAACTTCACATATGAGATGTTAAAGGGTTAGATGAAAGAATGAATGAATGTGTGAAAATATGATGTAGAGTGATAAGTTAAAAATCAAACTTGTGGCTTAGTATTTATAGCGAAACCTTCTGCAGGCCTGGCGGATACGGCGGAACCCTTAGATGTGTTCCGCCGTGTACCCCCAGGGTTCCACCGGGCTTGCAGTTGGTTTTGTAATAAATCTTGTAAACCAAACAATGTCACATCTCATTACACCTAGTCAAACACAAAACTTGTGCAAGCAAACATATGGTTAGTCAAACACACTTTCTTTCTATAAATGTATATTGACAAAACTTGCCATAAATGTGATGTGACATTTCTATTTTAAGAAATAAAAAGTGTTGTGTTTTATGAAATGTAAAATGTAGCAAATGTCTAGTTATGCAAGTCCTTAAAACTAAGATTATGATTTACTTAGAAACTAAAGTTTACATTTTGTCGTTAACAAAACTTAGCAAAGATCGTAAAATATAAATAACGTTTTTAGGCGATATTTGTATTAACATATGCAATATCATTTAATGCAGTAGCTCTATTTTTATGTTTATGAATTCTATAAAATGGGAAAGTTGATTTAATAGCTATTTTGTTACTTATCACGTGTCCACAATCCATCTATGTACATTTATAAATTAAGAGGCATGTTGTTATGTTGGAACTTAATAGCTTTTCTTAAGTAGTTTGATGGTTTTCATGAAACCTTGATGCTATGGATTCTCATATATGAGTTAGGGCTTTTAAATTATATCTAATTGTATACAAAATATACTCTTTGTTTTTTAGTGTGTGAGCAGGCATATTCCATGGCACAGAGTTTGGATCCCAGTAGTGAAGGAAGAGGAGCTCTTCAGTTTAATGCTAGTATAAACTCTGTGATTAAGGTAATGCTAAGATTTGAGTTTTTATTAAGTGCATGTGTGTAAATTGAAATACTGTAAATTTAAGAATCTTATCTGATTCATTATTAATAAATACAATTTTGAATATGTTGCAGCAAAAACTTGCCAGAAAGGATGGAAGGACAATAGATCGAAAGTGTGATGCTCAACACCTGTGGAACTTTTATCAGTATTACAAGAGAAAGCACAAAGTTGATGAAATCCAGAAAGAGGAACAGAAAATGTTGAGGCAATGGTGGCCCTAAATAAAGATGATTTACCTGAGGAAGTTGGAAGAGATATAGCAGATGAGGTATTATCATCTATAAGAAGAATTTATAAGCTACACATAAAAGTATTTTACATATCTCCAGGTGATAACATGATGTTTAGATTGATATTTGGTTCAAAAGTTGCAATGCCATGGGCCCTTAAATGTTATGAACTTGTTGACATTGACTTAATGTTAAATTAGTTGGTTTGCTAACGATCAATTTTTCACTGATGTATTCCACATCGCTGCTTTTAAGGTTGAAAATCAGTTTTTTCTCTATCTGTTTAAAATATACCCTCTTTAACTTATACAAGCATCTCAAATGCTTTTTGATAAATGTGACACTCCGTATTCATTTGGGTAAAGAGTAACTGCGCTTAGGACTCTTAAAAAGTTGAATTCATTGACACCAATAGATATTAGTAACTGTCTTCTCTATATAAGTTTGGTGTTATCCTTTTTCTTTTCATCTTATTGTTTATATGTTTATTTTAGTTAAAAAGGTTAAAGTTGGAGGATGGTAATAAGGCAGATGGGAAGGAAGTAAAGTTGGAGGATGTGGATAAACAGGGTAAAGAAGAAGGCGCGGGAAAGCAATTGAGTAGGAAAAAATCATTTCATAAAGGGTTGACGTCAAGACCAAACGAGTGGCAGTACCTCAAAATATCATTAGAAGAGATAAAACAGGCAGCCAAAAATTTCCAAGATTGTATTGGAAAAGGTGGATATGGTCTTGTATACAAAGGAAAACTCTACAAGTCAGGTAAACCTATCCCGGTGGCTATAAAACGGTTAAACGAGCAGTTTGGACAAGGGCTAAAGGAGTTTTTAACCGAGATTCAGTTGCTTTATGGTAAAAAACATCCAAACTTGATATCTCTTCTTGGCTACTGTGAAGAAGATAAAGAGAAAATTTTAGTTTATGAATATGCACAGCGTGGAAGTCTGGATCAATATTTGAGGCGTGACAATACCACTAATTATACTCTTACATGGCACCAAAGACTCAAAATATGTGTTGGTGCGGCTCGTGGGTTGGATCACCTCGATCATCATTTTGGAAAGCATATCCGCATAATCCACCACGATATAAAAAGTGCGAATATATTGTTAGATGAAAATTAGGTTGCAAAAATTTCTGATTTCGGATTATCTAAGTTAAGTTTGGCTGGATTAGATAGAAGCACTGTTATTTCCCATCCATGTGGCACAATGGGCTATTGTGAACCAGAATACATGATTACTGGCATCTTGTCGAAAGAGTCTGATGTATATTCTTTCGGCATAGTACTACTTGAAGTATTATGTAGAAGGTTGTGCATTATAAAAGACAAAGATGGTGTCTTATTGTCAGTCCCTTTGGCTAAAGAGTTCTATGAAAGGAAGAGATTGGAAGAGATTATTGATCCTAGTTTGAAGGAACATTTCAGTTCAGACTCAATGAATAAATTTTCAGATATTGCGTATCGATGCTTGCATTATGATCGAAAGCAACAGCCTTCTATGGATCTTGTCGTGAAAGAGCTTGAAGACTTGCTCGAAATGCAAGTATGAATTCTTAATGCAGATAACTAGTCACAACAGCTGTAGTTGTTTGGCTGAAACCAAAGGTTTCTTGGCCCAGCAGAATGTGAGTTGCCCATCAACCTAGAGGTTGTGGGTTCAAGTCTCGTTGGAGACATGTGAGATATAATTTGTGAAATAGGTAGTGTAGATTGTAAAAATTGCCGTGCAAAAAAAATGTTAAAAGTTTTTTTGCTGAAACATATCTTTGTATTCCTTGGGTAAATGTTATAAAATTTACGTTTTTCATGGTCCTGCTTATTTATACTCTGTTTTGCCTAATTTGGTGGCTCAATTGGACGTTTAGGCGTTTGGGTTACCGGCTGAACAGGTTAAACTTACATAGATCTAGCTGATTACAAGTGGTATTTTTTTATGGTGCTATACAGTTATGCTTAACTAGTGTTGGAGCTTAGGTTTCGTAATTGTTGTTGTTAACAGACTTAATTTTAATTGGTTAAATTAGAAGTTTGAAAACAAATACTAGGGGTGCGTTTAGTTGAGTAAAACAGCTTTGTTTCCACAAAATGTTTTACGGAAAACAAAGAAAAAATAGAAATCGCGTTCAAATTAGTGTTTTCAATAAAATTCTCTACAAAACACAAAATTCTTATTTCCAACTTTAATACACAAAACTAAAGACCACTTTTTTTTCCCACCTATTTTCCTTTAAAATACTCCCAATTCGTTTTCGTCCATTTTTTCCGTTTTCGTTTATTTTTTTGCGTTTTTGGCTGATTTTTTATGTTTTTGTCCGTTTGTTTACGTTTTCGTCCCTTTTTTTTACATTTATGTCCCTTTTTTTTTACGTTTTCGTCCGTTTTTTTTATGTTTCGTCCGATTTTTTACGTTTTCGTCCGATTTTTTACGTTTTTAATTCATATTTTTTACGTTTTATGTGAGAACCCTTACATTCCGGTTAGTCAATCTCTATCTGATCTAGCATTTATCTATACCTAAGTTCTTTAAGTCACATCTTACTTTTCAAGCCTTAACGTAACAAACATAAAACGTACTCAAAAGTAACTTTAGTATTCATCCGAGTTTTAGACTACTATAACCTAAATGTTCGAACAAATGATACTACGAAATAAACCCTACATGTTCTATACACTAGGCTTCTAAATTTAAGCCTAAATTTTACAATTATATATTTTAAATATTTATCCACATCTTAAGCACAATATAGGTGTGCATGCATATTTCAAACCGACCTATAATCCGTAAAGTACAAGTTCAATGTACCTAACAATTTAAAAACTTCACCAAAACTCAGTCCCATGTAATCCTGTTTTTATCTCAAGTCACGTTGGAGAATAGGTCACAAAAACAGTTATATAACACAATGACCTCTCCATCTCTTCACATTATACGGATCTAAACAATTCTCTCACACACATAGTCATTCTACATCCTATAACTTCCTAAGTCCTCTAAAGAAAGATAGCAGATTATAGTTCGAAATAAGGGTGTTAGAGCGCGATACTTGGTGTGGTCGCGAGGGTGATCGTGGTAACTTGGTGTGATCGCGGGGTTATTCGTTAGGTTGTTTGTCTGGTTTTATTTGAGGGTTCTTGTTTTGTTCGAATAAAGTTTCTAGTTTTTGGATTCTTTGGTCCTTCGTTCGTCTATCTTTTCGACCCAAAGGTATAACCTACCTTTGTTCTTTGTTCTCTCGACATGTGCACATAATATATTATGATTCATAACCTGAAACTAAAGCTAGGATCGGTTTAAAAAGAATATGAATGAAATGTTATTATGTTACTTAAAATGAGGATATAAATGTCACATAAAATGATGCAAAGTAGCGCATGAAATGATGATAGAGGAACGTTGATGCGTGGGAATCGCACCTTGCTTTACCTCTCGAGGGATCTCGCGAGGCTTACAACCCCCACCAGGCAGTGTACCTGATCGTTGTAGTATAGTATAGTGACAAGTACCGGGGGATTGATCGTTCAGCTTAGGAATAGTGTCGCTAGGATTAGAAAACCTAATTAAAAGTTCTAGAGATGAAAGATGATTATTTTTGTGTTTTTATATTTTATGAAAGCAATTAAAATCTCGGGTTTTGAAAGAGTGGGCGGAATTAGTTGCTAATCAACTAACCCAAAAACTACTTTGTAACTAATTAAACTAATGAAAATAAAATTAAACTAATATTAAACTAAGGTTGTGAGCAGTAATTGGAGAAATTGTGTTTACTTAGACTTCATTACTCCCTGGATATCTTTTACATGTTAATTACTTGTTACACTTGTATGAATGACGGGTTGTATTCCTTAATACCATTCGTGGAGTGGCATACATAACTCCCCAACTCTATGAGCTCTTATCTCCTCCTACACCATGACCCAGCACAACTATAGGGATTGTAAACAGTGGCTCATGCATTAAGTACAACCAATAAAGACCTAGTACGCCTCGGTTCATGTTTCTTAAGACGTTCAAGCATGTTACCATTTGGAGATCTGCCAGTTTTCTTAAGCCTAACATATAAAATCATTCATTCAAAACAAGAATAGACAAGTAATCAACACATAATCAACATCTAGGTTTCATTAGATCTAAGCAAACACAAGAGAGATCTAGCCTAGCATAGTAGAATTAAAATAAGAACAAAAGATAAACAACCAACACATAGACATATTGATTGAATTAAGAGTATACTTATCTCAATTACAATGCAAGGTCTCAAGGGTTTGGAACCCTTGAAAAACCTGTAAAAGAGGCACCAAAATCGTCTTTAGGGTTTCACCAAAACTTCTCCTTTTTTATGAAAAAACTAGAAAACTATATATAGGAAAATCGTCCTGACGGCATCAAGAGTAAAATCTGACGCCGTCAACTCGCCGCCATACACTTCCTCGGACGCCCTAGATCCAATCGTGACGGCCTATGTGACGCCGTCACCACCTTCGGTAAATTAATCTTGGCCACTTTGACGCCGTCATAACTCCATCTGACGCCGTCACCAGCTACGGTAAATTATTCTTCATGTCTGACGCCGTCAAGAGCAAACCCTTGACGCCGTCACCTTGTATTTCCAGCTTGGATTTTTGGTACTTTGTCATTTTCTTCACTTTATGCTCCAAAAACGTCCAAAATAGCCTCTTTTCCAGAATTCACTCTCCAAACACCTAAAATCACAAAAGGAACGATTTAGGGCAATATTTGATCAAATAAATTCGGATTCGGGCTTAAATGACCCCCTAAAAACGGATCATTTTTCGCCTCATCATATACCCTTACACTTGAGATTTGCTTGTCCTCAAGCAAATGAGCTTTTATTCTACTCAAAAGACAAGTTAGGGGTCATTTAACACTAATATAAAAGTAATTACAACAAATGATCGTTCCACTAAAGACCAATAGACAAGCACGGAGGTCATACACAAGCACCTCACAAATAGTGTTTAGATACTCACATCTCTCGGGTGTAATAAAGTAATATAACATTATGGAAATGGAAGATATCTCTCACTACCTGTCATAGCAAAATAGATTACCATAGGCTTGGGAAAGGATCAAACCTCCACCACATGGCGTAAGCACCTAGGATAAACTATCAAAGAGGTCTTTTTAAAGGGTTATAACGTCAGGTGTAGGGATATGAATTACACGGTTTTGTTGGATAAAGGGAATTTTACTGGTGGCGAGTTAACAATCTTAGTAAATTACATGTACAAGATGGCGTTGCTAAGCCAAGACTAGACTCGACTTAAGCTAATAAATAACAAAAAACATAAAATGAACATAAAATAAAAACGGGATGGTAGTCCGTATGTTTTTTCTCTTCTTCTTTTCTATTTTTTTTTTTTTTTCTTTTTTTTTTTTTTTTTTTTTTTTTTTTTTGCATACACTCTTACCCTACCATCCAAAATAATACATCATAGGGGATGAGAATTCCCCTTACACTTGAATCTTTACATACTTTACATTTAACTATTCTAATGACTCGAATTAAGAAAATCAAAACACTTGGAGCACTTTTAAGATTAACGTACATATGGGGGTAATAATATTATGTTCTTCCCCATTACTCCATAAAATAAGTACTTACCCATGAGTCCCAATTGTCCCAAAACAATATGTACAATGATATGACTCGACTTAGCAACCATGTAATCAATTAGAAAGTTAACTTAGGGTTTAACAAATAACAATAATGCACTAAAAATGAGCGCATACACGGAAGGCTAAGGCGATTTGGGTGTACATTTAAGTGGGGTGTAACAAATTCTTCCTTTAAGTAAAATGCTTAAAGTTAGAAATGAAAAGATAGGCTCGGAGGGGTGTACTAGGGGTATCGTGTACTAAAAATGAGTACAACGCTAAGGGTGTGGGAAAAATTAGTTGACTTAACTAGCCAAGTAATATGACTTAAATGGTCAAGTAATTATAATACGGGTTTAACACAAGGGTGATCCTAATACCTCTTATCATGTAGTAAATCCTACAACACGAATGTAGTCTCACTAGCGGTCTCGGGATGCATCACTAACGCAAGTTCTAGAATCTAAATGCTACCGGTACACTCATAAGCACTAATAATGAATGCTTTTCCTATCAAATCTAAAGGCGAACCTCACATTTTTGGGTGGAAAATTTTTCTGAATATACGGTTATGTGCTAGTCATACAACCTCCTATCCATGAGACGCTTGCTATGGCTAAAGTTTCACTCCTAAATGTTGTAAAAAAAATTAAATTTGGCGCTAAAATTACACTAACAAGTATTTCTCATAGTTTTATTACTCATCTACTATCAAACAAAACAAACTCAAGCGAAAGTGCATATGTAAGGTATCATCTTTTTACCCTTCCCTTACACTTAAGATGAACATTGTCCCTAATGTTCAAGTAAAGAATGTAAAAGTTAAAAAGTAAAGAGAATGAAATCAAATACTCCCCTGATTCGCTCGGTATGGATTTTAGTTGGCCAGGTTAAATCTTCTTCCAAGAAAACGAACAATCAAAGCTTCCCTTCCAGAATATAAATCATCTTCTTGTCACAAATAACCTGTAAATCCTGACAAAAGTAGACAAGGCAACCTCGCGTAAAATCGGCGGCATCCTATATAAGTTACTAAATCCTAGAAAACAAAATAAGATATAATGCTTGTGGAATGAAGTTTGCAGATTTCCTGGAGATTATAAAACTTAATAATTCACAAAAACCATAAGACTCCGTTAGAAAAACAAAACTGGTAAAATTTCCAGATTTTTGACTCCTGACGCCGTCAAGAGCAATGCCCTGACGCCGTCAGAATGGGCCTGCAGAAATCTTTATGTTAAGTTTCCGGAAAATTTCTGGAAAAACTTTGTCCTACTTCCTAGAAAATCCTGCAAAACATCATTACGACTCGATACAAGCATTTGACTCTAACAAGTACTAATACACATGTCCATTTAATATTGTTGTAGTTCATGCTCAATTTCGTTCTTATAAACAAATTTGGATCTCCCTTACACTTATCTTTTGCAAAATACCTTTATATGCAATTAAGACGAAGTTAAAAACAAAATAAAGCATTTTCACAATTTACTTTGAAACATGAGCCACAAACAATAAAAAATAAAACATGCATACGGAAACAAATAAAATCAAACAAACAAATAAACAAACAAATAAAAACACACAAAACATGGGTTGCCTCCCAAGAAGCGCTTGTTTTTGTTCGAGTCATGAGCCTGACTCTACCCTTATTTAATGGAAATAGGGGAGGTCCTCCCTACACTTAGGATTAAGTGTGGGTGAAAGTAGCGATACACACCCTTAGGGTGTGAATATGCCACGTGAGGTGAAGGGGGTGAGTGAATGGCTTCCTTCATCCTAAAACTACCCAGATAATATTGGTTGATGGGTGGGTCGGTTCCTCTTTTGTCTCCTAGAAATATATCTAAGGATGGAAAAGTGTGTAAAGATTGAGGTTCCGGTTCATCAACACTAGGAAATTCCCTAGAACTAGGAGTAAGGTTATCACTACAAGTGTTCAAACCTATATCCTTAAGTGGTGCCTGGTCCAAGGGTTCTACCTCCATGGGAATTCCTAAAATTTCTTCTACTTCTTCCGGGTAAGTCACGGGCGGTGTGTGTGCCTCAAATGATGGTTGAGTATTTTGTGGGCTTATGTTATTTACCTCATCACTCCATGTGTCAGGATCTAGCCCTAACATTCTCCCAAGTATCTCACGTGCTTCTCTAGGCATCTCAACTTCTATGTCCGAATCATAAGGATCATCTTCAATATTCTGACTGCTATATACAAATTGCCTAAGAGATTCATCATCTGTTTCTTGAGATTCATCATCATCAATCATAGAACCTAGGTCTTTTTGATCAATGTGATCATGCTCGGCTAAATCCTCCTCAATTGTTTTCTTAGGTAGTGATAATAGCAAACCTAGTGCTTCATCTAACTTATGATTTGTTGCAATGGCTCTTTCCATAATTCCTTGGCAAACTAGGTCGCATTTCCTATTGGCCTCACTAAAACTAGATCTTAAACATGGAGATTGTTCATAAGAATCTATCCTAGGTGAAGGCTCATATGATTCATAGGTGTCTCTAAATGAGGTATTTTGAACTCTTTGGTATGTTAGCCGCTCAACCCTATCTTGCAATCTTAGAAGCCTAAGTGTAAGGTCCATTTGAAGCAAGTTACAAACAAAATCACAAAGAAAAGATAGACTACGAGAAAGCTAAAAAGAAAAAATCTCACTTGATAGGAATCTAATGAGTAGACCTAATAAAAATCAAATTCAACCTAAACAATAACTATTCCCCGGCAGCGGCGCCAAAAACTTGATGGCGCCGCACTCTTTTGCGAAAATTAAGGAATAAATGTAAAGATAGACAATCCCCGGCAACGGCGCCAAAAACTTGATGCGTGGGAATCGCACCTTGCTTTACCTCTCGAGGGATCTCGCGAGGCTTACAACCCCCACCAGGCAGTGTACCTGATCGTTGTAGTATAGTATAGTGACAAGTACCGGGGGATTGATCGTTCAGCTTAGGAATAGTGTCGCTAGGATTAGAAAACCTAATTAAAAGTTCTAGAGATGAAAGATGATTATTTTTGTGTTTTTATATTTTATGAAAGCAATTAAAATCTCGGGTTTTGAAAGAGTGGGCGGAATTAGTTGCTAATCAACTAACCCAAAAACTACTTTGTAACTAATTAAACTAATGAAAATAAAATTAAACTAATATTAAACTAAGGTTGTGAGCAGTAATTGGAGAAATTGTGTTTACTTAGACTTCATTACTCCCTGGATATCTTTTACATGTTAATTACTTGTTACACTTGTATGAATGACGGGTTGTATTCCTTAATACCATTCGTGGAGTGGCATACATAACTCCCCAACTCTATGAGCTCTTATCTCCTCCTACACCATGACCCAGCACAACTATAGGGATTGTAAACAGTGGCTCATGCATTAAATACAACCAATAAAGACCTAGTACGCCTCGGTTCATGTTTCTTAAGACGTTCAAGCATGTTACCATTTGGAGATCTGCCAGTTTTCTTAAGCCTAACATATAAAATCATTCATTCAAAACAAGAATAGACAAGTAATCAACACATAATCAACATCTAGGTTTCATTAGATCTAAGCAAACACAAGAGAGATCTAGCCTAGCATAGTAGAATTAAGATAAGAACAAAAGATAAACAACCAACACATAGACATATTGATTGAATTAAGAGTATACTTATCTCAATTACAATGCAAGGTCTCAAGGGTTTGGAACCCTTGAAAAACCTGTAAAAGAGGCACCAAAATCGTCTTTAGGGTTTCACCAAAACTTCTCCTTTTTTATGAAAAAACTAGAAAACTATATATAGGAAAATCGTCCTGACGGCATCAAGAGTAAAATCTGACGCCGTCAACTCGCCGCCATACACTTCCTCGGACGCCCTAGATCCAATCGTGACGGCCTATGTGACGCCGTCACCACCTTCGGTAAATTAATCTTGGCCACTTTGACGCCGTCATAACTCCATCTGACGCCGTCACCAGCTACGGTAAATTATTCTTCATGTCTGACGCCGTCAAGAGCAAACCCTTGACGCCGTCACCTTGTATTTCCAGCTTGGATTTTTGGTACTTTGTCATTTTCTTCACTTTATGCTCCAAAAACGTCCAAAATAGCCTCTTTTCCAGAATTCACTCTCCAAACACCTAAAATCACAAAAGGAACGATTTAGGGCAATATTTGATCAAATAAATTCGGATTCGGGCTTAAATGACCCTCTAAAAACGGATCATTTTTCGCCTCATCATATACCCTTACACTTGAGATTTGCTTGTCCTCAAGCAAATGAGCTTTTATTCTACTCAAAAGACAAGTTAGGGGTCATTTAACACTAATATAAAAGTAATTACAACAAATGATCGTTCCACTAAAGACCAATAGACAAGCACGGAGGTCATACACAAGCACCTCACAAATAGTGTTTAGATACTCACATCTCTCGGGTGTAATAAAGTAATATAACATTATGGAAATGGAAGATATCTCTCACTACCTGTCATAGCAAAATAGATTACCATAGGCTTGGGAAAGGATCAAACCTCCACCACATGGCGTAAGCACCTAGGATAAACTATCAAAGAGGTCTTTTTAAAGGGTTATAACGTCAGGTGTAGGGATATGAATTACACGGTTTTGTTGGATAAAGGGAATTTTACTGGTGGCGAGTTAACAATCTTAGTAAATTACATGTACAAGATGGCGTTGCTAAGCCAAGACTAGACTCGACTTAAGCTAATAAATAACAAAAAACATAAAATGAACATAAAATAAAAACGGGATGGTAGTCCGTATGTTTTTTCTCTTCTTCTTTTCTATTTTTTTTTTTTTTTTCTTTTTTTTTTTTTTTTTTTTTTTTTTTTTTTGCATACACTCTTACCCTACCATCCAAAATAATACATCATAGGGGATGAGAATTCCCCTTACACTTGAATCTTTACATACTTTACATTTAACTATTCTAATGACTCGAATTAAGAAAATCAAAACACTTGGAGCACTTTTAAGATTAACGTACATATGGGGGTAATAATATTATGTTCTTCCCCATTACTCCATAAAATAAGTACTTACCCATGAGTCCCAATTGTCCCAAAACAATATGTACAATGATATGACTCGACTTAGCAACCATGTAATCAATTAGAAAGTTAACTTAGGGTTTAACAAATAACAATAATGCACTAAAAATGAGCGCATACACGGAAGGCTAAGGCGATTTGGGTGTACATTTAAGTGGGGTGTAACAAATTCTTCCTTTAAGTAAAATGCTTAAAGTTAGAAATGAAAAGATAGGCTCGGAGGGGTGTACTAGGGGTATCGTGTACTAAAAATGAGTACAACGCTAAGGGTGTGGGAAAAATTAGTTGACTTAACTAGCCAAGTAATATGACTTAAATGGTCAAGTAATTATAATACGGGTTTAACACAAGGGTGATCCTAATACCTCTTATCATGTAGTAAATCCTACAACACGAATGTAGTCTCACTAGCGGTCTCGGGATGCATCACTAACGCAAGTTCTAGAATCTAAATGCTACCGGTACACTCATAAGCACTAATAATGAATGCTTTTCCTATCAAATCTAAAGGCGAACCTCACATTTTTGGGTGGAAAATTTTTCTGAATATACGGTTATGTGCTAGTCATACAACCTCCTATCCATGAGACGCTTGCTATGGCTAAAGTTTCACTCCTAAATGTTGTAAAAAAAATTAAATTTGGCGCTAAAATTACACTAACAAGTATTTCTCATAGTTTTATTACTCATCTACTATCAAACAAAACAAACTCAAGCGAAAGTGCATATGTAAGGTATCATCTTTTTACCCTTCCCTTACACTTAAGATGAACATTGTCCCTAATGTTCAAGTAAAGAATGTAAAAGTTAAAAAGTAAAGAGAATGAAATCAAATACTCCCCTGATTCGCTCGGTATGGATTTTAGTTGGCCAGGTTAAATCTTCTTCCAAGAAAACGAACAATCAAAGCTTCCCTTCCAGAATATAAATCATCTTCTTGTCACAAATAACCTGTAAATCCTGACAAAAGTAGACAAGGCAACCTCGCGTAAAATCGGCGGCATCCTATATAAGTTACTAAATCCTAGAAAACAAAATAAGATATAATGCTTGTGGAATGAAGTTTGCAGATTTCCTGGAGATTATAAAACTTAATAATTCACAAAAACCATAAGACTCCGTTAGAAAAACAAAACTGGTAAAATTTCCAGATTTTTGACTCCTGACGCCGTCAAGAGCAATGCCCTGACGCCGTCAGAATGGGCCTGCAGAAATCTTTATGTTAAGTTTCCGGAAAATTTCTGGAAAAACTTTGTCCTACTTCCTAGAAAATCCTGCAAAACATCATTACGACTCGATACAAGCATTTGACTCTAACAAGTACTAATACACATGTCCATTTAATATTGTTGTAGTTCATGCTCAATTTCGTTCTTATAAACAAATTTGGATCTCCCTTACACTTATCTTTTGCAAAATACCTTTATATGCAATTAAGACGAAGTTAAAAACAAAATAAAGCATTTTCACAATTTACTTTGAAACATGAGCCACAAACAATAAAAAATAAAACATGCATACGGAAACAAATAAAATCAAACAAACAAATAAACAAACAAATAAAAACACACAAAACATGGGTTGCCTCCCAAGAAGCGCTTGTTTTTGTTCGAGTCATGAGCCTGACTCTACCCTTATTTAATGGAAATAGGGGAGGTCCTCCCTACACTTAGGATTAAGTGTGGGTGAAAGTAGCGATACACACCCTTAGGGTGTGAATATGCCACGTGAGGTGAAGGGGGTGAGTGAATGGCTTCCTTCATCCTAAAACTACCCAGATAATATTGGTTGATGGGTGGGTCGGTTCCTCTTTTGTCTCCTAGAAATATATCTAAGGATGGAAAAGTGTGTAAAGATTGAGGTTCCGGTTCATCAACACTAGGAAATTCCCTAGAACTAGGAGTAAGGTTATCACTACAAGTGTTCAAACCTATATCCTTAAGTGGTGCCTGGTCCAAGGGTTCTACCTCCATGGGAATTCCTAAAATTTCTTCTACTTCTTCCGGGTAAGTCACGGGCGGTGTGTGTGCCTCAAATGATGGTTGAGTATTTTGTGGGCTTATGTTATTTACCTCATCACTCCATGTGTCAGGATCTAGCCCTAACATTCTCCCAAGTATCTCACGTGCTTCTCTAGGCATCTCAACTTCTATGTCCGAATCATAAGGATCATCTTCAATATTCTGACTGCTATATACAAATTGCCTAAGAGATTCATCATCTGTTTCTTGAGATTCATCATCATCAATCATAGAACCTAGGTCTTTTTGATCAATGTGATCATGCTCGGCTAAATCCTCCTCAATTGTTTTCTTAGGTAGTGATAATAGCAAACCTAGTGCTTCATCTAACTTATGATTTGTTGCAATGGCTCTTTCCATAATTCCTTGGCAAACTAGGTCGCATTTCCTATTGGCCTCACTAAAACTAGATCTTAAACATGGAGATTGTTCATAAGAATCTATCCTAGGTGAAGGCTCATATGATTCATAGGTGTCTCTAAATGAGGTATTTTGAACTCTTTGGTATGTTAGCCGCTCAACCCTATCTTGCAATCTTAGAAGCCTAAGTGTAAGGTCCATTTGAAGCAAGTTACAAACAAAATCACAAAGAAAAGATAGACTACGAGAAAGCTAAAAAGAAAAAATCTCACTTGATAGGAATCTAATGAGTAGACCTAATAAAAATCAAATTCAACCTAAACAATAACTATTCCCCGGCAGCGGCGCCAAAAACTTGATGGCGCCGCACTCTTTTGCGAAAATTAAGGAATAAATGTAAAGATAGACAATCCCCGGCAACGGCGCCAAAAACTTGATGCGTGGGAATCGCACCTTGCTTTACCTCTCGAGGGATCTCGCGAGGCTTACAACCCCCACCAGGCAGTGTACCTGATCGTTGTAGTATAGTATAGTGACAAGTACCGGGGGATTGATCGTTCAGCTTAGGAATAGTGTCGCTAGGATTAGAAAACCTAATTAAAAGTTCTAGAGATGAAAGATGATTATTTTTGTGTTTTTATATTTTATGAAAGCAATTAAAATCTCGGGTTTTGAAAGAGTGGGCGGAATTAGTTGCTAATCAACTAACCCAAAAACTACTTTGTAACTAATTAAACTAATGAAAATAAAATTAAACTAATATTAAACTAAGGTTGTGAGCAGTAATTGGAGAAATTGTGTTTACTTAGACTTCATTACTCCCTGGATATCTTTTACATGTTAATTACTTGTTACACTTGTATGAATGACGGGTTGTATTCCTTAATACCATTCGTGGAGTGGCATACATAACTCCCCAACTCTATGAGCTCTTATCTCCTCCTACACCATGACCCAGCACAACTATAGGGATTGTAAACAGTGGCTCATGCATTAAATACAACCAATAAAGACCTAGTACGCCTCGGTTCATGTTTCTTAAGACGTTCAAGCATGTTACCATTTGGAGATCTGCCAGTTTTCTTAAGCCTAACATATAAAATCATTCATTCAAAACAAGAATAGACAAGTAATCAACACATAATCAACATCTAGGTTTCATTAGATCTAAGCAAACACAAGAGAGATCTAGCCTAGCATAGTAGAATTAAGATAAGAACAAAAGATAAACAACCAACACATAGACATATTGATTGAATTAAGAGTATACTTATCTCAATTACAATGCAAGGTCTCAAGGGTTTGGAACCCTTGAAAAACCTGTAAAAGAGGCACCAAAATCGTCTTTAGGGTTTCACCAAAACTTCTCCTTTTTTATGAAAAAACTAGAAAACTATATATAGGAAAATCGTCCTGACGGCATCAAGAGTAAAATCTGACGCCGTCAACTCGCCGCCATACACTTCCTCGGACGCCCTAGATCCAATCGTGACGGCCTATGTGACGCCGTCACCACCTTCGGTAAATTAATCTTGGCCACTTTGACGCCGTCATAACTCCATCTGACGCCGTCACCAGCTACGGTAAATTATTCTTCATGTCTGACGCCGTCAAGAGCAAACCCTTGACGCCGTCACCTTGTATTTCCAGCTTGGATTTTTGGTACTTTGTCATTTTCTTCACTTTATGCTCCAAAAACGTCCAAAATAGCCTCTTTTCCAGAATTCACTCTCCAAACACCTAAAATCACAAAAGGAACGATTTAGGGCAATATTTGATCAAATAAATTCGGATTCGGGCTTAACTGACCCCCTAAAAACGGATCATTTTTCGCCTCATCAAACGTATTCGTTGATCTTGTTTATGGGCTATTTCGAATCTGTTATCTACGATTGTTTCTGATCTATTGTTACTCGACCTTACTATGTTTTTTTTTATATAATCGAATGTGAGTAAAATACCTGTTTGAAAACTGGAACCCAGTGTATGAAAATGAATTAAAAACCAGCATGTGTGTCAAATAATATTTGGGTCGAATAGGTTTATTTAGGGTGTGTTTGGTTTGGTTATGTTGTGCATGGTATAGAGTGTAAAAGGTCTGGAACTGGGCAGTCTTGTGTGAATGTAAAACATGTCCAAAATGGTGTCGATGGTGAGTTTTAAGTGTGATTGTATGTGAAGATATGTTGTGTCTTTTGGCTCGTAAAATACATGTTAGTGTGGCTGTAAATTGTGTGTTGCGTGTGGTGTAGTGTGTGTGGTATTATATGGGTCGATAAAACATGAGTGTGAGTGTGTGATCAGAGAGTTAGGAATTTGGTTATTTAGTTTCTTCATTTGTCTCATTGAGTTATAAGTCGAATAGGGTATGTGGGTCAGATGGAGTAAATATAAAATGTGTAAAGGAGCTGTTTAGTGTGTGTATGGTGTAATTGTGTATGAGTTCGAATGGTAATAAATATAAGTATATAAGTTTGTGAAATAAGATTCGTATCGAACCTGTAGAAAGTGTGAGTATTTAGATGTCGAGTCGGAGGTGAAAGTTAAACGTGTATACGTGCGTGTGTGATTTTGTAATCTGTTTTGGGGTCGATAAGGTGTGTGAGTGTATAACATATGAGTGTCGTGTATGAGGAAGAGTGTGTGTCTCGTCTTCTTTAAGGTCGAGCAAGTTTAGGTGTGAGTTCTAATTTAAATAACACGAAAGCATTTTTCAAATTTTAAGTTGGTCACTTATAAATTAATTTACGTTTCAAACCCTAAACATTTATAACTTTCACTTTTACTCTTCAACTTTGCTAAATTTGCATGATAAACCTTAAACTATGAGACTGGATATATTAAACCTTTAAGTTTATTTAATTATCATTTGTAACCTTAAAGTATCAAAGTTAAAAATTCTGAAAATTTACTACATACGAAAAGTTAATAACTATAAAAGTTAATATATTAGTAAAAATGACTTTAAACTATAATAAACTTAGAGATGGTCTATTAAGTAATGTGTGATACTTATATTGTGTAGATCCACTAAAGGAGGAGTAGCCGGGATTCTTTGTTTTATTCATTGTTGATTCACTATATTGGATTTGGCATTGTCTTTTTTATTTCGAGGTGAGTTTTCGTGGCCCCATTTTCACTTATGTTTTTCCTTGGGGGAGAATGATACTCAAACTCATTTTTATGCTGTGCTCAATCTTTTATTTTTATTGGACAAGTTGTGTGCTTATAATTATGCTAGGTGCATTAGGAGTATTATCTGTGTGTTCATATCTGCGTGTTCATATGTCATGGATTTAGTTCCCCTTGACATACCACTGTGTGTTCTGACTCATGTATTAGCTCCAGCTGGTAGGCTTGCATGTTATGCTCGTTTTCGGAAATGAAGAGTGTGATGATGGTTATTTGGGAGGATTCATATTGTGCTACTTGCTCTATGCTATTTTATTATATTCTCCCTTGTCCTAAACACCTATGAATGGCAACCTAGTTTTGTTTACTTTAAACCCACTAACTCACCAACAATATGTTGACATTTTCGAGTATCATTTTCAGGTGAAGCGAATAAGACTGCTTAAGGAGTTGATTACTTGCATGGTTTAGCAAGAGACCTTAGGCATTTATCACTATGGATGTTTTTAAGGCTTTTGGAGACTTTGATTTCTAGTTTGGATGTTATGACTTTGTTTGGTGTAATCTTACCCGTTTTACGAGACTCTTTGATATTATATGATTATGTTGTTATGTACCGACTATCCTCAACACAAGTTCCAAGCTTGTTCAGGAGTCGTCATGACATTTGATGTTGTTTCACTTAGTGTATTCTCTATTGTTATTACCATGTGTTATGACGATTCCATTTCTCGTTACACCTCGAGTTTCCGCCTTTGCGGGGTGTGACAGAATGGTATCAAAGCCTTGGTTATAGAGAATTAGGGGGTTTTACCTAGACTATAACCTAGGATTCCTCATGTAGTATGCATCATAGGAACTATGTGTGCATTAATCTATGTGACTGCCTTTTGCCCTTATTTCCCCTTATTTTTATGAGAACTTATTTTATATGGGATTATTTTGTGGCATACCTTATATGGAACTTGGAGGTCTTGTGAGAATTATACTTTTGTTTTATTTTGTAGTCCCATATTTACTTATTTAGAGTGTTAACACTGACAGGTGTAACCTTGGAATTGAGTACACGTGTGAACGGATGCATGTATAATTATGGGTGGCCAACGTGATTATAAATGCATCACGACACACGTGGACTTGTGAACACGGTTGCATCAAGAAGTATTAATATGTATAACTTGAAGTGGAACAGTCATATTTTGGCACTATATTCTTATTTTACCCTATTTTCACCGTTCATCTGACCGATACGAATACCTTTCCTTTTATAGAACAATGGCTCCAAAGACACGCAAATCCTCCAAACCCACTAAAGGAAGCGAGTCCGAAAATCCCCCAGACTTTGCTACAATCATCCAACAACAACTTAAAGCACTACTCCCAGAAATTGTCACTCAAGTGGGTGACCATGTCATTAACAATGGTGGAAGCGTAAACGGTAGCGGGGGTGAAAAGGGAAAAGGTCGTGGTGATGGAAGTAGTGGTAGTGGTAGTGGCAAGGTGGGGTGTACGTTTAAGGAGTTCACCGTTTGTGGGCCGAAAAAGTTTGATGGCAAGGGAGGTGCAATAGCACTTACCCAGTGGATAGAGAAGATGGAGTCAGTTATGGATATTAGTGAATGTGCCGATCACCAGAAAGTGAAGTATGCGGCTAGTTTCCTAATCAATAAAGCCCTAACCTGGTGGAATACTCAAAAACAGGCTAGGGGTACGGATGCTGCAACTGCTATGTCATGGGAAGATTTTAAGGTGTTGATCATTGAGGAGTTCTGTCCAGATAATGAGATGCAGAAGTTGGAGACACAGTTTTGGAATCATGCTATGGTGGGATCTGGTCACGTGACGTATACAGACAAATTCCATGATCTGGCTAGGTTGGTTCCACATTTGGTTACTCCGGAGCCCAAACGTATTGCTAGTTACATCAACGAATTGGTTCCTCAAATTCGTGGTATGGTAAAGGCTACTGAACCAACTACTCTCCAAAGCGCCATACAGAAAGCAGGGGCACTGACTGATGAAGCGGTTAGTTGTGGGTTACTTCCGAAGAACGGTGAAAAGAGGAAGGAAGATGGCGAGTCAAGTAAGCATGGAGGTTCTTGGGTAGGCAACAAGCGGGCTAAGACAGGAAAGGGGTTTGTGGCAGTTAATCCGGTGACCACAGACAACCAGGTGAGAAAGGGGTATACGGGAAATTTTCCCAAGTGTGACAAGTGTACTTATCATCATCCGCAACAGAGTCCGTGCCGTATATGTTTCAACTGCCACAAAGTCGGTCATCTTGCAAGAGATTGCAGATCAGTGAATAGACAGGCAACTCCGGTTAATGCGGTCAGTGTGGTGAATAATGGTAGGGTATGTTATGAGTGCGGGGACCCGGGTCATTTTCGTAGCACGTGTCCTAAGCTGAATAGGGCACCTGGTGAGGCAGGAAACTGTTTGGCTATTGGGGGAGGTCAGGAACAAGGGAACACCAGAAACCAACCAAGGGGAAGAGTCTTCATCATGGGTGCGAATGAAGCTCGTCAGGATCCGAACATTGTGATCGGTACCTTTTCTCTTAACAATCATTATGCTACTGTGTTATTTGATTCTGGTGCCGATTTTAGCTTTATCTCCACTGAATTTGCGAACATGCTGAACATAGAGTCGAGTGTGTTAAAACCGAGTTATATTATTGAAGTAGCTAATGGTAAAGAGATAGAAGTTAATAGAATCGTCTGTGGGTGCACTCTACTATTAGAGGATACCCCATTCACTATTGACCTTATACCTTTTGGACATGGGAGTTTTGATGTAATCGTGGGTATGGACTGGTTATCAAAACCCAAGGCCGTAATCATCTGTCACGAGAAGGTAGTTCGAATCCCGTTAACAAATTGCAACTTTCTTCATGTTCTAGGAGAACGTACCAAAGAAAACCCAAAATCCCTTATGAGTGTAAAAACTAATGAACTAAAAGATATTACTGTTGTCCAAAACTTTCCTGAAGACTTGTCTGGATTACCTCCTAAACGACAAGTTGAATTCCGCATAGACCTAATTCCTGGAGCAACACCTGTTGCGAAATCCCCGTATCGTTTAGCACCTTCAGAAATGCAGAAATTGTCTAAACAACTCCAAGAACTTCAAGACATGGGCTTCATCCGCCCAAGTCATTCACCTTGGGGAGCACCTGTCTTATTCGTCAAAAAGAAGGATGGTTCTTTCCGTATGTGCATTGACTATCGTGAGCTAAACAAGTTAACTATCAAAAATCGTTACCCTCTTCCCAGAATTGATGACTTATTCGATCAGCTACAGGGTGCCCGATATTTCTCAAAAATTGATCTTCGTTCTGGTTACCATCAGCTGAGAGTACATGAAGCAGACATTCCAAAGACTGCTTTTAGAACTCGTTATGGGCATTTCGAGTTCACTGTGATGCCTTTTGGTTAACCAACGCACCTGCCATCTTTATGGACCTAATGAACCGCGTATGCAAACCGTACCTGGACAAATTCGTTATTGTTTTTATCGATGACATCTTAATCTACTCAAAGTCAAAGGTGGAACACGAAAACAACTTGAGGCTGAGTCTAGAGCTACTTAAGAAAGAGCAGTTGTTCGCTAAGTTCTCGAAGTGCGAGTTTTGGTTACAAGAGGTTCAATTTCTCGGACACGTGGTAAACAGAAAGGAAATTCAGGTTGACCCCAAAAAGATTGAAGCAATGAAGGATTGGAAGCCGCCTACTACACCATCGGAGATACGTTCTTTCTTGGGTTTAGCAGGTTACTATAGACGGTTCATTGCTAACTTTTCCAAAATCGCCAAACCTCTTACTTTGTTGACACAGAAGAACAAAAGGTATAAGTGGAAGGAAGAACAGCAGAAAGCCTTTCAGACCCTGAAAGATAACCTATGTAATGCCCCAATTTTAACACTTCCAGATGGACCGGGTGACTTCGTAGTATATTGTGATGCTTCGAACCAGGGTTTTGGATGTGTACTAATGCAAAGGGGTAAAGTGATTGCTTATGCTTCTCGGCAGTTAAAGATTCATGAGAAGAACTACACCACTCACGACTTGGAACTAGGAGCAGTGGTTTTTTCTCTTAAGAGTTGGAGACATTATCTGTATGGGACGAAGAGTATTATTTATACAGACCATAAAAGTCTTCAACATATCTTCGATCAGAAGGAGCTGAATATGCGCCAGAGGCGATGGTTAGAACTACTCAGTGATTACGACTGTGATATTCGCTACCACCCGGGCAAGGTGAATGTCGTGGCCGATGCCTTAAGTAGGAAGGAGCGAATTAAACCAAAGTTTGTACGGGCTATGAGGATGACTATACAGTCGGGTATTAAAGAAAAATTTTTGGAAGCATAGGTTAAAGCATGTAAGGACGATAATATTATGGCAGAGATGCTCCGTGGTTTGGGGCAACAGATGGAAAAGAAGACGGATGGTGGATGGTATTTTTTAGATCGAATTTGGGTTCCTTTGGCGGGTAACGTGAGGTCTTTGATCATGGATGAAGCTCACACCACTAAATACTCCATTCATCCAGGATCCGACAAGATGTACTATGACCTAAGAGATGTTTATTGGTGGCCGGGAATGAAGAAAGATAAGGCCACTTATGTTACTAAATGCCTGACTTGTGCTAAGGTCAAGGCCGAACACCAAAAACCCTCGGGATTATTACAGCAGCCAGAGATTCCCGAGTGGAAATGGGAGAGAATAACCATGGATTTCATTTCTAAGCTTCCTCGTACTAGTAGTGGGTATAATGCAATCTGGGTTATTCTAGATAGATTGAAGAAGTCTGCTCATTTTCTAGCAATCCGAGATGACTATGAAATGGAGAAGTTAGCCAGGATTTACATCAACGAGATAGTGGCAAGGCATGGAGTGCCAGTATCTATCATATTTGATCGTGACAGTCGATTTACTTCTCGATTCTGGAAATCATTACAGAAGGCTCTAGGGACACGACTAGACATGAGTACAGCTTATCATCCAGAGACTGATGGGCAGAGTGAGAGGACGATTCAGACTTTGGAGGACATGCTCAGGGCATGTGTTTTGGATTTTGGTGGAAGTTGGGATACGCATCTTCCTTTAGCCGAGTTTTCCTACAACAACAGTTACCACAAAAGTATTCGATGTGCTCCACTCCATATGCTCTATGGAAGAAAATGTAGATCACCGATTCTATGGGCTGAAGTTGGAGAGAGTCAGATGATTGGTCCAGAAATTGTAACAGACACTACGGACAAGATTTTTCAGATCAAGGAAAGACTTAAGGCAGCTAGAGATCATCAAAGGAGTTATGCTGATAAACGACGTAGGCCCTTGGAATTCAACGTCAGCGATCATGTACTACTCAAGGTGTCACCTTGGAAAGGAGTGGTACATTTTGGTAAAAAGAGAAAGTTGGCACCAAGATATGTGGGTCCATTCGAGGTTCTAGAACGTGTTGGTCCTGTAGCTTATCGACTGAGATTGCCACAAGAATTGAGCAACATTCACGATACATTTCATGTGTCCAACCTGAAGAAGTGCCTCGCAGATGAAAATTTGCATGTGCCATTAGACGAGGTGAAGATAAAAAGCGACTTACGTTTCATAGAAGAACCGGTTGAGATTATGGATAGGGAAGTAAAGAGTCTGAAGCGTGGCAAGATATCCTTAGTCAAGGTCCGATGGAACTAAAAGAGAGTGTTGACATAAATAATGCATGAAAACGTTATTTATATTTTTCGATATCTCTATATTTTGACGATCACAAAATGTAAACTCATCAAACGTAAGATTACTACGTAAACAAGTATTAAGCTAGTTTATATCACTATATCCAACTTAATCACTTAAGGTATGGATAAACAAGTGTTTAATGCATCTCATGATCAAAGAGGTATTTAATTAACTAATACAAAGTTTATTTAATTATATAAACTTATTATATATTTTTGAAAAACACTTTTGGTAATAAAGAAAAATGTTTTAGTCATACTAAATATATGATTTCAAATTTTTAACCAAAATCAGTTAGTTTTTCACCAAATAAACTTTCCTCACAAAAAAACAAAAATTCTGGCCGTTACAGCTGGGCGGCCCCCTTAATTATAAGGGGCGGTCCCCTTAATTTTAAGGGGGTCGGCCTTGATTTAAGGGGACCGGCCACGCTCCTCTGTCAGAATTTGTTGCCTATAAATACCACCTCAATTCTGGAATTTTACCTCACCTTTTGCACGAAATTTTCAGATCTCAAAACTCTCTAAACATCCTCTAAAACCCTTTGATCATTTGTATATTAATCCTTGTTTCAATTGATTCAATCCCTTATCATCCATCCTCATCCAAAGTGCAAAAGAAGAACACTCCTTCTACAACTAAGTTCAAGAAGTATTGAAGAGTAGTTGTGCATAGTGTATATATATATATATATATATATATATATATATATATATATATATATATATATATATATATATATATATCATTTGTGAAGTTGTGTTGTGTTTGTAATAAGTAGTTTAGAAGAAATAGAAGTTGTGTAGGAAATAGAAGTTGATTAGTAGTGAAGTAGTGTAGTTGTGAAGAACATAGGTGTGAAGTAGATTGAAGTGAAGAAGATAGGTGTGAAGAAGAAAGGTGTGAAGAAGATATGTGTGAAGTAAATAGGTGTGAAGAAGTTGTGATCAAGTTGTGACGTAGTTGTGGTGTGTAAGGTTTTCTCCGCCATAAGGGAGTTTGTTGAAATAGTGAAGAAAACTCTCGAGTAGGTGACTCGGGGAGTGGAGTAGGAACAAGGAAGGTGACCTTGTAGCCGAACCACTATAAATCCTTGTGTTGTGGTTTGATCTCTCCAACTCTTTTCATTACTTACTTACTTACCTTTACTATATTAGCTTAGTTAGTTAGTTACTATATAATTGTTCATATAGTGCAAGTATTGAGATCACATAAACTAGAATCGAAGCTTTTAAAACAAACTTGCTTTTATAAATTTTAAAAGGACGTAAAACTATTCAACCCCCCTTCTAGTTTTCCATAATTGGTATCAGAGCCAGGTTTTGCAAGATTTTTAAAATATATTGTATTTTAAAACTTGTAACGATCTATGAAATCTGAAAAATAATTAGAAGGGCAATCTATGCAAAGACCACCACTATTTGAAAGTGATGGATTTTTATATTGGAAAAATCGATTCGAAACTTATGTGAAATCAAAAGATCTAGATCTTTGGCATGTTATTACCAATGGTGGCTTTTTACCTATTCAAAATAACCCCGAAACTAAGAAAGATGAAATCGTACCTTTTGAAAAACAAAATGATGATTTAAAAAGAAAACTTGCTAAAAATAATGAAGCAAAAATGGTTATTTACAATGCGCTACCACGTAAAGAGTACGAAAGGATCTTTATGTGTGAAACCGCAAAAGAAATTTGGAATTCTTTATTAATAACTCACCAAGGTAATAATCAAGTCAAAGACAATAAAATAGATCTACTTGTTCAACAATATGAGCAATTCACGATTCCGGAAGAGGAATCAATTGATAATGCTTTTGCTAGATTTAACACTATCATCACAAGTTTAAAAGCACTTGATGAGAATTTTTCTAGTAAGAACTTTGTTAGGAAGTTTCTTAGAGCTCTTCACCCAAAATGGCGAGCTAAAGTGACGGCTATTGAAGAATCAAAGAATTTGTCAACACTACAACTTGATGAATTATTTGGAAATTTGAAAGTCTACGAAGCAATTATAAACAAGGACTCCGAAATGGTTAAAGGAAAACGAGAGCAAAGCAAGTCAATCGCTTTGAAAGCTAGAAAGGAACCCAACAACGAAGATAGCTCATCTTCCGAAAGCGATGACGAAGAATATGCCATGGCCGTAAGAGATTTCAAGAAATTCTTCAAAAGGCGAGGAAGATTTGTTAGACAACCACACGATGAAAGGAGAGCACCTCAAAAGAATAATGATGACAAGTATAGCAAAAATGAAAGAAAGTGTTTCAAGTGTGGTGATCCGAATCACCTCATTGGAAAATGTCCAATGATGACAAGAGATCATCAAAGAGCGTTTGTTGGAGGAGCTTGGAGTGATAGCGATGAGGATGAGAAAGAAACTACAAAGGAAGAAAAGTGTCTCATGGCTAAGACATCAAGTGAGGTACGTTCCGAAACCGAATACTTTAGTGATGAAAATTTATCATTAGATGAAAAAGATTTAGATAGTGAATACAATAGATTATGCAAACTAGGACAACAAGTAATGGCTAAAAACAAATCACTAAAATACATAAACAACCAACTAGAAAATGAAGTACTAGAACTAAAAATTAAAATACATCAACTTGAAAAAGGTAAAGAAATTGTTGAAAAATGTAAATCATGCCAAGAGCTTAAAAGTGAGAACAACAAACTTAGGGAAGAAATTTGCAAACTTGATAAATTTGAAAATAGTAGTAACTCACTTAGTAAAATCATAAGTATTCAAAGAGTATCCGGAGATAAAACCGGTTTAGGATTTAACTCAACTGAAGCTTCAACAAGTGAAATTAAAAATGTTAAATTTGAAAGTGAACTCAAGGAATTAAAACCTTCAAAATCTAATCCTAAGTATATACTCATAAATGATAAGAAAGTACCTATCTCTAGTAATGAAGAAATAAAACCGTTTTATAAACCATCTTTAAAAACCGAAGTAGAATCGTCCAAACCTAAAACAAGATCTAAAACTCCACCACCTAGGAAACCAAATAATTCTTACCCTAGACCTAAAACACCTCGACCAAGAGCAAACCAAAATAGACGAAACTTTAACAATAATCAACAAATGTGGAACTTCAATCCGTGGGGATTGTTTCCACCATATATGCACCCAAGTCAAATACAAAACATGTTCGGATCAAATAACTTTGGTCAAATGAGACAATGGGGACCAACGTAAAAATATTCGCCATTCAAACATGGAAACTTTTGATGTCACTTCTTGTTCGGACTATTCCTTGAAGACTTTGAAGATAAACGCGTTGAAGACGAAAGGTACACATTTCCTTTTATTTCCTTGCCTAGAAATGCATGCTTAGTTTAGTATCTAGTTGTTATGTAATTTTGTTTGGCTCATTGTTTCTTCTAGTATATATATATATATATATATATATATATATATATATATATATATATATATATATATATATATATATATATATATATATATATATATATATATATATATATATATATATATATATATACTTAGTTACATCTAGGATCATATAACCTAGAAAATTCATTTGTTGATTTTCTAGAACTAGAAATTGTTCGTTTACGAACCATTTCTTTCCCCCATTTGCCTTATTGAACTTTAATGTTGAACAACACTCATGCTGATAAAGAGAGATGAGTCGAAAAATCTATGGATGAAACACACCCCCGGCTTCCGTTGCATACGTCTCCCTCCTATATTCTCGTCTTATAAGCCCTTACTATATATATATATATATATATATGAACCTTCCACAACTCTCTCGTCCACTTGACAACTTGATGAATTTCAACCGAAATAATCAAGAAAATTTAATTGACGAAATGTCAAGTAAAAATGTCAAGCAATCCCTTTCGTGCGAATACTCTCCAACGTATTTTTGATTAAATATAAATCTAATATATATATAAATATTTTCTTGTTCGTTCCTGGTGAGGGCTTATTCACTCACTTTTATAAGACCAAAACCGGACTCAAAAGACCAAAAACTAATCGAATTATGCCAAATTTGTAGTGTTTTTGTGTTTGTGATATGCAAGTACGGATATTTTACAAAGTGACGAAAAATCATAAGAAAACAACGAAACCGAGCACGAGATGTGGAATGAGCGTAAAAAGCCGGAGTCGGGAAGAGTTTTGATTATATTTGAGCTCAAACTGTCAAGAATGGTCCTTGAAGTTTATGATGTTGTCAAAAGAAGCCCTTGGATATAGTTTTTGGAAATGGCAGATTTGGTCCCTTAGATTTTCAAAGTTACACTTGTGGTCCTTGTAATTATTTTGATTTATAACAACCGGATCCACAATACCAAAAACCAAATTAAACCCAATCCAATTAAAATAATCCAAAGCCCACATACCACAATCCCAGCCCACCACTTTAACCAAATTACCCGGTCCAATATTAATCCATTGGTCAACGAAGTCAAAGGTCAAAACAATAAGAATCTATTTACCCGTACTCCCTTTTTCCCTCCACCCAAAATTCACCCAACCCAGAAATACATAAACCCTAGTTACTATTCATGTTACTAATTCCTGAAATTACCACAATTAAGGGCCAAATAGTCAATTCAAAAGTGATTCTAGAAGGTCAGAGCGTGTCAGAAGTTTGTCAGAGCAAAAAAGCACAAGGAATGACAGATGGCAGAGTTTAATTGGATGGGACGCGTCATATCAGTCAATCCAAGGGTTGATATTGATTTGGCAATGATTGGAAGAGATCAATGGTGCTCAGGGGCTATCAACAAACACATGGTCACACGGATTGCCAACCTGGCAATCCGAGACCCAACCTCACTCTTCTCCTATATAAAGAAGCTTAGAGTAGCTTAGTAAGTGTGGAGTTTTCGAATAGCGAAGCTCTGCCAAAATATTTTCTTAGTTGTAATCTAGTGTAACTCTTCTTTATTTTAATGAAATTTAGCTTTATTTTGAATTAAATTTGTCTTAAATAGATTACTGCTTATTTTTTATTACTGCTTATTGAATGTTTTGTTGTTATTAAATAGTTTTCAATTCTGTTTCAAATAGCTTAAATCAACTTTTAAATCTTAGTCTTCATTATACTTCTATGTCATTCATATTAATCCATAAAATCAGAAAAGAAAAAATAGATATAGTTTTCATAGAAATTAGTTTTCATCAAAGCTTGTTTTTAAGTTTCATTCATCTCGTTTTAGTTTTAAAAAGCTTTTGTGAAAATGAATTTTAGAGTAAATGTAAATAAGCTTGGTGGTCAAACTTAGTCAAATGTAATTGTCTTTTGGTGAATTAAGGTGGAATTGACAGGCCATTTCAGAAGTAGAAGATTGAGCCTGTCTAGAGACAGGCAAGCAAAGTGAGTCCCCCTCTGTTCATGCTGAGGGGGAGTGTGTTGGTAAAACTCTGATCCAAGTTACTTAACAATTGATTTTGATTTAATTCATTTTATTAGTAACTGTCATTGTTTGATTTAGTTGATTTGGAGATAGTTTTAGTTGTAGTGTATAGTATTATAGAGCTTATTTGATCTCTTATTTTACTGTTTGATTAGATTGTTAGTATTCGTGAGTTACAGTTCTTATTGGTAGAGATTTACTGTTTCGTAGATTAGTAGCTACTGTAGCATTGTTATTTCATATGAGTTTGAATTGGATTGTTGTTCTAGATTGTAACTTGAGGTTTATTTTGACTTCTGTTATGATTGAGAATTTGTTGATTGAAAATCTGTTATCACTAGTTTAGTTGGTTAGTCTGATTTGCAGTAGTTGAGTAATTAAGAGCTACTAATTGGATTTAGTGTTAGTAGTTACAGGTTTTCAATTCAGACAGTTATAAGAGATTAGCATTGAAAGGCTGATTTGTGATATGAGTTTGATATTCATCTGTTTGTAGTTAATCTGTCACAACTGAAAATAGTGTTTGCCACTAGTAGGTTTTAGGATGATCTGTCACATTTAGTTTACCAATTAACTTGAAATAGTTTAGGTTAAGCGTAAGTAAGTGGTTAGAAGTGATTTCTGCATTTTTCATAAGTTCCATATTATTGTTGCTCATAAATGGTTTAGTTTGCGTGTTTCTAAGTACTGGATCCAGAAGTTTTAATACAACTCAGTTTTAACCCGGTTGACCCTTGTTGATTCAGGAGCCCTGCTGTCTCACTAAAGGTTTCACATTTGCAATTTTTAGCTTCTGTACTTGTCCTAATTGTTTGATTTCTGTTTCTTTTGATAGGTTGATACAGTAATTTTTTTATATCTATACTTGTTTTTCAGTTAGCATCTCATTTACTTAGTTTATTAGTTAGCCTCTTTTCCCATTTTTTACCTGCAGCCTTGCACCACATGAATTTGTATCCCCTGCACCACCAGTACCTGTCACATCAGTCCTTGTTTATAAGCTCTTAGTTTTTTATTTAGCGCAGCTTCTTCGTTGAAATTAAGCTCTTTGGATAGCCTTTAGTACTAGCTTATTATGATTTCAGTTTGGTGGATTTAGGTACTGCTTTTGTCTAGCTTTTCATGGCTGCTAATGGGGCTGCATACCCACTGCATTATCAGACCTGCCCAACAGCCCATTTCATAAGTTATATATGTCTCATCAGTCTCCCTGATGAGCTGTTTTTGTATAACTTCAATTAGACTTTTAAATGCTTATCTGTCAGTCTCTTATGGCCTTTTTCATTGCTTAAATCTTTTCCAAAACTACTTCATATTGATTTTTTTTTAGTTATTTAGTTGCTCTAGTAGAAGTATTCGTCCTTTATCTAACTTTAGTTTATGAATTTTAGTAGCTTGTAGGACTGCCATAAGTAGTTTTTTTTTTAGTTTCAATTAGTTTTGATTCTCTTAATTCATTGTTGGTCCACTGATGGTTCACATTAGCTTATTCTGAGCTTTTGTAAATTTCCTTTTAGATTGGCTTTTATAAAGATTGATTTTTTTTCATAAGCTTGATTGATTTTTCAAAAAGAAAATATAAAAAAAAAATAGTTTTCAAAAACTGACATGGGGGACTTGAACCCATACCACCCAGCTCACAAATTCACTCTTTACCACTGGCGCCCTTGGGACTTATCTCAAGGGTCTTCCCTTTTTAATTCTTTTATTAGTTACTTAGTTTTTAAGTATATTAAGTTTTACAAACTATTTCAGCTTATTAATTAGCTTTTCCCACTTTTTATAATTTTCCCATGTTTCTGTTATATAAATAGACTTTTAGAAAAATTTTGGAATTTTTCACTTTCCTTTTACTATTTTTCCTGAATTGTTTTCTTTATTTTAGTATTTTAATCATTATAAATAAATAAAAAACTCAAAAAAATATTTTTCTTTTTCTTAAAATTCTTTTTATTAGTTTAATATTTTTAAAAAATTGTTTCACATTTGTAGGATCATTTTTAGAATAAAAGTCGCGTTTTATTTTGTACATTATGTTTGAAATTTACGTTTGCATTTCCATTTTCACGTTTTCAACATCTGTGCATATATAGGTTGTACATTCTACATATTTCACTATTACTTTTCATTATTTGAATTCTAAAATTATATTTTTCACTTTACACTTTTCACGACTCGATTTCGCGATTCGATTATTCACGATTCCATTCTACCTTCGTTGGGAAAACGACCCGGGAAATACTTTCACCGGTATTTCTTCAGAAACACAAACCTATACTATAAACTACAACATCAAAATGGCGCTGCTGCCGGGGAAGGTTGAAGTGAGTTTTTGAATATTCGTGTTGAAAAATCATGTTGTGTTAAGTTTTCCACTATCTTGTATATATTTTCTCTAAAAAATATAAAAATTTGAAAAATCAAAAAAACAAAAATAATCTTTTTATCTTCTAAAATTTGATTCTTTTTCTCAAACCTTCTCACGTTTAATTCTTATGGATCCGATTTGTTTCAATTGTGGAGAACCGTTCTTCGGAGGGTTGTGTGTGTGGTGTACGTGCGACCAATGTGGTGATAATATTCAAGATGGAGTTTGTTGGAATTGTAATTCTTCCGAGTATGATCAAAGACCGTTTAACAATCCGTCAAACGTTCCCGATTACTATACACCACCACCACCTTCGTTTTATTGCTATAATTGTGGAAACCCTTCCGAAGAAGGAATGCCGTGTGGGCGATGTTTTTGTGATGTATGTGGATATACCGATTGTATGTGCTATACTCCGAGTGCTGAAACGTCTTACGATTACGATCCGAGCTTTAATAATTATCCTCAAAATGATTTTTATGAGCAAAATTCGTATTACAATGGTGATTCATTTCAAAATACATCGAATTTTGAACATTGTGGGGGATCGTTTGAAAATTCTCATTATGAACCTAATTCTTGTTACGATTCTAATGGTTTTTACCAACCCCCACAAACTTTCGATTTTACTAATCAAATTTTTGAAATCAAATCAATGATCGATAAGTTGAAAGAGATGGTGACTAGTCGAATTACATCTACTCCCGAGCCTAATGTGAAATCAATGGAAGAACTTCTTGCCGAAGAAAGAAAATTCCAATTTTGTGAGTGTTGTATGTACGATGATGATTCTACGATTACGATCAATCTTAATCCTCAAAATGAATCTATCTCTTCTTCCGTAGAACCCGAGGACTCTCTTACAATGGGGGACGAGCATCTAAACACTATTCCGGTAATGGAATCGGACGAATTCAATAAGTCTAGTGTTGAGAACCTCGTCCCAATCCCAAGTGAGTCCGAGGAGAGTTCTAACGATGTTGAAAATAATCGTCTTGATAATCATATTGATACGAATGATATCCCGTTTGATGAAAATCGTGTTGAGATATTCTCCGATTCTGACGATGACGATTCTATATCTTGTGGAGAAATCGATTATGTTGATGAAGAACCTTCTGAGCTCGTAAGTTTAGAAGGAGAGAATGAAGAAGATGTCGAGACGGAAATACAAGATGAAGCTCTTCGTGAAACATTATTGAATATCAATCTTCTTATCTCTCGTATTGAGGCATTGAATGATCCACCGACTTTTTCTCCTATCCCCGATATGGATAGTGATTTCTTACCCGAGCTTGAAATTTTTCGATTTGAAGAGACGAGTAGTGGCAATCCCACTATTCATGCTGATATCTCTCTTCCGGATTATGAATGCTTTACTTCTGAGAGTGATTCTGTGCGAATTTCCGAATATCTGTTACGTGACCCTCTTTTAGAGGATGTCGATCGATTTCTTGCTACGGATGACTCGATACCACCGGGTGTTGAGAATGACGAGAATGTCCTTCACAGAAATATTCTTTCCGATTTGCTTTCTTCTCGTCCACCTGCAAAACCACCCGATATAGATTATGAATTCGGTACGAATGAAGATATTTTTAGAATGGTGGACGAGGTTTCTGAACTCGAATTTGCTTTTACCATCCGGGTGTTTCAACCATTTTATACATATCCCATCATTTCTTCTTTCCACTCCACCAGGAGTGAGGACACCATATTTGACCTTGGCATCTCTATCTTTTATGCCAAGTGGCCGTTTTATTTGCTCTCCCCAAGGACGAATTAATTCGGGGATCGAGTCAAGCTACGTGACTCGGAAATCAAAAACAAAGCGCTTCGTGGGTGGCAACCCATGCTTATCCAATTTCATCTTCTTATTTTTCTATTTTTTAACAAATAATGTGAGGAGGGGGTGCCTCTTCTACTCTTGTGTTCCGTGGTTGTTTGTGATGTTTGTTCAGGATTGTCCGTGATTTATGATAGCTCTCGTGCTCGTTATCTCTTCACTTGGAGTCTCATTCATCGATGCTCTTGGAAATCCTATATCCTAATCTTATCGACTAACGTTTTCTTTGGCATAATTAATAAACGGCTTAGAATTTTGTTAGGATTACCCTTACCTTTTAAACATTGAGGACAATGTTTCGTTCTAGTCAGGGGGAGGGTGAATCTTCGATTCGATTTTGACCTTGCATTTTTCACAAAAGTCGTGCACTCTTGCAACTCCGTTTTTCCACCAAAAATGAAAAAATTGAAAATTTCAAAAATTCTGAAGAAAAATCAATGAAAATGTCATGAAAAAGTACAAAAAATGAGAAAAATTAAAAAGTTGTGCAAAAATATAATAAAGTTTGAAAAAGTGTTTTGACACCTTGTTGACTTTCTTGCTGGCGAGAGTAGGAATAAATATTTTGACTTGACCGGGCGTGTTGAGCCCTAGCTTGTTCCCTTAACCAATGATAATCACATAAGCTTGTGCTAGTTTTGTACAACAGGAGCTATAAAATGCGAATTCTTTCTTAAGAATCTGCAAGTTCCCGTACTTGACTTTATACATGCGCAGCTTAAAAGCTTTCGCTAGTCTTTTACATCAGGAGCTAGAAAACGCGAATTCTTCTTCTAGAATTTGCAAGTTTCCGTAACTGACTTTATATATGCGTGGCTGATTATCGGATAAGTATTCGCGGGTTTCATTATTTGGAATCTTAAATTGCGAAGAGCGAGAAATGATAGAGTTTATTTAGAAGTTAGATGCTAAAAGTGGAGTAGTGGTTCTCTTTAGAGCTCATGAGAGGTACTTGTGGCTTTTTACTCCCATCAGATACGTCACCAATATATAATAGATGTTCTAGGTTAATTAGTGGTATTTCGGTTTGAATAATATTTAGTTCTTTGTTTTCTTAAGAGAATTTTTGCTTTAGAAGTTGGGTACATATCAAGGAACATCAAAAATAAGAGCAAAAAGTGAAAAAATCAAAAGTCAAAAGTTGATTATCTATGTGGTTTTGGAGCTACCCGATAAGCTTCCATTGATGTTATGAGAAAAAAGTCAAGAAAGAAAGAAAAAAAAGTGAAAAGTATGAAAAAAGTGAAAAAGTGAAGAATGAAGAAAAGTGAAAGTTGTAAGTATTGTTGAATAAGAGCTTATGTATAAATAAGTTGTTGGCACGTGAGGTGCATGTGATTAGTGATTAGTAATCAGTCACATGAGGTGCACGTGATTGTACTCCGCAACTTATATTTCTGATATTGTATGTACCAAAATTCCTTGATGTGGACCGAATTTCTATTGCAGTGGTTCTTAAGAGAAAATGAATAACTACTTATCGTTTTAACTTAGGTGTCACTATCGGACTAAAAATTATTGAAACGAGAAAATATGAAGCAATTCATTTCTCAACAAAATAAAATATTGAGATACAAAACCTAGGAAATGGGAGTAAGAAGTTTCCACAAGTAACTGTTATGAGTAGTGTTAGCATCTAACTTGTAGATAAGCTGTGATCTCGTTTGTACGCTTAGTTTGGGGACTTGTGAAAAATCAAGGATGACGATTTTTATCCGAACGGTCACTTTTCTATGAGAAGTGTTTCTACTCGTTGACCCTAACAATTATTGCAAAATAATGAAAGTTCAACAAACCGTCACGAGTATGAAGTGAGAAAAGTACAAAAATAGAAGTGAAGTGAAATAAAGGAATAAAAGGAAAATTTTGGAAAACGGAGCGTTTGCGGGAATAAATGATTTTGTAATCCCTTTTGAACCTCCTTGCTACTTTTCAAAGTTAGTAGGAAGAGTTATGAAATTATTTATCCCAAAAGTGTGAATTGATCACATTGCGTGAGGACGCGACAATACCTTAGTCGGGGGGATTTTGGTGAGTGCTTATTCACTCACTTTTATAAGACCAAAACCGGACTCAAAAGACCAAAAACTAATCGAATTATGCCAAATTTGTAGTGTTTTTGTGTTTGTGATATGCAGGTACGGATATTTTACAAAGTGACGAAAAATCATGAGAAAACAATGAAACCGAGCACGAGATGTGGAATGAGCGTAAAAAGCCAGAGTCGGGAAGAGTTTTGATTATATTTGAGCTCAAACTGTCAAGAATGGTCCTTGAAGTTTATGATGTTGTCAAAAGAAGCCCTTGGATATAGTTTTTGGAAATGACAGATTTGGTCCCTTAGATTTTCAAAGTTACACTTATGGTCCTTGTAATTATTTTGATTCATAACAACCGGATCCACAATACCAAAAACCAAATTAAACCCAATCCAATTAAAATAATCCAAAGCCCACATACCACAATCCCAGCCCACCACTTTAACCAAATTACCCGGTCCAATATTAATCCCTTGGTCAACGAAGTCAAAGGTCAAAACAATAAGAATCTATTTACCCGTACTCCCTTTTTCCCTCCACCCAAAATTCACCCAACCCAGAAATACATAAACCCTAGTTACTATTCATGTTACTAATTCCTGAAATTACCACAATTAAGGGCCAAATAGTCAATTCAAAAGTGATTCTAGAAGGTCAGAGCGTGTCAGAAGTTTGTCAGAGCAAAGAAGCACAAGGAATGACAGATGGCAGCGTTTAATTGGATGGGACGCGTCATATCAGTCAATCCAAGGGTTGATATTGATTTGGAAATGATTGGAAGAGATCAATGGTGCTCATGGGCTATCAACAAACACATGGTCACACGGATTGCCAACCTGGCAATCCGAGACCCAACCTCACTCTTCTCCTATATAAAGAAGCTTAGAGTAGCTTAGTAAGTGTGGAGTTTTCGAATAGCGAAGCTCTGCCAAAATATTTTCTTAGTTGTAATCTGGTGTAACTCTTCTTTATTTTAATGAAATTTAGCTTTATTTTGAATTAAATTTGTCTTAAATAGATTACTGCTTATTTTTTATTACTGCTTATTGAATGTTTTGTTGTTATTAAATAGTTTTCAATTCTGTTTCAAATAGCTTAAATCAACTTTTAAATCTTAGTCTTCATTATACTTCTATGTCATTCATATTAATCCATAAAATCATAAAAGAAAAAATATATATAGTTTTCATAGAAATTAGTTTTCATCAAAGCTTGTTTTTAAGTTTCATTCATCTCGTTTTAGTTTTAAAAAGCTTTTGTGAAAATGAATTTTAGAGTAAATGTAAATAAGCTTGATGGTCAAACTTAGTCAAATGTAATTGTCTTTTGGTGAATTAAGGTGGAATTGACAGGCCATTTTAGAAGTAGAAGATTGAGCCTGTCTAGAGACAGGCAAGCAAAGTGAGTCCCCCTCTGTTCATGCTGAGGGGGAGTGTGTTGGTAAAACTCTGATCCAAGTTACTTAACATTTGATTTTGATTTAATTCATTTTATTAGTAACTGTCATTGTTTGATTTAGTTGATTTGGAGATAGTTTTAGTTGTAGTGTATAGTATTATAGAGCTTATTTGATCTCTTCGTTGAAATTAAGCTCTTTGGATAGCCTTTGGTACTAGCTTATTATGATTTCAGTTTGGTGGATCTAGGTACTGCTTTTGTCTAGCTTTTCATGGCTGCTAATGGGGCTGCATACCCACTGCATTATCAGACCTGCCCAACAGCCCATTTCATAAGCTATATCTGTCTCATCAGTCTCCCTAGTGAGTTGTTTCTGTATAACTTCAGTTAGACTTTTAAATGCTTATCTGTCAGTCTCTTAAGGCCTTTTTCATTGCTTAAATCTTTTCCAAAACTACTTCATATTGATTTTTTTTTTTAGTTATTTAGTTGCTCTAGTAGAAGTATTCGTCCTTTATCTAACTTTAGTTTATGAATTTTAGTAGCTTGTAGGACTGCCATAAGTAGTTTTTTTTTTAGTTTCAATTAGTTTTGATTCTCTTAATTCATTGTTGGTCCACTGATGGTTCACATTAGCTTATTCTGAGCTTTTGTAAATTTCCTTTTAGATTGGCTTTTATAAAGATTGATTTTTTTCATAAGCTTGATTGATTTTTCAAAAAGAAAATATAAAAAAAAATAGTTTTCAAAAACTGACATGGCTGGGACGTGAGCCCATACCACCCAG
Source organism: Artemisia argyi (assembly GCA_030686995.1). Taxonomy (NCBI): domain Eukaryota; kingdom Viridiplantae; phylum Streptophyta; class Magnoliopsida; order Asterales; family Asteraceae; genus Artemisia; species Artemisia argyi. The sequence continues at coordinate 27,103,878 of CM060688.1, read as the reverse complement.
CTCACAAATTCACTCTTTACCACTGGCGCCCTTGGGACTTGTCTCAAGGGTCTTCCCTTTTTAATTCTTTTATTAGTTACTTAGTTTTTAAATATATTAAGTTTTACAAACTGTTTCAGTTTATTTTCAGCTTATTAATTAGCTTTTCCCACTTTTTATAATTTTCCCATGTTTCTGTTATATAAATAGACTTTTAGAAAATTTTTGGAATTTTTCACTTTCCTTTTACTATTTTTCCTGAATTGTTTTCTTTATTTTAGTATTTTAATCATTATAAATAAATAAAAAACTCAAAAAAATATTTTTCTTTTTCTTAAAATTCTTTTTATTAGTTTAATATTTTTAGAAAATTGTTTCACATTTGTAGGATCATTTTTAGAATAAAAGTCGCGTTTTATTTTGTACATTATGTTTGAAATTTACGTTTGCATTTCCATTTTCACGTTTTCAACATCTGTGCATATATAGGTTGTACATTCTACTTATTTCACTATTACTTTTCATTATTTGAATTCCAAAATTATATTTTTCACTTTACCACTTTTCACGACTCGATTTCGCGATTCGATTATTCCTGATTCCATTCTACCTTCGTTGAGAAAACGACCCGGGAAATACTTTCACCGGTATTTCTTCGGAAACACAAACCTATACTATAAACGACAACATCAGTTCCAGAAACCAAAACACGAAAAATAAAAATTTTCGAGGGCGGCCCCCTTAATGTTTAAGGGGACCGGCAGCATAATGAAGGGCGGCCCCCTTAATGTTTAAGGGGGCCGACCATCTGATTACTCCAACCCGTTTTTCCTCAATTCCTCTTGCCAATCACTCCACATTTTCATACTCTTCTTCCCCTGCTACTGCTGTGACGAAAACCAAAACCCAAAAACTTTAATCACTTCCAAATCTCATAATTCGGGTTAATTCGCAAAGGGCAAATTCATCTAACACAATCACCATTACGTATTGTAAGTTTTCATAACACATTTCATATAATTCCATCAAATTTGGTCAAACTCATGATTATGCATGTTTTATTAATTTCTTCAAATTCACAATTTCTTTCAAATTGAGTCGTAATTCTCCATAACTAAATGCTTCCCCTAAGATATAAATGATTAATCAACAATAGAAACTAGAAATTATAAACCCCCTTGTCGAAAATTTTTGAAAAATTTCATATACTTCTTTTCAAAAATTTTGGTAAACACATTGTTGAATAATGCTTTGAAAACTTATTAAAACTAATCACATTATACTTTTATAACTTGTAAAACATGAAACTATATTTTTCGACCAAGTAAAAATATTTTTGTTCACAATAAGGGGGTGTTTGGATTATGTCCAAATACTATCGAAACTTAGTCATTATAATTTTTATAAAACATTGTCATGATTATAAATCTAAAACTTGTAAATCGGACTTGTCAAGATATATAACTCATATATATATTGACATACAAGTAGTGTAAGTGGATAGTTAAGGAAGCGTTTGGTTTAATACTAAAGATGACATTTTTGAGTCAAAATACAAACCATCTTTTTCGAAAACAAATCACATGCATAAGAAACTCGTAAGAAATGGCTAGTTTTACAACCCAATGTAAATCTAGTAAATTTCATGATATATTAAGATGTTTAAAAGGGCGTTTGGATTTGTCCATAACCACTTACTAAACATCATAAAATATATCTAGAACGAGTTAAAAACAATATTGAGGAACATGGTAAACTACTTCCTAGTAGGGCAGAGCATCGGTTCAAAACCGACCCGACCCGACAAAACCGAAAACCGAAAATCATGTTTGGGCCGAACCGAAACCGAACCGAATATGGTCGGTTCGGTTCCGTTTTATGTCGGGTCCGTCGGTTCGGTCCGGTTCACGTGTTTTTGTGTGTGTTTTTGTCGGTTTTGGGCTGAACCGAACCGAACCGAACCGAACCGAAACCGAAAACCATGAAAACCCAAAACCGAAACCGAACCGACGGGCCGTCGGTCCGGTTCGGTTTTTGTCGGTTCGGTCCGGTTCGTCGGTCCGGTTCGGTTTTAAGCATTCGATGCTCACCCCTACTTCCTAGGATTAGTGTCGAAGTATGTTTAAGTTCCAACATAAGTCTTAACAATATATATATATATATATATATATATATATATATATATATATATATATATATATATATATATATATATATATATATATATATATATATATATATTTCTTCATTTATATTTATTTTGGTCTTTTGTATTGTTGATTTGTTTAGGTGAAAATGCCAAAAGCGACTACCGAAGATCTTTCCCACACCAAAAACTACATTCCCAAAGTTTCCCAACTCCCTACTACATCTCCTTCCATTGGACGTATATATCGTGAAATTGAAGATAGAAACGTTCATGAGGGACGTGTAGTAGATCTACCCTTTGCTCAATCCGACTACATTGATCGCTTGTTTTCAAGCATCAACCTCAATTGCCTTTATGAAATTAATGAACCAATCGTTCCGCGTTTCATAGTCGATTTCTATAGCCAAGTCACCGTCCAAACCAATGATCTTGGTTTCATCACCATCTCCTTCATGATTCAAAATGAATTCATCACCTTAACTCTCGAACAATTTGGTCAAATCCTCCAAATTCCTTTCAGAGGTCAAGCCGTTTTCACAAACGAGTGGGACCTCGAATCTCTTCATCGTTGTAAACCAACCTTTGGTCCTTATCTATCCGATATCCCTCATCCCGACAAAATTCGTCAAATCCTTGGTGTGGAACGTGCCACTACAACCCGAAAAATAAAATCCAAAAACGTTCAAATCTCTTCGTACCAACTTCTCCACAAAGAATTAGGCCCCCACATGAAGCGTTGGGAAGAACTCATTCGTGAGAATGCGTTTGGTACTAGAGGTCACCGGGACCATCTCCCGGCGTGCCTTGCTCACATGTTGTATTGTATAGTTGTCGAAAAGCCGTACAATTTGGCCTACTTCTTTATCAAACGGATTGAGTGTGCTAGAAAAACTCCCAAAGCCAATCTTCCATATGGAATGTTCCTCACTCGTCTCTATCGTCATATTATCGAGTACTGCCCCGATCTTGACAATAGCATCTATGAGTCCATCTATCCCACCTTACGTTCTCTCGTTCTAAAACAAGCTCGACGAACACGAAGTGACAAGGGAAAATCTCGTCGTCATAGCTTTCATGGATCATCTTCTAGACAAGATGATGACGATCAGGAGGAAAACATCCATGATGCTAGTACCCCTTCATTTCCTGAGTTCGTTGACAATTTAGAGGATCTTGACTATCCCGAGTATTCTACCCCATCTCCTAGTGATCAAACCGAAGAAGTGCTTCATGAACGAACTACCGAAATGCTTAGAAGACAAAAGAGTTTGCATGAAGAAGTTAGAGGTGGCTTCAAATCTATCGGGAAGACATTGAAGGGTATCTTCGGGAAGAAAAAGAGATGATGTGCTTGGATTATGCTTGTTGAACAATATTTATTTTTATGTCTTGTGTGCTATTTGTCCGAAGTATATTCGGAAGTACTTGTTATTTTCTTGGATAATTGTTTTGAGTACTTAATTAGGTTGTTAACTTGTTTATTTATGTTTAATATATGCTTATGAATGCATGCTTTATCCATTTATATGCTTGCATGATTAGTTTATATATATAACATGTATGCTTTCTAATAGACCAAAACAAATGTGAAATGTCCAAATAGAGCTTGTTGCAAAAACAAAACAGAACATAACATTTTTCCAGAAAATTTTTGAAAAATTTTGATTTTTGGGTCGTCAGATGGGCAGCCCCCTTAAAATTAAGGGGACCGGCCTCCATTTAAGGGGACCGGCCATCTGGAACAGTTTTTACACTGTTCTCTTTTGCACCTTGTGATCTCTTTTGCTAGTCCCAGCTACCATTTCCCTTAAAAACTAAACTGATTTTGGAATATAACATTACAATTTCAAATTGATTTCACTTCTAAACATGTTTTCATCCTATATAATCCCCATGCATGTTTAATTCTCATTCCATCATCCTCAACCTTCATCAAACATCATCTTTTTATCATGTCATCACCAAGAACCACCTATTCAAACAATGCCAAGAAACAAAAACTTGTCATTATTCCACCAAAACAACTATTCATTGATCTTACAAATGAAGACAACACCACCCCATCACCACCACCTCAATGCTCATCTCCTAGTGCACGAAATGCACCCTCCAAAACACCATCAACAAATGGAAATTCCACTTCCTCCATACCATCCACTTCATCCATAAATGACTACATAAACACCCACTTATCTCCTCCAACAATTGATCAACCATCACAACCTACCAATGAAAACATAACTCTTGCACTCACTCTCTCATTATCACCATTAACACCTCTTGATGCACACTTCTCATCATGCCCAATCAATCCCCCACCCTATAACCCCGTCCCATGGAGCTTACTTGAAGCTCATGGAGATACTTGCCTTTGTTGCATTCACAACCGAACAATTGTGTTCGGACTAAGAGATGAAATGCAATACATGTTTTTTCACATTGAAAACTTGTTGAAACAACCACCAACAACAAACACAACTCCTCCACCACCATCAACAAACACTCCTCCACCATCACCATCTCCATGTTCACCATCCATTCCTCCAAATTAAACATGCTTGGTGTCTTCAAATAAAATTGTCTTAAACCATTTTGATGGCAAGCTCTAGAGAGGATTCTCATGTTTGAGCTTTGGTTTATTATTTAAGTGCTGATTGTAAGCCTTTAAGGCTTTTGTTAGTTGCATTACTTGTTATGTTTGTTAATGTAATGCTTGATGTATCTATTTAACTTTATTAATGGTATGGTTATGTTTAGTCTCTACTCTTGCATGCTATATACATATATATGTTGCTTGTCCACTAAATATTTTTGCAAGATATCCATATCTCTATTTCTTCTTGACCTCAAAACGAGGGGGAGTATACTTCAAGGGGGAGCTACTATACTATCGGGATAACCTTTTTGATGCTAACAAAAAGGGGGAGAATTGATATAAACTCACAATAATACTTGTATATATACTAATTTTCGATTAATGAGTTTAGATTTTGTAATCATCAAAAAGGGGGAGATTGTTGACATAAATAATGCATGAAAACGTTATTTATATTTTTCGATATCTCTATATTTTGACGATCATAAAATGTAAACTCATCAAACGTAAGATTACTACGTAAACAAGTATTAAGCTAGTTTATATCACTATATCCAACTTAATCACTTAAGGTATGGATAAACAAGTGTTTAATACATCTCATGATCAAAGGGGTATTTAATTAACTAATACAAAGTTTATTTAATTATATAAACTTATTACATATTTTTGAAAAATACTTTTGGTAATAAAGAAAAATGTTTTAATCATACTAAATATATGATTTCAAATTTTTAACCAAAATCAGTTAGTTTTTCACCAAATAAACTTTCCCCACTAAAAAACAAAAATTCTGGCCGTTACAGCTGGTAAGGGGGCCGCCCTTGATTTAAGGGGACCGGCCACGCTCCTCTGTCAGAATTTGTTGCCTATAAATACCACCTCAATTCTGGAATTTTACCTCACCTTTTGCACGAAATTTTCAGATCTCAAAACTCTCTAAACATCCTCTAAAACCCTTTGATCATTTGTATATTAATCCTTGTTTCAAGTGATTCAATCCCTTGTCATCCATCCTCATCCAAAGTGCAAAAGAAGAACACTCCTTCTACAACTAAGTTCAAGAAGTATTGAAGAGTAGTTGTGCATAGTGTGTGTGTGTGTGTGTATATATATATATATATATATATATATATATATATATATATATATATATATATATATCATTTGTGAAGTTGTGTTGTGTTTGTAATAAGTAGTTTAGAAGAAATAGAAGTTGTGTAGGAAGTAGAAGTTGATTAGTAGTGAAGTAGTGTAGTTGTGAAGAACATAGGTGTGAAGTAGATTGAAGTGAAGAAGATAGGTGTGAAGAAGATAGGTGTGAAGTAAATAGGTGTGAAGAAGTTGTGTAGAAGTTGTGATCAAGTTGTGACGTAGTTGTGGTGTGTAAGGTTTTCTCCGCCATAAGGGAGTTTGTTGACATAGTGAAGAAAACTCTCGAGTAGGTGACTCGGGGAGTGGAGTAGGAACAAGGAAGGTGACCTTGTAGCCGAACCACTATAAATCCTTGTGTTGTGGTTTGATCTCTCCAACTCTTTTCATTACTTACTTACTTACCTTTACTATATTAGCTTAGTTAGTTAGTTACTATATAATTGTTCATATAGTGCAAGTATTGAGATCACATAAACTAGAATCGAAGCTTTTAAAACAAACTTGCTTTTATAAATTTTAAAAGGACGTAAAACTATTCAACCCCCCCTTCTAGTTTTCCACAGAGAGGACCTGAGTTTACTTGGGAACGGGAAGATCAGATGAGGGCTAAGTACCCGCACTTGTTTCTTGAGTAGAGTTCAGGTAGTGGATCCAACTGAATTTCGGGACGAAATTCTTCTAACGGGATGATACTGTGAGAACCCATAGTCCCATACATTCCGGTTAGTCAATCTCTATCTGATCTAGCATTTATCTATACCTAAGTTCTTTAAGTCACATCTTACTTTTCAAGCCTTAACGTAACAAACATAAAACGTACTCAAAAGTAACTTTAGTATTCATCCGAGTTTTAGACTACTATAACCTAAATGTTCGAACAAATGATACTACGAAATAAACCCTACATGTTCTATACACTAGGCTTCTAAATTTAAGCTTAAAATTTACAATTATATATTCTAAATATTTATCCACATCTTAAGCACAATATAGGTGTGCATGCATATTTTAAACCGACCTATAATCCGTAAAGTACAAGTTCAATTTACCTAACAATTTAAAAACTTCACCAAAACTCAGTCCCATGTAATCCCGTTTTTATCTCAAGTCATGTTGGAGAATAGGTCACAAAAACAGTTATATAACACAATGACCTCTCCATCTCTTCACATTATACGGATCTAAACAATTCTCTCACACACATAGTCATTCTACGTCCTATAACTTCCTAAGTCCTTTAAAGAAAGATAGCAGATTATAGTTCGAAATAAGGGTGTTAGAGCGCGATACTTGGTGTGGTCGCGAGGGTGATCGTGGTAACTTGGTGTGATCGCGGGGTTATTCGTTAGGTTGTTCGTGTGGTTTTATTCGAGGGTTCTTGTTTTGTTCGAATAAAGTTTCTAGTTTTTGGGTTCTTTGGTCCTTCATTCGTCTATCTTTTCGACCCAAAGGTATAACCTACCTTTGTTCTTTGTTCTCTCGACATGTGCACATAATATATTATGATTCGTAACCTGAAACTAAAGCTAGGATCGGTTTAAAAAGAATATGAATGAAATGTTATTATGTTACTTAAAATGAGGATATAAATGTCACATAAAATGATGCAAAGTAGCGCATGAAATGATGATAGAGGAACGTATTCGTTGATCTTGTTTATGGGTTGTTTCGAATCTGTTATCTACGATTGGTTCTGATCTATTGTTACTCGACCTTACTATGTTTTTTTTGTATATAATCGAATGTGAGTAAAATACCTGTTTGAAAACCTGGAACCCAGCATATGAAAATGAATTAAAAACCAGCATGTGTGTCAAATAATATTTGGGTCGAATAGGTTTATTTAGGGTGTGTTTGGTTTGGTTATGTTGTGCATGGTATAGAGTGTAAAAAGTCTGGAACTGGGCAGTCTTGTGTACATGTAAAACAGGTCCAAAATGGTGTCGATGGTGAGTTTTAAGTGTGATTTTATGTGAGGATATGTTGTGTCTTTTGGCTCGTAAAATCCATGTTAGTGTGGCTGTAAATTGTGTGTTGTGTGTGGTGTAGTGTGTGTGGTATTATATGGGTCGATAAAACATGAGTGTGAGTGTGTGATCAGAGAGTTAGGAATTTGGTTATTTAGTTTCTTCATTTGTCTCATTGAGTTATAAGTCGAATAGGGTATGTGGGTCAGATGGAGTAAATATAAAATGTGTAAAGGAGCTGTTTAGTGTGTGTATGGTGTAATTGTGTATGAGTTCGAATGGTAATAAATATAAGTATATAAGTTTGTGAAATAAGAGTCGTATCGAACCTGTAGAAAGTGTGAGTATTTAGATGTCGAGTCGGAGGTGAAAGCTAAACGTGTATACGTGCGTGTGTGATTTTGTAATCTGTTTTGGGGAGGATAAGGTGTGTGAGTGTATAACATATGAGTGTCGTGTATGAGGAAGAGTGTGTGTCTCTTCTTCTTTAAGGTCGAGCAAGTTTAGGTGTGAGTTCTAATTTAAATAACACGAAAGCATTTTTCAAATTTTAAGTTGGTCACTTATAAATTAATTTACGTTTCAAACCCTAAACATTTATAAGTTTCACTTTTACTCTTCAATGTTGCTAAATTTGCATGATAAACCTTAAACTATGAGACTGGATATATTAAACCTTTAAGTTTATTTAATTATCATTTGTAACCTTAAAGTATCAAAGTTAAAAATTCTGAAAATTTACTAAATACGAAAAGTTAATAACTATAAAAGTTAATATATTAGTAAAAATGACTTTAAACTATAATAAACTTAGAGATGGTCTATTAAGTAATGTGTGATACTTATATTGTGTAGATCCACTGGAGGAGTAGCCGGGATTCTTTGTTTTATTCACTGTGATTCACTATCTTGGATTTGGCATTGTCTTTTTGACTTCGAGGTGAGTTTTCGTGGCCCAATTTTCACTTATGTTTTTTCTTGGGGGAGAATGATACTCAAACTCATTTTTATGCTGTGCTCAATCTTTTATTTTTACTGGACAAGTTGTGTGCTTATAATTATGCTAGGTGCATTAGTAGTATTATCTGTGTGTTCATATGTCAATGGATTTAGTTCCCCTTGACATACCACTGTGTGTTCTGACTCATGTATTAGCTCCAGCTGGTAGGCTTGCATGTTATGCTCGTTTTCCGAAATGAGGAGTGTGATGATGGTTATTTGGGAGGATTCATATTGTGCTACTTGCTCTATGCTATTTTATTATATTCACCCTTGTCCTAAACACCTATGCATGGCAACCTAGTTTTGTTTACTTTAAACCCACTAACTCACCAACAATATGTTGACATTTTCGAGTATCATTTTCAGGTGAAGCGAATAAGATTGCTTAAGGAGTTGATTACTTGCATGGTTTAGCAAGAGACCTTAGGCATTTATGACTATGGATGTTTTTAAGGCTTTTGGAGACTTTGATTTCTAGTTTGGATGTTATGACTTTGTTTAGTGTATTCTTACCCGTTTTGGGAGACTCTTTGATATTATATGATTATGTTGTTATGTACCGACTATCCTCAACACAAGTTCCATGCTTGTTCAGGAGTCGTCATGACATTTGACGTTGTTTCACTTAGTGTATTCTCTATTGTTATTACCATGTGTTATGACGATTCCATTTCTCGTTACACACTTACACCTCGAGTTTCCGCCTTTGCGGGGTGTAACATTTTAACCGATTTTTTACGTTTTCATCCATTTTTTTACGTTTTGGTCAAATTTTTTACATTTTCGTCCGATATTTTAGGTTTTCGTCAGTTTTTTTACGTTTTCATCGGATTATTTATGTTTTCGTCAGTTTATTTATGTTTTCGTCAGATTTTTTACGTTTTCGTCCGATTTTTTACGTTTTCGTCTGATTTTTTACGGTTTCGTCCATTTTTTTACGTTTTCGTCTGATTTCTTACGTTTTCGTCAGTTTTTAACGTTTTGTCAGAATTTTTACGTTTTTGTCCATTTTTTTACGTTTTCTTCAGATTTTATACGTTTTCGTCTGATTTTTCACGTTTTCGTCCGATTTTATACACTTTCGTCAGCTTTTTTACGTTTTGTATGTTTTTTTTTAAGTTTTCGTCAGATTTTTTACGTTTTCGTTCGATTTTTTACGTTTTTGTCTGATTTTTTACGTTTTCATCCGTTTTTTACGTTTTTGTCAGATTTTTTACATTTTCGTCCGCTTTTTTAAGTTTTCGTCCGTCTGTTTACGTTTTCGTTTGATTTTTTACATTTTTGTCCATTTTTTATACTTTTCCGTCCGGTTTTCTTACGTTTTCGTCAGATTTTTTACGTTTTTGTCCGATTTATTTTCGTTTTCGTTTGTTTTTTACGTTTTTGTCTATTTTTTTACGTTTCCGTCAGATTTTTTACGTTTTCGTTTGATTTTTACGTTTTGTCCAATTTTCTTACGTTTTCGTCTGTTTTTTACGTTTTCATCAGATTTTTTACTTTTTTGTGCTTTTTTTATGTTTTCGTTGGTTTTTTTACGTTTTCGTCCATTTTCTTACGTTTTCACTTGTTTTATTATGTCTTCTTACGTTTTCGTCATTTCTTTTATGTTTTTACATTTTTGTCCATTTTTTATGTTTACTTACGTTTATTTACATCTTCGTCTATTTTTTACATTTTCGTTAGACGAAATCTAAAAAACGTAAATAAGGATGAAAACGTAAATAAAAGATGAAAATGTAAAAATCAGACAAAAACGAACGAAAACGTAAAAAATCATAATATAATGTAAAAATCATAAAAAATGAAAACATTAAAAGATGGACAAAAAATAAAAATCTGACGAAAACGTAAAAAAAAGGACGAAAATGTAATAAAACGGACGAAAACGTAAAAAACCAGACAAAAACGTTAAAAAATGGACGAAAACGTAAAAAGTCAGACAAAAACGTAAAAAATCTAACGAAAACGTAAAAAAACGGACGAAAACATTAAAAAAGTTAAAAAAAAATATGATGAAAACGTAAAAAAACAGATGAAAACGTAAAGAAACGGACGAAAACATAAAAAATCTGACGAAAACGTAAAAAAATAAATGAAAACGTAAAATACTGACGAAATCGTAAAAAAAAACTTGCAGAAACATAAAAACCAGACGAAAACGTAAAAAAACAGATGAAAACGTAAAAAATCGGACGAAAACGTAAAAAATCTTGCGTAAATGTAAAAAAAACGGATGAAAAGGTAAAAAAAATCTGACGAAAACGTAAAAAAAATAGACAAAAACGGACAAAAACGTAAAAAATCATACGAAAACGTAAAAAAACAGACGAAAACGTAAAAAAACAAATGAAAACGTAAAAAATCGGACGAAAACGTAAAAAATCTGGCGTAAATGTAAAGAAAAAACGGATGAAAAGATAAAAAATATGACGAAAACGTAAAAAAACAGACAAAAACGTAAAAAAATAAGACGAAAACGTAAAAAAAAACAGAGGAAAACGATATTTGATGTTATATTTTAGTTTTTTAATTCTTTATTTTCTCGTATTAGATTTTTTTTGTTATTTCATAATTTAGTTGGTTAGTTTATAATATTTGTTTTTGTGTTTTGAAGATGTTTTTTTTATATTACTAAGGTGAATAGTGAAATGAGATATAAATCAACAACACTTAAACATCTTTTCTAGTTTTGCAAAATAAAAAACACAAACACATTTTTCTCATATTAAACGTGTTTTTTAATTATTCCATTATTTTGTAGAAATCAAACTCTCCTCCCTTTTCCTACAAAACAAGAAATATGAAATGAAAGAAAATGTTTTCTAACTAAACGCCACCTAGTTATCTCTTTAAAATTTTGGGACACCTTTATATCAATATTTTGTCGATCGCAATCATAAATCCAACTAATCCATATTCTTTTTGTTTTGTCTGACTCGAGAACGCAAACAAGATTGTCTGATATCCTGTCTTTTCTTTCTTTGCCTTGCCCCTTCTTTTCTTTTCCTACCATCCTAAACTCGAGAACGCAATGGTAAAGTGAGTTTGAGCCTTGTGCTCTATCACAACTCAATCTCTTATTAAAATATTATTTACTTATTTATCCACGTATACAATCAATCTTAACTTTTTCACCATTTATCAATAGCCCAACCTAACATATAATATTATTTCTTATTTAATTTAATCACTTAAAACAAATAAGAAAAGAAACTAAGTCACAAAAATACCAAATCTAGCCATGTGAAATATTTAACCTCATAAGAATTATAAGCACAAATACAACCATAATCCAAATAATATCAATATTTGAGCCAATGTGACGCGAATCAAAACGACAACACACGCGGCATTTTCGACGCTCTATATTATATATAGTAATCGATCAAAAACCAGACCTGTAGTTAACTAAATTCGTTCCATACTCAAATTCGTCCTATTACTTAGCTAAATTTGGATCCCACAATCCTTATATCAATACCAGCCCAATCAAAAGATTAATCAAATTTCAGCCCATTGCCAAATTTAATCCAAATAGAGCTAACCCTAAAATTTAGGATATAAATGAGTCATTAGATCTAATACCCTAAACTCACTCCACTAAACAATAGTGTAATCCAAACCCTTCATATCCACTTCCAAGTTTTTTTACACACACGCTTCATTCGATCGCCGCAAACAACCCATCACCTAACGAAGTAACGCATGAACCCGACGACAACGTGACCATGCTGGACGCGTTCGATATGTCATCTAAGAATAATAATAACCAGAGTCAAACTGTCCCTCCTACTTCATCATCAGCTTCCACGTCAACAGTTCATCATCATCACGAGTTTAATCAGGATACTTTACAACAATGTCTCAAAGGGATGATTGATACAGCGCGTGAGTCATGGACTTACGCTATCTTCTGGCAGCCATCTGTCATTTATCAATACTCAGGTCCTTCCATACTAGGCTGGGGAGACGGGCGCTACAAAGGCGAACCAAATAAACAAAAAATAGTCATATCAACCGCTTCCTTAACTGAACAACAGCATCGTAAAAAAGTACTCTGTGAGCTTAATTCCTTGATATCCGGAACACTAGTGCTAGAAAACGATCTAGTAGGTGAGGAAGTGACTGATACTGAGTGGTTCTTTTTGATATCTATGACACAGTCTTTTGTTAACGGAGTTGGACTCCCTGGACAAGCGATGGTAACGAATCAGCCAGTTTGGGTCGCCGGACGTGAACGTTTGATGGTGTCAAACTGTGAAAGAGCACGTCAGGGAGGAGGGTTTGGATTACAGACTATTGTTTGTATTCCTTCAGCTTATGGTGTGATCGAGTTAGGTTCGACTGAGTTGATATATCAAAGTTCGGATATTATGAAGGAAGTTAGACTAAAGGTAATCATCAAACCAGCTCACCTTCCACATCAATGCCATGGGCTCTTAAATGTTATGAACTTGTTGACATTAGGGGTGTTCACGGATCGGGTAATATTCACAATAACCGAAAACCGAAACCGAACCGAAACCGAAAAAAACCGAACCGAATTTGTAACCGAACCGAACTAAATATTCGGTTATCGGTTTGGATATGGGTTTGGCAATAAAAACCGAAAATATATAAATATATATTTTTTTTATGTATTTATATATAAAAATAATCAATAAAAGTCTTTTTTTACTATAAATATAACATATTTAAGCTTGAAAAAAAAATTGTTCTAAAAATATATATAATTAAATGAAAAAATAATTAAAATTAGGTAATTCTGGTTATTCGGTTCGGTTTTCGGTTATAGGGGTTCGGTTTTCGGTTATTCGGTTCGGTTGAATCAAATTTGAATTCGGTTCGGTTCTGGTTTGACCCAGAAAAAAAAATTAACCGAACAAACCGAATAACCTGATAACTGAACCGATGAACACCCCTAGTTGACATTGACTTAGGCTATGTTTGGCAAAAGTAGCAGTGAGCTGTGAGCAGTAGCTGCTGAACACTAAAAATCAAAAAGCTCATCGTTCACCGCTCATTGCCCAAAAAAACTCCAAAAAGCTTTGTGCCAAACATAGCGTTAATGTTAAATTAGTCGGTTTGCTTATAACGGCCAATTTTTCACTGATGTATTCTACATAGTTGCTTTTAAGGTTGAAAATCATTTTTTTCTCCATCTGTTTTTAAAATATACCCTCTTTATTTATTTGATAAATGTAAAACTCCGTATTTATTTGAGTAAAGAATAACTGCTTAGGGCTCTTAATAATTTGAATTCATTGACACCAACAGATGTTTGTGACTGTCTTCTCTATATCAGTTTAGGGTTATCTTTTTTCTTTTCATCTTGGTGTTTATATGTTTATTTTAGTTAAAAAGGTTAAAGAAACAAGATCAAGGATTATCGGGGGATCTCACTCCATACAATATAGCTCCTCTTGAAGCAACATCTCTTGCAAATGCTATTGATGTTAGTAACTGTCTTCTCTATATCAGTTTGGTGTTATCTTTTTTCTTTTCATCTTAGTTTTTATATGTTTATTTTAGTTTAAATTGTTAAAGAAACAAGATCAAGGATTGTCGGGGGATCTCACTCAATACAATATAGCTCCTCTTGAAATTGATGTTAGTAACTGTCTTCTCTATATCAGTTTGGTGTTATCTTTTTTCTTTTCATCTTAGTTTTTATATGTTTATTTTAGTTTAAATTGTTAAAGTAACAAGATCAAGGATTGTCAGGGGATCTCACTCAATACAATATAGCTCCTCTTGAAGCACCATCTCTGGCAAATGCTATTGGGCTCTACCCAGAAGTAAGCTTGAATGACCTTTTTGGCTATATAGTTGTTTTACATATCTTTTTAATCTCGTGATGCTCTTTGGGCAGTCTTTTTTTTACTAATACCTCTGTTATGCTTTGCGGATATAGCATGCATGAAAGCGGAGATTAAACCAATAACAATGATCAACCTAAGTAGATATTGAGAACAAACAATGCATATGACGCAAGATTTAGGTGTAAATTTCCTATTTGAATAGGAGGATAAACCAAGGCGATGACCATGAACAAGTCACTATAATGAGATAATGAGTAAAAGACCTTCAAAGGTGCACAAGCCAAGTATAAATGAGATTTACAACTAAACTCTCAATATGACTCTAATTAAACAATAAAATACAGGGATGAAAAATTATAGTGTGGGATTAATTAATGAATTGGTGGATAGGTAACTAATTCCATTAAGCTGGAATATAAGGACATTTTAATTTTTTAGAGATAAGACATAATCCATATCAATCTGCTTGTGAGTAAGTGGGTCAACCTTCATTGACTAGCATGTATAATTCTATGAAATTCTCAAGTTATTTTTGGTTTAAGCATTCCAAATCCTTATTTTAGGCAATCAACTTTGATTTGAAGCTCACTCTGGCAGTTGCTAATGAAGATGGTGATAACATAGATGGGAAGGAAGTAAAGTTGGAGGATGTGGGAAAAGAAGGGGGGTCGGCATCAAGACCAAAAGAGTGGCAGTACCTCGAAATGTCCTTAGAAGAGATAACACAGGCAGCCAAAAATTTCCAAGATTGTATTGGAAAAGGTGGATATGGTCTTGTATACAAAGGAAAGCTCTACAAGTCAGGTAAACCTATCCCGGTGGCTATAAAGCGGTTAAATGAGCAGTTTGGACAAGGGCAAAAGGAGTTTTTAACTGAGATTCAATTACTTTCTGGTAAAAAACATCCAAACTTGATATCTCTTCTTGGCTATTGTGAAGAAGATAAAGAGAAAATTTTAGTTTATGAATATGCACAGCGTGGAAGTCTAGATCAATATTTGAGGCGTGACAATACCACTAAGTCTACTCTTACATGGCACCAAAGACTCAAATTATGTGCTGGCGCGGCTCGTGGGTTAGATCACCTCCATCATCATTTTGGAAAGCATATCCGCATAATCCATCGCGATATAAAAAGTACGAATATATTATTAGATGAAAATTGGGTTGCAAAAATTTCTGATTTCGGATTATCTAAGTTAAGTTTGGCTGGATTAGATAGAAGCACTGTTATTTCCCATCCATGTGGCACAATGGGCTATTGTGAACCAGAATACATAATTACTGGCATCTTGACGAAAGAGTCGGATGTATATTCTTTCGGCATAGTACTATTTGAAGTATTATGTGGAAGATTGTGCATTAGAAAAGACAACGATGGTATCTTATCATCAGGCCCTTTGGCTAAAGAGTTCTATGAAAGGAAGAGATTGGAGGAGATTATTGATCCTAGTTTGAAGGAACATTTCTGTTCAGAATCTGTGAATAAATTTTCAGAAATTGCGTATCGATGCTTGCATTATGATTGAAAGCAACGGCCTCCTATGGATCTTGTCGTGAAAGAGCTTGAACACTTGCTCGAAATGGAAGTATGAATTCTTAATGCAGATAACTATAGTTTGGCTGAAACCAAAGGTTTATTGGCCTAGCAGTATGTGAGTTGCCCATCAACCTAGAGGTTGTGGGTTTAAGTCTCGTCGGAGACATGTGAGATAGGCGGTGTAGATTGTAAAAATTGCCATTCAAAAAAATATATATATTAAAGTTTTTTTTGCTGAAACATATCTTTGTATTCCTTGGGTAAATTTTATAAAATTACGTTTTTCATGGCCCTGCTTATTTATACTCTGTTTTGCCTAATTTGGTGGCTCCATTGGACGTTTAGGCAGCTAAACAGGTTAAACTTACATGGATCTAGTTAATTATCAGTGCTATTTTTTTATGGTGCTATACAGTTATGCTTAACTAGTTTTGGAGCTCAGGTTTCATAATTTTTATGATTTTTTTTTTTTTTTTTTTGGTTAACATACTTAATTAGAAGTTTGAAAACAAATACTAGTTATTTCTCATTAGAATTTTTGGACACCTATATCAATATTTGTCAATAGCAACTATAAATCCAACTAATCTATAGTCGTTTTAGGTTTCAATTCTTTTTGGCACTTGTATGCAACTGCATGAATCAATCAAAATTTGTTTTATATGCTAACAATAAAGATCTTACGAAAAGTGGAGACTTAGAGGTAAACTGTAAAAAGTAGTCATCACATGGTGACGAGTGTCTCCTTTTTACTCTTGTCACCTTTTTTTTTTTCTACTTTCACTCTTAAGTTTTCTTTACTTATCATTATTTTCCTATATTTGATATATCAAATTTTTTCATAAAATTTTAATTATATGATGATGGTGCTGAATGATAATAATGGAGCCTGCGTTTATTTAGTGTATTCTGGCATGTTTAGGTGTCAGTCTTCATATAGGTGTAATCTGTTGGTGTGTAGCTTGTATTTGTGAATTAGTCGCCCGGACGATTTATAGAGCTAGTTATAAGTAGTTTGATATAGTGATCATAACCCCTAGCGGCAAGGACATTTGTATGCTTAATTATACTGGGAGAAGTTTCTCGAGGCGGATCATTAGTAAACAGCTAAGAAGAACTACTGGATTTTCACATGATACAAGGATCAAGTATTCATTGACCATATAATCTGGAACTATATTTGGGACTTGTATTTGTTAAAGTTGATGTTTTGGAACTTGGAAGAGTGTAAAACCCTGTTTGCTAAGTTATGAAATCGGAGGTTATGATCAAAGAAATGCATAGCATTATTAGAGAGGTCTTAGCTGTGTGTATAATTAGCTATTGCCACAACCCCCTATCCCTCCAACTATGCTAGCTGTACCATAACTGATTATATATGACTTTAGTTTATGATGTTATGTAAAGCTTTTGTCCTGCCCAAAACTATATTTGGAGGGTGTTTAGGATGACAGAATACAGATACGTCCCAGTAGATATACATCAAGAGGCTGAACCTGTGCATGGTGATGGACTGATGGGTCCAAAATTTACCCCCTTTTCTTTTCATTGCTCAAAAATGAAGACATTAGTTACTTACACGAGAAAACAAATCATAATATAGTATATTTTTAGAGGGGAGGATCAGCTGCTGTGATATAGACGTTCTGAAACTGATGGGAACTGTAATACTAAGAGCAAGCAGGATGCTAGCTAAAAGGCAAAAAATTCTCTAATGAAGAAATGTAGTAGCTTGTAAGCATAATAATTTAATCTATTCTAGATCCTTAAATTGTACTAGTATGAAAACTTCATACCCAAATATTCCTAGCCACTTACGGATCCTGTAAGTTATAACTTCGATGAGAGTTATAAAGGTAGTTGTTCACTTGTTTGTTGTTCTAGAGTTGTGAGTTGGCATCTGATCCGATGCTGCTGCCCATTCTGTTCCAGAAATAGAGGAAAACCATCTGCTTAATTTTCTCTAAAAAAGTATTGGGAATGATACGAAAAACATAATATAGATTAATTTAAATTCTTTTTTTATGATAACAGTACCAACAATCGCAGAGTTTTTCGTTTCTTCTCTGCTAAGATAATGTGACTATCAATTTGGCTCGAATAACAGCCAAAGGGACCTATGTGGAGAGATGATGTACAGCAACTAATTATGCTCTGTAAAATCTTCTGGTTGATGCTGTCTAATACCATATATTTGTGTGTATACACACATATATGATTTTGGCATGTAAGGGTTGATAAAAGAGGAATGCTATAGCCACAAAGAAAATTTCCACAAAACATGCACAAATTGATGTGTTAAAAGGCCATTGGTGTATGTTGTGATAGTTTCTCTCTCCTCTTGATAAAATTGAACGGACACATGACTTGTTATATCATGCAAAAGCTAACCGTAAATTTAAAACAATGTGTCATGCAATCCAAACTTCATGTATTACGCAGAAAGGTTTTTTTTTTTTATTATTATTTATTTATTTTTTTCTTAGAAAAAAGTTTGCTCTAACAAAATTTCAAGTGGATATGATAGAGTTCTTAGTTAACTTTTTCTTATCCGAACAACAACATATAGAATACATATTTACGAAGATTACAACCCTCCAACGAGTTAAATAATAGCTAACCTAAAATCAGTTACGGTACTTTTAGAAATACTGGTATCGTATAGTTCCACGAGATTAACTAACCTGACTCAATAATTTTATTATGAACATAATAACCAGCCTGACTCAACAGCAAGCACAGCCGAAAATAATAAGAAAAACAAACAAATTTATATCCAAAACAAAATACCATCGCTAATATGAAGAAAATGTTATAAAAGTAATAATAATAATAATAATAATAATAATAATAATAATAATAATAATAATAATAATAATAATAATAATATATAAATAAATAAATAAATCTTAAATAAAGGCAGCAACTATTGAGTAGTAGATGGAATAATTCAAGCAGTTATGTAGGAGGAACTATATGGAAAATCAATTCAGTTTGAATTCAATCTTATAGAAGTCGATAAGATGTGAACCTTCAAGAGAACTTCCCAAAGAATTTGTTACTGCTTCCCATTTTCCGTTACGAGGATTTTTTATTTCAACATCTTTGAGGTAATTAGTTCCGGTTAACTTTTTCATTACCTTCCTTACCATGAGCTCGCTTAAGGACTGTAATAACTGACATGCAACTATGTGCTTCGGATGGCAAATCGAGAAGATTGCATCAAAAAGTGGCGACTGCTCCCACAACCAATTATTTGAAATTGCTTCAAGTGATAGTTTCTGAACATTTGTTGCTGGAAGGACCCTTCTTTTGAGACCGTCAATATCGATATTCAATGGCACTGGCTCTGGCAGTTGTCTTCCTATTACAATTTCAATGTTGAATTCGCTTGATAAGGTGAGAGTTTTCCTTATTTTAAGAAAACACAACTCGTTAATGGGATGCAATAAATGCAGGTTCATATGGATTTGCTTGGGAGCTATGGCCGGGAACAGAAGACTAGGTATTGACATGCCATCATAGTAGAAAAGAAGTAATTTTGGAGCATGAACTTGTACTTTGGTTATCATGAGTAGAGTATACGCCGAATGTATGAACAATCTCTTTAATGAAAGACAAGTGAGATCAAAGCTTTTGGAGCTCATACAATTCATTTTAATGGTCAAACTCTCAAGGAAAGGAAACTTTGATTCAATCATGTCAAAAAATGCATCATCTATAATCAACCCATCTACTGATAAATTTGTCACGCTTCCTAGTGAATCCGTATTGAAAGGAACACGTTCAAATCGAGATCTAGAACTGTAATCAAACAACCGAAGATTTGGGACATCATTGATTTCAAAAATATCTTTCTCTTCATCATGATGGATAATGAAATCGCAAAGATAGTGAAGGTTTTTAACCTTGATGGTCTTAAAGCCCTTACAATATTTAAGATCAATCTTCTCAAGCAAGCTACAAAATGAAAATATGTTATTAAGTACCTCATCACTTATATTCACATTTGTCAAGGTAAGTGCCCGCAGGGACACGCATTTGATCACATGATTGGTACTCATGAAAACCATATTTTTCAACGAGCTGGAACTATATATGAACATCTCGTTTAGGTTTTTCCCGAAGAGTATATCATCAGGCAGAGTGAACGAAGCAAGTTTAACATCAATTGTGAGGAAAATCTTTTTGAGACAAGGGTGAGTTGCAAGCGAGCGGATCCATTTTTCACCAAGAGAAGTCAATTCTTGTTGGTTCTCGAATGTGAGGAACATGTCAAACTTTTCCATTGGTATATTGTCCCGGGAATACCTTTCTAGAGTGTGATCAATCCATTTATTGCAGTTTCGTAGTTGTTCTTTGCTAGCAAAGGATGGAGTTTTATGAAACTGGAGGGTAGGGTTTGTGGACCAAGCGTGAAGCCATGACTTGGACAAAACACACGTGCGAGCGCCTTCTTTTTCTAGCAACAACGATTGTATATGATGGATCAACTCTGGAATATCTTCTAATCGTCGTGTGTGTAGCATCGTCTCTTCCTCCATTTTTGAATACGCTAAGCAATAATAATGCATGCATATATTTATAGGAATCTTTATATATATTTTTAGTATATGAATCATGAAGATCTTATAATTGTCATATTAACCGTATTACTGTAACACGTTTAGCATTTGTGTAATTATTGTGGAAAAGATATTTCTGGGAATCTTTTTATATATTTTTTTAGTATATGAATCATGAAGAGGTTATAATTATCATATTAATCGTATTTGCATATTTAGCATTAGTATAATTATTGTGGAAAAGATATTTTTAGGAATTGAAGGTTAATTCTGTCAAAACGTACTAATACTTGTCAAGAAAATCATTTCAGCGCAGCAAACAAAAAAAAACACTAATATTGACATTTTTGTATTTATGTGAGTAATAAAGATAAATTTTTTTGTAATGGCCATTTTACCCTTGAATTTTTGTAATTTGCATCCAATGTCTCTATTTTTTTCCATTTTTTTTGAAAACATTTTTTTTTCGAATTTTTTTTTTCTAGAATATTTTTTTTTCGAAAATATTTTTTTCTCAAAAATATTTTTTTTTCGAAAATATTTTATTTTTTCAAAAATATTTTTTTTTTCTAAAATATTTTTTTCCAAAAATATTTATTTTTCGAAAATAATTTTTTTCCAAAAATATTTTTTTTCGAAAATATTTTTTTTCCAAAAATATTTTTTTTTCGAAAATACATTTTTTTCAAGATTTTTTTTTTGAAAATATATTTTTTCCGTATTTTTTGGAAATTTTCACGATGTTTTTTCGAAATTATTTTAATAAAATTGAAAAAAAAGAATTTCAAAAAAAATTCAGAAAAATAAGAATTTTGAAAAAAAAATTGGAAAAAACTAGGGACTGTGGACGCAATTTTCTCCAAACAACAGGGACCATTTATGTAATTTAACCTAAGGACAGTGGATGCAATTTTCGCAAACCAACAGGGACCATTTATGTAATTTGAAAGGGTAAAACTGTCATAATATTCAAAGAAATACAAAAGTGTCAACATTAGTGTTCAGATAAGTATTTTTTTTTTTGCTACGCAGAAGTGATTTTCTTGACAAATATAGTACATTTTTTATATACTTTTTACAATATGAATCATGAAGATCTTACAATTTCCTTATTAATCTTATGAGCATAGAGGAGTTTTTTTGGTTAACCATAGTATTTTTAAATTTTATTTAACAAAATGAGTACTTTCAAATTTATTTAAGATAATATGGTATTTTTGAATGTTTTATTTTCATCTCACCACAAACGCCATACATAAGTTAATGAAATTTAATACAATAGAGCATTCTTCATTTCTTTGTCATCTCTCGGTGCTTTTTCCCTAAGCAAAGCTAAAAGAATCAATAGATGCAAGTAACATCAATGATCTACAAAGAGGACATGTCAAAACATGTTGAACTATAAGCACGCGAATTGCATGTACACTTAGAAGTAACCTATGCTTTGTTGTAATGATCCAGTTTGAGACACTCTAATGGTCCTTCTAATGAGATATTGAATCATGTCTTTATACCGGAATCCATCACAATGAGATATATCAAAATATTTTATTTCAGTGATTAAGTTGTAGCCTTGTATACAGTAGTAGCTAGGCTTCTTGATATTACATGGAAGGTTTTAGTCACTTATTTCGTGCTTCACTCCTAGCTATTTGTTTTGAAACGTGTAGAGGATTATAAGTTTATAACTGTGATTGTAATTCTAGCTGTGGTAGATCAGCGTATGTGTGTCTAATGGTGGCTCTTAGATATTAGTATTCCTCCTACCAAAACATGGTATTCACTTGGTTGATATGTGAAGGTTACTGTTGAACTAGATAATGTACAATTTTACAACGAGTCGTTAAGCCCGAGCGTTGTCGCGGGGGTGTTTTTTGTATGCATAAAAGAATGCGTGGCTAATTATAGTTGTTTACAGTATTAAATAAACAACCCAACATCATTTTTTTATAGGCGAAAATAGTGGTTGGATAACAGCCCAACACATAGTGGTTTGTTACTATTTTGACACTTTGAGTGTATTAAAAAGTATTGAATTTAGGGTACTGTAGAAATGCTTTCTACTGTAGATGTGCATATTTGACTCTTTGACATTTTTGGGATTTAGTATATAGAGTAGTATATATAGTAATGTGTTAGCAAGTTTTAAGAAATGCCAAAATGCATATAAGTACCCCTAACTTGGCAAATTGGATTATTCAGTACCCTAAACTTTTAAGGGTGTAGAATGATACCTTAAACTTGACAAAATAAATTTTCTACTACCCTATACTAATTAACTCAATAATTATTTTTTTTTTCTTTCTAAATATCAATTTAGTAAAGTTTTTTGAAATAAATAATTTATAGTAAAACTTTGGCTAGGTAAATATAGTTTTTCTTAAAATTTAATCATTTTTCATTTTTTAAAAACTTATTAGTGTTTAATTGATTATTTAAAATATATAAAATATATACATCTGTTTCTAAAATATATCTAACGCACTACTCTTAATATATCTTCATATGATAATTAAATATTGTTTCAATAATTTTTAGATCAACTTGTAAGTTGTAACTAACTATAAAGGAGATTTTGTAATTTTTTTATTAACATATGCATATGAATAAATAAATAGTTAAAATGTTATGGTCTTAATATTATATAAAAAAGTGTTTATGTGAAGGTAAATGTTTTGGACCCTATTTTGTAAGATGTTATTTGGGTTCAACACTCATTTGGTGCCATTTTCTTTTCTTTTTAAAGGGTTAGTCTTGTTTTTGGACAAATTTGTAGTTTTGTATTCATTTTATGTATGCTTTTACATGATATGCTCTTTTATGTTACTACAAAAATGTTGTCTTTTGGTGACACTTAAAAAAAGTGTCACTCAAAGTATAAAAGTGTCAATAAAAGTATAAAACAAATGTCACTAAACTTTTTATGTGGTTCTCCTACACTTAAAAAGTATAGGTAGAAGTCGAGTAGGTAAAAGTCTATTTATAGTGATAAAAAAATTGTGATGATAATTTTTTGCCGTTTAAGACACATTTATACATAAAAAGTGTCATTAAATATCAAAATTTTAAGCTTTTACCCACATTTTTTAAACAATGTCATTAAAAGATTAGATTTAGTGACATTTTTTTTTTTGTGTCATTAAAACCTCTGTCACTATAGGTCTATTTTCTTGTAGTACGTTAAATATCGATGTATTTTCAAAATGGTGAAAAAAGAACTGCAAATACATATCAGGACTATTTGACTACAAGTAAGAGTTAATATTAACAAGTGTTAAGTGTCGAGATAAGGAAATCAATTCTCATGTTTAAAAACACCAATCTAGCTAATGACAATGTCCAAGATGAATCTTTCTTAACATATAAGAAACAACTAAGTTATTGTAACACCCCTTGAATGACATGACCAAAAACGTGAAATTTTTTCGTAAAAAGTATGCCAGAAAACTGACCTACTGACACTGATGAGTGTGTAAATACTCATCATTTTTACCATTTCTGAACTGCCAAAACATCCAAAAACACTCAATAATGAATCAAAATAGTGAAAATATCCCAGGAAAGTGTTTTACATGTCTCAAATGCAAAAATACCAAAAACAGAACACACAAAGTTTGCATAATTGGCAGTTTCAGTCCCCCAACTTTCAAAAGTTGTCAAATCTAGTCCCTGGTCATTCTAAAAACTTGAAAAAGTCACCAAAGGTCCTTATAAATCAAAAAGTTACATGAATAGTCCTTTGGTGAAAAGTTTCACAAAATGTCAAGTTTAGTCCCTGAACTTTGAAAATTGTCAAAAATGACCCCTGGGATATGAAAAACTTTAAGAAAAACAAATTTTGTCCTTGCACTAACCTTTTATGACAGGATTGGTCCTTGGTGGAAAGTTTGGTGATATTTACACAAATGGTCCCTGAAGTTTGAAAGTTTGACGGTTTCAGTCCTTGGGGTTTTAAAAAGTGAAAAATTCAAAATAAAACCTCATACTATTCATCATTGGCATGTTACACCCTTGAAAACAAATTAAGAAAATGTCAAATTCCACACCCCAACTTTCGGCTAATTACAAAATAGGTCCTTGTGTTTAAAAACCAAATCCGGATCCAAAAATAAGCTAACCAAAACCAATCCAAACACTTTGGGCCCAAAAGTTACCCAACCCAACCTTAGCCCAATCCATCCCCAAAACCGTTTTAAATAAACACGGTCAAACCCAGTTGACCAAACCACCCTCTTCCCCCCAAAACCACCCCGTAACCTGCAAAACCACCCCAATCCACCACCACCACTTGCCCCAAGCCATCATCACCCTCCCACACCCCTCTACACCTACCCTCACCTCAGCAATTAATGCTACCCCCCTCCCCATTGCGTGTATCAGAACAATTTGCAAATTGTTCCTTTCCCGCCAAAAATACGTGTCAACACAGGAGTGGACCAAAATTATTAAAGAATGGTGGGATATGTTCAGAGAGGTCAAGGAAACCCTAGGAGAAGGCTATAAAAGGCAAAGAGATGCAAGAGGAAGAATTGTCTAGTTTTTTTTTAATAGTTGTAATCGTATTAGTAATTTAAGCAATTGTAGTGTAGCAACAAGCTTTTAAGCAGTTGTAGAAGTTAATTCAATGTATTGTTAAACTATTTTCAGTAATATATGCAAGTTTTCTCAGCTTATTTTGTTTATGCAATTTTCAAATTCCACTTGTTAATCTGAATTATAGTCTGATAGGATTTAAGCTCAAATTATGGACTGAGTAGGTACACATAAGCTCCATTAAGCTTATCAAAGCTTTTAGAGACTTTAAAACTCAACTATACTAGAAAAAGATCAAAAAGATAAAAAAGTCAACCATGGTCAACTGTGTGCTTGATTTTTGTGTTTCAGGTTGAAGAAGGAAGTGGTGATCAACATTGGAGCTGGTTTTGCCTATCTAAAGATAGGCTAGCATAGTGAAACACTCCTTTTCAAGCTGGAGTGAGATATGTGGTAACTTGATCCAATTTCTTTTCTAAATCTGTATAAGCTTTTGATTCTGAGTAGTAGGTAGTTTTATTTGAATTAGATTGTTAATTAAGCTTTAATTTTAGTTAATATAGTTAGTTGAATCAGTAAATTGGTAATTGGTGATTGATTGCTTAGGTTCCTAGTATAAGTAGTCACTTAAGGTAGTGTTTGGATTTGGTGAATGTATTGAGCTGTGGTATTTGTTACTTGAGATAATCAATTTAGATACTTAGCATATGCCATATCTGGGTCTGAGAAACTCAAAGCCTGGTCTCTTAAAGCTTAAAAGTCAAAATCAAAAGTTTTCCACCACCACAGTCAACTGTGGTGGAAATCTATGTCCATAACCTCATCATTTCTATTCATAAATAGTTATTATAGCTTAAAGTTGTAAAATTATAGCTTAATACAACTATTTGAATCAGTACTAAGTGTTGGAAATCAAAAATAGTCAAAGTAACAAGTTTCATACAAAAGTCAAAATTACCCATTCCAGATTTTTGCAAAAATTCCAAGCTTAATTTTGATTTGTGTGTTTGGATTTGGACTTCAAAACTTTTACAAGTTATTCTCCATCAGCTTATCTTCCAAAATTCATAATTGTTTCAATTTTGTGATTTTTCTCCAAGCTTTTACAAGCCTTGGAAGTGAGCTGCAGGGCAGACCCTTGCCCTGTGCAGCAGACCAGTCACTCACCACCACCACTTTGGTGGTGTTTTGTGACCACCTCAGTGGACCCCAGACCCCATAATTAGGTTCTTACAACCCCCCCCCCTCCTACCATAGATCAGGGATTGACCCTTTGTTTGACCTGGTACCCAGTGGACCCCACAATAAGTTGCCACAAAGTTTGTCCCAGTTCTGAGTCATAAGTGTAAAGTGCAAAATGCTTATTTTCATCTTAATCAGCTTATTTGTGATCTAGTGTTTGTGTTTATTGCTTATTTGTGATTATTAATCTTGTTTGTACCCTTTTTAACCATTGTGGACCCCACCTTAAGCCATTTGACCACAATTGACCACACAGTCAACATAAGTCAACTGTGTAAGCCAAGGGGGTGTTTACAGCTTATAAATAAGCTAATTTTCAAAGTGTTTTCACAAAAGTCTTTCATATTTAGTAGTAAAATAGTTCTATAAAAGAAAAATCCAAAAAAATCAAAGTTAAAGTAAGTGATAGTTTCTATTTAATTCAAGTTAATTTTAATTTTCATTTTTATATTTTAATTAAGTCACTAGTGTTTTTATATTTTTATTAAATACCTTATATAGTAAAGTAATTTTGATAATTTTTTCAGATTTTTATTTTGTCATTTAGTGTTAATTAGATTTAATTTTAATTTTCTTTATTATTAATTAATATTAAGTATTAAATAGCTTATTTAGTTTTTATAAAGTTAAATCTAGTTTTTATATTTTTCCTAGCTCTAATATAGTATAATAAGTTTTTAGAAAATATAATTTGAGATTCTACTGTTCATTTTCTATTTTTCTTATTTTATTTGTTTAAAATAGACTTAAGTTAATTAAAAGGTAAATAATTAGTTGTTTAATCTTAAAACATAATTTTTAGAGTTTTTATAATTTTGTAGGATTCCTGTGATGGTTAAGTAATTTTATGAATTTTCTTGTAATTTTCTAAGTTAATTTAGTATTAATATTAATTAAAAGTAGTTTAATTAGTTTAATTAAGTTAAATAGTTTTTAATTAATAACAAAACCACAAAAAGACAAAAATATTTATTTTTATTTTTTATACTTTCTTCAAGTTCTAATTTAGGTTTAGAAAATATTTTTGTTAATTTTTAGTTTAATTTAAATCATTTGTCATTTTTAGTTTATTTAAAATAGATTTTAATTTAGATTTTAAATAGTTTAATTAATTAAATAATATTTAAATAGTATTTTAATCATTTTCATAATTTCATTTTCATTTTTAATTTTAAGTTTTAAAAAGTGTCAAAAGCACCCCCTGTAGTTTGATAAATACCAAAAACCCACTTTTCCAGTCCGATACGTGATCTTAATTGTGAATACGTGCATATATCTGTTATCTGAT
This sequence comes from Artemisia argyi, assembly GCA_030686995.1. Classification (NCBI taxonomy): domain Eukaryota; kingdom Viridiplantae; phylum Streptophyta; class Magnoliopsida; order Asterales; family Asteraceae; genus Artemisia; species Artemisia argyi. The sequence goes on along the minus strand of CM060688.1, from coordinate 27,076,040 downwards.
TTTTATGAATATTATATCTGTGTACAAATACCATCATAACAGTAGCAAAATCAATTCCATACCATCTGGCTACTGTCCTCAGTGCCACTTTCTCAAAAACGATTTCAAACGACACCATTTCAATCTCGCTGGGACTTTAACGACCCGGGAATACACTATACTATCACCGGAGTATTGATTCTAGGCTGTCTTTGACTTGTTGACCTTGGTCAATAATAATCTGACGGTTCGGGCTCAATCAAAATTTGGCGCCGCTGCCGGGGAGGTTGTTGCGTGTTTTATAAAATCGTTTTAAGTTTAGTGGTTTTCAAAACCCTCCCTGTACAAATTTCATACAAATTTGTAAAAAGTTTTTGTAAAAACTTAATCATATCAAAAAACGTTCATTAACACTTCTCCTGAAGTGTTGAAAAACACCAAAAAAATTAAAAAACAATCAAAAACAAACTGTGAAGTTAAATTACTTCGTGTTCTTTAAGATGACAACCTGAAACAGTTGGTTTAAGGTAAGTTCTGACATTAAATTGCGAACTGAAGAGGAATCCATTCTTTCCTCCCGCCAGCCTGCGAGTTATCTTAAAGGGACGATTTCGGTTAACGAATCAGTTCCAAAAATATTTCCCAAGTTTTCTGCACACACACCCATAAGCCTAAATCAGTTTTTCAAAAAATTAATTAATAAACCCATAATAAGTTCCCAAACTTAAGATTAAAACTTGCCTTTATATCCCTGTGAGTGGTGTACCTTTTTCAAAGAAGCCATTCACTTGTGATTGCTGGTTTAAGTTCACTGTGGTTTTGCCTCGATCTTGTTTTGAAAAATTGTTTTTAGTGCATGCGCACTCGGTCACAAACAAAATGTAAACATCAGAAAAACGTACACGAGCTACGTTCTGACACACAAGAACCAAAGACCGAAATGGCCGCGGGGCCACCACCACCTTTACCACCCCCTGACCCTCCCAGGGATGAGCCAGTTCCCGATCTCCGAACGATGGAGGAGCTGTGCCAGCCTACCATGCAAGGGCGGGGTGGGCCTATTGCACCACTCACTATTGAGGCTGCGGACTTTGGCCTCAAGCACCACATGATCCAACAAGTCCAGAATTCGTGTCAATTTCACGGATTACCGGGTGACGATGCCAATAAGCATCTTGACAAATATCTCACGGTCACCCAAAGCATGAAACAGCATGGTGTCACGGATGATGCCCTTCGGCTGTACCTCTTCCCCTATTCTCTCACTCATCATGCCACTGCATGGTTTGACCGACTCCCAAGGAATTCTATTCGAACCTTTGATGAAATGGTAACCAAGTTTTTAGCAAAATATTTTCCACCATCCATGGTTACCAAGTTACGAAATGATATCAGCAACTTCCGACAACGTCCCGATGAGTCTCTTTTTGAGGCTTGGGAACGTTATAAGCTAGCTATTGATCGGTGCCCTAACCACAATATGTTGCAAGTTACCATCATAGATACCTTCTATAATGGTCTGACATTGAGGCACCGAGACATTCTCAATGCTGCTGCTGGTGGGACCTTTATGAAAAGGCGTCCCGAGGAGTGCTATGACTTAATCGAGAACATGACTGCCCATCATAACTTTTGGGATTCCTCTGCGGAGAGGGATGCGTCATGTCATTCAGTTACTCCCTCATCATCATCATCTCCTGAAATAATAGCTCTTACCAAAAAGATGGATGATATTTCTACGGCTGTATTGAGAATAAGCCAATCGATGCAAAATCAGGCTCAAAATCAACAAGTGAAAGCCGTGGCCCGAAGTTGTGAAACTTGTGGGGGCCCTCATCTGTATTCCGAGTGTCCAGCTACTGCTGACTTTCCTCCAGAGAACGTATATGTTGCTCACGGTTCCTACAATACGGGGGGTAATTCTTACCAACCGCAAGGGAACCGAAATCTTTTAAGCTATCGTTCCAACAATTTTCTCGGACCTCCCGGTTTTAACCAAAATCAAAACCGTAACTCGAATCAGAATTTTAACCAAGGTCAAAACTCAAATTTCCAAAACCCGAATCAAAATCAAGGCCAGTTTAATCAAAACAATTTTCAAAATGGCAATCAAAACCAAGGTTTTCAAGGAAATTTTCAAAGAAACCAGAATCAAGGGAATTACAATCAGGGTAATTTCAATCAGAGAAACACTTTTCAGGGTAACAACAATCAAAATCAAGGGAATTTTCAAAACAACCGTGTTCAAAATCCCCCTGTTCAAAATCAAAACGTTGTTCCACCCCCGTCTTCCTCCGATGCTGAGATTAAACAATTCATGAAAGCACAAGAGGAAACGAATCGGTTATTGATCAAGACGATCTCTGAACTTCAGAAGTCTTTAAATGATCGACCCTCGGGCCCGGGTACATTACCGAGCAACACGATCGCTAACCCGAGGGGCGATGTCAAAGCGATCACCACCCGAAGTGGGACATCTTACAATGGACCCTCGATTCCTTCTACCTCTTCTTCTCCTCCTAAGGTAGCGGAACGTGAACCTGAGGTCACTACGGACAAGGTACTTCCTACTAATAACGGAGGTATCAACAACGTCCACCCTCAAGTTGTCCCGGTCCCGGCTCATAAGCCGAAAGTTGTATTTGATCCCCCTGTGAGTTCTGATGAAATCCCAAAGAATGATCCTAAGCCATCAATTCCATATCCTTCACGATTGAGTGAACAAAAGAACCGCGAAAAAGCTAACCATCAGATGGAAAAATTTTATCAAATTTTCCAAGAATTACACTTTGATATTAGCTTCGCGGACGCTCTTCTTCTCATGCCTAAATTTGCTTCAACAATCAAAAATCTGATAAGCAACAAAGAAAAACTTTGTGAGATGGCAAAAACTCCTCTTAATGAGCATTGCTCAGCAGTGCTTTTGAAAAAGCTTCCTGAGAAGCTTGGGGATCCCAGGAAATTTCTCATTCCTTGTATTTTCCCGGGGATGGTTGAATGCTTTGCCTTGGCCGATCTTGGCGCAAGCATTAACATGATGCCTTACACAGTCTGGAAAAGACTCTCACTTCCTGCTCTCACTCCGACCTGCATGACACTCGAGCTTGCAGACCGTACTATATCCCGTCCTCTCGGCATTGCCGAAGATATCTTCGTGAAAATAGGAAAGTTCCATTTTCCGGCAGATTTCGTGATTGTTGATTTTGATGCTGACCCACGAGTCCCTCTCATTCTCGGGAGGGGATTCTTAAGAACGGGTCGTGCTTTAATCGATGTATTCGAAGAAGAAATCACTCTACGTGTTGGTGGCGAAGCCATCACATTCAATCTTGATCAGACTTCAAGATACTCCTCCAACTATGACGCAGAAACGGTTAACCGAATTGACATCATCGATGTTGCGTCCGAGGAGTATTCTCAAGAGGTCCTTGGTTTCTCATCCAGTGGCAGTCTTTCTACTGACCCTATCATTTCCGACTCTTCCCCTTCCCTCACTCCGTTTGAGGGAAGTGACTTCCTTTTGGAAGAGCTCGAGGCTTTTCTTGCTCAAGATAGCTCAATTCCCGATGGAGTTGATGAAAACTATCTTGACCCGGAGGGGGACATTCTTCTCCTTGAAAGATTGTTAAATGACGATCCTTCACCCTCTCCGTCTCCAAAAATACTTCATAAAGCAGAAGTCAAAAATGTTGAAATAACTGAAGACTTTCCCGAGGTTGAGCTCAAGGACTTGCCTCCTCATCTAGAATATGCATTTCTGGAGGGTGATGATAAATTACCCGTCATTATTGCTAAGGACTTAAAAGTTGAGGAAAAGGCAGCACTCCTAAAGGTTCTAAAGTCACATAAACAAGCAATCGCTTGGAAACTCTCCGACATTAAGGGTATAAGCCCGAACTTTTGTACTCATAAAATCTTAATGGAGGATGACTTTAAGCCAGCAGTGCAACAACAGAGAAGGGTAAATCCAAAAATCCACGAAGTTATCAAACAGGAAGTTCTTAAACTTCTTGATGCTGGATTGATTTACCCTATATCTGACAGTCCTTGGGTTAGCCCAGTTCATTGTGTCCCTAAAAAGGGTGGCATTACCGTTGTCACCAACGAGGATAACGAGTTGATTCCAACTCGTTTGGTCACGGGTTGGCGAGTATGTATTGACTATCGAAAGTTAAATGAAGCCACCCGTAAAGACCATTTTCCTCTTCCTTTTATGGACCAGATGCTTGAAAGACTTGCGGGGAATGAATACTACTGCTTCCTCGATGGTTTTTCGGGTTACTTCCAAATCCCCATTGATCCCCAGGATCAAGAGAAGACTACCTTCACATGCCCCTACGGAACTTTTGCTTACAGACGTATGCCTTTCGGCTTATGTAATGCACCAGGCACGTTCCAGAGGTGCATGATGTCTATTTTTTCCGACATGATCGGGAAAACTATGGAGGTATTCATGGATGACTTTTCAGTCATCGGGGATTCATTTCAGACCTGTCTCTCCCACTTGGAGCAAATGCTTAAACGTTGCAAAGAAACGAATTTGAGTCTCAACTGGGAGAAGAGTCACTTTATGGTTAAAGAGGGCATAGTCCTCGGCCATAAAATTTCAAATAACGGGATTGAGGTTGATAAAGCCAAAATCGATGTCATTGCTAAATTACCTCATCCCACCACCGTAAAAGGTGTTAGGAGCTTTTTGGGTCATGCCGGCTTCTACCGTAGGTTTATCCAAGATTTTTCTAAGATTGCCCGGCCTATGACCCATCTCCTCGAGAAGGATGCTCCTTTCATCTTCTCTCCTGAGTGCATCGAAGCTTTTGAAACATTAAAGAAAAAGCTTACCGAGGCACCGATTCTTGTTGCCTCCGATTGGGACCTACCTTTTGAGCTTATGCGCGATGCTAGTGATTTTGCCATAGGTGCGGTCTTGGGGCAACGTAAAGCAAAATACTTTCAGCCTATACACTACGCAAGTAAGACTATGACCGAGGCTCAAGGACATTACACCACCACTGAAAAAGAACTCCTAGCTGTGGTGTATGCCTTTGAGAAATTCCGGTCATACTTGATCCTGACCAAATGCGTGGTGTATACGGATCACTCGGCTTTGAAGTACCTATTTGCAAAGCAAGATGCAAAGCCGAGGCTTCTCCGTTGGGTTCTCCTCCTTCAGGAATTTGATATCATTATTCGTGATAAAAAAGGAGCCGAGAACCTTGCTGCTGATCATCTCTCACGATTAGAGAACCCACATCAAGATGTGTCCGAGAAACAAGAAATAAATGAATCATTCCCTCTCGAGACACTCAGTGCGGTTACTTTTCGTGGTGACTCTACTACCCCATGGTTTGCCGACTTTGCAAATTACCGTGCGGGTAACTTCATCGTGAAGGGGATGACGTCCCAACAGAAAAACAAATTTTTTAAAGACGTCAAACATTATTTCTGGGACGACCCCTTCCTCTTCAAAATCTGTGTCGATCAAGTCATCAGGCGATGTGTATATGGACAGGAAGCCGCTGATATTCTCAAGGCTTGCCATGCTGGACCCACCGGGGGCCACCATAGTCCTAACTACACCGCCAAAAAGGTGTTTGATTCCGGTTTCTATTGGCCCACGATCTATAAGGATGCCCACGAGTTAGTCAAAACTTGTGATGCTTGTCAGCGTCACGGGAATATTTCACAAAAGAACGAAATGCCACAAAATGCTATTCAAGTTTGTGAAATCTTTGACGTCTGGGGCATTGATTTTATGGGGCCATTCCTATCTTCTCGTGGAAACAAATACATACTCGTGGCAGTTGACTACTTGTCAAAATGGGTTGAGGCTAAGGCCTTACCCACTAATGATGCCCGAGTAGTTGTGAAATTCTTGAAATCCCTCTTTGCTCGTTTTGGAACCCCACGTGCCATCATTAGTGATCGCGGTACTCACTTTTGCAATGATCAATTTGCAAAGGTCATGCTTAAGTACGGTGTTACTCATCGTCTTTCTACCGCGTATCACCCCCAAACAAGTGGGCAGGTGGAGGTTTCCAACCGTGGTATAAAACGGATTCTTGAGAGGACAGTAGGTGAAAACCGTGCTTCCTGGTCGGATAAACTAGATGATGCACTCTGGGCCTTCCGTACAGCTTACAAAACACCCATCGGGTGTACTCCATACAAGCTTGTATACGGGAAGGCGTGTCATTTACCGATCGAGCTTGAGCACAAAGCCTACTGGGCCTTGAAACATGCTAACTACGACCTTCATAAAGCGGGTGATCACCGTAAGGTTCAACTCAATGAATTAAACGAACTTCGTGATCAAGCCTACGAGAACTCTTTGATCTACAAAGAAAAGACAAAGAAGATTCACGACTCTAAAATAAAGAACTGAGTTTTCAACGTCGGTGACAGAGTCCTTCTTTTCAATTCAAGATTAAAGATCTTCTCGGGGAAATTAAAAACCCGATGGACCGGACCATTCACTATTGCTAAAGTATATCCATACGGGACTGTTGAATTATCTCAACCCGAAGGTCCCAACTTCAAAGTGAATGGTCACAGATTGAAACATTATTTTGGAGAGGACATACCACCCATGGTTGTCCCGGATCTCCAAACTTTCCCCATGGACCAATGAATTCGGGGATCGAGTCAAGCTAGTGACTCGGTGAACAAAAATTAGCAGCATATATGGGTTTTCACCCGTATTTCTGACTTCTTTCTACTTTCTACCACCCTAGTGTGGGGGAGTGGCCGTCCCCCACCATTTTAAAAGTAAATATGTTTCAAAATTCAATAATCATAATAAATAATGAATTTTGTATGTATATTATATTATATATTTCATCATTCAACTCCCGGGCTGTCAGGGCAAATTTATTACAGTTAATCATTCACAAGTGATTAGCTAGCGTGGTAAACCTGACACAAGCCTGGAAGGTAGTGATTACATATAAAAAAAAAAAAAAAAAAAAAAAAAAAAAAAAAAAAAAAGATTGTATGTACAGACGAAATAAAGTGAAAACTAAAAATTTCCACAGTTAGCATCGAATATTAGCTTTTCCCGTTCAGATATTCGGCATAATAGCCGGGACTTTGAATATTGAGGACAATATTCAGTTCTAGTGTGGGGGAGGGGGGGAAATTCTTACGAATTTTATCACAAAACTTTCCAAGTACCCCCATTTTAGGCTAAAATTTTTCAAAATTTTTCACTTTATTCCAAAATTTTTGTGGTTATCAGTCCGCCAAAGTCTAAATGACAAAGGGATTGGCTAGTCCAGGAGCAAACGGCTCTTGGTAAAGACATCTCAAACCCGTTGATGGCTGGCAGTTTGCCAAAAATTGCATGGTTCCTCAGCTCCCCCGCATCCTCATAAGCAAATGAGTTGGCTAGCCCACAAGATTATGGCTTGTGGTAAAGGCTGTGGAAAATCCATAATTGGTATTCAGCTCACCAAGATGTCGACTTAGTCCATCAAGATGCTGGCTAGTCCAGAAGCAAACGGCTTTTGGTAAAGACAAATCAAATCCGTTGACAGCTGGTGGTTTGCTCAAAATCACACGGTTATCAGGTGTACCACAGTTCTTACACCTGGCTACTCCAGAAGTGATGGATTTTGGTAAAGAGTTTCAAATCCATTAAGTTTTTCTCAAAAGATTGCTAGGGACTAGCAATGTTTTAGTGTGGGGGATTGATGAGTGTGTAAATACTCATCATTTTTACCATTTCTGAACTGCCAAAACATCCAAAAACACTCAATAATGAATCAAAATAGTGAAAATATCCCAGGAAAGTGTTTTACATGTCTCAAATGCAAAAATACCAAAAACAGATGAAAAACACACAAAGTTTGCATAATTGGCAGTTTCAGTCCCCCAACTTTCAAAAGTTGTCAAATCTAGTCCCTGGTCATTCTAAAAACTTGAAAAAGTCAGCAAAGGTCCTTATAAATCAAAAAGTTACATGAATAGTCCTTTGGTGAAAAGTTTCACAAAATGTCAAGTTTAGTCCCTGAACTTTGAAAATTGTCAAAAATGACCCCTGGGATATGAAAAACTTTGAGAAAAACAAATTTTGTCCTTGCACTAACCTTTTATGACAGGATTGGTCCTTGGTGGAAAGTTTGGTGATATTTACACAAATGGTCCCTGAAGTTTGAATGTTTGACGGTTTCAATCCCTAGGGTTTTAAAAAGTGAAAAATTCAAAATAAAACCTCATACTATTCATCATTGGCATGTTACACCCTTGAAAACAAATTAAGAAAATGTCAAATTCCACACCCCAACTTTCGGCTAATTACAAAATAGGTCCTTGTGTTTAAAAACCAAATCCGGATCCAAAAATAAGCTAACCAAAACCAATCCAAACACTTTGGGCCCAAAAGTTACCCAACCCAACCTTAGCCCAATCCATCCCCAAAACCGTTTTAAATAAACACGGTCAAACCCAGTTGACCAAACCACCCTCTTCCCCCCAAAACCACCCCGTAACCTGCAAAACCACCCCAATCCACCACCACCACTTGCCCCAAGCCATCATCACCCTCCCACACCCCTCTGCACCTACCCTCACCTCAGCAATTAATGCTACCCCCTCCCCATTGCGTGTATCAGAACAATTTGCAAATTGTTCCTTTCCCGCCAAAAATACGTGTCAACACAGGAGTGGACCAAAATTATTAAAGAATGGTGGGATATGTTCAGAGAGGTCAAGGAAACCCTAGGAGAAGGCTATAAAAGGCAAAGAGATGCAAGAGGAAGAATTGTCTAGTTTTTTTTTAATAGTTGTAATCGTATTAGTAATTTAAGCAATTGTAGTGTAGCAACAAGCTTTTAAGCAGTTGTAGAAGTTAATTCAATGTATTGTTAAACTATTTTCAGTAATATATGCAAGTTTTCTCAGCTTATTTTGTTTATGCAATTTTCAAATTCCACTTGTTAATCTGAATTATAGTCTGATAGGATTTAAGCTCAAATTATGGACTGAGTAGGTACACATAAGCTCCATTAAGCTTATCAAAGCTTTTAGAGACTTTAAAACTCAGCTATACTAGAAAAAGATCAAAAAGATAAAAAAGTCAACCATGGTCAACTGTGTGCTTGATTTTTGTGTTTCAGGTTGAAGAAGGAAGTGGTGATCAACATTGGAGCTGGTTTTGCCTATCTAAAGATAGGCTAGCATAGTGAAACACTCCTTTTCAAGCTGGAGTGAGATATGTGGTAACTTGATCCAATTTCTTTTCTAAATCTGTATAAGCTTTTGATTCTGAGTAGTAGGTAGTTTTATTTGAATTAGATTGTTAATTAAACTTTAATTTTAGTTAATATAGTTAGTTGAATCAGTAAATTGGTAATTGGTGATTGATTGCTTAGGTTCCTAGTATAAGTAGTCACTTAAGGTAGTGTTTGGATTTGGTGAATGTATTGAGTTGTGGTATTTGTTACTTGAGATAATCAATTTAGATACTTAGCATATGCCATATCTGGGTCTGAGAAACTCAAAGCCTGGTCTCTTAAAGCTTAAAAGTCAAAATCAAAAGTTTTCCACCACCACAGTCAACTGTGGTGGAAATCTATGTCCATAACCTCATCATTTCTATTCATAAATAGTTATTATAGCTTAAAGTTGTAAAATTATAGCTTAATACAACTATTTGAATCAGTACTAAGTGTTGGAAATCAAAAATAGTCAAAGTAACAAGTTTCATACAAAAGTCAAAATTACCCATTCCAGATTTTTGCAAAAATTCCAAGCTTAATTTTGATTTGTGTGTTTGGATTTGGACTTCAAAACTTTTACAAGTTATTCTCCATCAGCTTATCTTCCAAAATTCATAATTGTTTCAATTTTGTGATTTTTCTCCAAGCTTTTACAAGCCTTGGAAGTGAGCTGCAGGGCAGACCCTTGCCCTGTGCAGCAGACCAGTCACTCACCACCACCACTTTGGTGGTGTTTTGTGACCACCTCAGTGGACCCCAGACCCCATAATTAGGTTCTTACAACCCCCCCTCCTACCATAGATCAGGGATTGACCCTTTGTTTGACCTGGTACCCAGTGGACCCCACAATAAGTTGCCACAAAGTTTGTCCCAGTTCTGAGTCATAAGTGTAAAGTGCAAAATGCTTATTTTCATCTTAATCAGCTTATTTGTGATCTAGTGTTTGTGTTTATTGCTTATTTGTGATTATTAATCTTGTTTGTACCCTTTTTAACCATTGTGGACCCCACCTTAAGCCATTTGACCACAATTGACCACACAGTCAACATAAGTCAACTGTGTAAGCCAAGGGGGTGTTTACAGCTTATAAATAAGCTAATTTTCAAAGTGTTTTCACAAAAGTCTTTCATATTTAGTAGTAAAATAGTTCTATAAAAGAAAAATCCAAAAAAATCAAAGTTAAAGTAAGTGATAGTTTCTATTTAATTCAAGTTAATTTTAATTTTCATTTTTATATTTTAATTAAGTCACTAGTGTTTTTATATTTTTATTAAATACCTTATATAGTAAAGTAATTTTGATAATTTTTTCAGATTTTTATTTTGTCATTTAGTGTTAATTAGATTTAATTTTAATTTTCTTTATTATTAATTAATATTAAGTATTAAATAGCTTATTTAGTTTTTATAAAGTTAAATCTAGTTTTTATATTTTTCCTAGCTCTAATATAGTATAATAAATTTTCAGAAAATATAATTTGAGATTCTACTGTTCATTTTCTATTTTTCTTATTTTATTTGTTTAAAATAGACTTAAGTTAATTAAAAGGTAAATAATTAGTTGTTTAATCTTAAAACATAATTTTTAGAGTTTTTATAATTTTGTAGGATTCCTGTGATGGTTAAGTAATTTTATAAATTTTCTTGTAATTTTCTAAGTTAATTTAGTATTAATATTAATTAAAAGTAGTTTAATTAGTTTAATTAAGTTAAATAGTTTTTAATTAATAACAAAACCACAAAAAGACAAAAATATTTATTTTTATTTTTTATACTTTCTTCAAGTTCTAATTTAGGTTTAGAAAATATTTTTGTTAATTTTTAGTTTAATTTAAATCATTTGTCATTTTTAGTTTATTTAAAATAGATTTTAATTTAGATTTTAAATAGTTTAATTAATTAAATAATATTTAAATAGTATTTTAATCATTTTCATAATTTCATTTTCATTTTTAATTTTAAGTTTTAAAAAGTGTCAAAAGCACCCCCTGTAGTTTGATAAATACCAAAAACCCACTTTTCCAGTCCGATACGTGATCTTAATTGTGAATACGTGCATATATCTGTTATCTGATTTTTATGAATATTATATCTGTGTACAAATACCATCATAACAGTAGCAAAATCAATTCCATACCATCTGGCTACTGTCCTCAGTGCCACTTTCTCAAAAACGATTTCAAACGACACCATTTCAATCTCGCTGGAACTTTAACGACCCGGGAATACACTATACTATCACCGGAGTATTAATTCTAGGCTGTCTTTGACTTGTTGACCTTGGTCAATAATAATCTGACGGTTCGGGCTCAATCAGACACTCTTTTAAAATCTGACATAAATCTACAAATATCTGGGCCTTAAGACTATTTTTAAATGAAACTAGACTCAATTACCTTCGAAACGCCAGGTGGCACGACCCGTGATGACTTACGGATAAAAATATATGGTTTTTCTAAAACCGACAAAATATGTCCATAGTTAACCGAAATTTCACCCATTTTTGTAATAAACAACCCACACTACCTTATTTCTACACCAAACTCGCTCAAAGCCATTAACATTTTATGCTAAATCGTTTGCATAACCAATCAACCCATTTCCTACCCAAAATGGGTAAAAATACACTTAACCCAAACACCCCTTTTCTGCATAACCCTTTTATGCATCTTCTTGACCCATTTTCCCGAAAAACAACTTCTATGACTCAACAATTAACGAAACTTTCCATAATTTACTCATACATCATTGGGCACATAAAAACATAAAGTTTGGACATATACACCGACCATAGACGTGACTCTTAGAATGGAGGAAAAAGTCTACTTTGACCCATTTTACCCAATGGGTGGAATTCACGGAATATGCTTACAAACTCTTAACCAAAGTATAACTTATCATTATATAGATCGAGAAACATGTACAATACTACTTAACCCACGACTTTTACAAAAGTGGGTAAAAACGGGCTAATGCCAAACGCCCCTTAAAGTTGACTTCCATATATCTACACATACTTATATCATGACCAAAACATAACCAAAGACCACAAAAGACATTGACCATGAAAACGGAATTATACCAAGACAAAAGAAGACTCTCGGGGCTTCCAACTTCAATTGCTTGGTCCAAAAGATGAACTTCTACTTACTTTCTTCAAGCATGAGATTTCTACAACATGATCACTTAAACCTTATCCTTACCTTTGTTGAATTCTTCGGTACCTATCAATAAAACAACACAACTAAACATATAAGCAAAATGCTTAGTAAGTACATGGCATAACAAGCTAAACAACGCATAATATAAATTATGTCATAACCATAACTAGTCTATTCACTAGTTAAGCTAGCGATATAGGGGCACTTACCTCACGCCAACATAGTCGCCCTAACGCGATCAACCCATAAGGTTGAACCTCATCCCATAGTTAGCCCAACGACTAACTAAGCTATGCCTAGAAATGGATCCATAACTAGCTAACACACCCTATATCCTATCCATCACCATTACCATGTAATAAACATGATAAAGCTAACAAAACATAAAACCATTATCATACATAAAATATGATAAAGCTACCAACATGTTAAACCATATACTTACCTTGATTCTCAATTCACAACTTTACTAGCAATCGCTTCCAATTTCTTACTTGACTCCTATACCACAATTAGTCCTAATTAGTAACTAATTACATAGAAGGATTATAATTTAACAACTTTTCACCATTAACTTCAATCATAAAATTATAAACCCTAACTTTACAAATTGGGGAAATCACTTACTTGATGAAAGGAGTACAATTAGAGGGTTTCTAACCTTCTTGATCACTTCTTAGTAGCCAAATTAAGCTAGTATGAAGATTAGCTTTTTCCCTCCCTTTTCTTTCTACATAAACGACACATACCCAAATCCTACACCAAATGAGAAGTTTATAGAAAGTGTAGGAATTCTCCAGATACATATTAGTTGGAAGTTTGCCTAATTGGCAACATTGGTCTCTCAGGTCCTATAACCATTCATCCTTGGTACTAGAACAAGTTGGTTCTAGTGCTAATTTGAAGTTTTGGCAAGAATAGTACCTCTAGTACTATAACAATTCGGCCTTGGTACTAGAACAAGTTGGTTCTAGTACCAGTTTGGGATTTTGTCAACTTAGGTCCCTCAAATCTCATCTTTCATACAAGGGCCACACATCTTTCATCACATAATACTTATATACTTGTAACTTACTACCTAGCAAAGTGCAACATAAAATACTTTCTAAAAAAAAGAAATAATACTATCACTTATTTTATATTATAGTACCTTGTCGGGATACGGGTGTAACAGTTATATAAGCAATTAAACATCAAAGTAAAGTGGTATGTAGTAGTGTTTGACAATGAACATTTTGGCGCGTTTAGCTTTAGAATCTAAGTTTATTTGATGACAAGTTTTTAGCTTATTGGATTATTTTTTTATTTTCCAATTTATAATTGCAATTCTAACTCGTTACCAGAAGTATTGTTACATTCAAATGTTATAGCTTGAAGTTCCTCATACTCTACTATGGTGAAATCAATGGCGAAGTTATGTTAAGACCAAAGAGTGTGGTTGCCCTTCCTCAACTTGAAATACCATGTAAAAAAGTCGATTATTTTTTGTGTTATTGTCATTTAGTATAGAAATTTACTAGTTTGGCCTCGCTAAAATAAATAGAGAGAATCTCATCTACATATTTGAAAAAACTCGCAATTACATAAATATCTTTATAACTTTTATAATTACATCAATATCATTTAAAACTTGAAAATACTAATTTATGTCCAAATAAAAAATTTAATCTCAATTAACAAGGTTTAATGTATAAAATTGATATCTAAATATTAAATAAAATGTGGATTACGTTTTAACCCTCTCCATAATTAAACAAGAACAAAAAACACTTTTTGTTCTCAAATTAGCCTAATTCTTCAGTAGTATTCAAATTAACATTCATTTATGCTCCACCTAACATATGTATTGAGGGTGCGTTTGGTATGTGGGTTTTGGAGGCAAGTAATACTATCATAGCTTAAATTAATTGTTTGGTACTCAATTTTTTAAAAAGGTAATGAAATCAATCTAAAAATCTCATTCCTTACCATTTTGGTAGTTTTCAAATGATTCCACATGACAAATTCATTTCCACCACAAATTTATTTTTTTCCCACTTATTTCATTTGTCTTTTTCTTACAAATTTTATAAGTCAATAATTAATATCTTAATTTACTTATTAAACAAATATAAAAATTAAATTATTATTAATCTTCTCTCTCCTACTTTTCTTTCAAACCAATCTCAAATCCAAATCCAATTCTAAACCCACTTACAAACCAAACGGGCCCTGAACTTTTTTGTTCTCAATCTCTCATTTTAGCAAGTGACTATTTGCATTCCAAGCTAACAACGAGGCGGGTTCGTTGCGGGTTTTAGTGTACCCGTATCCACACCCGTACCCGCTCCATTACCCGTCAGATACCCGATTAATATTACCCATCAGTTTTTCGGGTTTCCTTACGGGTATCGGTTCTTCCCAATTGAATATTATATGGAAAAATGGTAGTATTAAGATTAAGTCACACTAGAATCCACCGACAAAACAAAAGAAAACGCTCTAATATATTTAAATTTTTTAACAGTTAAAGAAAATGAATATCGTATCAAACAATTCAACGATTTTGAATAATTCACATACAAAATAAAATATGTTATGTAATAGAAATACTTATATAAAAAAAATAATGAAGGAAATTATATATAATGTATATATATTCTAGTTAATCATAATATCAATAAAGCGGATATAGATTCGAGTAAACGGGTACGGGTATGGGTAATCAGGCGGGTATTACCATAACCCGTCACCAAACCCTTACCCGGCTAAATTTTTTTTATCAATAAGCAAACCCGCATCCAAACCCGCCAACCCGTCCCCCGAACCATAACCCGTCACCGAACCCTTCTGGTTAGATGTATGAGATTTATATTACGTAACGTTGATGAATGCATAGAAACATATATTGGTGGTTTAAAATTAGATTAACCATTTAGACTTGAAAGTGTCCATCGTGAGAAGCTGTGCAAAACCATAAAATCCTTATTAGATATCTCAGTTTATTGTTTATGTTCTTTAGGTGAATGATTTATGGTTAACGCGTGTTTTTTTTGTTTGGTTAAGGATTGTTAACTTGAATGTTACAGAGGAAGTTGATTCGGGTATATGTTAATTGAAGAAAAATGGTAAAAAGGTAGTCTTTTAGTTTATTTAATAGATAGTAGTTTTAAATATCAAAAATACTTTATTACGATTAAGTTATTCCTTTAGATATACACGAATATTTTTAAAGTTTGAATGAATATTAATGTAATTGTTAGTTTTTTTCAAAGATCCAAATGAAATCCTCCCAAATAAATATGTATAGTTTGAAGTTGAGTATCCTTGTTGTTGTGTAGTTTGAAGTTGTTAGTTTTGCTGAACATAATATGGTGTAAAAACTTCACCAAAATCTTAGTGACTTGTACCATACACGCTAAAATAGATTAGTCCACACGTATCATGACTTGTAAAAATCTAAGTATTCATGTTTACCAACTTTGCCTCAATTGTTAAACTACAAAACTAAAGGGCTTCCTTAACACTGTAAACAACAAACCACAAGGACCACGATACAAAATCCATCAACAGATCTAACAAGTGCACTTTTAAAATTCAATATTTACAAAGTCACCCCTTTAAATTTCAAACTTTATAAAAATATCTTTCACCAAAAAGTCAAATATAAACACAAAAAAGCCACGATTCCCTTTTTAAACCCAAAGAGCGGGCCTAATAACGTGAATACCAATCGCACGATCTTTCTCATCCCCTAATCCAACGATCCACAATACATCCCCACAATAATCACCATACACCACACTACACACGATCCCAATCCAACGCTCCACAAAAACGCATCCCCACAATAATTACCATACACCACACCACACACAATCCCAATCACCAAAAACCGCTCAGCTCAATATCCACTGATCTACAATTCAAAACCCTAACAACAAAGCGCGTGAAGTCACACTCATTCCATATTGAATTAGTCATCATCATATAATGCTTTATAACCAGATCTATCGAAATATAAACTAATTTTTTATAAAAATGCCGAGAGTACATGATAACTGGGAGCGGTTAGTGAGAGGTACGTTACGGCGAGAACAGCTCCGGTTAACCGGAAAAGGTCACGAACGGCAGTCGAGTGGATTAGCCGGTGCGGTACCTGAAACGCTTCAACGGACGACTAATATTAACGCGATCTTACAAGCTGCTGATGAGATTCAGTCTGAAGATGCTCATGTTGCTAGGATTTGTAAGTTTTTATAAAATTTTATAAAATTTTACTGTTTATGTTTATATAATTTGGTTATATGTTTATATAGTTTGTTATTGATGTGAATTTAGTGAATTAGAAGTAGTGCGATAGAATTCGAAGGAGGATTTAAGTAGTTGAATGTGTTTACAGCTTTATCGTCGTTATATGTTTATATGGTTTGATTATTGGTGTGAATTTAGTGAATTAGTTATCGTGTTAGCTATTTGTATTGGTTGCATGTTTATATAGTTTGATTATTGGTGTGAATTTAGTGAATTAGTTATCGTGTTTCTAGTTTTATTAGTTGCGGAATTTAGTGTAATAGTGCGATATATATCGATAGAAGTCGTAGATGTATCGAATTAAGTTTGAATGTGTTTATATGTTTATATAATAGTTTGATTGTTGATGTAAGTTTAGTGAATTAGATATCGTGTTAGCTATTTGTATTAGCTGTTGAATTTGATTAAGTGCGATAGAATTCGAAGGAGGATTTAAGTAGTTGAATGTTTACAGCTTTATCGTCGTTATATGTTTATATCGTTTGATTATTGGTGTGAATTTAGCGAATTAGTTATCGTGTTAGACTGTTAACTATTTGTATTAGTTGCGGAATTTAGTGTAATAGTGCGATATATATTGATAGAAGTCGTAGATGTATCGAATTAAGTTTGAATGTGTTTATATGTTTATATAATAGTTTGATTGTTGATGTAAGTTTAGTGAATTAGATATCGTGTTTCTATTTGTATTAGTTGCGGAATTTAGTGTAGTAGTGCTGTATATATCGATAGAAGTCGAAGATGTATCAAATTAAGTTTGAATGTGTTTATTATTATTTTTATATAATAGTTTGATTGTTGATGTAAGTTTAGTGAATTAGATATTGTGTTAACTATTTGTATTAGCTGTTGAGTTTGTTAAGTGCGATAGAAGTCGAAGAAAATTTTAAGTCTGAATGTGTTTATATAGTTTGATTATTGATGTGAATTTAGTGAATTAGTTATCGTGTTAGCTATTTGTATTAGTTGCGGAGTTTAGTGTAGTAGTGCGATATATCGAAGTCGAGGATGTATTGAATTTAAGTTTGAATGTGTTTATTATTATTTTTATATAATGTTTATATAGTTTGATTGTTGATGTGAGTTTAGTGAATTAGATATCGTGTTAACTAATAACTATTTGTATTAGCTGTTGAGTTTGTTAAGTGCGATAGAAGTCGAAGAAGAATTTAAGCCTGAATGTGTTTATATGTTTATATAGTTTGATTATTGAATATTGATGTGAATGTAGCGAATTAGTGTAGTGCGATAAGGATAGAAGTTGAAGAAGAATGTAATTTTGAATGTGTTTATAGGTTTATATAGTTTGATTATTGATGTGAATGTAGCGAATTAGTGTAGTGCGATAAGGATAGAAGTTGAAGAAGAATGTAATTTTGAATGTGTTTATAGGTTTATATAGTTTGATTATTGATGTGAATGTAGCGAATTAGTGTAGTGCGATAAGGATAGAAGTTGAAGAAGAATGTAATTTTGAATGTGTTTATAGGTTTATATAGTTTGATTATTGATGTGAATGTAGCGAATTAGTGTAGTGCGATAAGGATAGAAGTTGAAGAAGAATGTAATTTTGAATGTGTTTATAGGTTTATATAGTTTGATTATTGATGTGAATGTAGCGAATTAGTGTAGTGCGATAAGGATAGAAGTTGAAGAATGTAATTTTGAATGTGTTTATAGGTTTATTATCGTTATATATTTATATAGTTTAAATGTTGATGCGAACTAAGCTTATTTATGGATATGTTTTTATATAATTTGATTATTGACGTGAATTTAGTGTATAAGATTTATTAGTTCATTTTACTGTCGATAGAAGTGGAAGATGAGAACCAAAAGTATGGCCTATTTATTGTTATGTATTTATATAGTTTGATTACTAATATGAGTTTAGTGTATAAGATATCATGTTTCTACCTATAGTAGTTGTGGAATTTAATGTGATTTGGTGAAGATAAACTTGTTTAGGAGAAGCATGAAGTTTCAGGTACAAGTATGAGGTTTCAGTTAGAAGTTTGAACGCATTATAGGTTTACATATGTTACTGTGAGTTCCATACCCGGCTTCTGCGGGATTGGGTATGTTGTTGTTTTGTTTTCATGAGTATAGTGCATTTAGGTTGGAATTAAGAGTTTAGTTTTAGTCTCGTTAATTTTTTGAATATATATATATATATATATATATATATATATATATATATATATATATATATATATATATATATATATATATATATATATATATATATATATATATTTTGTGAGGTGAATAATTCAGTGAAATTTTTTGGAAGTTATAATTGTGGTGTTGGCGGTTATTTTTAGATGTGTTCTTAATATGGTGTACGGTTATACACTTAACCAGACCATCTGTGAGATTGGCATGGGTAATGTTGCCTGTTTTAAGGGATGAGTTTGAGAAAAAAAACAAAATGTTCTGAAGCTTGTCATAGACATACTAGGAATGATGGGATGTTTATGTACATGGTGTAGGAATACTTAAGGGAAGATCTTAAGAAGGTTTTCATGTGATGGGAAGTACAAAACATGCAATATCTTTAGAGCAGTAGCTGATTAAATAGCTATCTCGTGACTTATCACATGTCCACAATCCACCTACATATATTTCTAAATTAGAAGGCACGTTTGAAACTTAATAGTCTTTCGTAAGTTGTCTGATATGAATTGGACATGGCAGTATATGGTTTTCATCTTAAGTTCTCTAGCTATAAAAGTTTGGTGTATGTATCTTGCTCACTTCCCTTGAAACCTTGAGGCCATGGATTCTCATGTATGAGTTAGGGCTTATAAATTGTATCTAACTGTATACAAAATATTCTCTGTTTTTTAGTGTGTGAGACGGCATATTCCATGGCTCAGAGTTTGGATCCGAATAGTGAAGGAAGAGGAGTTCTTCAGTTTAAGACTGGCTTAATGTCTGTGATTAAGGTAATACTACGATTTGAACTTTTTATTGAGTGCATATGTGTAAATTGCTATAGTGTAGCACCAATGCTCTCAAATTTCTGCTGTATAAGTATCTAATCTAATTCATTATTATTATTAATAATAAATACAAATTTGAATATGTTGCAGCAAAAACTTGCCAACAAGGATGGAGGGAGAATTGACCGAAATCGGGATGCTCAACGCCTGTGGAATTTTTATCAGCGTTACAAGAGAAAGCACAGAGTTGATGAAATCCAAAAGGAGGAACAGAGGATGCTTGAATCCGGAACTTTCAGTGCTGATATGGGACTCAGATCTCAAGAAACTAAAAAAGCTTTTGCCACATTGAGAGCTCTTGTTGAGGTACTGGAGGTCCTTATCAAAGAAGGTCCACCTGATGGAGTTGGACGAGAGATAGCAGACGAGGTATTAGCATCTAAAAGTTTGTTAAGTTACGCATAAAAGTATTCTACAAATGTTTACATTGGTATTTGGTCCTAAACTTGCAATGCTATGGGCTCTTAGTGAACTTGTTCACACTGACTTAATGTTGAATTAGTTGGTTTGCCAACGATCCGTTTTTCTCTGATGCATTCTACATCGTTGCTTGTAAGGTTGAAAATAAGTTGTTGTTGTTGGTTTTTTTTTTTTTTTTTTTTTTTTTTTTTTTTTTTTTTTTTTTTTATTTTATTTTAAAGACACCTTTTTATAACTTATACAAGCATCACTAATGCTTTTTGGTAAATGTAATATTCTTTCGGGCAAGAGTAACTACACCTAGGGGTCTTAAATATTTTGAACTCATTGACACTCAAAGATGTCAGTAACTATCTTTTCTGTATTACTAGTTTAGTGCATGGTTTAAAAAAACGGTCTGAGGCGGCGCCTCGAGGCGAAACGGCCATAAAACGCATATGAGGCGGCGCCTCAGGGGGTGTTTTGGAACGTACGCCTCATGTACCTGAGGCGGTGGTGAAGCGTATGAGGCGGCACCTCAGGACCGAGGCGGATTTTCTTTTTTTTGAGCCAAATCAGTCAATAGTATTGATTTTGTACCTTGAATCGATTTACTTTTAGGGTTTTTAAACCTATATAGCGCCGGATTCGTGATTTCTGGCGACGAATTCCGGCGGCGGCGGTGCAACATCTGCCAGAAACCCAAGGAGGAAGAGAGGAAAGAGGGAAGAAAGATATAACGGCTGGAACTTTGTTTTACTCTTTTAGGGTTTTAATAAGTTTCGACTTTTTAACATTTAACCCCTCTATCTTTCACTATTTTACATTTAGTCTCAAAAAGTTTAAAATAAGTTTGTGTATTTAAACATTTGACCCCCTCTATCTTTAATAGTTTACATTTAAGTCTTAAACTTATATATAAAAGTTTATAAAGTATGTATATAAAATATATAAATACTTATTAAAACTTATATATATATATATATAATTTCTATATTTTTTTTAATTCCGCCTCGACCTTACGCCTCGGTCCGCCTCGAGGCTTACGCCTCTTGAGGCGGAGGGAAAACGCCTCGAAACTCGTTTCCGTACTTTTAAACTTTGGTTTAGTGCTATCTTTTATTTTTTCATCATTGTGTTTATATGTTCATTTTAGTTAAAAAGGTTAAAGAAACAAGATCAAGGATTGTCAGGGGATCTAACGCCATACAACATTGTTCCTCTTGAAGCACCATCTACTGCAAATGCTATTGGGTTCTACCCAGAAGTAAGCTAAAATGACTATTTTAGTGATAAATTTGTTTTACATATCTTTCATTTCATAGTACTTTATTCTCACGTTGCTCTTTGAGGTGCAATATCTTTAACTTCTTCTTGAATAACACTTTAACTTCTTTTGTTGATACACAGATTAGAGGTGCAATATCTGCACTTAGATATCATGAACAGTTTCCCAGGCTTCCGGGCAATTTTGAGGTTCCTGCACATCGCAGCCTGGACATGTTTGATCTTCTGGAATTTGTCTTTGGTTTTCAGGTTTGGACTCTTTCGTATAACATTATGTGTTTGCGTATCCCAGCTTTTAGTATCCTTGTTACAATGGCCTGCTCACAAATGAGTGATTTAAAATCAGTCACTCGTTCACTATGTGCATCTTTGTTATTTGTGGCCCTTTGCTTGTAGTTTTGCAGTTTCTTGGCACTTAGCAATGCCTTAAAACTCAGAATATTGTCCATCATCTAGCTGGTTTTTGTAATGGTGATTTTGTTTGTTTGATTTAGTAACTTATCTTGACATTACATGTGCAGAAAGACAACATAAGAAATCAACGTGAGAATGTTGTTCTTTCTATAGCCAATGCACAATCGCGACTTGGCATACCTGTTGAATCTGATCCAGTGAGTAATGTCGTTTATATTTAAACATTTTTATAATTCCTTTAATGGAAGGTCACTGACGTGTCATTCATAATTTTGTAGACAATAGATGATAGAGCTGTTACGGAAGTTTTCCTTAAGGTTCTGGATAATTACATAAAATGGTGCAAATATTTGCGTAAACGTGTTGTTTGGAATAGGTGACTTACATGCCCATCTGTTGTATTCATGTTCATTACTTTTCGTCCTTTAATAATTGCAATAAGACAATGTTTTTTTGACAGTTTACAAGCCATTAATAAGGACAGGAAGCTTTTCTTGGTTTCATTATACTTTTTAATTTGGGGTGAAGCTGCAAATGTTCGTTTTCTTCCTGAGTGCATATGCTATTTATTTCATCATGTAAGCCTCTTGTCTGTATTGGTAAAACAATTTCTAATCTAGTATCTTCCTATATTCATCATGCTTTGTCCAAGATCAACTTTTAGATCAATGGAAATTAATAAGTGATTGTATTACCTAGATGGCAAGGGAGTTGGATGCTACTTTGGATTCGGGAGAAGCGAGCCCTGCTGCCAGTTGTGTTGGTGAGGACAATTCAGTGTCCTTTCTAGCGCACGTTATTCAACCAATATATGATGCTTTGTCTAAGGTCAGTGAATCTTTTCACAACATTTATCAATAAATTTGTTTAATTAATTGTTTTGCAATCAGTTGATTAATGAAGTTATTATATTTACATATTTACATGTCTGATGATAGAGCAAAATAATGATTACTGATTTATTGCCATATGTGATTTAGTTTCTGTTCTTTCTTCTGAAATCAATCAATATAATCTAATGTTGGTGATGCTGTTTGTTAAATCACTTTATCACTGTCTTGTAATGCAAAATTTACCTTTTCAACAGGAAGCTGAAAGAAACAATAATGGTAAAGCAGCCCATTCAGCATGGCGGAATTATGACGATTTCAATGAATATTTCTGGTAAGTCGCTGTGGCAAATCTTCAAATTACTCTTTAGTTTTGTATAAGTTTCAGGGATATACTTGATTTTCAGGTCACCTGCCTGCTTTGAGTTGAGCTGGCCTATGAAGAAGGAATCACCATTTCTCCGATGGCCCAAGAAAACGAAAAGGGTCAGTCATTGCATGAATTCATTTATATTCTCATATTGTGATTTGGTTTTATGTGGCAATTCTTCAAATTTCTTTTGAAATAATCAGACTGGGAAGTCTACGTTTGTGGAGCATCGGACGTTTCTTCACTTGTATCATAGTTTTCATCGCATGTGGATCTTTTTAATAGTCATGTTCCAGGTATACTTCATGATTTAGAAATTCGTTTTGAATATCTTCTTTTAACATAGGCTATTAATCTTTTTCATGTTTTTTCAGGGATTGACGATTGTAGCATTCAACGATGGGAAACTAAATCAAGATACTTTTAAAACATTGCTAAGCATTGGTCCAACCTATGCTATCTTGAAGTTCATAGAATGTAAGCAGTTACTTAGGTTGCAAGTCTCTTTTGTTGCTAATTCTATTTTTGTGTAATGTAATATGTATCTGTATTGCAGATTGTTTGGATGTACTTTTGATGTTTGGGGCTTACAGCACAGCAAGAGGCATGGCAATTTCAAGACTGGTTATTAGGCTCTTTTGGGGTGGAGTGAGCTCTGTCTTTATAACATATGTATATGTGTAAGTCTCTTGGCATCTTATCTGTCTGTAATGAATTTGCCGTGTTTCCACTGGTTAACCTTATTGTGAACCGTGTTTTTTGTTACTATTATTTATTTTTTTCAGAAAAGTTATGGATGAGAAGGATGACAATAATTCAAATTCAATGTATTATCGATTATATCTCCTTGTTGTGGGTATATATGTGGCTCTTCGCGTTGTTTTTGCATTACTGATAAAATTCCCGGCCTGCCATTCCCTATCCGAAAAGTCCGATCAGCCATTCTTTCTGTTCTTTAAGTGGATCTATGAGGTACTTTTCCTTTATGGTTCGTACCTTTGGTTTCGGTTAACATGATAAATACCTTTTAATGCTTACTTTTATGAATTTTTATTGGTCATTCAGGAGCGTTATTTTGTTGGACGTGGTCTTTATGAGAGACCCATGGATTACATAAGGTTTGGCTGCGTTATTTGTGATTTTTTTCAGGGTAAATCGGGTGTTGTTCTTGTTATTTATGCTAATTTTTTGCAGATATGTGCTCTACTGGCTGGTGATCTTTGCTTGCAAGTTTACGTTTGCTTATTTTCTTCAGGCAAGTGTTGAATGCTCTCAAACTTTTAGTAGTTTCTTCAAGCAGTTGTGGTTCTAGATTGCCTCCATATGATGTTTTACAGAATCAACATTTTGATGTTTTTTAATATTTCCAGATTAAACCATTAGTTGAACCCACCAATATCATTAAGCGCCTTCCATCCCTGCAATATTCCTGGCACGATTTTGTGTCAAAGGGTAAGCGTTTCATTTTTCTCACTTCATATTTTATTATTTAGCTTAGACCTGGCAATTCTGACCTACATCAGCACAACTGGGTTATGTTGGGTCAATTTTCTCACAATCATGGGTTGAATGGGTGATGAGGAAACACAACTCTTAGGTCCAACAGGTTTATATGTTATTTCAGATGTATATCTGATGGGTCTAACGGGGTCAACAGAACAGGTTAGAATGGGTCATCTAAAAAGATGGAATTGACTTACAAGCCATGTACTTCTGAATGAAAGCACGATGGTTTTAAGGTTTGGAGATGAAAAAGATGTTGCAGAGTTAAATCTAGAAGAGATAGAATTATTATTTAATATATTACGTAATAATTTATTTGGTGGCAACAGTACAACACTCGCTTTTAACAAAAGTAAAGTTTGACTCATTTCATTTTTTTTATTGATCAATTTAGTCAATATTTTAATTCATATTTGTTCTTCACGTACAGAGGATGCACAATTTTTTTCTCATAGGAATAAAAAAATACTAATTATATTTATTGTGGTTATAACGTATAGGTAGAAAAAATTGGAAAATAGCGGGTCAACCTGACCCAAACCGATTGACCCACGACCTGTTTGGCCTGCTTTTTCAAATGGCCCGTTTTGACCCATGGTCCATTTACACTTGACCCGTTAGACCCGTTAGACCCAACTCAATCCAACCCAACCCGACCCAGTTTCCCCCTTTAATTTAGCTCTTCGATCAATTCTTGAAGAATTACTCTCTTACACATGAAATTAATATATAAAGCGTTTTCACTGAATCTTTCTTGAAGTTCTGCCATATATGAGCTTTTGATATCATTATGCAGTAACATGGTTTCTTTCTCCATCGAGAACGCTTGTTTTCCCATGTTGTACTTTGTATTTATCCTTTGTCCTTTTGCAGATAACAATAATGTCCTCACCTTAGTCAGCATTTGGGCTCCTATTGTGGCTGTGAGTATTTATTCTATTTCTCATCACCCTGAAGTAACTTGTGAAGCATTTTTCTTCTTGACATTATTCTTCGTATAATTCAAAAATTTCTCGATCATACGTGTATTATATATAAAATACAAGGACTTGGGTTTTTAACTGCACTCGAGTTATATATTATCTTACTAATATATGGTTACACATGTGCTTTCCTGCTCCTTTACTGTTTCTCTTATCTTTCTTGAATTTTCAGATCTATGTTATGGATATACATATATTCTACACTCTCCTATCAGCAGTTATTGGTGGTGTCATGGGTGCACGTGCACGGTTAGGCGAGGTATGAAGAATCTAAGTCTTGGGTTCTACTACTTTATATTATTATTATTCTCAAATAGGAAAATTTATTGTATGATAAGCACTTTATAAGTTCCTGATAAATGCACACATATTTTTGTGTAGATCCGGTCAATCGAGATGGTACATAAAAGGTTCGATAGCTTTCCCGAGGCATTTGTAAAGCAACTTGTGTCTACACAAGCTAAGAGGTTGGTGTCCACTTTCTATCAGATTTCTTAATAATTTTTAGAGTAAATTACACCGTTCGTCCCTGTGGTTTACGCTAAATCCCTACCCCTGTTCCTGATCTTTTATTTTGGCATGAGTGATCCTTCAATGAAACTATGTACCGCCCATCCTTATTTCTAACGGTTGTTAGTTTGGTTCGTTAAATCCTTTTAATCTTGTTTAGATCCCACTCACTCCTTACACACATACACTTGCATATACTTATTTAATTACTAATATAATTATCTATTTATCAAATACTCCGTAATATCAATACTAATATATTTTTTTAATTATTTTTTATATTTTAGTCATCATATATATTAGATAGCAATAACATTCTGAGAAAAATTAGAAGCATTAACCATCAACTTACAAAACCCAAACTTCATCACCATTAATAGACTTAACAACCCTCATATACTACAACCAAAATGGCAAAATCTAAGTTTAATACCAACACTACAAACACGCAAAAATCTAGCTCACATTCACTTAACCCCATCGTAATCCACCACCCTGTTCCCAACCACCACTATAACCCATCACCCAACTACCGTTGCCACCAAGCTGACACCCACTGTTGAACGTGAACCGCTCACCACCACCGCCTATCGCCAGATCTACCACCACGGTATGTATCACTACCATCACCACCATATGTGAACTTGTCTAATTTTTTAGCTGTGCACGGTGGTGGGTTCACAAATCCAAGATCCGTTTTAGGTGTGCAATGTAGCAAGAATGATGTTTCGGTGGTGTGCGCGGCTCGAAGCTGCCGGAGAACACATCCCTTGACAGCTTGAAGCCGCGGCTCGTCACCACCATATGTGAACTTGTTTATGATGTTGAAAGTGTTGCTGTTTTGGATTAATTTATTTGAAAAAGGGCTTGGTTTAGTTTGGAGTATCTGATACGTTTGTGGGTCTTTAATAAGGTGGTGGGTGGTGAAAGAAGTGGTGGTGGTAGGTAAGTGACAGATAGTAGAGAGAGACTGTAGAGAGAAGGAAAGAGTTTAGAGAGAGAGAGAGGAGGAATGGAGGCAAAGGGAAATAAGGATCTGATCCTATGGGATGCTTTTTGGAGTTAAAATGGTAAAATGTTGATTTTACCTAATTGCAAGGCTCATGGGGGTTTTAAACGGGCAGATTTAACGGGTGTTAGGGTTAGGGATGGACAGTGTTACATACTTGCAATTTAAGGATCAATCATGCAAAAAAAAGATCAGGGACAAGGATAGTGATTTGGCCTAAACCACAGGGACAAACTGTGTAATTTACTCTAAATTTTAAGTAGTAAGTTGTAATGTAGCGCTAACCAACAAGTTTATGCATTTCCTACTTGACATGTTATTTCTTTTTGATATTTTTTCTTTATTGTCTAATTTCACGTCTTACATTTTGTTTCTTCAGGATGCCAATCAACGGACAATCATTTCAAGTGAGCTGCTTAAATTGAGTTGCCTTCACATATTACATCAGTTCAAAAATACTTGTTTGCTTAGAATATCTGTTTACATATATGTTTCTTTTATTTGCAGAGTCCAGAAGAAAATAATGACAAGATGTATGCAGCCCAGTTTTCCCCATTCTGGAATGAGATCATAAAAAGTCTGCGTGAAGAAGATTACATCAGTAATAGGCAAGTTGCCAGTCTTATTAAACCTTGCATGCCTTTTTATATCATGTTTTTAAATCTGGAATTTAATTTATTTTTTATTTTCAGGGAGATGGACTTGCTTTCTATGCCAAGCAACACTGGAAGCCTTAGATTAGTTCAGTGGCCTTTGTTTCTTTTAAGCAGCAAGGTGTATCTCACTTATGATAATAATAAAAATTATAAACAGAACATGTATCTGTCACATGTGAATTGTGTATTGACCCTTTTGACTACTTGATCAGATATATTTGGCGATCGACTTAGCTATAGACTGCAAGGATACTCAAGCAGATCTTTGGAGTCGAATTATCAGGGATGAATATATGGCGTATGCTGTTCAGGAGTGTTACTACAGTATTGAGAAAATTCTACTTGCTTTAGTTGATGGAGAAGGAAAACTATGGTTCGTTTTTGTACGACTTTTTGTTTAAAACATTGTTAATTTTTGCGTTATTACATATTGTTCTTCTTTCAATTCGTTTCATTTGAACAATTTACATTCTGCAGGGTTGAAAGGATTTTCCGTGAGATCGAGGATAGTATTAAGCAAAATTCACTTGTCATGACTTTAGATCTGAAGAAGCTTCCTTTGGTGCTGTCAAGATTTAGTGCATTGACTGGTCTACTGGTAAATGTTATTGATTATAAAAACTGGAATACACTTTGCTGGTTATTTCAAGGGTTAATGCTTTTCTCATTGTACCATTTTGGTAATTAAATTTTTATTTGTACCATTGTGGTAATTACATGTACTTTTGGCGGTTTAAAATAGTAATGCTTTTCCAGAGTTTTTAACCCATAATTCGCATAACCTGTCCATATGTTTAAAGTGATATAATTTACAGTAAAATGTGGACATGGTTTCCTAACATGCTAAAGGAAAAGGGAGAATCTACGGATTTTTTTTTTTTTTTTTTTTTTTTTTTTTTTTTTCAAACTTTTTTATTTTTGCCTCATTTTTATAATTAATCAACTAAAAAGTTGCTAGTAAGACACATCTATATTTGGCGATAACTTATGAAACCTTATACAACTTAACGGGTCATGTTGATCACGGGTTGAAAAAAAGTTAAAATTAATTGCTATTTTAAACCACTATAAGTACAATAATAACTAAAACGTACCAAAAAAAATTAATTACTAAAGTGGTACACTGGAAAAAGTAAAATGCTATTTTATGACATTAACCCTTATTTTAACATGTGCCAAACATTGACTAACAATTTTCTTAAAAAATGCCATACGTATCTTGTTAATTTTTGCTACAACATTTCCGTATCAGATCATGGATGAAACACCTGAACTCGCAAAAGGAGCAGCTAAAGCTGTATTTGAGTTATATAACGTAGTTACTCATAGTCTGTTGTCATCTGAATTAAGGTATGGTGTTGGATGTTCTTATTTTATTAAATTACTTTCTATGATTGTTAAATCAGGCATTGCTTACTTGCATAAGATATAAACTAAGGTTTGTAATTTGTCAGTGAAACAATTGATACATGGAATATAGTGGCAAGGGCGAGAAATGAGGGCCGACTATTTTCAAAGATTGGTTGGCCTAGAGATCCTGACATTGTAAGCTATTTAAAAGAATAATCTTTATGATCATATAATAATTAATAAGTTTAAGCTCGTTTTTATAACAATCTGTTGGTTTAGAAAGAGCAGGTGAAACGATTACACCTACTTCTAAAAGTGAAGGATTCTTCTGCTAATATTCCTAAGAATCTTGAAGCAAGAAGAAGATTGGAATTTTTTACAAATTCTCTTTTCATGCATATGCCTGCAGCAAAACCAGTTAGCGAAATGATGCCTTTTTGGTACATATTTTTGAATCTTTATGAAACTAACTGTTGATCTTTCGAAGTAATGTTATTAATTGTTTTGCGCTTTGTTTTATAAACAGTGTCTTCACCCCATACTACAGCGAGACTGTACTTTACAGTACCCACGAATTGAATAAAGAAAATGAGGATGGGATATCTACCATCTTCTATCTTCAAAAGATATTTCCCGGTACTTCTCTTTGCATGAAAAGTATCAATTAGATATTACATTTTTTGAAGATTATTTATCTTATTATATACAGCTAACATGCATTTTGACTATCATAGATGAATGGGAAAATTTTTTGGAACGAATTAATCAAGACAATAGTGGAGATGTGGAGCTCCAAGAGAATTCTGCTGATGCATTGGAGCTTCGGTTTTGGGTCTCTTATAGAGGACAAACCTTGGCTAGGACTGGTCAGATTCTCTAATTATTCTATGAATCGAATTTTTATTTGATATGTTGATTAAACATCTAATATGTCTTTTGCATTCAGTGCGTGGGATGATGTACTATAGGAGGGCGTTGATGCTTCAAAGTTATTTGGAGAACAGATCATTAGGAGGTATTATATCTTAGGCTCTATGGCTAATAGGATGCTTCAGAGATGTGTTCAAATTTTCTAATAATATACATATTATCTTTCTGTTTTGTATTATCAGTAGGGAATCCTCAAGCTTCCCTTTCAACTGAAGGCTTTGAATTATCTCGTGAAGCTCGGGCACAGGCTGATATAAAGTTCACGTACGTTGTTTCATGCCAAATTTATGGACAACAAAAGCAAAAGAAGGAGAAAGAGGCAGCTGATATAGCTCTTTTGCTGCAAAGGTACTAAATGCCTGGTTTATTACTAGTGGAGAAAGCATTTTAAATAGTTGCTATTACGGATATGAAGCACAAACTGCAAATCTAGCTTGATATAAAACCGTCATAAATTCATAATATGTAATGTGAGCACCATGGTTCAGGATGGTGCTTTTTTCTGATTTCTTGCTCCACCAATCCTATGACATTGATGTCACATAGACTGATATAGATGTCACATAGACCAATCCTATGACAAAAAATGTGAGCACTATATAGTTTCTCATTTCATACATTATGCATGAATCAAAGATATAAGATACGAAAAGTTATTTTGCATGCTCAAAGATTTTTTGGTTCGGTAAAGCTACCAAAAAACCAAAACATAACCAAACTCATATTTAAACATTTCTAGAGTAAGCAATAACTAATGAACTTCAGTTAACTGCTTCGGCAGAGCTGAATGAATATAAGGCTCAAAATGGTAGTGAACAGATTTGTCTTTTTAGAAATAGTTGACATCATATCCATGCAATGTTTATTTATTCTTTCCTTTGAATCCTTGATACGCATAGCTTGTTTACAAAATCATTCAGGTTAAACATACTTGGTATCATTTGTCTTACATTGGTCACATGAAAAAAAGTGCATACTTCTATACTCATTGAAATCAGATCTTGGAGGCCCACATACGCAACTGGGAAAATCAAATTAAACTACGACTTTGTGCAGAAAGGAGTTATTTTGCACTGATTTCTATATGCATCACAGATATGTTTATGGAGCTTTGTTTTATATGTAATTCTTCTTTTCCAGGAATGAAGCACTTCGTGTTGCTTTCATACATGTGGAAGAGAGTGCTGGTAGTGATGGGAAGATTGTGAAATCCTTTTATTCTAAGCTTGTTAAAGCTGATATACAAGGAAAAGACCAGGTATTGTCAGTGGGATATTAAATGGAGAATTATAATAGAAAGTGCTTTGTCTTAGTCCACAAGTTATTTTCTTGTAAAATTTTCTGAATAGCGGTTTTTTCCAACATGATACTTTTTAGGAAATATATTCCATTAAACTCCCTGGAGACCCAAAACTTGGTGAAGGAAAGCCTGAGAACCAAAATCATGCAATAGTTTTCACTCGTGGTGAAGCTGTGCAGACCATAGACATGAATCAGGTATTATTTTTATCTCTGCCACCACATGTGCATCTGTATTTTTTGTTCATATGTAAATGTATATAAGCCAGTTATTTTCAACAACTTTTATGGATTTAAGTATCTACTATATATGTAGTTCTAGTTTATTGATGTGGAATTTGTAAAATGGTGATCTTACTTTATATAT
Organism: Artemisia argyi; assembly: GCA_030686995.1. NCBI lineage: Eukaryota > Viridiplantae > Streptophyta > Magnoliopsida > Asterales > Asteraceae > Artemisia > Artemisia argyi. The sequence goes on along the minus strand of CM060688.1, from coordinate 27,044,478 downwards.
TGAAGTTCATACCAGATATGTTTGTTTAAATTCGAAAGTTACAGCACTTCGACTGTTGTCAATATTATTTAGCCTTTTTTTATGTTGGTTTATTTGCTTTTCATGAAAGATTCTTAATGCTGTTTTTGAAGGATAATTACCTTGAAGAAGCAATGAAAATGAGAAACCTACTGGAGGAATTCCGGTCTGATCATGGCTTAAGATCTCCAACTATTCTTGGTGTTAGAGAGCATGTATTTACAGGAAGGTATGATTTTCTTTCAATCATCTCTTTATTTACTAAACTTAATTATAAATCATGATGCTAGTTTTATCTGTAGTTTTAATTTAATGCTTTTGTTGGTGTATGGTACAGTGTTTCTTCTTTGGCATGGTTTATGTCCAACCAAGAGACAAGCTTCGTAACATTGGGTCAACGTGTTCTAGCATATCCCCTTAAGTAAGCTGCCTACAACTGCATTATTTCAATGAGCAGTAAAAGAAGTGAAAATCTGATATCATAGTGTATTGGTTTTATATTGCAGAGTGCGGATGCATTATGGACACCCTGATGTCTTTGACCGAATATTTCACATTTCTAGAGGTGGAATTAGTAAGGCATCACGTGTCATTAATATCAGTGAAGATATATATGCAGGGTTTAATTCCACTTTGAGGCAGGGCAACATTACCCACCATGAATATATTCAGGTTTTTGAAAATACTTGCATAATTTTTAATTTTATCATGAATATTTTTTAAAGATGACTAATTTTATCATATTTGTAGGTGGGTAAAGGAAGAGACGTTGGTTTAAATCAAATTGCCCTGTTTGAAGGTAAAGTGGCTGGTGGAAATGGAGAACAAGTGCTAAGTAGGGATGTATACCGAGTTGGTCAACTCTTTGATTTTTTTAGGATGCTCTCTTTCTACTTCACTACAGTTGGTTTCTATGTCTGTACGATGGTAAGTGTATATCGAAATTTGTTTGTTATTACATTTTGTTATTTTATAATCATGCTTTTCTGATGGAAGTGTTGTTATAATTGCAGATGACGGTTTTGACAATCTATGTTTTTTTGTATGGGAGGGCCTATCTGGTAATTTTAACAATATTTTCCTTGTTTTATCCAGTAATAAGTCAACTTATAAGTAATATAAGGGGGTGTTTCTTTTATTTTTTGAATTAAGTGGTTGTAAAAGGTAAGTGGGTCCTTTTCCCTTATTTCCACTGGATGGGGAGGAGGAGAGTTTTTATTGTATGGCAATTCAGACGATTTAACATATATATGTGGACCCAACAAAAAAGAAACATGTAGCCCCACTTCCAAAAACCCATTCAGACACAATAACATTAAAAAGAAACAGACCCTAAGTCAAATATATCAAAGTACATAACAATACATGCCCTTAGAGCATAAGGTATCGTTGGTGCCGTGGGGAAAAGTGGTGCCACATCAGCACCTTTTCCCATAACACCAGAATCCACCAAAACACCCCTCCCTCATATTTCTGGTGCCATGGGACACCTCTGGCCACACATAACCCACTAAAAACACAAATAAAACACACAAAAACAAGAACAAGAACAAGAACAAAAAAAAATAAAAAATAAATAAAACTCGACTGGTGGTGATGACGCCAAACGTGAAAACGCGAGTGGTGGTGTGGTCTTGGTGCCATCCCGTCGCTTTTTGGGGAAAACGCCAACTCTTGGTGCACCGTACCCTAGCCTCTTAGTACTGTGTAGGTCCCTTTTCTCTGTACTGATGTGTCATATTATCATCACATTTCAGGCTTTTTCGGGACTTGATGAGGGAATTAGTGATAGATCCAGGATTTTGGGTAATACTGCATTTAATGCAGTATTAAACGCTCAGTTCTTAGTTCAAATTGGAATATTCACGGCTGTACCGATGATTATGGGCTTTATACTTGAACTAGGACTACTACAGGTTTGCTAACATTTATAAAGTGTCATTAATACTGGTCATATCTCATTAGTTTCAAGATATATTTGAAATTGGTATGATTTTTTTTTTTTTTTTTTTTTTTTTTTTTTTTTTTTTTTTTTTTAATATTCACTAATCTTGTCTTTTGCAGGCCATTTTCAGTTTTATTACAATGCAGCTTCAGCTGTGCTCTGTGTTCTTCACGTTCTCATTAGGAACTAGAACACATTATTTTGGAAGAACAATTTTACACGGTGGTGCTAAGGTATGAATTGTTTCATCATATTCTTTGTTTCTGAAAAAAAGTATTATAATTTGTGTTTTGAGTTAAATTTGTTAATGTTTAACAGTACCGGGCGACTGGTAGAGGTTTTGTGGTTCAACATATCAAGTTTGCTGATAATTATAGGCTATACTCTAGAAGCCATTTTGTCAAAGCGTGAGTAATATTAGTTTATTTTAGAAGATTTGATCACAATAGCCAAAATCTATAAGTTTGACAAAATAACCATCATTTATGCATAGTATTTTTTGACAAAATAACTTTGCAGAAATCGTTCTATCATTTTTTTACAGAGTTGATAACCTGTTATAGGCACTTTTTTTTTTTGGCTATTTTGTGATTTTTTATTTTATTTATTATTATTATTATTTTAAAATCTAAATTATATAAAAAAAATTTGGATTTTTACCTAGAAGTGCTTGAAATTGTTTTCCAGGCTGGAAGTTGCATTGCTTCTTATTGTTTACATTGCTTATGGGTATACTCAAGGAGGGGCTGTATCATACATTTTGCTGACACTGAGCAGCTGGTTCCTTGTGATTTCGTGGTTGTTTGCTCCATATATCTTCAACCCATCTGGCTTTGAATGGCAAAAGTATGCTTTATGCTTCTCTCTTTTATATTCTTTTTAGCGTTTACAACTTTAGTTTTTGTATGTTCATAAAGCGAGTAGCATTCTTACATAATCTTTATGCTACGTGTGAGCAGGACTGTGGAAGATTTTGATGATTGGATAAATTGGCTTCTGTATAAAGGAGGAGTTGGGGTTAAAGGAGATAATAGTTGGGAATCTTGGTGGGATGAAGAACAGGTTTGTGATTATTACTATTATTATAATTATTACTGAATTTTTGGTGAATGTTTAAAACTTTAATCAACCCTAATAAACATTTATTGAAATTCATTCAAGTCATCAACATTATCATTACCATTATGATTCTTGTTTTATTTTTATCTAACTTCTTTTGCTTCACAGGCACATATCCAGACACTCAGAGGCCGGATACTTGAAACTATCTTGAGTTTGAGGTTTTTCTTGTTTCAGTATGGGATAGTTTACAAGCTGGGGCTCACCGGAAAGAACACGTCTTTTTCGGTACACCTTTTGACTGCTTTATTTTGAGGATTAATTTCATATATACCGATCTAAAAGTTCAAAGTATCTTATGTCCCCCTCTAAATTTCATTGATATCTCATTCACCCTTTTTAAACACGAAATATATCTCATGTTCCCTTTCGTGTATAAACAATTTTTCACATCTAGAATAGTTTATTGATTTGATTAAAGGTTACTTTATCTTGATTCTGACATATATTACCTATGTTGACCAGCTTTATGGATTCTCCTGGGTGGTGTTGGTTGGCTTGGTCATGATTTTCAAGGTTTGTGCTGTATTATATATCTTTTTCTTTTTTCTTCAGTTCATTATTTAACAGTTAACATTGAGATTATGTGGCATTGTTTTGCAGATTTTCACCTTTAACTCAAAGAAGTCAAATTTCCAGCTAATTTTGAGATTCATACAAGGAGTAACAGCTCTGAGCCTTATTACCGCAGTTTGCCTCGTTGTCATCTTTACAGACCTGTCTGTTGCAGACTTGTTTGCCAGCTTCCTTGCTTTCGTTGCTACTGGTTGGGCCATAATATCCGTAAGTCCATCCAACAATATAATTGTTAACAATATTCAAAGTGCATGCATGCTTAAATTTCTATTTGATATGGTGGTTACAAAATAGTCAATTTTTTAAAAAAATCATTCTGTTTCTTATTGTGTTCCCTATCATGCTATAATTCTTGTGATAATTTAGTATATGTTTTGTTAGCGGTGGCAAAATGGGGGGTTGGGTAAATCATCAAACGGGCCAGGCCGGGGTAAATCGAGACAGTTTTGTCCGAGGTTCAGTTTTGCTATACAATTACCACGTCAAATAAAGATAACAAATTAATTATCTCAAAAAATACCACGTCAAAAATAAAGACCTTGACCCATTTGAACCAGTGTTTTGCTGATCCTTTTGGTGAAAATGAACAGTTGGCGGTTGCATGGAGACGAGTTGTGCGGACCTTAGGACTATGGGACTCTGTCAGAGAATTTGCAAGAATGTATGATGCTGGAATGGGCATGATCATATTTGCACCCATAGCAATGCTATCATGGTTCCCATTTGTGTCCACGTTCCAGTCTCGTCTCTTGTTTAATCAAGCATTTAGTCGTGGGCTTGAGATCTCCATTATCCTTGCTGGTAACAAAGCTAACGTCCAGCCTTGATTTACTCCGTACATGCATAGTAGACGTATCTAACCATGTAGTGACTATGTTTAGTCTCCTTGTGATCTATTGTATTTATTTTTGTGAATAGTTGGTGAGATGTAAGATTTTGTATGCTTGTTATATTTGGTCTTTACTTCGCGAGGAAATATTATTAGAATACGGAATCTGCTCTTTTGTTGTTGGAGTAGAGCAGCATTTTTGTTTCAGGTTTCAAATATTTTTGGTAATATTCACATTTTATGTTAAAGTTGATTTTGTTTTGACGAATGTGCTCTTCTAGACTCGTCCTCTGATTTTGTTTAATGTTAAAAGTTGTTTTTTGGTAATGTTCACCCAAGTCAACCTTTTTTGTAAGGAAACTCTCGAAACAATAAGTGAAATTACTAATTAGCACTGGTTTGTCAATTTCATGTATTTCAAAGAATGATAATATATAAATTGCGTTCATATCAAATATTTCACATCAAATAATTTACAATTTGCGTTTGTTAAAATTTACTATTTTAACAAGTTTTTCCTTGTACCCCATTTGTTTTCTCTCAACTCAATGCACCAATTTTCGTAAGTTTTGCAACAGAGAGGTTCAGGACCAAAAGTTAGTTATGGAACAGTTTTTTATTTCATCTCTTACGATGAGTTAAAAAAATTTGAGGCATACATTTATTATTATTATTATTATTATTATTATTATTATTATTAGTAACAATGGTATAAGACATTTCGACCAAAATAATACACGAAGACTCAAAATCAAGTAAAAGATATCTTTTTCCAGAACACTTTACAATTTGAATTTGATACCTCGCACATTTTAGTGTGATCGAGTTTGAACTTACACGTCACACAAACTCAAAACCAAGCAAAACTCTTCAAAAAGTTGGCGTCACCGCTTTACAATTGTTTGCACCTAACAGAATTTGAACTTAAGATCTCACGGTAATCACAAGGTTTTTACCGCAAGACCACGCGTCACCATTAAGTGGTTAAATTTGTTAACTTTTTTTTTTTCTTTCTTTTACAAATCATTATCCTTGTTATTTTAACTCCCCTGTAAAGCTGATCTAAGTCTCATCATTTTGCTTCAACAAATTTTCTAATACGGGCTTCAACGATCATTCTGAAAAGATAAACATGACAGGAACACAAACACACCCGTTAAGGTAAAGATCCTGTTCAAAGCCTCTCACATTAGAATTTTCAGACAAGCTTGTAACATAAAATTTGCACAGAACCTAAAGCACATTTGTTTGTAACTGGAAGTCGGCAGGACAAAGCTGATGGGACAACCAATGCTCAAACAAAGGCATAGACTGCAGCAGTATAAAACTATGACGATAATTTAAACAGATCCTGGTATCATTCAACATTTTTCTAAATCACCCTCAAAGGGCTACCAAGAAGTTTAAGGTTTTAGTCGACTCCAAAAGCATGTAAACATTAAACTTGTATCTGGGCGCCACCTGATTACACAGATTGTTGTATCAGAGGCCCATCTGATCCACCACCTTGTCCATACCCTTGTTGTCCTGAACTGCTATAATTTACGGGATGATCGTATTTACAAGCAGGCCCGTATTTGCATATGCCATACCGATTGTAGTGCGAGCAGACCAACTGATCCTGGTTTTAAAAGAGAAACAAAATAGTAAGAATTCCAGAATCCAGATATTAGTGCATATGAAAAAGAGACGGATTTATCGAATGTGAATCGTAAATCGAAACCGTAATCTTATTCTAATTTCTTCTTGCACTATCGATACATGAGACCCACACCCAAAAAGAATATGTTTAAAGTCCATGAGAAGGTCAGGTTAATGGGTCAAAACAGGTTCAGGTTAAAATAGATCATTGCAGGCTGAAAAAATGAGTTGACTTGCATTACTGGATTAAATTTATTAAGAAAATAATCTTATTACCATAATCATCTAATTCAGGAGGATGTATCCACTACTAAGGATTTTGGACGACTTTCAACCTGTTTGACCCATTCCCCTATCATAAAAGAACTGATTTGGCCAGTTTGAGTTAACACAACCCAATTCGACCCTGTTATAACTTTTTAAAGCATGTTGCATCTCTCACATGTTAATCTAATCTAAGAGAGACTATTATTCTTTTGCTTTGCATTGCACCATTTCTAATGAGCTAAATTTAGTGAGGATAATGTGAAGAAAATTTGAGGATGTACTTACTGGTCGTAAAGGCAATCCTTTATCGCTCAAAACAGATTGGGTATTCTTGGCGATGCGATTCCTGGGATGATTAAACTTGCAGGACACTTTATACTTGCAGTCCCCAGTTTTCAGATAATAACTGCAATCAGGTTGACCGGGCCGTTCGGGATAATCTGAAACTGGCATCGGCTGTTGATGATGTGTGTACAAGTTGGTATCAGCAGGTGGATTGTTCAGGTAGAAAGCTGGTGGTATTGGTAGGCCCCGTTCTGAACTCGGGTATACATGAGGTAGAGCAGGAACAGGAGCAGGAGCCTCAGCAAGTCAAAACCATATACAAGTTAGACTAGAGAACAAAAAAATTAACTATGCAGAGAAGGGTATTCATAATTAAAGTCGCGTTTGGTTTGTACATGTGTATAGGTTTATATGAAAAGGAGAGAGAATAGTTATAGTTCTAACTCGTTTCGTAAGTTAAAATAGGAATCGAAACTGGAATTTAATAATTTGTTTAACTAAATAGAAACAAAAAAGGGCCCACAAAGTTTTAAATGGTTTTCTGAAAATCTAACACTTTGGGTGGATTTAAGGAGTTTTCACAAACCCATACTCGTATACCAAACACAATGCAACACTTTCAAGGTCATACCCCAAACCCTTATACAAAAGACACCCTTACTCTTGCTTTCATGGCTTAATTATGCCATTTTTCAAAACCTAAAGCTAAACATATACTCGCAACCATTCTCCTAACCAAGAAAGAAATCACAAAGCTAACATATACGAATGTGGCATACGGGATAACTGAGTTGTATACAGAGTTACAGATTTTAAGAATGCATTTCACAAGAATAGTAAACCAATGTTAATCAAGTAATTCACCTGATAACCATTCCAATCTGAATTTGGTGGGGGGATATTCTGGGGAGGTGAGTACATCATCGGAACATAAGCAGCAGTGGGGTCCGGAGTTCTTGGAGCTGACCAGGAGGGCATATTTGGTTGAGGTGCAGTTTGTAATGGAAGATGTCCATCATTCCCATATGTGGCGGGACCATCAGTTCCTCCTGTGGTAGGATCAGGATGATTAAACCTACAGTTCGGCCCATATTTGCAGGAACCATTACGCATGTAGTAAGGACACTCTTTCTCTCCCTGTAACACAATTTAGTTCAAAGATTAAGCATGTGCAGGCACAAGAAATAATTTCAACAGGGATCTTATTTATAGTAATAATTTCAAAGAAACAAGCCATGAAGAAATACCAGGCGGATAGGCAGGCCCAAAAAGTTGTACTCTAATACTGGCGTTAAAGCAGACTTTCCTTTGGTATGGCTGTATTTGCAAGCTTTTCCATATTTGCAACCTCCAGATGATGAAAAGTACTGCAGCAAACTCGAGTCAAGTTTGTAATAAGGTGTAAAATCATCAAGACACCAATGCAACATGCATATTGTATTAACTAGTGTACACCACATAATAAAAAATGAAGTGTAGACAGCTTTTGGACATGCATCAAGTGTTGCATCATACAATTACAAATCTAACCACAATAAATGCCAATGCTTGAGATAATGGAACTTCGTTAAAACGTTGTGTTTTTTAAGTACTTGAAGCAACTCGACGATAGGTACTAATATCAAGAGAATCAATGGATAAAAGAAGTACATTGCATCAATGGGTGTTCTCTGTAAAGATGGACTTATAAAACTAATCTAGCTGAATGAGGCAAGAGTTATTGACCAAGTAAACATGCTATGGTGATCCGCTGATATCTACTGGTCCTAAGACACCAAAACAATAATAAGATACCTCAACTGCATAAGGCAACTCCACATACCTGACGTTAAATCTTACTAAGCTTCAACAAAAGTGTCATCGGGTTTATGTTATCATGATTACAGATTACCTATACAGTTACAAGACTAAAAGACGAATGCTACCAATGTCATATCTTATCTTGTCCTGATATATATCACGACCCCATAGCATTAATTATAAAACTTAAGCTCACAGGTAAAACAAGCATTAGCACTAGACATGAAGCTATAAACTCGTTACTTGTCATAACAACACATAAGACAAAACAATACACAAGTCAACAACAATGCACACTAATATATATCATATAAGAACAAACGATGGTAAATAAACCTTGCACTCAATCTGCTGCGCCCCAAGCCTCTCGAAATTCTCATCCTTTTGCTTCCTTGTCACCTTAGCGCCCTGCCAAACAAACAAACACATTTTCAACAAATCTAACAAACACAACACCAAACCTCATATACAACCAAATCATCAATCACAAACCTGATTCCTCTTTCTTAAAGGATGGTTAAACTTGCAATTCGACCCAAACTTACACATCCCGGTTCGCATATAATACGAACAATCCTCAGCATCAGGTCTTAACGGATAATGATAACTCCTTATTCCATCTTCATCATCGTCATCATCACCATCTACAACATTATTAGTATTCCCTGATCCACGTTCTTCCCAACCACCACCATAACCGCCATAATTACCATCATAACCACCACCATCAACATTTTCATGCTCAAAATTTTTACCCTTTTCACCATAACCCCCGTAACTACCATCATAACCACCATCTACATTTTCACCATAATCACCATAACTTACATTTTCGCCCTTTTCATTATAACCGCCATAATCAACATTTTCACCCTTTTCACCATAACCGCCATAACCAACATTTTCACCATTACTGCCATAACTAACAATTTCACCAGAACTAAAATTTTCATCTTTTTCGCCATGACTAACATTTTCACCCTTTTCACCATAACTACCATAACTAACAATTTCACCAGAACTAACATTTTCGCCCTTTTCGCCATAACCAACATTTTCGCCCTTTTCGCCGCCATAACCACCATTTTCATTTCCAAGATTTCCACCACCATTTTCAACCAAAACCCCCCCATCTTTTCCCTCCAAAACATCTCCATGATCACCATCACTAACCTTCAAGATCCCATCTTTCCCACTCAAATCACCAAGATCTTCACATTTCCCACCACCCTTTAAAAAACCCATGTCCAAAACCTCATCTTTTTCCAAAACCCTAACTTTTTGACCAAGATCCTCATCTCCTAAAACCCTAATTTCCTTCAAGGGATCATGAGATAAAACTAGGGTTTCAAGCTCTTGTGAAAGAGCTTGAATAAGGGTGTGATCAGATTGTGAGTTTGGGTGTAATGTATCCATTATTATTATTTTTAGCTGAACATAAGTGATGTGTGTGTATGTATGAATGTAAAAGAGGGTTTATGTTTGTGCTGTGTTGTAAAAAAGAAAAGAAGATGAATGCGTGTCTTTGAAAGAGAAAATATGTTTTTAATGTAATAGAATAGGTGTGAAACGTGTGATTGCACGGATTAAAGGACATTTCATTTTATTCTTTTGTCTTTAGCTAATTTAGTTACACCTAGGTCCCAAAAATTATTTTACTCAAATATAATTTGGGTTTATGTTATTAAGACCACGTATGGTGTGAAAATGGAGGATTTCGGTAAAAATATATAAACTATGATGTATATTGTATAAACTCGCAATGCACAGGGCCTCACAAAACCCTTTTATGGGAGGGTCCGTATAAACTCACCACTAAATTTTGTGATGAGTGTTATAAATAGGCGGCATAGCCAAGCTTCACCCCTTAGCAGCTATGCGTTTTATAAAGCGTGATTTAAAGTGACACAATATATATATATATATATATATATATATATATATATATATATATATATATATATATATATATATATATATATATATATATATATATATATAAGGAATTCAGCCAAGAAACTATCGCTGAATGTAATCTTTTTCATTTTTTTTCTCTTTCAAAAAAAGTCTTTTATCGAAGTTAAATTCAAGAAATGTGTCATGTCTCACGCCTTATCACACGTCACGCCTTGAACCGACGCCTTGATCTATTGCATAATGTGGAGGTCACGTCTCACGGCATAGCGGCGCCTTAGCGCGCCATTTAGAACCATGTTTATAGGGCACGGTGCAAGTGCCATAGGTACATGTCATTGGTATTTTTGAAACGAAATGCTAGCTATACTGCATTATCATCATGTGTTATTCGTCACTTAGTCATTTTACCGATTTTTTTATTTTATTTTATTTATTTATTTATTTATTTATTTATTTTATTTTTTTTATTTAAGATGTTATTGGTTTTTTTGTTGGAAGGGTATTTTAGTTATTTGTGTATTATAGGATGGTGGTGACGAGGTAGCGCTGAGGTCGGATAACATGTTATTCGTCACCTCTGCACCTAGCTCTCTTATATAAATCAATCAAAAAAAAGTTTAGTGATGATATTTAATTAGTTAAAGAGTATAGTGTTCTTATTTTTTTCACTTATTTAAGTCTTTCGATAGGTAAAGATATGTCAAGGTGTTGTAGTTGGTCTGGGAAGGTGGATAAATTTACAAAACGCCTTTCCATATGAGGTTTATAAGGTTTTGCTTGCTACAAATAACACTTAAGAACAATTGATGGTTCAAGAGCTAAATATTTACAAAAGGTTCAAGAGGACTCTTACTCATATTTTTGGCAATAAACTTGTTTATAGTTTTGAAAATTATTTCTGTAACAAATTTTCAACTTTGGTGATTATAATTGCGGCAAGTAGATTCAATATATCTACTAAGTTAGCTTCTCAACCCACTTGTTCTTCTTCAGTATCAAAGTTGATAAAATACATATTTAATGGAAGGGTTTTGCTAACCATAACAAGGGCTAACCATAAGCACATCTAGTGATTGTAAATATGAGAGGTGTGATTAGACATAGAAACATCATTGTTCATTAATGGTTGTTTTGATAATAATGATAAACTTAAGCATATGACTATAGCTAGCAGAACTCTAAACTAAAATAAGATACATCTAAGTCTTGTTTTACAAAAGTACAAGAGTCAAATTGTTACAATATTGAGTCTTGCTTAAGCGATTTCATAATGTAAAATTTAAACTAATTTTCTGACACATGTTTTAGATGACTTTCATTGGTTTTTTCTATAAGAAATGATTAATTTGATGCAAAATATTACTGTACATACATTGATTACAAGAATATAATTATTAGATTCCCCATGCAAGTATAATTTAGTAGTAGGACAACTGGACAAGACGGTAGTGTGTCCAAGAGGAAAATCACCCTTTTTAGTAAACAAGTTTGCATTTACTTTCGTATCATGGCTTTCAACCATAAGCATTAACTAGGAGAAACAAACTCAATAGGTGGATATAAAGGAATGAAAATGATTTAAAACAGAAAAAAAGAACAAAAAACGAAAAGAAGTTGCATTTTCAATCTTTTTTTCTAGAAAAGAAAGTGAAGAAATAACAAGTGAAAATTTCTAGCATGGACCGTTTGAAAACCGTTTTACCAATATCTACATTGAAGTTTGTGTTACGAAATAAAACATTGCGAGCAAAACAAGTTTGCTCTAATATTTATTTGATCGCCGTATCATTTTGCTTGAGACACATGTAAGTGGCAAGCAAAGTATTTTGCTTGTCATCCATTTTGCTCTCTATGTGATTTTATGAAATAAGGTAAATGCTCGTCACACGTGTAAGTGACAAGCAAAATACTTTGCTTGCCATCCATTTTGCTCTCTATGAGTCCATGCCATTTTATGAAATAAGCCATAAGCTCGTGACACGTGTAAGTGGCAAGCAAAAAATGCTTTTGCTCGCCATGTCCATATTTGTAATGTAAAAAAATAGTGTTGATATTGGTTATTTAATTTGATGGGAGTAGATATTGGTAATAAATTTAAATAACAATTTATTTATTTATTTATTATTATTATTTTTTAATGCCAAAACAACTACTATTGCTCAACTCTTTTTAGTTCTTGAGAATTTAAGATCCTTATTGTATCATCTTGGATAAATTTAATCAAAGCACTAGTTGACACTCAGCATGCAAGAGATAATGGTTGCGAGTGCAGATGCGCGTAGCAGGGAACCAAAGCAGAAAAGGGGTTTTCCCTAGTGGGAATCGATGAAACACCAACCTCACTTTGCGGGAAAAAGGGGTTCTTTCCAGTTGCGGGGCTTGAGTCCGAAATGTGATAAAAATAGAAAAAGTTCAGAGGAAAAGAAAGAAAATGATGCAAAGATAGAGGTGATGAGAGTGTGTATGTGTGTTGAAGGATATTACTTAATGAAAAAAATTAAGAATTAAAGAAGTGTCAAATGATGTTGTGAAGCTGATACGTTGAGAAAACACTTCACCACAATCTCCATACCCGGCAAGCGGTACTACAGTCCTAAACCCATGCTCATTCTACTATGTACTTGCCAAACCATGCATATATGTTTTTCAAGGCGAAACGAAACAAATTTAATAGTTAGCAATAGAAAACACAGATCATAATAGTCCTTGCTACAATCTCCTAATATTCAGTTCATGAAACGTAGCGAGTTTCTGATTGATGATTGATAAATACAACCACTTCACGCTAAAGTTAACCTTAGCCCTCATGACACCAAGTCACCAATCCTACAACAAATTCACTACCAGATAAGTAGTTTAAGACCAACTGACGCTAGTTTGTGTACAAAATGTCAGCAGTGAAAATCACTCTGAGTTCAATTTTTCACTGTGATTATTAGCATCAAGGGTTGGCTCGGCCAGCTCGAGGGAAACAGGACAATGATCACTCCCATAAAATCCTGCAAGAAAATCAGCACACGCTGTGTGATGCAACAACTCAAAAAAGAAAGGCCACACTTGACAGCAAACTATTAACCATTTATAGACATTTAAAATACAATAGAAGTGGTAATAGAGTAAATCATACCCTCCAATTCAATCCCTTGCCCATGCATCTCGCACTTGACAATCTTATCCTTAAGTTCTTCTGACACTAAATGATAGTCTATTCTCATTCTTTTACCACGATACCTGAAAAAAATGATGGAAAATTAAATTAATATAAAAATAATGCTACAAAAATGATAAACTTGAAACATGTTTTATCTACTAAAGGCACATACTTTCCGATAGGGTTTCCGGACCATGAGAAGCCACGTTCCATATCTTTGTCTTTGTGGAGATATCTATATGCATCTATTAGCTTTCCCCTGAAATCAATACATGATAGGCCAGCAATGAAAAAAAAAAATGATAAACAGGTCCACTGCTTTCAATGAAATAATATAATAACCATGAAAACTCTGAAGACTATGCATACTCTTTTAAAATGGAACCGAAGCGCTTCCTCTCAGACAAGGTAAAGCCAGGTTGCCCACAATCCTGCAGTCGACAATTAAAGTTAGTTCTTGAGATTAGAATCAGTGGTTGATTGCAAATGTATTATAATTTAAATCTGTGAAAAAAGAGACTTCTCTTATTATGCAAACAACATAATGTGAACCTCAAACGATGTGATTAAAAAAAACTACATAAGAATATTAAGAAGACATATAGTTAAAGTATAGATTTAAAAAGTGCATCACCTCTTTGTTTGGAGGAACATAACCGTTAAGCTTTGCAGTTTGAAAAAAATCTGGATGGCTTACATCGATCTCTTCGTGACTGCAAAAAATTAAAGCATCTTTTGAAAGAAATTATCACAAAAAATCACTGATGAGCAACAATTTCAGGGGACGAATTATGCTATAACATATGCATATGCCTGATAATATTAATACTTGAACACAGAAGCACTCAGAAACAGATTTTAGCCACAAAAAAAGGTACCTAACATTAAGATCACCACACCAGATAAGTGGTTTATCAGTAGATTGCAAGACGAATTCTTTCATTCTTTTATCCCATTTTCTTCTCCTTTGAAACGCGGTTTCTTCATCTTTCCAGCCATTGTTTGGCACATACGTATTCATTATACGGAATGATTCAAATTCAGCAATAATCACTCTGCCATCTGCTTCATGCTTGGAAACTACGAAAAAGACAAAACGTCATTTCGTCATTTAGAAATTCGCATAAAGCAAGACAATCCTTTCATGATGTTATTTCTCATGAGTCACAACTCACAACAATCAGAAAACATAAGTCTTCGTATCTATATAAATTAAAGTTACCTGAGCCATCTAAATTAAACGAAACCTTCTTTGGTGGAAAACACTTCTTTACAAACAAAGCGGTTCCAGCATACTTTGAATCAGAAAGAGACCACCATACATCGTATTTTCTGAAGGTTGGACCTGATAGTGCCCGTGTTATAATCTGCAAAATTTGTTACGCATTACATTTATGAAAGTTATTATTTGATATGGAGATATTAGCCGTAACAAAACACACTGCTGGAGATATTGCTTGGGTGTGCATCTGCTGTTTGAAGTTGTGATCATTTGAATAACTGTCTAGTCTTTGGAAACTTCTAATTAGTTATGTATGTTCGACTCTTACTTCTTATGCAAGTTTAATGTAAATATTTCTTAAAAGTTTGTACGCATCCCAAACACTTCTAAAACTAGATAGAGTGGTTATTTTCTTTTGTAACGGAGGACGTAAGTCTTATTACATTAACAAAATATAACATATATTATGACATACCAGTTTTTCTTCTCGTGAAGCATTGTTATCATCCTTTAACTCTCTTGGGTTCTTAGGAGCACCTTTGGCGCCAGCTGCAGGCATCCTTACTTCCTACATCCATATAGATGAATATCAGCAACAATGCAACATACTTCTTGTAATGTTAAACATTACTTATACAACAAAAAGCTAATTACTAAAATTTTACCCAAAGGTGGCAAAAGTTAAAAGTCTCAAACTATTAATAAAAAATAAAGAAAGCATAGAATGAAGCTACGGGGGTGTTTGGCATTGCCTTTTCAATGCAATTATGTGATATCAAATTAGTTGTACTATTAGAGGTTCTGCTGTTTCTTTTGTTTGAAGTTGTGAATCGGATGTTTAAGTGGGTGCTTGGGACTGCTTATTTATATAGCTTATGAGCTCATTTAAGTTGTTTTCAAGAAGCTGTTGTGTTTAACATCAGCTTATTTGAGTTGTTTTGGATAGGCTGATTCACATCAGAGCACTTTTTACCCCTAAAATCAGAATTTCCCAAACACTCGAAAACAACTAATTAGGTTCTGATACAGCATAAGCAAGTCAAAACCCTATCTCCTCCATTATGCTTTGATACGTCTTTAAGCTAATTAGCACTATTGTATAAATTATAAAAAAGAAGCACAACCCGTCTAATTAGCACTAAACTTAACACCATAAATGAATTATTTGCTACCTGAAAACAAAAACTCATATAATGACTTCCAAATGCAATGCAAAACACACCCAAAAAAACTTACGTAAGTCCGTAAACTCAATGTAATAAGCTCATAATCTACTGGGGTGTCTGTTTAAGCTTATTTTTGGGCTTATGTGATTCCGGTTTGTGTTTTTTAAGCCCATTTTTTCCCCTTTTTTTAAGAGCTATGGACTTACATACGCTTACCACACCATAATAAGCTCATATAAGCCCATAAGTCTTAAAATAAGCTGGAAAATTTGAGCTTACGAAACAAAAACCGAAATCACAACAGCTCATAAGCCGAAAAATAAGCCTAAACAAACACCCCCCCGTGCGTATCAGCTTCTCTAAATCTCATTTTTGCCACGTAGCGTAAACTTTTTGTCAAAAGTTCAGACTTCTCCGAAATGAACCGGGTCCTATAATCTTGTCTTACATCTCTTGTTTAATTAGTCCATTATTTTTTATTGCAAAAGAAACACTTACAGTCCTGGTTCAGCCATTGAACTAACACATATAACAAGCTAATCTAAACAACCCATTTCACCAAATTCATCAAAATTCACAAAAAACAAAACCAATAAATAAATTTACAAAATTATTATAAGTGTAAGGCAAAAAGGTCCAGCACCTGTATAGCAATGACATCAGGATCAATAGTGTCAATGAAGCTAGTAAACTCAGGCCAGTTGTTCTTAACTCTGAGAAGAAAGCTGTTTGCATTCCAAGTTACAAACTTTCTCGGTTCACCTTTTTGTTCTTGTTGGGTCTTTTTTGTATCTTCTTGTTGTTGTTGTTGTTGTTGTTGTTCAAGTGGGTTTGTTTTTGGTGATGTATTTGTTTCAGCATTGTTGGGTTTCTTGGAACAAGTGTCTTTTTGTACTGGTTGAAAGAATCGCTTCATGTTTGATTGTGTGCTGGTGATCACTCGCCGGATTTTGGTTAAATAGCTCCGGTGGGTTTCTGATTTTGATGATATTGTTGGATTGGTGGCTAATGGTGCATAGTGGGTTAAGGCCCATGTACTGACCTGTTAGACCCATCAGTCTCTTTTTGTGTAGACTTGACACACTACACAAATATACCTCATAAAATACTCGCACACACAGAACACTCTTACAAAACAAGAGCCCCGTACCTCTCATTCCTTGCTTGTCGCCAAACAAATGAACACCAAACCGACGAACCACCGACGAGGTGGTGCCATCGGTGTCACAAAACTAACGTGCAAACCGACGCAACCGTTGGCACTGGTCTTAGAGGGTTATTTCACAAGTCAAAGCCACTCTAACATGTGCTAACGAGCAAACAAAAATGGTATATAATAATAATAATAATAATAATAATAATAATAATAATAATAATAATAATAATAATAATAATAATAAAAGAATTGCAAACATGTCGTTGGTGATATGGTTCATGCACCTCGGTTTGACGAAGTAGCAATCTACGGTATTCCGGCGCCTCTCAGGCCGGCCCTGAATATTGTCGTGGAGAGTGCCGCTGGTGAGTCAGATGGTATTCTCACTGTTGATAAGGTTGTGGAGGGAGCTGCTTCTGGGATGCCCCCTCTCGTTTTTGAGTCCACTTACGATGTCAACCTTTTGAATCGGGTTTTCTCAAAGAAGTTACGCACGGTTAAATGTATTCCCCCCAGAGCGCGGCTTAGATTTGCTAAGCTTTTTCGTGGAGCGCTGGATAAGGTACTTGCATGCCCGGGTGACTTACCTGCATGGGTGCAACTCCTTATTTTGCCATCCTGTGTGTTGACCACTTTTGTGCCAGCAAATAGAGCCCAACGACGATCTAGAGAGAGAGAACGTTGCCAGCTTGACAGTATTTCCCGTGCTATTCTCAGATGGAGGGATCCCGAAGATAGGCTTGGTTTGGTGATGGATCGGTTAGCCGAAGGGCCTCCATCTTTTAAAGGGATGATGAAACTTAAGGATCAAGACAGGGTCAACCTGGGTCACTGCAAGCGTAAGCTTGGGGATGGCCATTTCACTGCTGCTATTAAGGTGCTCACGTCCTTTGGCATTGCCCCATCCACACCTGACACTCTGCTAGAGCTCGAGGCCAAACACCCTTATGCTCCCTACCGACCCCGTCCTCTTTTTCACTTGATGAGGACGTCCTTTTTGTCAACAAGGACTTGGTACTCAACAGGATTCGCAGCTTCCCCAAAGGGACATCTTGTGGTCGTGATGGGCTTTGGGCACAACATTTGTTGGATATTCTGGGTGGGGCGGCTTCCGCAATAGCTGATGACTTGCTTGGGTCCATTACTGGAGTTGTTAATCTGTTCCTCAGTGGAAAGTGCCCTACCCTATTGGGGGAATATATCGCTAGTGCCCCCTTGACTCCCTTAGTCAAGCCTGGCGGTGGTATACGTCCCATTGCTGTTGGTACTGTTTGGCGTAGGCTTGTGTCGAAGGTTGCCTCTTCGTCAATTGGTAATTCCATGAATTCTTACTTGCAGGATTTTTAATTTGGGGTTAGAGTCCCTGGGGGGGGGGGGGGGTGTGAAGCTGTCCTCCATTCTGTAAATAGGCTCATTGAGTCTAAGGGCAATGATATTGGACTCTCCATGCTTTTGGTGGATTTTAAGAATGCCTTCAATCTCGTCGACAGGAGTGTCTTGCTTCAGGAAGCTAGGGTGCGATGCCCTTCTATTGCCCCTTGGGTTGAGTTCTGCTACGCGCGTCCTGCTAGGCTTTATTATGAGGACTCTATCCTTTGGTCATGTCAGGGTGTCCAACAAGGTGACCCTTTGGGCCTTTTGTTGTTTGCCCTCGTCTTGCACCCTTTGATTCATGCTATTAATCAGTCTTGTGAGCTCACCCTTCAGGCTTGGTATCTCGATGATGGTACTATTGTTGGAGACACTCTCATGGTTGCCAAGGCACTTGACATCATCAGGACAGAGGGCCCGGCTCGTGGTTTGCTTTTGAATGTTGACAAGACTGAACTTTTCTGGCCTGTAGAGGACCCTAGAAGCAGAGTGGATGGTGTGTTTCCTATGAATATCGCTCGCCCGCGCAATGGTGTCAAACTTCTTGGTGGTTCTGTTAGTTTGGACGAAGGTTTCTATCGGGATTTGGCTTCTAAAAGGGTCTCCAAAACCATATCTTTAATTGAGACAATTAATAAACTCAATGATCCATAATGTGAGATTCTCCTTTTGCGTAATTGTACAGGAGTTTCGAAATTATCTTATGCCCTGAGAACATGCTCCCCCTTGTATTTATCAGAGGCCCAAGCTCAGTTCGATCAGACGTTACGTGCTTCCTTGGAGAAGATTGTTACTGCCTCAGGGCCGGGGTTTGGAGATTGGCAGTGGCGGCTTGCCACCCTTCCAATAAAGCTCGGTGGTCTTGGCATCCTTTCAGCGGGAGATATCATCCAATACGCTTTTCTTGCTTCCCGTATGCAAATGAGCGACTTACAGGAACAGATACTTACCAAAACGGGTATCGTTACACATGGCCCTTCATTCCAGCATGCCTTGGATATTTTCAACGCTACTTGTAACACCGACTTCCTCGCTATCACCGGGGGCGCTTCTGCCCCCCCAAATGATGAAAACCCTGGCAAAGTGTTATTTCGGTGTCATTGAGAAAGACCTTGCTTCCAAGTACTCGTTAAGCCCGAGACAGGTGGCTGTCTTTAGTAGTATTCGTGCCCCACATGCACAGGATTTTCTTTTCACCATCCCTATCGACGGTTTGGGGCAGAGGATGAATCATCGCCAATTTCGGTCTGTGTTATGCTACAAGCTCACGATTCCTATGTTCTCTGAAGGAAACCTATGCCCAAGTTGCAATGTACACCGTATGGACCAATGGGGGGATCACGCGGTCCACTGTTCTAATGAAGTGGGTGTTAAGTTCAGGCATAATCTGGTGCGTGATATCCTTGTTGATATATGTTCCAAGCCAGGGATTATGGTGCGCAAGGAGGCTCCAATGGGGTTCCTTTCGGAGGAGGGGAGAGAATTACGTCCTGCAGATGTGCTATTATTCAACTGGCTCCAAGGTAAGGATGCATGTCTAGATGTGACTGGGGTCTCTCCGTTTGCTGGGACTGGGGTGACATCATCGGCCCATGGGGTAGCCTTGAGTAATGCCGTGGAAAAGAAAAGAAAGAAGTATGAGTCCAAGTGTGAAGACAATGGATACAAGTTCGTCCCTTTTGCTTTTTCTACGTTCGGGGAACTTGAGGTGGAAGCTTTGAATACACTTTCTCGTATCAAGTCTATTGCCAACAGCCACTCTAACAATATTAAGAGTGGTGTTTTTATTTTTCATCGAGTTAGTTTCTGTATTCAAAAATGAGTGGGAGCACAAATTGTGTCTAGACTCCCCTCCAATTTCATGTAATTTCTGTGTTTTTCAATGAAAAGTGACGTTTTATTACAAATAATAATAATAATAATAATAATAATAATAATAATAATAATAATAATAATAATAATAATAATAATAATAATAATAATAATAATAATAATAATAATAGAGAAAAAGCTTAGCATTTAACCGCAAATTAGAGTCTTGTTTCTTTAATCATTCAGGTTAAAAATTGTGTTTTAATTCCGAAACTGTTAAATATACAAATATAAACTTAAGAGAGTTTACTAGTAAACTTAACTAGTTTTCGTGCACCTACAACGTTTGAACAATAAACTGTATTTGTTCGGATTTAAAAGTATGACTGGATTTGGTTTCTAATGTTATTGTTTTAGTAATTTGTTTTGATGTTATAACATAAGTCATTTTGAATGAATATAATGCCTATATATATATTATAACTAATCTCGTGTATACACTTAATAACACGTGTTTCAACTTGATATTTATAATGTGTATGTTTACCGAGTTTTAAGTATTACAAGCTAAGGATCGGGTTCGTGTTTATGATAGGTAAATAAAACTCAGCTCAAGCTTGGTTTGTTAAGTACATTAGACTCGAGAGCGTTTATCGTGTCAGCTCATATATGAGTATGCATATACAAATTTACAGGATTAAGAAATATATAAAGCTAAGGTTTGAACTCATTTATTAAATGAGCTCTAAACAAGGCTTGAGCTCGAGCTCATAAAAGCTTGGATCGCCACGAGTTTTTATAAGCTTGACTTGTTACGAGCCAAACTCAAGCTAATAGCATAAGTCTTGAAACGAGCTTGAGTTCAAGCCTTATGATCGTAAATGGCCAGAGTTTGAGCTTTGGCAACCTTGGGTTCTTTTTACCCTTATTTAGTGGTTATACTATTTAAATTTCTAATGGGCTTAACTACTAAGTAAGAATAAAATAGGCTTTTTCTTTTTCTTTTTTTTTTTCTTTTTTTTTCTTAAGGTAAATATAAAATAATACAAATTTCATTTAGCCAAATTTAAAGTACTCTTTCTATTTCAAGAAGAGTATTCACAAACAAAAAATGGACAAATTATGATATGTGTAATTAATGCTTATTTTGATTGATAAAAAGTCATTTTTACTCTCATAGTTAATATAAAAATTAGAAATGAGTTATTAATGCAAGTTTTGATTATAAAGGTAAAGTAGGAAAACCAGTAATTATCATTCATAATTACTGTGCATATATAAAAATTGTACATTTATTTTGGGACAAACATAAATAATAACGTGTTGTTATGAGACGGAGGGAGTATCATGTTGCACCTTGAAATGTTAAGGATGCTAAAATTTCGCTTACGCAAGTCGAGGGTGGTAAATTCTATTTTCATAATAAACTTATCCCACAACATAACCATAACCTTAAGTGGTAAGCTGGTGTAAAAATAAAAAAATGAGCAGTCACGATTTCAACAAACCCTAGAATTGGGAAGAAAAATGAGCTTACTGGTCACAATTTCAAGATCTTTTTAACCCATTGTTAATAATCATTAGAGTTAACAACATTTTGATCCTTGTGGTTTGTCGTGTATTTCAGTTTTAGTCCATTAGTTTAAAAAATCTCAGATCATGACTTAAAATGAAACACCCGTTACGGGTTTGGTTCATTTTGTCGTTGACTATTAGTTTGACCAGTTAACTAACGTTAACTGACTCATACCTAGTCTATGTTGACATTTTAGGTTTTGAGTGTCACTAGCTTGTGTTGCATTTGAGCAACATTCATAGAGTCATAACCTGCTGTCATACCATCATGGAGACTTTTGTTTTTTAATAAATTCGAAAGGCCAAAAGTACCCTCCTAGTTAACGGTCAACCATAGTCCAACTAACGCTATTAGTGAATTTGGACCAAGCCCGTAACGGGTGTTTCATTTTAAGACAAGATCCGAGATTTTTCAAACTAACTGACTAAAACAGAAACAGCCAGAAAACCACAAGGACCAAAAATGTAGTTAACTCTAATCATTATTTAGACTTTTGATTCCTATTCTAAACCACGTATCTAAGCACCCTCCCACTTATTTTCACGGCACACTCTAGGGTTTTGATTCACAGGGTTTTAACGTTTCTATGGACATAATTCCCGGAAGTTCGAAGGAGAAAAAAGGTAGAGCATCCAAAAAACTCCCTTCACCGTACATGCCAAGGGCGGGTCTACAGTTATATGAGGGTATGCACATGCATACCCTCTTTAAGCTCCTAGTAGTGTAAAAAAATCGAAACTAGAGGTTTATACAATCATTTTTCCTTTGGTGCATACCATAAAAATTCACAGAAATTAACGGTGCACACCCAAAGATTTGTTCAAACCAACCAAGCAGTCAAATGAAAATTTTGAATCAAAAGAAACAAAAAAATGGAGAAGAAGATGTTTTAGGTAGAACAAAAACGAAGAAGAAGAAGAAAGATGTAAAAGAAGAACATTGGAAAACTACAAGTAATATTTACTAGTACTATATAAATTACATATTCTCATGCAAGACACCGACCACACAAATTAATGCAATAATTTACTACTCATATAGTCATATTTGATGTTTCTAGTTTAAAGTACTACAGAGTACTCCCTCCGTCCCAAAATTATTGTCCCCCGACAAAAAACACACAGATTAAGAAAATTACATTTATTACAGCTTTCTCTTTTTTACTTTTTGACAGAATGACAATTTTGCCCTTAGGTAATTAATTAAAGTCTTCTTTACGGTATGTAATAATAATTTTAAACAAGGGTAATATAGTAAATTGGCTAAACTTCCCTATCTATTTTTAGTAGTGGACAATTAAATTGAAACATCACAAAAAGAAAACGTGGACAATAAAATTGAGACGGAGGGAGTAATATTTAATCCTATACTTATTTTTCCATTGAAAGTTTTGATATGTGGTTTAACAATTACATTACTCCCTACTAGTAAAAAGAAAATTGTTTATATTTTGTTTATGAAGTTAGGTGCATTTTGAATTTCTAAAACAAACATAACGTATTGTAGTGTTATTGATAAAAGAAATAGTTAATCATAAAATGCATCATATTTTTGTTGCATATCTAATTATATCAATTAATAGAAAAACCAAAAGAAAATTGTACCAAAACGCGACCCGAAAGACCATTTTTTTTTTTTTTTTTTTTTTTTTTTTTTTTGCTTAACTTGATGGCCAAAAATTTATATTTGTTAGTCCACGGATTCCTAGATTCGCCACTTGGTGCAATGTTGTTATCCCTATACCATGGACCAATTTTACATATTGATGGATCAAGCATTCACTTAGGAATTGGTAACAATGCAACCACAAATGATGCTAATCATAGTCATGGGAACATCATTGGACCTATTATGGTCATCTTAAGTGCTTTAACATGGGCTATCTAGTTCATTATTCAAAGTAAGCCACTACAAAAGTTTATAAAAGCTATTGAACACGCAAGTTAATAACGTACATGACATTTCAAGCAAATATGAGCAACATGATTCTAGCTCCTTATTCAACCTCGACCTTGACGTTGGTGTTGGCCACCGTTGAATGCTTCGTATTTGGCTTTATCGTTGAGCGGAGAAAAGTGAATGGTCGTTGTTTCCAGTCATGAGAGCCTTGGCGAGTGTCTATGGGGTATGTTATGTGACTTTTGTAAAATTGTGAATTACTTATAGGGTCATGAACTTATTAATTAGTTAACCAAATTCACTGCAGGGAGTTGTATGTTCCGGAGTAGGAGTTTGCATGATGTCATGGTGTATCGATAGGAAAGGACCGCTCTTTGTTTCGGTGTTTAAGTTTTTTAAAACCAAACCTCGCACCAAAAGTTCGGTTTGGTTTTTGGTTTTTTTTGCGGTCCAATTTTCGTTTTTTTTTTTTCGGTTTTCGGATATCAGAAATTTGAGTTGATAGTTTTATATTAGACCCATTATTTTAGCTAGGTTTTTTAAATTTGGATATCTGAAATTTCGGATAACAATTTTATATATCTGAATATAATATTCAGAAAACTTTTATATGAGTTCAAAAACTAACATTTCATAAACCCAACCTTTTAATAAATTTTGATTAAATTTTCGGATATCCGAATATGGATATGTTTGAACATTCAAAACTTAAATACAAAAATCCTAGAATGTAAGTTGAATATTTTGTCGTAAAATAATAATATTGCATAACATGTATATAAAGATGAGAAATCCGAACAAATATGAGATAAAGAAAACTAACTTTGTGAATTTATTATAGTGTTAGATAAATAAACACTTGTTACGAATATCTAATCTCTTAGTTTTTGAACGTTTGTGATTACTTGTATCGAAACTAACACGTATATATTTTTATTAGTTTTATAAATATTAGTATGAGGCGGTTAGGTTTTTTCGGTTTGGGTTTTCATATAAAACCAAAAACCGAACCAAAACTCGGCTTTTTTATAAACCAAAACCGCACCATTGGTTTTAGAATTGGTTCGGCTTTTTGGGACGATTTCTTTTGGTTTTTTAGGTTTTGGTTTGGTTTTTTGGTTTTGTTGCTCTCCCCTAATTAAGAATTAGGATTATTAATAATATTTTCATGTTTAATTACATTTAAGTATTCCATGTTTATTTTGTCAAATGCGTCATGAATTGGCATGTTAATCGGCTATATTATACATCGCTGCATTATAACCCGTACTAAATGTCGATCTTATAGACCTGTACTAAGAATAAACCCGAAAAAACCCGGCCCGAACCAACCAAACCGGAAAAAACACAACCCGATTAAACTAAACGCGAAAAACCAATTTTATTATTTTTCTACCAAAACTTGTGCATACCTTACTCTCAATTCCTGGATCCGCCACTAGTACCTGCTGTTTCACTTCTTTTGTTTAAATCCGTATCGAAAAGATGGTTATCTCTCATAATATCTCCAAATTTCAGTATGCGCAAGAGCCAAATGCCCAACCTTGACCCTCCGTCCGGGTTTTTCCTCCAGCTACGTAAACACGACTGCATGGGGCTTGAATATGATTTCGTGTCGTTTGATATCCGAATACCTTCCAAAAGATCGAAAGTCTTTTACGTTGGGCTCCGAGGCGGGTAGTGAAAGTAGTGTAAAGATTTTAGACTCTTGTAATGGTTTGTTTTTGTGTTATATGTTTCCTGGCAAGTATTATGTATATAATCCATCCATTAATCTCGCTAAGATGCTTCCAGATCACCATCATAATTTGGATCAACCTTTTGGTTATGGTGGTGCAAGGATTGCTTTTGATCCTGCCAAATCACTTCACTATAAAGTCGTTAGTGCTGTACAAATATTTGATAATCAAGATGGTTATTTCGTTCGGATACAAATTTACTCTTCACTGACATGTGTTTGGAGCGTTTGTGGTGACCGCTTTCTCTACCTATGTTTTAAAGATTTTCAATATGGAATATATTGGAATAATGCCATTCACTGGCTAAATGATTGGGATAATAATCCTTTTTACAATAAGTTAGATATTGTGAATCATCCGGTTTTACCAATCGTACAAACTCCTAGAATGGTGTGTTTTGATCACAAGTTGTTCGAGTCTCGTGGTAGTTTGCTTCTACTTTGTAGGGAGTATAATGTTTCCAGAGAGCTGAATGTTTATGAAATGAGAATTGGTTATTCTGAATGGTCACTGAAGTACATTGTTAAACTTGATGACATTAAGATATCGATGCCAATACATTATACCTTGAGGACACGAATTCCTGTGTTGGATGTTTATAATGTTTTGAGTATTGTCTTGGGAGAAAGAGACGAGGATTCGTTTCTTGTATGAAATTATGTGAAAAGGTTGTCCAATATAAAATTGTCTCAGAGACTCTTTGCACACTTTTCACACTGTCGTCTGATTATAGTCCATATGGCCGGCCATCTTGAAAGCTTTCTGTTCATTGCATCTTTTGTTCGTGTGTAATCTTGCTTTACAGTTTCAGGTATGATCTTTGTATCTTATGCTATCTTGTCACTACATTAGTTATATATATAGTCTCTAATTAAAAATAAATGTTGTTTGATAAGACACTTTTTCTGTCACAATTCTCGTTAACAGTGGTTTAGAAAGACGTGGATACACTATATGAGTTGTTATTGTTATGATATAATGTAAATCCACTTTGAGCTCTTAATTAAGGTCTCCTTTATCTTCCATTGTCCATAGGACATAGGTTAAGGCTATGTTTGGTAAAAGTAGCTGTGAGCAGTAGCATTGAGCAGTAGCAGTGAGCAGTAGCTGTGAGCTGTGAGCAGTAGCCAAAAAAGCTCACAGCTTCATAAAGAAGCATTGGGAAAATGAGCTTTCCTAAAAAATAGCAAAGCCCGCAGCTCTCATGCCAAACAAACATCAAAAATAAAAAAGCTCATTCTCACCGCTCATTACCCCAAAAAGCTCCAAAAAAGCTCCGCGCCAAACATAGCCTAAGTAATTGAACATGGCTAAGGTTTAGGAGGAACATGTAATCGTAATTTAAAATATATGTGGGATCACAACCCTTAATTTCATTATCCTTATTCTTAATCTTTGAGCCGGGAGAGACCATTGCTATATTGTCATTTGTATAGCCTCAAGCCCAAAAATAACAACTTGATAAGTCGGGGGGGGGGGGGGGGGGGGGGGGGGGGGGGGGGTGTTTGGATTTTTAGATTCGATATTGGCTGTGATGGCTCAGTTCCTTCTTGATTTATACAACAACAACAATACCAAATCCCGTCCCATATGAACGAGGTACGGGGAGATGGAGTGTAGACAGATGATACCTCTACTTTAGGGTAAACCCGAGAGTAGGGAGATCGGAGACTGATTCCAAGAAGACCTCCGGCAATTCTCTTGATTTATGCAATGTGAATATTGTAGCATCTATGACATTATGATTGAGTTTACCATTTCAACTCCAACAAAAGATATTGGTTAATTTGTCTGATCCACTCGATACTACTTTAGTTCTAACAGAGTAAAACTGGTAGCTAAGGTTATAGGAAAAAGTATGAATCAGTGTTTTGTTTGGTGTTGATGTTTTGTGAACTCGCTAACTACTAAGCTTGATAATGAATTTTCAGGTCCTGAACATGAAGGTGCACACAATGGAAGAAATGCGGTATTTCTATGTATCATCAGTAAGTGACAAATAAGAAGTTTCTGAGGGGTTATAACAAACCGAGTTGTGCATGAACTCGATCTTAATATTTGATTATATCTAAATTTGGTTTGTCTGATTATCTCAAGTTTTATGTTTTACTGAATTGTTCATCACCGTCGTGTTTGATTGGAATTATAAAACACCTCTTCTCTACTTGTAAATGACTTAACTCATAATTGTGACTTATTATACCCAAACTGGCACATCATAAGTAATTTGGTCGAAATTACAACCTGTATAAATAGAGGGGATAGTAGTCTGTATTAGAATTCATCAACGTAACTGAATTTACCTAATTGATTGACCTATTAGATTTTAACCGCACTGTTGGGTAGATGCTGTGGTGTGGATGATAAACAACTAATCTAGTACTCTGATTTTATGGAAAAGGTAAAACTGCAATCAATATGGGAAATCCTGACAATGCTGCAGCTTTTTCGTGTATTTTTGTCATGGGCAGCTTAAATTGATTCCTCCAGTTGGCAATGAAGCTCATGCTATGTACGAGTAGCAGCATTCTCACTCTCTCACTGTAATCATGGCTTAAGCCAACAAGCATATAGAATACAGGTGGCAAAATGATCAATTTAATTACATCAAAGAAGTCTCATGAATTATATTACACACTATCACATAGAATACAGTGCCGAATTGACCCATTTACTTATAAATGGTTTATCTAGCATGTTTTGGATCTTTTTTATGGTGCTCTCGAATTTGGACTTTTAGTCTGCGTAATAAGAATTTGTGAGGAATTCGCAGAGCCATGTGGTCCAATAGAAAGCTACCATTTGGATCAATCCACGTCATCCATTCACTGTACTATATCCTCGTTACTTTTTTTAGGACCAAATAAAGAAAAGAGAATCATTTTTTAAAATTTGGTGACGCGACTATTTTCTCTTGGGCCACGTGGCTTCGCGGTTTCCTCGCAAGTTCTTACGTTGACTAAAAATCTGAATTCAAAAACCCTAAAAAATTGGTCTAGAATGTGCAAAGCCCTTCTATTTTGGTCTTTTGCCGTAAGTTTCTGTTAATCTGGATCAGTGTGTTGTATATTAGTCCAACTTGATAATTTAAATTTACGTGTTTATACACGGTGACTAATGGTAGTAGTTTGTTTGGAAAGTCGTTGTATCTTTAATTGCAAAACTTGCTAGTAAGTTAGGTTGCATCAAACAATGGAGAATGTCTGGATTTACAGACCAGATTATTGTTTTCGCATGTTCAAAACTACATATAAAGTAGACAAGTTGTCTATCAACATCTCAGCCCTCAGAAATGCTCATAACTTGTTGAGTTGCACCAAAAAATTGCACGGGTATGTGTCCCAATTAGCAAAACCATAAAAAGCGAGTAATGAACCAGTCAAAAGTCAGAGAATACAAACCGGTTCAAAAACAAATTTGTGAAGCAAACTAAAACTTTGAGCTCGTTTTGACTCGTAATTAAGTCAAGTTTATCATCTAATACTCTAAATCGGGTAGCCTAAATCATTCACTGTATGCTAGTACTCTAAATCGGGTAGCACTAAAACAATTTAGAACAGTGTAACAAGTAATAAACTACAAAAATTAAATAACTACATATATGCATATTATGTACAAATTACAGACATTTAACATCTCAGGAAAGGTAAAAAAAATCTATTTCAAACAAACAACATAAAAATACAACCTAATTAACAATTGGTGCATGTTCTCTACACATAACAGCCACTTTAATCATATTTGATTTAGCTGCATCCAGCAACGGGTCAACTTGAATCGCTTTATTAAAGCAGAACTTTGCTTCTTCCCATCGCCTCTCAGCAACAAATACAAGCCCGAGATTGTTATATGCAGGCGCATAACCAGGCTGCAAATCTAATGACTTTGTAAACATGGCTTTTGCACTTTCATATTGCTTTTGCTGTCGGTATAAGTTTCCCAAATTGCAAAAGATGGTATGTGCCTCTTCAGGCTTTGCCAATGATAAGGCCCGTTTATATACTGCTTCAGCTTGTGAAGATGATGAATCCAATAGTTGAAGAGAGATGCCTAAAAAGCCATGAACGTTAAGAAACAATTATGAAAAGAAAAAAAAAAAAAAAAAAAAAAAGACATCCAGACACCCCCTAAAGAACTCTTATAATTTGATTTGGGTCCACTTGAATCCTTTATTTTGTGGTTAATAAACTCTAGTTTCTCGGTCAAACCAGGTCATTTCAAATATTAAGGAAACGGTATAAAATTGCGAAATACCTAGGTTTGACCAAGCATAGGAGCATTCTGTGTCGCGAGCAACAGCTGCCTTGAGGTATGTTTGGGATGTTTTAAAGTCTTGGATACAAAGACTATGCAGCCCAAGTTGATGCCACTGTACTGGATCGTCTGGATCCTCTGATATTGCCTGAAATAGTAGACAAAATATAATATAAACGTTTGTTTTTCATAAAGTGAATATAACCCGAATTGACCTATTCATGCATAAATGGGCCAATATTGACACCTTTAGTTGTGTAACCAAGAATATATAAATGGTTTTGAATTCATGGATAAGTTACCTGCTTTAAACTGTGAAGTGCTCGTTCTTCAACCTCCATTAGTTCATTTTGTTCAACTTTAAATCCTGCTGCAATTTCATGTTGGGCCTTATGAACCATAGCAAGCCCGGCCCACGCTATGGGGAGCTCAACTGCCAAAGAGTCTCCTTCCTTTAATATCGAAGCCATTTCATTTCCAGCCCATGAAAGCTGTTCACTAGGATTTTGTGCTCTTTCAGCTTCCCGGATTCGGTGAACAGCAACGGCATATCGAGTAGCCAAACAATTAGATTCTAATTTCGCAGCCTGCAGAACAAAAGGTTTGAGGTTTGAACGACAGATTTTTATTACATCAAGGACCAAATTGCAATAAATACAAACGTTAATTTCTTTTACAGAATAATTTTAATAGAGACGATAATGACCTTCTCCAAACACTTGCCAGAGTGGTGATGATCACCAGCCATGTAATACGCGTTAGCAAGATTAGTCCACACATGAGCACCTTTTGGGTCTGCTTTTGCAGCAGCTAATAAACATTCTTTAGCAACATTAACTGCAGTATCTCTATCCTCACAGACCCCATTGTCACCATTTGCCCCTGCACCTGAAAGTTGAGGTCGAAGACATCCTACTTAACATCTTAAATCTTTAATAAGTTAAACAAAAAATAATAATAGCTGCAGCAGCATACCTGCGACTATGGAGCCATATTTACACAAAAGAAGGGCAGCGTAGTTTACAAAAACGGAGGGATGGTTTTGGTCTTTTAGGATGAGGTCTTGAAAACATTTCTCTGAAAGCTCCAAGTTACCACTGGATACAAAGGGCCATGTGAGTTAACTCGTGTGGTAATCGATGTAAGATAATATATAAAGCATGCATATCAGTGAGGAAAAGAGCAATAAGATTACGATGGTGCTCGTATTTGCATTATCTTTTATAATTACCTGATTATTTAGGGGTCAAATAAACAGTGTTGGATTATCAGTTCATCACAAGCTGCAAGAAATCAGATTATCTAAGGATAATAAAGTAGAATTACTTATGTTTACCCTTTCTTTAACCTATGTTAAAGACTCTCATTTCCATTTCACAAACTTTTTTTTTTTTTTTTTTTTTTTTTTTTTTTTTTCACAAACTTTTTTTTTTTTTTTTTTTTTTTTTTTTTTTTTTTTTTTTTTTTTTTTTTTCCACATTAAAGTGATTTTTGGATTTATCGACTAATTTTCTAAATGATCCGAATTTGCCCAACATTCAAACATCTGATATCACATTTCCGAAAAGAAGCAGTTCCAAACACTATTTTCTACCACTTATTTTGTTTCTGCTGCTTACGTTATTCTGATTATTTAATACCACATAATCACTTTTATAAAGCAAATCCAAACACCCACTAAACTTCACATCAATGTATACCTTTGAAGATGAGCCATTCCAAGGTTCACTATGCAATCCAAATTTTCAGGGGCAATCGCCAGCAAAGATGAAAGTACTGATATAGCACTCTGTACAGATAATAAGGGTTATCTTAGATCATAATACATATTGTAATTAGGTAGAAACGAATCAAAAAGAAAGCACTAGTACCTGCAAATGACCCGCTTTAAGTAGCAATACACCTACAGTGTTCCATACAGAGGCCTGTCTAACATCAGATCTCATCGAGTCGTTTAACTTGCCAAGAATTTCTTCAAGCTCTTTACCCTCCACTTCTTTTCCTGGGCCATAATCTTCCGAACTTCCCAGCAAAATAGACTGCAAAGTAACCCAAATGATAACATCATCGTTAATAGAGGAAATAATTTTGACTCGCCTAATTATAAATCAGTCAGTTCAGGTTATAACCACCACCAAATGGCCTAGCGGTAAGGCACTTAACATCCTCACAAGAGATCAAGGGTTCAAACCTCACTAGGCACGCATTTGGGGGTGGTCAGGGAAGGGTCGGAAACGGTCACAGGGATACCCC
The DNA here is from genome assembly GCA_030686995.1 of Artemisia argyi. Taxonomy (NCBI): domain Eukaryota; kingdom Viridiplantae; phylum Streptophyta; class Magnoliopsida; order Asterales; family Asteraceae; genus Artemisia; species Artemisia argyi. Next base: position 27,012,482 of record CM060688.1, on the reverse strand, counting down.
GGTTAGGCAGCGTACATCTGAGTCAAAAGACACGCCCTCCCTGGGTAACCCGAACAGGGAAAAACCTCATCAGTTTAGTCAGTTCAGGTTATGTTTTATCTATAACAAATATAACATGTAAAATAAATAAAACGAATAGATGAATAGAAAACAGGTTGAACGGGTCAAAATAATCAAAGCCGCCAAAGCACGGTTTCAATGCATAAACCTCTCAAATCGTTTGTTTCAATAAGAACTATCAAAATAATGTATGTTACTATTTTTTGACCGCAGTTAAACTTACTAACTGTAAACACCTTAAATTTGTGAGACAACAAGTTCTTCGGGTAACCACCACCAAAGTAGCCTAGTGGTTTGACTCCGTGATATTGTCATAAGAGGTCTTGAGTTCAAACCTCACTAGGTACACATCTTGGGGTGGCCAGGGAAAGGGTTCCGACTTCGAAAACGGTCATGAGCTACCCGGTAATGCCGCGTAAATCTAAGTCAAAGACTCGCCCTTCCCGGGTAACCTGAACAGAGAAAACCTCATCCGTTTACCCGTTTAATAGTACCTTTTTTACCAGCCTGACCGACCCCATTACCCAACATATAAGGATGTCTGAAGATGTAATGTACCTGAGCATGATGAGTCTGAACCAATGAAAGCAATTCCGGTCTATCAATATCTTCATCGCCACGAAGCAAGATTTCTTCTGCTTTTTCATATGCAGAAACCGCCTAAACAAAACCTTCAAATTTAGTGCAAAAACAGCACATACAATAAGTTAATCATTGGTCAAGATATTACCTTTTGTGGTTGTCCCATTCGTTGGTACATTAAACCGAGTATAAAATGAACATGTGCATTCTTTGGCATCTTTCGTGCAACATGTACCAAACCCTACAAGTATTAAGTAATTTGTATGTCAGATATCAGATGTTATTACAAAACTTGTAATAAATGAACAGACATAAAACTAAAATGATAACTCACTGTTTTAAGGCTGCTGACTTTCTCCTCACGAGATGACGGGGGACCTGAACCATTATGATCACCTTCCGCATCAGCTGCACAATCAGGGAATTCCATCTTACCATTTCGTGAACGGGACTTGCTTAACTTTTTAGATTGTTTACCGTCTAGCTCAATAGTATCACAATCTTTGCCAAAGAAACTGACTTTATCTTGACTGTTATCTTCATTACCAAACCTGCGCAATTATAACGAGGACATCAATTACACACGGAGGGAGTGTTTGGCATCGCGTTTCGAAAGTGATTATCTGATTATTGCTATTCATGTTGTAAATAACCAGTATAACTACATTTATTACTTATGGGTTAGAAAATTAGTTATAGTAACATAGATAATCTAATCATTAAAGGATCATTTACACGTAAGTCTTAAACGGGGTTATTTGCATAAAATACTAACCTGCCTTATCACGTGTCTGGTTTTAGTTTTTATACTCGTTTCGTACATTACAACTCATAAAAAGATACAGTAACTTATTATCCCATCTGAGTCACTTTGTAACGAAAATAAGCTTTTCTAAAATAACATTTTTTGTATAAAATGTTAGCAGTATTTATAAAAATGTTAACTTTGTTTACAAAAATGTAAACCTAGTTATTAAGATTTTGAAAATATTCGCATAGACAATGTTTGGCAACCCATTTTAAAAGTGACTATCTTATTTTGCATTTCAAGCCGCATATAACCAGTATACAGATCATTTACATATAAATCCTTAATGGGCTATTTGCATAAAACACCAACCTACCTTTTCGCTTGTCTCGTTTTAGCGTTTATACTCTTTTTAGAACATTCGACTCATTAAAAGATGGCATTTTATCCCATCCGAGTCACTTTGTAACCAAATTAAGCTTTCCAAAACAACAAATCTTGTATAAAAATGTTAACTTTGTGCATAAAAATGTTACGTTTATATAAAATTATGTTAAATTTATGAGTTTATGTACAAAAATGCTAAATTTATGTATAAAAATGTTTAAGTATATCTATAAAAATACCATAAATTTACGCAAAATGTAAACTTTATGCATAAAAATGTTAAAATTTTGTATAAAAATGTTAAACTTTATTTATACAAATGTTAAATACTTAAATTTAGGGCAAATGATTAAAAAAAGTATCATACTTGCCACCATTTTCTTTTGTGGGTAGCGAACAATTTTTTTTGCTTTTGTGGGTACTTTTCTTTCAAATTCATCTGTTTTAGGGTATTTTGTGAGATTTTTGGACATTTTTGCCCCTCTTAGCTAATAGATTTTTTTTCCCCGAAGGGCAAAAATGTCATGTAGTACCCTAAAAGTGATGAATTTGAAAGAAAAGTACCCACAAAAGCAAAAAAATTTGTTCGCTACCCACAAAAAGAAATGGTGACAAGTATGATACTTTTTTTAATCATTCGCCCTTAAATTTATGTACAAAATGTTAAACTTTATGCATAAAAATGTCAGAATTAGTACTAAAAATGTCAACTTTATGTATACAAAGGTCAAATTAAGGTACAAAGATGTTAAATTTAGGTACAAAAATGTTGTTCAAGTATAAAGATGTCAAATTTATACAAAATTTAAAAATATATATTAAAAAAATCAAGATTACAGGTTAAAACACCTTTCGGCTGATTGATCCACGGAGTTTGAACCCACCGCCACACAGACTCAAACAAAACAACACAATAACCAATGAAAAATAACCAATCTTTATAAAAAAAACATCAAACCATAATTTCAAACATTATAACAAGACAAGATTTTATATAAAAAAAAATGTGATTGATACCTTGGGAAAGAATCAAAAGGGGTGTCAGGATCAGTAGGAGGGTCAACGTTTAAGTCAGCTATTACTACTTTTGGCCTTTGTTGTTGTGGTTTCCAGCTGTCTTCCGGTGGTTGAGTGGTGGTGAGTGGTGGTGGTCTTGGGTGGTTGTTGTTGGTTGCCGGCGGTGGTTGTTGTGACATGTTTTTTTAGGGTCTTAGATTGACCAAATGTGAAGGTGGTCAATGTGTACTACTTGTTTATATACTTTTTCATTCTTGGTTGTCGTACCCTTTAAATTATTTTAGGACACTGGCAGTCATGATTCCGAAAACATCCATACCTCCGAAATCCACCAATAATATCATTCCACCTCATTTCACCTCATTCATACTTTTTTCATACCTCCCAACCCCATTTTAGTAGCAATTATGTCTTTTTCATACCTCCCAACTTTTTTTTAATTAATTAAATTAAACAATTTAATTAAAACATAAATATTTCATTAATAACTAAAAGAAAATTACATAATACTTAAAAAAAACATAATTAAAAGAAAATTACATTATTTAAAAAAAAATGAAATAACTAATCATCGAGATATGTTAAGTTTTGAGCATCTACATGATCCGTAAGATCATATAGGAATCGGTAATGCATTTGTTCGTCGATTAACTCCGGTAATACACTATCGTCATAAACTGGCGCGACTGGCGGATCCATTATATGAACCGGTGATATTGCCATCCCATCGTCTTTTAAAATCATATTGTGAAATATGATACACGTATAAACGATTTGTCGAATCTTTTCAACCGACATTGCCCGGAGAGGACGAGCAAGAATCATCCATTTATTTTTAAGACGACCAAAAGCTCGCTCGATATCTTTTCTTGCAGACTCTTGTAGCCTTTTAAATCTCTTTTCATTCAATTCAACCGGATGCTTGTATGCTTTAACAAACGTTGACCATGTAGGATAGATTCCATCGGTAAGATAATAACCGCGTTTGTAAAACCGTCCATTTACATGAAATGAACTGTTTGCCGCCGTTCCGTTTCGCTCCGTAAGATACAATGGTGACTGATTCAAAACATTGATATCGTTGTTTGCACCGGGAGGACCAAAAAACGAATGTCAAATCCACAAATCGTAAGAAGCGACGGCTTCAAGCATAATAGTTGGGTATTGATGATCACCTCGCTTATATTGACCTTTCAAATGTCTTGGACAATTACGCCAATGGAAATGGGTACAATCAATGCTACCAAGCATTCCAGGAATGTGATGTTGATCTTCATGGAACTCGTATAAGCGTCCAATGTCATGGGATGTAGGCCCACGTAAGAACTCTCGACCATATAATTGAATAATCGCTTGGCAAAAATGATCAAGGCATTCTCCTATAAAAAAATTAATAACAATAACTTAAAAAAATATATATATATAACGCTAACTTTATAAAAAAATTAATAACAATAACTTAAAAAATATATATATAACGCTAACTTTATAAAAAAATTAATAACAATAACTTAAAAAAATATATATATAACGCTAACTTTATAAAAAAAATTAATAGCAATAACTAAAAAAATATATATATAACGCTAACTTTATAAAAAAATTAATAACAATAAGTTTAAAAAATATTTCACCTGACGTTCGGCGCACCATGTTTAAATAGTCATCAAATCTATCTGGAGGTTCACCCGTTGCGAGTTGCCTAATGGCCGATGTACATTTTTGTAATGCCGTGAAACTTTTTTTTCCCCTCGCATCTAAGCCCTCTTGAAACCATTCGAAATTCGCTTCAACATCAGCAACAACTCTTAAAAACAAGCTTTTATTCATACGAAACCGTTCACGAAAACGTTCGTCGTTAAACTTTGGACGTTCAACGAAATAATCATTCATAAGGGTTCGTAAAGCTTGTTCACGAAAACGAGTTACATACTCCCGACTTTCGGTAGAGCTTGCCGTGTCGTCAATTGCATCGTACGCGGCTAATAAGGTTTCTAGGGTGCTACCGGATGGCACTAGTTCGGACAATTCGCCGGGGGGACTCACTAATGATTCGGACGAAGAAGAAGACATTGTAAGAATATGTGAATTTTGTATATGTGAATTGGATTATTTGTGATAAAAATGTATGTGTTTGTTGAATATATATAGGGGGATTTTTTTTTTTTTTGCCCAATACACGCTCCATCCCCAACGTCTATTTCATTTAATTCTCAACGGTAACATTTTGCATAGGAATTCCCATGCTTCGGAGGCAAAAAATGCCGCTCAATGCATGCCGCTAGCCATGCCGGTGGGGTGGCAGCGGTGTTCACCGCCGGCATGGCCTTGCCGGTAGGTGATGCCGCCCCCACTGCCACCCTTCTTATTATTTATATGCTGAAAAAAATGCGGCTCAAATTTATCACACATGTTTTAAACAGTACTAGAAAATACGGTTGAGCATCAGGTTAATACCGAACTGGATCGAATTAAAAACCGATTTTGTGAAAGACATGAACCGAGAACCGAACTGAAGTGACTCGATTTGGCTCGGTTCGGTTTTGTGTCGATCTATTCAGTTCAGTTCGGTTTATGCGGTTTAGGTGTGTTTTTCTCGTTTTTGGCTTGAACCAAACCGAAACCGAAAATCATAAATATATAGAATCGAAAACCGAACCGAATATGGTCGGTTCGATTTTGATCAAACCGGTTTGGCTGGGTTTTTCGGTTCGATTAGTTTTCGATCTATTTTGTTACTTCTCACAGTATTTGAAAAGTTTCTCACCCAATATGTTATGACAAAAGCCTTTAATATTAATTATGTTGAAGTTATCTATATCGATTGCAGTAATAACTATTTGTCACTTTAGCGTCACTACTGATCACAACTTCACAAGCAATGATGACCACTCCGGCATCTGTTAGTTTTATAAACGATAAAATAATAGATGTGTGTTAGGATCGAACTCGAGATCACGGGATTGCACACTTTATGTATGAAAGTTAAAGATTAATAATTATATATAAATGTTATATTAATTATTACGTAGTATATAAACTTAAAACACTTAACGATCGTTAACATTTAACGAAAAAGGCTAACGACCGTTAGACGAAGAAAAGGATAGTTTTTACTTGTGAATAATTGGAAGGACTAGAAGGTTCCGGAATCCCTTTAGGGATCCCAAACCGATCGGCCAAGGGGAGGATCCACCTCCTTTGTGCCTTGGACTCCAAGTTATCTCAAGTATATAAACACATCAAGGGTTATTGTTTTCTCATAACTTGTACACATAACCTGAAGTGTTTTTCTCCTCTCCTTTTCTCTTGCAAAAATCGATCCACCTATATCTCTATAGGAGTCGAATTTTTGAAGCTCAAAAGTGTTTAAGTTTTGTTTTACTTGCATAACTTTAACTTGTTTTAGTACGTATGTACAAGAACGTGATATAACCACACTATTGGTTATATCTTGGATTGAATTATAAAAGAGGTAAGGGGTAATTCTTATAATCACATAAACCCTAATTAGGGTTCTTGAGTTGAAGATTTGCATCACTTGATTCTTGTTCGGGCTAGAATCACTACGGTATGTTTACTATTTAATATTAATTAATTAAATTACATATTATATGATCTTGTTATAACGCTTCTGCATGTGTTTACTTTATGTTAATTGTTTATATTTATGCATGTCATGTTATATAATTCCAACAGGCTCATCATCACATCTGGCGACTCTAAATATTTAGAAATCTATTGCGAGTGTTCTTAGAGTTTTATACTTTTTTACAAAATTTAGATACGTATGATAAATGAAAAACAAAATTACAAAATGAACAAATATTGGACATGGTTGCAAGAAATTACCAAAATCTAAAAAAATACTATCGAATTTGGTCAAGAATCCGGGAAAAAAATGGCGCGGATGGCTAAACCGACAAAAAAGATTCATAACAAGTAACAAGCATACATGTCCATTTTCGGGTACAACCACGTGGTTCTCGCCATCCTCACTACATTCTTCGCACAAAATCCGTTATCGAACTCAATACCTTTTTAGATTTTGTTTCTCCTTACGATAATGTTCAATATCTTTACCATCATTAATTCAAACACCTAAAATTAAGGAGCTGGAATTATAAAAGCCAAACTATTTAAAATCATATCATATAACCAACTAGTTATAATACCCGCGCACACGCTGGTTTTTTTATAAATTTTTTTTAATCGTATATTTTTATTTATTAAAAAACAAATAATTTAATCTTTGTTTTGTTTGATTTATGATGTTTAATAATAGTTTTCTATTATTAAAGATAATTATTTAAAAATTTTAATTCTATTGTTAATTGCATCTTATCTATATTTTTTGTATTTATCTTCTACTTGTGTTATGGATAAATATAAAATGTTACTCCGTCCCTTATTAAATGTCCAGTTTTGACCTTTTTAGTCATTTTTCTTTAACTTTGACCTTAAATATTTTTATTTGTATTATATGATACTTGATAAAAATTATGTCAATGAAAAGTACATTTAAAACCCAATTCATTCATATATTTTGCATCATGTATTATATATCATATATGAAAATATTTATGGTCAAAGATGAAAAGACAAGACTTTGAAAATTCAAAGTGGACATTTAATATGGGACGGAGGTAGTACTTAATAAAAAAATAATCTTTTTCTTTAAATAAAATTATAAATAAGGTATGATTTGATTTTTTTGAAATGAAAAAGTCTCCACTTGATGTTTTGTTTTATCCTTTTTCTAATAAAACAAATCATTCCTTATTAGGTAATATATTTTATTATTTATTTATTTATTTTAAATATGTTTCATTAAAAAAACTTACATAATTCCTTAATTGGGAATTGTTTGTAAATTCGTTTCTTTTTTCTTTTCTTTTTTTTTTTAATCTGCCAAAAAATACATGTGTCAAAGAAAGATTAAAAACTTTGAAAGGCGGGGTAAGTTAAAAATACTAAAAGGGTTTATTATGTAATTTAATTCTAACAAAGAAAAACATAATTACCCCGATCATTGTGTAACCAAACGTAAATCAGATTCACTCCCATATTATATTTTCGATTATATTAATTGCTTTTCTGCCCATAGTTAATTTTATAAATTTCGTGAATCATTGTTTTGTGTTTACTTCGTGTGATCAAAACCCATACTTTTACAATTTTGGAGCCTTGGAGGAGATAGATATATAGCCATAAGCAAATGCCTTTGTAGATAGATTGGAACAAGTGTCATATTTTTAGATTTGTTATTTTAATTATCTTCATGTTAAAGTCTAAGTGATCTAGATTGGAAAATGCCGTTGACACAATCTGATAGCTAGGGCAATGGTATGTAAGAGTGTAAGACATTCGTTATTTATCCAGCAACATTGTTGTGACTAAATAAGTGGTGTCAAATTTCAATATAAAATTAAGTGATAGCTACAACTTTTAGTATCGTGATTTAGTATTCCACCTTGATGATGGTTAGGTTCGTTAGCATGTGACCTAGCCAGCTAGCCTTAAGCTGATCGAATCAATCAAAATCATATCTAAGAAAGCTAAGAATATTGTGAGATTAGGTTTTTTTGTCACGATGAAGACTGTTTGGTGAGATAATTAAGTATTTGAGAAGTAAGGATAAGAGTTGAACATGGAAGATTGTGATATGTACAAAGATATAACAACTAGAAATCAATGTGAAATGTAGTCGTTATGTGATAATCAAACAGGGGAACATATGAAGAAGAAATGTAACCGTATTTGATATCAATGATTCACAAAGTTGTAATGGAATTGAGAGAGAAAAGATTACAATCTTGAATTAGTGAATGAATACAACTGAAATGATAGTTGGGTATTTATACAAGTGAAAACGGGGAATACTAAGCTAACAAACTTTCCCGCTCTTTTTAGTAACAAACTTTTGAGTTGTCACGTGCCATCCACGTGTCTTTAGCTTGAATCATTTTTAGCACGTATCAAATCCATCCCTCTTAGAGTTTGACTTTCCACAGTCAAACTTGATTATAAGCAGCCATCAGTTGATCAGCTTCAGGGTAACTTTTAAGCAATTCTGAGTACAATTCCCATGTAGCTTCTTCAACACTCCCATTGGACCATTGAACCAGAACATAAGCCACAGCCCTATTATTCATCTTCCCAAGTCTTCTGTCCAAAATCTTGGCTGGAAACACTGACATCATACCTCTGTCATCACACATGGGCAAAGGCAAAGTGCCAGGTTGATCCACACTTCCTTTACAAAGCTTGAGCTGAGACACATGGAACACTGGATGGATTTGGCTGCCACTTGGTAACTGTAACTTGTAAGCTACCTTGCCAATTCTTTCTAGTATCTGAAAAGGACCATAGTATTTTGATGACAGCTTGTTGTAAGGAGTTGGTCTATTGGTTGATTGTCTATAAGGCTGCAATTTCAAGTAAACCCAAACTCCTTCTTCAAATTCTCTGTCAGTTCTATGCTTGTCTACTAAACTTTTCATTCTATCCTGGGCTCTCTTCAAATGAAATTTAAGCATCTCCACCACTTGTTCTCTGGCTTGCATACTTCTATCCACAGCTTCCACATTGCTTTCTCCAGGTAAATAAGGCATATGGATAGGTGGTGATTGACCATACAACACTTCAAAGGGTGTAGTTTGTATAGCAGAATGGAAGTTGGTATTATACCAAAACTCAGCCATAGCAATCCATTGGGTCCACTCCTTGGGCTTTTCACCAGACATACACCTCAAATAACATTCAAGACATCTATTCACCACTTCTGATTGGCCATCAGTTTATGGATGATAGGCTGTTGACATGTGTAATTTGACCTTCAATACTTTGAACAATGATTGCCAGAAGTTACTCAGAAAAACTTTATCTCTATCACTTACAATGGTATTTGGCAAACCATGGAGTTTATAGACATTGTCAAGGAACACTTGTGCCACCTGAGTTGCAGTAAAAGGATGTTGTAGGGGTAAGAAGTGAGCATATTTGCTAAGTCTATCCACCACCACAAGAATTACAGTTTTCCCATTGGACTTTGGCAAACCTTCAACAAAATCCATTGAAATGTCACTCCACACTTTCACTGGTATAGGCAAAGGTTGCATTAAACCTGGATAAGCACTGAGATCAGGTTTACACCTTTGACAAACATCACATTCTCTGATCCATTGCTTTACCATTTTTCTCATATTCTTCCAATAGCACAGTGAACTTAACTTTTGCACAGTCACTTGCACCCCAGAATGGCCTCCTACAGATTCATTGTGAATCTGTGAGAAAATCAATTTTCTTAAAGCCTCATCATCACCCACCACCAATTTACCATTTCTTCTCAATTGACCATTTGCCCAAGTATACTTCTTTGACTTAAAAGCTGGATTTGCAAACTTTTGAATTAGTTCAGCTAACTTCATATCATTGACCCAACTTTCTTCAATCTTCTTAAGCAACTCAGTGTTCACATTAGTAGCTACCAAAGCATACAACTGACCTTGTACTTCCCTTTTAGACAAAGCATCAGCTACAATGTTTTCACTACCCTTCTTATAAGCTATTTCATAGTTATATCCCAACAGTTTTGGTAACCACTTAGCCTGAAATGGTGTTGTCAATATTTGGTCTAACAAATACTTCAAGCTAAAGTGGTCAGTTTTGATCTTAAAGTGCCTGTCCATTAGATATCCCTTCCACTTTTCTAAAGCTAAAATGACAGCCAAAAATTCTTTTTCATAAGTAGAAAGTACCTGATGTTTGGGTGAGAGTGATTTACTGAGGTATGCCAATGGATGACCATCTTGTTGCAACACTGCTCCAATCCCATTACCACAAGCATCAGTTTCCACAGTAAATTCCTTTTCAAAATTTGGCATTCCCAACACAGGTGCTTGAACCATTGCATTCTTCAGCTCTTCAAAAGCTTGTTGAGCTGCCTCATTCCACATGAAAGAATTCTTTTTCAATAATACAGTCAAAGGTTTGCTTATGACTGCATAACCTTTGATGAACCTTCTATAATAACCTGTCAAACCCAAGAATCCTCTCAATTGTTTAACATTCTTAGGAATAGGCCAATCTTTCATTGATTCAATCTTAGCAGGATCAGTAGCAACTCCTTTATCAGATATTATGTGACCAAGATACTCCACTTGTGAAACAGCAAAAGTACACTTGCTTCTTTTTGCATACAATGTGTGATCTTGCATAGTCTGCAACACCAACTTCAAATGACCCAAATGCTCTGAAATTGACTTACTATAGATCAGAATATCATCAAAGAAAACCAGTACAAACTTCCTTAGGTATGGTTTGAAAACTTCATTCATCAGTGATTGAAAAGTAGAAGGAGCATTGGTTAAGCCAAATGGCATAACCAGGAATTCATAATGTCCATCATGTGTTCTAAAAGCAGTCTTGTGAATATCTTAGTCTTTCATTCTAATTTGGTGGTAACCAGACCTCAAATCAAGCTTAGAGAACACCACTGACCCATGTAACTCATCTATAAGTTCCTCAATCATAGGAATTGGGAACTTATCTTTGACTGTATGCTTGTTCAATTGTCTATAGTCTACACACATCCTCCATGACCCATCCTTCTTTTTTACCATCACAATTGGAGATGAAAATGAACTTTGACTTGACCTTATTACCCCTGATTCCAACAATTCTTTCACCATATGTTCTATTGCATCCTTTTGACTTGCTGGATGTCTATAAGGTCTAATGTTGACTGGTGGAGTGTTTGGTAACAGCGGAATTTGGTGGTCATGGGTTCTCTTAGGAGGCAAACTTGTGGGCACTTCAAACACCTCTTTAAACTCATCCAAAACTTCATCAATCTTCTGTGACTCAATCAAAGTCACACCTTCCATATTGCACAATGAAACAGGACAAACACAAACAGCCATTGAGTTTAGAGTAGCCTTAAATTGCAACTTAGGGTGCATCCACTGCAAAGCAGCCTGTTGTGCCCCTCTCAACATCACTTTCTTCTTACCCACATAATACTCCATAGTCAAATTTGCAAAGTTGCACTGAATGGTTCCCAAAGTGGCTAACCATTGTATTCCTAGTACCATGTCAGAACCTCCTAGAGGTAAAATCATTGCATCAATGATGTATGTGAGTTCTCCCATAGTCAAAGACAAACCCTGACACAATAAGGTACTAATCATAGCATCACCATTAGCCACAGCAACTTGTAATGGACACATTCTTTTAGTTCTACACCCCAACTTCTTAGCAGTTTGTACATCAATGAAATTGTGAGTGCTACCACAATCCACAAGTACATGTACATTCTGTCTTCCTACCATACCTTTGACCCTCATGGTTTGGTAATTGTACACTCCAGTCAAAGCATTTAGTGAGATTTGTGCCATCATTTCATTATTATGCTCAAATTCACCCATTTGCTCAGACTCACCCATTTGACCCATATCTTCATTAATCAACTCTTCTTCCATATTTTCAAATTCTTCATCAGCTACAATTTCTAAAGAATGTAATTGACCACTACACTTGTGTCTAGGCACATACTTTTGATCACAATAGAAACAAAGATTTTTAGATCTCTTTTCCTCAATTTCCTTTTGGGTCAATCTCTTATAGGGTGTTTGGTTTTGCCTATAACTACTTCCATTATTGACATAAGAAGCATTATTAGGCCTAGCCACATAAGTATTACTCCTATTATTGTAATTATTCACTGGATTAGCTTTGGGAGTAGGTAAAATAGGAGTATACCTTTGCTTGTTGACTGAATTTGTCTTTTCTTGCATTTTGGCCATGGTAAACAGATCAACCAAGGTGATTGGCTTGAACATTCTTACTGGCATACTAATTTCATCTTTCAAACCTCCAATGAACAAGCTAATTGCAAGAGACTCAGGCAATTCCAATCTATTCAACAAATCTTCAAACTGATCTTGGTAAGCTTGTACTGTACCAGTCTGTTTCAAATTCTTGAGTTCCACCATTGGATCTTCAAACACACTTCCAAACCTCTTCAAAACTTGTTCTGCATAGAATTCCCATGGACAACCATCACCATACTTTTTCAAGAACTGTTGATGCCATACTAAGGCTCTATCAGACAAATGCATTGCTGCTAATTCCACCTTCATCTCTTCCTGCACCTCATCAATTTTGAAGAAATGTTTGCATCTGAACAACCAACTTTTAACATCATCTCAATTGAATCTTGGAAACTCAATTTTTGACATTCTTCCATATTGGTTTGCCACTACACCACCACTATTTCTTCTACCATGAGTATGAAGACCATTACTTGTTCCTTCACCAGATCTCATCCTCATCATCTCATTCTGCAATTGCTCCATTCTTCTTGTCATTTCCTCAATGGTGGTCTGAAGTGACTCCATTGTGGTTTCTTGGTTTCTTGATGTGTTTCTTGTTTCCACCATATCTAAAGTATCATTACCACTCATCAACAATGATTTCTCACTGACCAATTGGGATAATGACTACTAGAACTGTTCTGGGTCACTCAATCCAACTGCTGCTTGCCAGCTTGTTCAAGATAAGAAAATTTAACGAGAATTTTGGCTTATCTTGTGGCCGTACAGTTGATTGACACTAACCAAATGAAAACAAAACAGTGAAATCAGTGATGGCTGATTTCTAAACCGGAATCTTGGTTTCTTGCCGGAATTTCGCCGGAGAAGATAACCGGAATATCAAGAAATGTCAGTTTAACACTTCTTGAATGAAAATGGTGCCAAGAAAGGGCTCTAGATACCACTTGATATGTACAAAGATATAACAACTAGAAATCAATGTGAAATGTAGTCGTTATGTGATAATCAAACAGGGGAACATATGAAGAAGAAATGTAACCGTATTTGATATCAATGATTCACAAAGTTGTAATGGAATTGAGAGAGAAAAGATTACAATCTTGAATTAGTGAGTGAATACAACTGAAATGATAGTTGGGTATTTATACAAGTGAAAACGGGGAATACTAAGCTAACAAACATTCCCGCTCTTTTTAGTAACAAACTTTTGAGTTGTCACGTGCCATCCACGTGTCTTTAGCTTGAATCATTTTTAGCACGTATCAGATTGGTTCTGCATATTGTATATGATGGTAGAGGTTGATCGACTTTTTGTAAGATCATGCCGGATTCAAATCTGATTCGTATATGGATCTTCACGAGCTGGGAATTGAACTGTATTCGAAGTAATCTAGGAAACTATTACAGCTGAAAATGCCCAAAATCAAGCATGTTAAGACACCCATTCAGAAAAAGAACTCTACTTAGTAAGGGTATTGGAAACAGTTTTTGCATAATTAGTCTACTATAGTTAGAAGTTATTAAGTTATAGCAATGTCAGTTGACGGAAGACACACAAAAACACCCAAATGCGATCTACTATATTATGTAAGGTTAATGTAAAGTATGCCAAAATTTATAACAATTTGTGGTTCTGCATAATTGTTTTTTCAGTGGTTCTTAGAGGTTTGACTGGTCAAACTGCTGAAGCTTAGTTATATAGGCGGGCAAAGGCTCAACTTTTAGAAACACTTCAAAAATGTTATCCAATAAGATACTGCTATATGAGCCAAAAAAAAAATAACTTGAACTTCCAAAGATACAAAAAAAAAAAAAAAAAAAAAAAAAAAAAAAAAAAAAAAAAAAATCTGTTCAGGTATGTTATAATTATTAAATGTTTTACACCACATATTATTAGAGTTTTGGGGGTGAGAAAGCTCACCTCTGTCTTTAGATGAGATCTTATATATGAGATAAAAAGGTTAGATTCTATGCTTATTCATGTATACCAAAACCTAATCAGAGAAATCTTTAAATTTGTGCCAAATTTAGTTGAACTATACTATTCAGGAATCAACATCAGCACCTCCATCATATTATTCAGGAAGCTTTAGTTCATCTTGAAAACCTGAAAATAAAGTAAGAGTTGGTGATCATAACGAAGAAAGTTCGAGAGGCAATCATCAAGTCACAAAAAAGATGTGTGCAATCCAATTTATTTTCCCCTGTTCGAAAGGGGCCTAAGTGTTACACTGTTATCATTTAGGTGGTTAGGTCCTTAGATATCCTTTAGTGTGTGCTATGCTGAATGACAAAACTTTCTGATGGAAATTGGAGTAAGAATAGTATATGTTTAAGAAAATAAAACTTTGAAAAAACATCTAACGGGCATCAGTTTTAGAGAAAGCCAGTCACAAATTTACCATAAAATAGTTTTTTGTTGGTTCATTGTTATATGTAATGTTTTAAGATTACTATTTGTAATGGATCACTTTACTACACTTGCTGGTGTAAGATATTTCATTGATCAAGGAGAGCTACAGTGTTATTACGTCATGAAGTTACCAAAAAGATTTCAGACGTAATACATGTCCAACCCCAGTCTATCGTTACAAAGAAAGTTCAAGAGGAAATCCTGAAGTCACCAAAAGATTTGTCCAGTCATATTGTCTTATTTATATTGTTAGTCTTTACTTCTATCATGTTTAAGCAATCATTAGTAACCATTTCATCGTTTTGTTAGTTTTTTCAGTATATCAATTGAAACATACATCCTTACTGGAATTGTTTTTCTTTTTATGCATTTTTGGGACGATTGAAGTGTCGTTATTAGTCAGTGACAAAACAACTTGGATGGCAAATCGGGTACCATTTTCTGATAATCCCACTGGACTCATGATGGAGTATTATGGAAGAATAGTTAACATTATATTGCAGAAGTTATAAATATCTCGTGTCTTCTCTGATGTTTAATGGTTGTGTTGGTAGATTATTCTGGCTGCATAATTTACTTTACATGGATAACAACCTACGTTTTTGCTACTGTGAACATAATTTACATATGCATTTCCAGAGAAGTAAATAAAGAGGCATTAAAAAAGACGATGGCCTTGATGTGTGGCTATAACAGAAAAGGAGCTTTCCAAAAGTGTGGACATCATACTAGACTTAGAGTCGGTGGTCACGAAAGAATAGAGGAGTGGTCACTACGTTTTATTGAACATGGTAACCAGGGACTGCAATCTAAAAATTTTGTTCAGTTTCTGCAGGATCTACATCACGAGGTATGCAGTTGTAATAACAGTGAGATCCGTGATAAATTTATGACTGCATTTTGAAAAAATTATTTACGTTCGGTTAATTTTTTCATTATTCTAATCATCTCGACATTCTTGCACTTTCTTTTGTTACTATATAATTTTTAGCTCAATGATTATATCATTTTAACTTAGTGGTGGACCGGTGGCAACATGGGTCATAATGGGTTCGGGCTAGGCTGACCCTTAAATACTTTTGCCTCAATTTCTAATTAATATGAATGTATTGAATTTGATGACTGAATCGATATTATTACAGCAAAAATCTATATCTTTGATTATAGCAATTTAGGAGGTTGTATGCACTTGAGGTTACCACTAAACCGTTTGACATGCTCCACTTTTAGATGACATTTATTGGACCCATTTGATGTGTTGTGTGCATATCATGTGGTTCTCATATACTTATTTCTGTTATTTCATTGTTGTGTTTCACTCTATGCTCGAGTAGAACAATACCAGTAAAGGATTCCGTCTTATCCATGGTTGCATCTGGTGATATACGACATATGGACAAGTTGCTTGACCACGTTTATCAATTAAGTTACGGCCCTCATCTTAAGAATAAACACATTGCATTGACGGAATTTAAAAATTTTGTAGAACAAAGAAATTACAACCATTTTCTCTTGCCCTGTTCAACTATAGGGAAGTCAATATATTCTTGACTAGGAAAGATTTAGTCATTTGGGTGCTAACTAAACATGAAGCACACTGTCGAACCACATATGAACATGTTTGTCTATATATGAACATGTAGTTTGTCATTTGGGTAGGTTTGCACCACTTTCTCTTAAATGTTTATAATCTTATACATATAGATAATGTGTCAATTATTGACAATTAATTTGGACTAACAAACACTTTCAGCAACTTTTGACCGTTTCCTTTGTGGCTAATATTTGTTAGTTCTGCCCATTAGAGATGAAACAACCAATCGAACCATTAACAAGTACATAGGCGGAAATTTTCATTGTTAGGGCCCATGATAGCTTATAAGACCGCCATGAATTTGAGTGATTGGGTTCGGTTGCAAGTTACCACTCTATGTGGGTAAATGAAAGCAAAGTCTATAGGAAAAAATGGTTTTTGGTGTGAACACCTATAATAGGTGCAACAATTTTGATTCAGCGTGATAAGTTTGAAATTTTGATATTCTCATATTGGTTCGATAACAGGTGCCAACTGGTTTCAAGTGTGGTATCAATTACCAGCCACACCAACAGTCGTATGAGGGGGAGATCTTGCAAAGGTTCAATGAGCGGTTTGCATGATCAACAACAACACATCAGTTGCAGAGGTCTTTTCACGTATTGACCACAAGTTTGATCTTATGTATGCAAAGAGGGCCTTCGTTCACTGGTACATTGGTGAAGGCATGCAGGAAGGTGAGTTTTCAGAAGCTCGTGAAGATCTTGCGCCTTTGGAAAAAGATTACGAGGAGGTTGGTGCTGAAGGTACGGAGGATGACAGCGAGGATGAGGAGCACTGAAGTGGTTTACTCCTTTGGGACTATAGAGAGGCATTTTGCGCAGTAATCTGTGATTACCTTTCTACGTGTCTCTTTTATGACAAACTATGTGTGCTTATATTCGTCTATATGTTGGACTATATACCAAATGATTTTCATGTATACGAATTTTAGCGGGTCTTTATATAATCATTATGGTTGGTTTGAATTAGATCATGAGTTTGTACCAACTTTCGGAATCAATATGTGTGATTGCTATATTAGTTTATTTCCTCAGGATAGTCTATCTTTGGAACTTACAGTTAATTTCAAACTAGGTTGATTATTAAGAAATTTATTTTTGAACAGCAAACATTTATTAATAAACCACAACCCATTACAATAAAAGGTGGTTGCATAAGAGGACTTCCAAAACAAAAGTACCATGACCATGAACAACAAGACAAATGACAGCAATCTAAGCATGACAACTTCACGCAAAGTTCGTCAACTCGAATATAAAACTCAAAGTCTCAAAGCATAAATATGGATTGACTTGAGTTTGAGCTCATTTAATTGTTCAATAATTTTGAGCTTAGACCAACTGTAAGTGATTCGGTTATTTTGTTTTTGTTTTAAGAGTAATTTCTATCGAATGGTTTAGCATGAATTCCAGTGTTAGGTATTTTGTTAATATTTAAGTGAGAAATTTCTAAAGTAATTTTGTTTACTTTTTGTTTTCTATGAATTGCAGTAGTGATAAGTAGGACTAGAAAGGCGAAGACTGCGGTCTGCAACTAAGTAAGATTCATAATTTGTGGTTTGCAACAGCAAAACATTGGTATAAATTATAAATTATGCTAACAAGCTAAATTATAGTGATTGACGCATTTTTGTAAGTTATAGGTTATTTGTTTTCAACAATGTATTGTGACAATTCGTTATCAGGTAAAATACCAACTTGTAGTTAAAAGCTATTTGAGCCTTATGCATGGTATGAAACAAAAATGGGAAGCAATACCAATTACTTTGATATTTTTCGATAAATAGTTGAACATGAGATGAGTTGACATTTCTCTTTTCAGGCATTGTTACCTATGATTGATTTTAGCCCCAATGAATATGGTTGCATTACTACAGAGAAAAAATGATTTACTGTGCCTTATGATATTGGTGGCCTAATACGGTATCGTGATGACTTAGTGAATGTTTGCAAAATGATTGTTCTGTCTAAGAAGACATGAAGGATTAGTTTGGTTTTGATTCGTGCAATATAAAAGCTTCACACATGACCATCAATGGTGCTACTGAAACACTGGCTATTCAAAATAAGCTTATGATTGGTGAGGGTTGGAGGTTGGGTCAAAACGGGTCATTTATTTTTAGTGGGTATGAATTAGATTATTGTTTAAGGTTTGAAAAGGGTAATAGTGGTCATAGTTACCATGGCTCATAGCGGTCATGTTGGAAGATACTAAGAAGCTGACGGAAATGAAGCTTAAGCTCGTGGCATTATATCAACTATTATTGTTGGAAAGAATAAAGAGATCAAACAGGTGATGGCATATTTCTTATGAAGTTCCATTTTGTCAAAATCATAATACCTTACAAGTCGAAAAGGTTCATAATCGCAAATTTTGGAAACTAAATGTGATGTTGCTAAATTATCGATACACAAACCATGTATATGAAAATACCATTATATAAATTCTTACCACGCACATCGAACATAATTATAGATCAAAATTAAGAATCATAATTTAAACAATTCAAACATAATACAAAAATTAAGCTATTTGTTTAATAATAAATAACAGTTACATTTTAAAAATTTTAGAAAAAACATTGCACGTGCGCGAGTATTATAACTAGTTATATAAAAGATGGAATGATTCGCAGAAACATAATCACAAAATCACTCCAAACAATATAAAATTGAAGCATAACCCACACACACACACACACAAAAAAAAAAAGGTAATTTCAAGGTTTCGCATCTTAATTCCTGTAAGTTATGTGTAATAGACAATATTTACTTTAGAAGTTACTATTATTCAGAATAAAAAAAATCTGAATTGCGATCTTATACAAGGATTAAAGGATTTATTTTTTATTGTGCATGTCATTAGGGTGCAATTTATGAATCCAAAAGAACGAGTTAATTCTCACAATAAAATGTTTATGCTCGCGACCTCATATAGTGACGATAATAAATTCCTCATTAGTACATAAGCCCCAACGACAATTAAACCGTCCTGTAAACTTGTAGCATGTTTTGATACGATCACTCATGCGCATGGTCGATAACGAAGTAATCAAGATCATACCGCAAGCACGTTAACAATATTAAAAGCCAGAGCCCACATTCAACATCTTAATTTCTACATATAACAAACATGCAGGATACGAGTAATGATCAGATTGCACCAACATTCAACATATTGCAGAGAGAGAAAAAAAAAGAATGTTATAAATATAAAAGTAAGGATCATATATACATTCGTAGACTAAAACACTGAATATGAGTGCATTTATATCTTAGCTTCAAGACTTAAGTTCAAGTCCCGATAATGCTTCACAGCATCCCTTAAATCTTCGTATTGATCACAACTCTTGAAAAAGCTATCCATTAGTTTCTTCAGCTCATTATCTTGAAGATCATCAATAAACCGTTTGATGGGAATACCATTTTCTGGCTGCAACATATACGATCTCGGTCTATCGTCCACAATCACAACATTCTTCAAATCTCGTCCTAAATTAGATAAATCCTTAACATGCTTCCCATCGACCAATTTTCGTGAATTTCTATATAATCTGTGAAGAATAAATCCATTTGGGTCCAACCTATCCAACACTGGCGAAGCATAATCTTCTGAACCAGCTGTAAAAATCACAACCTCGAAATTTTTTTGGTTTAAATACTGTAGAAATTCATCAACAAACGGACGTTTTGTAACGTAAGCAACTTCTCTTCCAAACGTGACTAGGAAATCATACTTTATAGGAGGCGTTATTGCTACTGATGTATCACGAAAGAGTGTGGTATGGATGAGGGTTTCATCAAGGTCTAGGACCACTGTCTTTTGATTTAAGGTGTTTGGTGGTAGTAGGGTCGAAAAGTAACCAGCTGAGTCACAGTTTGGTGGTAGCAGGAGATTGTTTCGGTTAATATACTCGAATAGGAAATCATCGCTTACAAAATGCGGTATTGTGAAAGTGGGATAACATACGGAATGATTTAGGGTATCGTCATCGTCTAGCAAGATCAGTGTTTTGTTTGGCGGTAGAAGAGTTGACGAGTCTTGACAAGATTTTACTGATGTTTTAAAAGCAGGTTTTCTTCGCAGCGAGACTCTTCTTGCCAAAGGGGTTTGCGAGAGTAGTTGTTTCACTTTGATCAAGATGCGTGGTGTTCTTGGTTTAGAAATTTTACCTGCGATGATGGGGCCGGTTATCTTGTTATGGTTTGCGAGAGCAAGAGTCGACATGATTATGTTGAATGAGTTTGATAATCACGTCTCTTGGATATTTATAGGCTATGTAAATTATAATACTTGTGGTGCAAGTCCTGTAATTTACTAATTTTGGTAACAAAATAGTCGAAGTAGATATTCTATTGACACGGATACTTAATTATGGTAAGGTCGGTAACAATATCAAATAGAGTAAATTACATAAATGGTCCATGTAATTTGGTTTACGATACTTAATTATTATGGATACTTTTAGAGTAAATTTCACGGAAGGTATTTGTGGTTTGCGTTGACTTGCATATATATGTTTTTTTGATTTTTTTTTACTCGGATAGTCCCCAACTCTTAGATTGTAAACGAACCGGACGAACATAAATTTAACGGAGCCTTACTCATGTTATTCATTAAATTTAAAAGAGGCATAAAGTAAAGAAAATTTTCGAAGATAAGCAAATACTAATCACAGCATTCATCCATTCTAGTAACTGTATATCTTGCTAACTATACATTATTGGTAGCATAACGTTTGGTTTGTTTTAGAGAGTTATAAATATCAAACATTAAGAGTATCCCGACTTCACGCTCATGGTGCAGAGGCATCGCTCGTGGTCGCCATTGTGGTGTGATTAGTGGTAATAATTGCAGTGATTATTGTGCGATAATAGTTGTGAAAAAAAGTGATGAGAATGTAAACTAATGTGACGAATAGATAGTTGGCATCGGTCATACGGTGCTCTAAGCATAAAGACTAGTACGAATCAGATGCTATAGACACCAAAACAAAAATTCATTTACAAAAGGTGTGTAATGGTACAACAACATAATCTTTACACTTTGTGAACCAACCGAAGAACCGCCAAAACTACTCTAGCTCAACAGATTATACACATCCCAAGCATGATCAAAGTGGGTCAGGCTGGGTTAATGTATCTGCTCGCAGCTGATTCTGACCCGCGAGTTCGTGACCAT
Organism: Artemisia argyi; assembly: GCA_030686995.1. Classification (NCBI taxonomy): domain Eukaryota; kingdom Viridiplantae; phylum Streptophyta; class Magnoliopsida; order Asterales; family Asteraceae; genus Artemisia; species Artemisia argyi. The sequence continues at coordinate 26,990,661 of CM060688.1, read as the reverse complement.
TTCTTCTTATTCTTCCAAAACTCATCTTTCTTTGCTTTCTTTTTTATCTTAACCAAACCCAACTTGCTACTGATAATACCCATAATCGCACTCTTATCCTTCTTGTTCTTAGTAGCTGCTTTTACATCCAAAATAGACCTTAACTTATGATATGATTTCGCATCAGGCACCTGCCCACTTTTCACCATCTGTTTATGATAATAGAAAGCCCTCTTAAAATCACGTACACGAGCATACGCATAAATCATAGTTGTATAAGTAATCGAGTCAGGTTTTAATTTCAATACACTCATCTCCTTCAACAACTGTGGCAATTTACTTTCCTGCCCTCCACGAGCATAAGCATTAATCAGCATATTATATGTCATAACAGTCGGCTGCAAACCAATCCTTCCAAATTCACATATCACGTCCCGTGCTTCACTATATTGACCTTGTTTTGCAAACCCGTCCACAAGAATATTAAATGTCACACGAGTTCCTTCCACTTTATCACTAATCATCCTTTTCCATATTCTCATTAAAGCTTCAGTGTCACCTGCTCGTCTAAATGCATCAAGTAGAGCTGTGTAAGTTTCTATTGACGGTTTTACGCCTTCCCTTAACATGTTTTGAAATGCCACGTCAGCTTTTTCATGCCACCCGCTGATTGAATACGCGTGTATAAGAGCTGTATAGGAATGAGATGTTGGTTTTATGCCAAATTTTTTCATTTTCAAGAATGCATCAGCCGCCATGTCACTCATTTTCTTTTGGCGCCCGTAAGCACTAATTAAACAAGTAAAGGATTTAACATCGGGCTTTAATCCCATTTCTTCCATTTCTACCATAAGTTTTTCGATCACTTCCGGTTGCATTCTTCGACTATAAGCGTCCATTAGAATATTGTAAGATGCGGTTGTAGGTGCGATACCTTTTGATTTCATTTCAGCAAAGAGACCTTCAGCTTCTTCAATTTGGTCTGATTTGCTGTAAGCGTTTATAATTGTATTGTAGATAATGGCATTCGAAGCAATCCCCTTTTTTTCCATTTCTAATTGGATAATTAGTGCTTCTTTCTTTAAACCCTCATCACAAAATGCTTTAATAAGAGCGCCCATGACTTCTAAACTCCACTTGAGTCCTCTCATGTTCAAGATTTCAAAGAACTCCCACGCGTCTTTGGCACTATTACCCTTTCTTCTCATAATCGTGATCATTATAGAGCATGTTACATGATCAGGTTCAACATTGCATTGTTCCATCGTCTCAAATATGCTCCAAGCATCATCATACCTAATACAAACAACCCAAAATACCAGCATAAAGATATGATCTTAGCTTACACATTGTATAAGTATAAGAACAATATCACGCCATTGACAACAGAAAGACAAAAGATTCTTTCAGAAACATTTAAAGAACATACGCTAAACTGCTAAAGAGTTCCCTGAACACACATGATATGGATTTATGTGTTTAAGGGAGTTAGTAGGATTATATATGTATTGTAAGTCTATAGATACATTTTACTGTTTCGGGTTACAATACATATTGACCAAATGGTAAAAACTCCTAGAGAATGTCTGTCTTTTGCTTATTTATGAATCTTAAGAGACACAACATAACATTTTTATTACTCCAAGTTGAGTACATCTATCACCTAAGACATACGCTATTTGGGAATTGGGATTGCTAATTTATTGGCTTTTGTACTTATTGCGTTCTGACAAAGCACATAACCAGTTTCAAGGGCGCTTTGAGATTCCTTATACAAACTACTACTTATCTAATTATTTGTAAATATAAACAGTTTTGATAATTAATCCCAAATACCCCTTATTCTAGCAACAAGAAAGCATGATACGAGTATGAAACAACGCCAACAACATATCACGTAATCATACACACTAACTTATAATTTGAGCTAGGAAAGAAGCGAATACCTCCCACAATCCGAAAGAGCAGAAATGGCGGAATTAAACACATGAACTTGCTTATACTCCACAGAATCAGGCAAATTATCAAACAAAATCAACAACTTATCACCCAAACCAGCTCTCCCAAGAACAGGAAACAACGCCGAATAAGCCCATGGCGTAACCAACGACGGTTCATGTAAACTCATCCACTCAAAAAAGTACAAACAACACATAACCAAACCCTCTTCCTCACCCATCAAACTCAACACTTCAACACACTCCCTCTCACTCAACTTCCCTTCATAAACCCCTAAAACCTCACCCAATGTCACATTCTCAGCCAAATTTTTCGCAAGCTCAATAACACCATCTACACACCTTTCTTCAAAACCCTTTCTGGGTTTTAACCCTGACCCGGATTCACCACCCGGGTCGGGTCCAAATTCGGGTTTCATCAAACTTTTCCCATTTTCAAGAACTCCTCCGTCTCCATTAAAAACACACTTTTCTTCAAAACCCTTTCTGGGTTTTGTTCCTGGGTCGGAATGATCATCTGGGTCGGGTTCAGAATCGGGTTTTAAGGCCGGAGCAAGGTGCCATGAAGTTCGCCGGGTTTTTTGGAGGGTGAATTTGCCTTCAGTTTGAGGGTCTTTTTCTGGGCTTTGGTTAGATGTTTGAGACTTGAAGAATTTGTGAATTGGGTCTGTGATTATTTCATCTTTTTGGGTTGGTTTTTGTTGTTTTTTTTCTTGAAGAAATGGTAGGAAGATTGAGGGGGGGTTTTTTGAACAGGATTTTATGATGGTGGTTTTGTGGTGGTGGTGGCGGTGGGATAGGGTGGAGGATAGTGGCGGGAAAGAGTGGTGGTGGAGGCTGAAGGCGACTGTCATTGGGTTTAATTTTCAGCTGAGAGTTTCACTGTGTTTGCTGATAGTGTCGTTTGGAATAAGTAGTCTTAAGCCGGGGGTGTTTGGTTTGCCATTGGGTAGGAATGGGAATGGGTTTACCCAAGATTTACAAACCCATCACCAATGGAGTTTTATGGGTTTCATACTCATTATCGAAACCAAAACCCATAAACGAGACAACTTTATGGAGAATGAAAATCATTCTCTCATTCCCATACTCTCAAACCAAACACACCTTGTAATGGGAATGGGTTACCCCTACATGGTTGGTGGGTTTAAAAAATGCCTAAATTTATGAGTTTCATTACTTTTTTCATGTATTTGTGTAAGATGCACACAACGGCGAAATGAAAGGAAAACCATTTCATTGAAGGAAACCAATTCAAGGGTCACGGGAAAGTGCAACTAAAGAGAAAAAAAAGATGCCTAGTGAGACTCTACTCCCGAATGAAAATCACTATCTTCCAAAGAAAAGAATTAATATTTTATTTATTTTGTGTGTATTGTATAGTGGGTATGTGTATATATTAGGGGTATTTTTAATTGATAAAAAGTTTAATGGAAGAGAGAGAATGTGCTGCAATGGTTGAGGGATTAAGAGAGAGAAAAAGTTGACGTGGAGCTGATGTGGCGAAGAAAAACTCCTCATAAATCACTCTACACTTAGAAAGGTCTTTTGCATCTTTCAGTAATTCACACATTTTCAAATATGAAAACCTGAATCCTAAAGTTGTACTTGTACTATAACACCTCAAAACTTAGCGAAATCAAATTTCCATCTTAGATATTGGAAATGAAAATGATTTTCTCATTCTTGTACCCTTAAACCAAACCCTGCTAAGACTTGGGTTGTGACAGTTTTTGTTATAACATGAAACACAATTAAAAAGACAAATACATAGTTGAGAAACAACTTTCACACCTAAAAATGTGTCTAATTGTATGCATAAAATTATATATCAATAGTTAGTTTAAGTGTATAAGTAGACATGTTTTTAATCATGTCAATCATTTCTCTAATAGTTTGAGTTTAAGTTCAACATCACTTGAACGAGTCAACCCACTCAATTTATTTATTAAGACATGTGGCGTTCAGATTGATAGTGAGTTATAGGGCAACTATTTAGTTTTAACAACAATTTAGGAAATTAGAATGTATGATGGGTTAAACACGTTACAGGGGTTAAGTAAATGTCAAAATAGACGGTGTCTGCGGATAAGTGTAAACGTGTTACTTTAGGTACTTGTGACCCGATATGTATACATGTCGTCTTCATATCGGGTTGTTTTGATTTAGGACAAGTTGAGCCATGGTTTACTCGAGTAGCCATACACTAATAGTTTTAGCACATTCCATGATTACGGTTCAATATTCAGAGAAAACTGAAATACTGACGGTTTGGTTTTAGAGTTGCACAGAACCAAAGTTTATTGCAATTATTGAACCAAAGTCTGTAGTTTAATAGTGAACACGCCTATTGACCTATACATTATATTTAATTTGATGACAAAAGCTAGTAAGGTTTCAAGGCTAATTTGTCTTCAAATCATTCCCATCTTCACATTTGTATCCGAAATGGTAAGCTCTGTGGCAATCTTTTACAACTTATCATGTTACATTAAGCGTCAAGTTTTTGCAATCTAAATCAATTTGCATTGCTAGCTTGTAAGCTGTGGCAGTAGAAAAAGTTGATTCTTATCGACTGCCTTTGTACTTTCGTAGTATAATTCAATATTACTTCCCACACTGGTAGAATGTAACAATAGTGATGCCTTTATAAATTCAAGGGGTTTGTTGATGTATAATTAATTCATGAATCAAATAGATAACAGCTTATTTGATGTTTGTTGTCTACGTGATTATGGATTTTTTTTTTTTTTTTTTTTTTTTTTTAAACGAAGCATGAGTTTAACTTGATGAGTTTAGGGTACTGTTACACACCGTCAAGGCGGACCAAGGGAGGTTTCAACAGACCAACATCCAAGCCTAAATTAACATCATTAATTTATGGTCCATATATATATTTGGTGTTAAGCTCGCCATAATTCATAAGCATAATTTGTAGGATCAATTATGTACACTTGGTTTATTGATCATAGCCTTTAACCATCTGTTAGCTGTAAAAAGTTAAGACCTGCATCCATCCAAATGTATTATGTTGTGGTACAAGTTTTGCATAATCACTGCTATTTACTTTTAAAATGGCTTTAGCTCTTGCTCCAAATATTTGTGGCTCGTCTATACTTGAATCTTAACAGAATGATGAACTCAAGATATTTTTTACTTCTGACGAAATATACGCTTGTTACTGACTAATACAAATCCTTAGACATCAATGGAATTCTTCCAAATTAGTACAAATCCTTCATGATTCATATTCTTTCATTAATCATTCTTAAACAACATACATCGCTGAAACAAGTCTCATGATAACCAGCATAAGAGACAAATTTATCATGAAGTCTTGTATGCTAACTTAAATACTTACATGATGAGCACATTTGTTAATTCATCTATACGCACAAAGTATGTCACGAAATCTTGTTGCCTTAACCACTAAACTATGATCCTTGTTGTCGAAGCCTCAACTGCCAAGCCTGTTTTCAAGATCGAAAATTGCAACCCTTAGCTTTAATTGTGTAAAATACAGATAATTTGAATTTGATGATGATAATGAGCACAAACATAACTTTAGCTTAGAAAAGGGAGATACAATCGATACAATGACATTACCTTTTTTAAGGGATACATGGGGGATTTCCAGCAATGCACTTTCGAGTCCTTTTTTGGCCTGCATAGTTACTAATCATGTTACATAAGGTTTAATTAATGAAGCACATATAATATGTTAAAAAATAATGAAGAATATAACCTTTCACCCCCATTGCAGCAAGTAAACTTTTTGCACAATCCACAGCTGACACAAGTTTCACCGCTACAAGAGCAAGTTCTAGAAGACATACTTCTAGGAACAGACAAAGCAAAACTGTTATCTACTTCACTAGTTGTAGAAGTGTCTAATGAACGAATCTTTTTATGATGTTTCACGCTTCCAGGGTAACAACACGACGACTGTTTCCTTAACTCTTGACTAGAAAAGTCAACACTTAGTGCATTTCCATCACTGTTTCTTATCGTTCTTGCTGGTTCTTTTTTAACACAAGTATGTGAACCAGCTAAACCACCACCATTAATATTTTCGGTTAAGTTAGTCTCTTTCTGGTTAGACAGCTTGTTCCTTCGGGCACATCTGAATAAGCTGAACGAGCATTTATTAGCCGGACGATAATCTGTATGGCAGATCCTGATCTCAACATTACAGCCCAATGCAGCCTGTAATGCACTTGCTATCAGTTTCCATGACTTCTCGGCTTTTGATACGTGTTTTGGATGTCGGAATTCGAGTTCTACCACTGCCAATCCTAAGTACATAAAACAATTGTATCCATTAAAATATATTTATTTTATCGTAAACCATTAAAAAAATTAAACAGAAACCACTGTAAGACGGAAGGAAATGTTACAAATTTCATGGATGTGATACTACCTTGGTGAAAACAAACAGAAGCTAAGTTCCCCTTTCTTTGAAGAAAGTTACTAAGTGAAACAGATTTGCATATTTCTAAAGCTCTATTCCATATTGACTCAAGTGCCACTTTATCTTTGAGTTTTTCTGATTCGCATCCGCTATTTTGGCCACATTGAGACACCACTAGATATTTTAGGCTCTCATCAGCAGAAGCGCCACTACCTACAGATTTTTGCAACATGCTATACTTAATTTGACTGGTTATTTAATTGAGATGTGATAACATCAAGACATAAAAGTGGTGAAAGTATTTGTACCTCGTGGTTGTATTGATCTTACACACAAACTTGAATCGTTTGCATTAAAAGATGGTGCAGAGCTCAACTGTAATAAAGCAACGGTGAGCCATGTCGTTTGGCTCTTAGATGCTCTAAGTTGCTTCTCGGTTTCGGATAGTATTTTCAAAGCGTTGTTAAGTTGCTGCACATCGGCTTCAGCTAAGAAAACCAGAAAAAAAAAAAAAAAAAAAAAAAAAAAAAAAAAAAAAAAAAAGTAGTGAGTATATGATCACTTACATGAGTAAAATGTAACTGAATATAAATGAGTACAAACACTCACAATTATGTCTTTCAAAGAACTGTTTCTTAACCTCGGAAGCACCTTCCTGAAATTTCCCGGAAAGAATATCCATGATTAAATTTGCCAACTGTGATATCAGTTGCATAGGATCGATTCTTGATCTCATTAGCTCCCGGGCCCATTTAACTGTATTTGAAGTGTCGGATGACAAAGCCATAGCGAGTAACTCAAATAACTCTTCATCGGAAACAATACCAATCTGCATAAAATGTTACAACAATAGGAATTTAATATCTACCAAATAACAGTAAGAGAAAAGAACACGAGTAAAAAATGTCGAATCACTCACTAATTCATATGTCAGTGGAATGGTTATTTTTTTCCCTAGCAAAGTCAATTGCTCTAAAGTCATCTCTGCATCTAGAAGAGATCCGTTAGATCTCGTAGCAATGACATCTAAAGCATCTCGATCATAATCGAAGCCTTCTTCTGAACAAATTTTCTCTAATCTATTAACAATATCTGCTTGATTAATCTTCAAAAAATGGAATCTTTGGAACAACGGTACTGCTGTCCTCGGGATCTTGCCAAGATCAGGAGTGATCATTATAAAAACAATGTGACGAGACACTTGTTCAAGAACATTCACAAGATTCGCCCATGTGGAACCTTGCATTAGCTGACATTCATTGATTATGAAAACTTTATAACGAGAAGAAACTGGCGGGAGCATAGCGTTCTTTATAAGGTACCTAAGGTTTTCGGGCTGATTTATACCAACTGAATCAACCTCCTTAACATCTCGACTCCTTCCGGCAAAGAATAACGTGCATTCTTGGCAATTCCCGCATGGTCTTTTCTTCTCCGCAGATAAACAATTCAAAGCAGCTGCAAAAACTCTTGCTGCAGACGTTTTACCAGTACCTTGGGGACCATGAAAGAGATAAAAAGATGTAATCTTTAGACTCGATATTGTAGTCAACAGAGACTTCGACACCACATTTTGTCCCACTAATTCATCAAACGACTTTGGTCTATATTTCTGACTGAGACACCTTGGACTCTCGGAAAATGGAGTAGTTTCATTACCATAGTGTTTAGAAACACCAAGCTCCTGAAATGTAGGAGTACTTGACCAGCAAGAACCCATGCCACAACGACCATTATCAGTATCTTGATGATCATCGTCGTTATCTTCATATAAGGGTATCCCGGAGCTCGACCCTCCATATGAAGCATCACTTATCGATAAACATGGACTACTTACACAACTATCGCCTGCTACAACTTTAGATGATTTGTACTGTTTCCTATGCTTTGACCTTTTATATTCATTACGGTCTCTTCTTTCTGCCTCAAGGAACACCTCAATCGATTCATTGCATGAACCCCCACCTTCCATATAATCACTTGTAGGCATCATGCACGGTAAATCACTGTAGTTGTCACAGTATCTTTTGCTCAAAGACTTGTTTTCACATATAACCGGTTGACTTGCTTGAAGTAAACCTGATTGATCGGTTTTCTTAGCCGATCTCAACTTAGGTTTATGTGTAGTTTGGCCACGATACGTCTCCCAATTGACAAAACTATCCTCGGTCTGCCCGAATAACCCCAACTCGTTTTGTTCATCATTTACTTGCTCAAGTACAACCTCGTTCCTAGAATTTGTTTCCCAATTCAAGTTGTCAACAAAACCAGATAATCTGCTTAGTGAGTTGGTTTCGGGGTCTCTAAGTGATCTTACTCTACGCAGAGCTATCAATGTTTTCGAGATGGGAAGGTCCACAGAATGTCGACGCCCATCCATTATCTTTAGATTTATTCCGTTTATTTACCAAAAACTGATCAACCCACTCAAATTCACTTGCAGGCCTGAAAATGGGTGAAAACATTATCAAACAGCTTAAAACTTTCATCTCCAATTTTTGTAAAAATTAACGTAATCAGAACACAAAGGCCAAAAACTATATATTTTCTCTATAAATCCAATCTTTTCATTTTTATTTTTTTTTCTTTTCTTAAGGGGTGTTTGGGATTGTTTATTAAGCCTATTTGCTTATTTGTTTCTGTGTACAAGTTGTGTATCCAAAACAGCTTAATGATTGTCAAACAATCAGACACACAATGCCACCATCACAACATTCTTAACAAATATACTGATTAGCTTATCAAATGAGCAAAGAAACCATCAAAACTGCTTATCAAATGAGCAAATAAACCATCAAAACTGCTTATTGTTTGTATCAAAACACAATGTATATGGATTAACAAGATCAACAACAACAACAATACCCAAACAATCCCAAACACCCCTTTTAGTAAGTTACAATGTCAAACCAAAAAGGTGAAAATAAGACAAATATTTATCATAATTAGCACCCAAAATGTGAATCTAACAACACTACTACACACACACACAATGCAAATATAGCAAAAATGTACAGTAAGTGGGTACCTTTTAAAAAATAAAGTCACATTCCTTTCTTCACCTGCAAAAAATATAGAAAAAAACAACCCATTAACAAATGACACTATATCAAACAGACCAACACACAACAATCGTACTCCAGTTTCAAAAAAATATATACAGTTTCACGGAGCTCAAAAATAGAAGAAGACTTTTAAGGACAAAAAAAAATAAATAGTACAAAAATGTTACTAGTCACAAAATACAAACAAAACAATGTGCTGAACGACAAAATTAAAACTAGCGAATTTTCCACAAATACCCCAAAGGTACAAGGGTATCCACCCTAAATAACCCATAAAATCTTGTTTTCCCCAAATACCCCAACGGGAGGAGGTCGCCTCCAAAATTTGGGCGGATGGTGTAATAAAGTGACATGTGTCCCTATACATGCCCCCACATTGTACCTTCATGGTACAACTTTTAAAGTGTACTTCTTGGGCGACTGGGACCCACATTTCTTGGGCGACTTGATTATTTTGTCTTTTTCCGAAAAGTTATGGTCTTTTTTTATTAATTAATAGTACAATAAACTTGGGCGACTGGGTCCCACTTATCTTTATTCTTGGGCGACTTGGTAGGTATGGATCTTTTTTTTATTAAATAATAGTACACTTTGATAAAAATACACTTTTAAAAACACTTTTATACTTGATTTAACTTTTTAAAAATACACTTTTAAATAATATTACACTTTTAAAAACACTAAAATCCACATTTAAATACACTTTTTAAAAATACACATTTAAATACACTTTTTAAAAACACACACATAAACACTAAAATCAACCGTTTCATCTTTCCACAAAATCACTCATACGATCATCCCTTTGATCGCTCCCTTTCATCTTTGAGGAATGCAACCCATCTCGCCCACATTTTATAAGAAACCATCTCACCCACAATTAAAACCCCTCGCCATACCTGCAACTCAAACCCTACTTGATACCATATTGTAATGGCTGACGCAAAGGTAACGGTTAGATCAAGATTAGATTACATTACAACAATTAGAGGGTTGTTGAATACTAATAGGGCAATCTTGTTTCGGGCCACTGTATTTGGGCCATGGTTAGACATCCCCCCCTTTTCTGCTGATACCCATTTGCTAAATTATTTTTATCAAAATCAGGTTAGTGTTGATGAAAGTGAGGATTGCCCTTCACTTAGTTTTAAAATAGGTGATAACGTGCTTGAATTTGGCCGTGAACAATTTTGTATGATAACTGGGTTTGTTTTTGGGCATGTCCCTAGTGAACATTTTATTAATGTTCATGGTTTACCACATAGTCCATTCTATGATAGATTGTTTCCTCAAAACCAAACCCGTAGGACTAAGAAAATAAAGGGTGAGCAGCTGTTTGCATTGTTGAAACCTGGTGAAGAATGGGATGCATTATCGGATGAGGATGCAGTTAGGGTGTGTTTGTTGGTCATTGCAACGAGTGTATTCATTGGGCGTGAATTAAGGTATTACATCCCGGACCATTTATTGGCAATGGTTGAGGACTTTTCTATTTGGAATTCGTATCCGTGGGCGGAGTATATGTGGGCACACTTGTACAAAAGAACGGTGAATGTTGTACAGAAGCATATCGCTGCCGAAGCCAAAAAGGCTGATAAGCCTCAAACAAAGAAGGCCGTAAAAAATCCCCAAAGAAAGAGCAAACTTACAATTTGTATGGCTTTGTTTGGGCACTCAAGGTGAGAAATGCTTAACATATCTAGTCATTTATATTTAAATTCTTGTGTACGAAGCAAATTTGATTGATTTAACACTTACAAATGGATGAGTTTTTCTTTATTCAGTTTACATAAAAGTGTGTGGTGTTTTGACCATTTTAGGATTAATATGAAAGGTGATCGAACTGTAGTAACTAGTAACAGTTTAAAACAAATTTGATAACAATTCTTGTTAATATCGTCTTAATTTTCAGAAAAATTTGTATCCCACAAAGCTCGATCTGTGGTTAGAAATGTTAGGTTTGTAGAGGGTGTTTAAGCGTTTGCTGAATAGAATAAATTGCTTCCCTTATTATGAACAAAATAAGTAACCTTGCTTTAGCAGGTTGGAACATGCTTATTTACCCTCACATGATCATATCTAACCCAATAATTTTATAAAATATCCAAGTGGGCAGCTTCTATATTTTCATTTATGCTAATTGCATTTTTTAAAAAGCATAAGCAAATCTAACACTATTTCTTTGAAGTGTTTATATTATAAGTTGTATATCTGAATTCCTGTTCCAAACACCCTTTTAGAAGTGTGTAGTGCTTGTTTGTAGGTGGCAAATTTACAACATATTTAGTTTAAGATTAACTGTTGTGTACGATTCCATACCTGAATGAGTAAATACCCTTGATTATCACAATTTCATATCATTAAGGGAGTGTTTGGATTAGTGGTTTTGACCACTGTATCTGTGTTCCATATCACAATTTCACAATTTTTATTTGAATTATGTTAATGTCGGTTTTCTAGTGTGACCACTGCTTCTTGTTTCTCAGTGTATTCTTTTGTAAGCTTCATTTCGATTTTTGCCTTTGTATTGTTTATATGCTAGTTAACTGCTTATTTTTATTGTTTTATGCTTATTTGGTACTTCTTAGTTATAGTGTTGATTAATATTGCATCCTTGTTCTGTGGATTCCTTTGAGTCCATTTTCTTCATGAAAACTCCCATGGTAGTGTAATTTCGAATCTTAGGTATTTGTTTTATTGGTTGATGTTTATGTGCCCATTTCAGTTTGATATATCATTATCTATGCTCATGTTTACATTTCATGGTCCAAATCTGCTATTGCATGTGAAAATCACCAAATCAGTAAAGTTAAGGAGTGTTTGGGTTTATTGGTTAATCTATGTTAATGGTTGTATGTGTGGTTGTTCTTGTTTGATGTAGCACACATTATGATCTAATATCATAAGTAAGTAGCCAAAACAGTTGCCCGAGTAGTTTGAACCTGATCGGGAGTACAAACTATTTCCCGCCGTGTATAAGCAGGATGTATATAGTCCGAGACCCGATATCTTAGCACAACTCTACCGGGTTAAGTCAACCGACCATCTATGGTTCAAGCTCCCCTTGCCTTGTTACCAAAAATGGTTCCCATAGAAAAGCCGGTTACCACCGGAACCAGCTACTACTTAAATCGTCATCACAAAGACAAACACAAAGGTTTGCAAAGCAACAAAACTTGACAATTCTTTCTAAAAACTGTAGGCATCTAACATCTCCCCAAAAAAATTTAATCATACTTAGGTATATTAAAAAGAGATCTAGCGTCAAATAAACCTAAATCCACCAGTTTACACTAATAAAAACTCACAAAAGCAACAATAAACATACTAATAAAAACTCACAAAAGCAACAATAACCTAAATCTGTCAGAAATTGACACAATAAATCTGTCAGAAAGGCATCAATAAACCTAAATCCAACTTTTTTATAATTGCTTACCCAATTCCTAAATTAGCGTAACCCTAAGTCAATTGGATTATTACTTACCCTACCCACAAAAAATAAATAAAACTATCTTAGACTGTAAGTAAAAGGAATATGATACAAATTTTCATCTTACACGTAACACAACACTTATAACATACTGAACTATTTAAATTCGGTTATAAAATATGATACAAATGTTAAGTCTACAATAGAGTGTAAGTAACAGGAATCGTCTAGAATGAGATAATGAAGGACCATGGCATGCCATGAACAATACACGGTATCATTATCGCAATCAACACGTTTGAATTAGAAGGGCAGATATATGTTACGTCGCACATGTGTTCCATTCCTTTGTTATTTTGGCACCGTCTAGTACCCTTTGTGAGCTTGATCTTTACCACATGCTTTGGCTATTTAAGAGCGAAAACATGTGACTATTGATCTCACCCACAAAGGGTACTAGACGGTGTTCAAACTAACCAATGTAACCCGTCTACAACGTTACATACATCTCCCCCTGATAATTGAGCATGTTCTTACGAAACATTTGTATAGACATTGTTTGATATAGCTCACTTAAATGTCCATAACATACATATTAATTATGTATATTCAATGAGATTACATGAGCATCGTAAATTTTAAATTTCTACTGAAACATGTAATCACAATAATCAATTTATTTCAATTAAGAGCATCTGGTTATCAGCTTCATATGGCTATCGATTAGCACTCATACTCTCATTAAGAGAACACTTGTTTTTATAGTTTACTTAACCTGTTCCAAATACTCCCTAATGTGGACCTGTTTTGTCATTAAAGAACCAATCCTAAAATCTAAGTGAACTAAAATAAGCAATAAACAACAATTACGGCTACATAAAACAGATTATGCAAATGGTCAAAGCCTTATAAAACATGGTTAATTGGAACACGAAACAGATTATGCAAATGGTCCAAATCTAACTGAAGTAAAATAAACAATAAAATGTAGAATTTCGTACTAACTTACCATATAAGCAATAAACAACAACCTCTAATACACTTGGACAGATTTAACCAAACACCCCTTTATTAGACTATGAATGTGCTTTTTGCTTCAAAAAAATTAACTTATAAATAATACTAAGAAAGGTTTACCAATTATCATTTGCCGATTAAATATTCCTTATGTTATTTACCTATTCCTTATGTTATTTACCAAGTCGGTGAAAAGTTTACTCCTAACGATCACCTTGCTTTCACAAACATTTGCCGATTAACTATTCCTTATGTTATTTACCAACTAAGTTATAAGTTTTTAAAAAGAATTTACAAGTATGTGCGCACTACCAGTGTATTCAAATCTTTGCAATAACAATCATAAGTAAGTAGCCAAAACAGTTGACCGAGTAGTTTGAACCTGATCGGGAGTACAAACTATTTCCCGCCGTGTATAAGCAGGATGTATATAGTCCGAGGCCCGATATCTTAGCACAACTCTACCGGGTTAAGTCAACCGACCATCTATGGTTCAAGCTCCCCCGGCCTTGTTACCAAAAATGGTTCCCATAGAAAAGCCGGTTACCACCGGAACCAGCTACTACTTAGATCGTCATCACAAAGACAAACACAAAGGTTTGCAAAGCAACAAAACTTGACAATCCCTTTTTAAAAACTGTAGGCATCTAACATCTCCCAAAAAAAATTTAATCATACTTAGGTATATTAAAAAGAGATCTAGAATCAAATAAACCTAAATCCACTAATTTACACTAATAAAAGCTCACAAAGCAACAATAAACATACAAATTTACACTAACAGATACTCACAAATAACCTAAATCTGTCAGAAAGGCATCAATAAACCTAAATCCAACTTTTTTATAATTGCTTACCCAAACCCTAAATTAGCGTAACCCTAAGTCAATTGGATTATTACTTACCCTGCCCAATAAAATCTAACTGAAGTAAAATAAACAACTAAATGTAGAATTTCGTACTAACTTACCATATAAGCAATAAACAACAATTATGCCTACATAAAACAGATTATGCAAAATGGTCCAAATCTAAGTGAACTAAAATGTACAACCAGACGTTAATTATAACACGAAACAACTTACCCTATAAAACATGGTTTTTTTAAAACTTAGATCTGCTGGTGTCTAACTTGGGCGGATGGGGTGTATATGGAAAACTAATGTTAGATCTGCTGGTGTATAACTTGGGCTTCGAAATAATGTTAGATCTGCTGGTGGTGGTGGTGCCTACCCTTCGAAAATGTTAGATCATATGGTGTCGTTTGGTGCCTACCCTTCGATAATGTTAGATCTGTGGTGGTGGTGCCTACCCTTCGAACTAATGTAAAATGATGTTAGATATGATGGTGTCGAAGTATGAAAAGTGTTTGTAAAATGATGGTGTCGAAGATCTGATGGTGTCGACCTGATGTAAAATGATGTTAGATCTGTGGTATAAGTATTAAAAGTATTAAAAGTGTTAAAATGATGTTTGAGGATAAGATGATGAAGTATTAAAAGTGTGTGTGGTATAAGTGTGTGTGGTAGTAAGTGTATAAGAAAAATAAAAAGTATAAACTTAATAATGTTGTATAAAAAGATAGAAAATAAAATACATGTAATTTGGTAAATAAAGTATTGTAAAAGTGTACTCCATACCTACCAAGTCGCCCAAGAATAAAGATAAGTGGGACCCAGTCGCCCAAGTTTATTGTACTATTAATTAATAAAAAAAGACCATAACTTTTCGGAAAAAGACAAAATAATCAAGTCGCCCAAGAAATGTGGGTCTCAGTCGCCCAAGAAGTACACTTTAATAGTTGTACCATGAAGGTACAATGTGGGGGCATGTATAGGGACACATGTCACTATATTACACCATCCGCCCAAATTTTGGAGGCGACCTTCTCCCGTTGAGAAATTTGGGGAAAACAAGATTTTGTGGGTTATTTAGGGTGGAGACCCTTGTACTTTTGGGGTATTTGTGGAAAACCATCTTAAAACTATTAGTTATATAAAGACACACGTACCATAACCACATTTTCAAGGACGAAACACGAACTTTGAAAAATATCCGAAGAATACGGATTATTTCAAGACTTTTTTAACCTTATAAAACAAACAAAACCAAAGCCTAGAACAAAGATATAAAAATAATAATGTTGGTGGTGATATTTGAGGTGAAAATAAATGTGACAAAGGAGTAAATGAAAAAGAGGTGGTGTAGTTGTAGTGTGATTTATACGCCATTGTTTGGTTCTAGTCACATTTTCTGACACCTTTTTTTTTCTCTCTCTGGATATTGTGAAACAAGAATTAGTTGGTTTTTGTGTTTTTTTTAAGGCCTGAGTTATAAGGACGGGGGTAGATTTTTTAGACTAACGGGGGTTTGACTTTTTTTGGCATTTTGTGCATTTTTTTTTTTTTTTTTTTTTTTTTTTATTTTTTTTTTTATTTTTATAATTTTGTTTATATCAAAAAGCTATAAACCTGAAAGTGCGGAACAAAAAATATAAAGTTTAATAAGTCAAACTGTTAAAACTGTCAGAAATACGGAACAGAAACTGGGCTGCGCTGGAAAAAAAAGGGGACAAAACAAGGAGACAAGGGACTGACACCCTTGTCCCCCCGTCTTTATAGGGCATCCCTTTTTTAAATGAATAATTTAATGTTGTTATTGTTGTTTGTTGCAGAGGATGAACAGTGTGAGTAAGTGGGTGGATGGTAACATGTGGAGATTCAATTGTACTTTTTTCCTCCCTCCAAAAATAGTTACTACTACTGTACTATTTTCATTAAATTAAATTAAAATGATATTACTAACTTTTACAAAAGTTAATTCTTCTCCCAACATTTTTTTAAGGGATTATGTTCAAGGTTATAAATAGCGCGAGATGTGGTGTGATAGCATTATCAAGCCTTACGCCTTAGTGGTTAAAGTGAAACTTTTACGTTTATAAGGCATGTCATAAGGCGGCACAAAATATAAAAAATTTATGTATTTATATTATATTTCATATATATCAAGTTTACAAAAAGACGTGGTATAAGGCGGCATAATACATGACGTAGCGGCATTACTAAGCCTCACGCATTTACGGGGCCTTTACGCGCCTTTAAAAACCATGATTATCATTATTATTGTAGTGCTTTATCCCTTTTAAAATAGTAGTCCACGTTTTCTTTTTGTGATATTCTAATTTAATTATCTACTACTAAAATAAAAAAAATAAGTTTGACCGGATTTACTATATTACCTTTAGTTAAACTTAATATTGTAAACTTTAAATAAGATATTAATTAATTAGTTAAAGGTAAAATTGTTATTCTGTAAAAACTAGTAAGAGAGAAACAATAACAACTAAATTCTCTTTTAAACTTGTGGTGTTTGTCGAGAGATAATTATTTTAAGACGAAAGGAGTATAATTTTTGTTTAGTCAAATAGGTTGGTATAATTTATGAACTTTTCTTTGAAGGATTTAAATTACAGAAGAAGCATTTATTATATGCACCCTTTTTTTAACGTCGATCACTTTTACTTTTTCAAAATGCTTTGTTAACCCGGTTAATTGAATATTTGCGTGATAAAATGATATCTATACTACTTATAAAGTATATAAGACCTTCTCTCATATTTATTATTTTAAGATTTTCTAAATTAGAAAGTAAAATACTACTTATAAAACATAATGTACAACTATGTAAAGTATAATTGAATTTAAGCAAATATTATTTCTTACATACAATTAATACATAATTTAAAACAACTCATTACCAATATATACAAGTAGCTAAGAGCACAAGGTGCAAACGACGGAGAGGGGTTCGCCGTCCGATGTGGCATAAACAACGGCGAGCCGTTGCTCGCCGCCACACCGGAGATGCCTCGCCGTTGCTCGTCGTGGCCACGGCGAAGCAAGCGTCTGACAAAGTGGCAGGTTCTTTAATTTTGTTTTTTCTTTTTTGTTGGGTTTTGTATCTTGGTTTTATATCTTGTGTTGGAGAAATGAGTGAAAGGAAGTGATGATGTTAAGGTTTTTTTGTGTATGAATGAAAGTGAGTTTAGTGTGTGTTTGTGTGTGTTTTGGTTGGAGAAGAAGACACAGCAGCAGTTTTTTTTTTTTTTTTTACAAAAGTAATGGGGTACAAAAGGTGCTTTATTAAATTTTGATAAAAAGGAATGGGTTTTTTTTTTTTTTTTTTTTTTTTTTTTTTTTTTTTTTGTTTTTGTTACACAGTTGAGTTTTTTTTTTTTTTTTTTTTTTTTTTTTTTTAAATTTTGATGAAATAAAATTAATGTGTTGTGTTATTTTTAAGTATTTGTGAAAAGAATTTAATTTTTTTAATGAAATGAATAAAAAAATAAATGTGTAAGAGGTGGGGCCCTAATGAGAAAGTTGAGGTTTGTTGTTTGGTGAGGGGGGGGTTTGTTGTGGTTAATTGAAGTTGAGGTGTTTTGGTGATGTGGCATGATGGGGCCCGAATGGGGAGTCAAAAGCTTGCCTTTGCACCTAGTGCTCTAAGCACAATATACAAATAAAACAAAACACTACTTAACACATACAATTGGAGTAATATATAATTTAATTCACCTATTTACCAAAATATATAATTATTTAACCACAAAGTACAATCTAATTAAGCTTCTGAAACATAAATCTGAAATTCTGCAGCCCAAAACAAAATAACAATTATTCGTCGGAAAATTTAGTCACAGTGTACCCGCCGCCGCATCGCGCGGGTACCCTGCTAGTCACTTGGTAATGTCATAATGGTTTGTGTTGAATATCTTTTGAAACCAAAGGCGTAGATAGGAGTAGGCAAGCTGGGCACGTGCGCCTCTAGCGAAAAAAATTGTAGTGTAACATTTTAAAAATATTTTATTATTTTTGTAATTTGCCCTCTAACAAACCGCAATTTATAATGTTGTTTTTAAAATTATCAAAATTTGCCCGTCAACCATAACTTTTGGATTCCGCCACTGTTTGAAACAATGTTTTGTTGTTATGGTGTAATGAGATTTAATCAATGATAAATTAAAGAGAATTTAAAAAGTAGATGACAACCTTACCATGTTAACTTCAGTTGTATATGGTTTTTATTGTACTAGTAATACTTTTAAAACTCATTAATGTTTATTGGTGGACATTTTTTAGTACGAGTAATATCTTTGATCCAAACTTCTAAAATGACACACACTCTAATGCTACAAAACCAGACTATGGAGTATAAAATATGGATCTTTTACGTATAACTAATCTTAAGCAAAAAAGAAAATGCTTCTACTAGACTTTACAATAAGAGCATGCCCATACGTAACCTGAGTTAACTTATAACTCAGCGTCACGTCAGCGCCACATCAGTTTTACCACTTTAACTTTAACTCAATTTTTTTAAATATTTTCAATTTCAACCCTAAACTAAAACTAATACTTCATTTTTTTAAAAACCATAACATTAATTCTTGAATTTTACATTACGAAAAAAAAAAAAAAAAAAAAAAAAAAAAAAACAATACATTAAATACAATACGAAAAAAAATAAAAAGACATAAAAAAATAAAATTAAACCACAACACATTTATTTATTCCGTACGCTTTCGCAACCCGTATTTTTCAATGATACGATCCTTTTTCATACTCACTAGCGTCACGTAATAAGGATCTTTGCCGGTTGTGCCGAGCAACAAAAATTCAAAGTCCCTCGAGCGTATTGCTGCGTATTGGTTTTCACCGGTTGCTTTGTAAGCCAAGGCCGCATCTTCACGTTTAGCCCGATATTCCTCGGGCAAAGCTTCTCCGAATTGGGCCGACGAAACAGAGCCACCGGTACTCGCTCCCCCGGTGCTTGTCGTTGTCTCGGACTTTTGTTTCTTCGTAACCCTCTTTTTCCCCATCAGGCGTGGTTGTGCATCATTACCAAACAACGCCTCGTTTGCTTGGCTCGGGACATCAACGGTTAAATCAACGCCTCCTCATTATGAAACGACGCGTTTTTGTTCTCGTTTCGATACATTTCCTTGGCCCGTGTGAGTATATCCATGGCATTTTCCCCACTTTTTTTATCGCGGTCGGCACGTTTGTAAATCGCGTTGAACTTTGTGCAATCGCGGTTCAACGTTCTCCACTTCGATTGTATCATATCTTTCCCGCGTCTATGATAACTATGCTTATTGAACTCATTTATAACCCGCTGCCAAAATGTATCTTTGGATTGGGACCGACCGACTTGCTCATCCTCACTTGCAGCAACCCAACACGTTGCAAGTAATTTTTCTTCATTTGCTTGCCAACGTGATACGACTGGTTTGACCTCCTCATCATCATCGACTGGTTCTTTCGATTTTTTGGACTTTCGTTTAACACGAGTTTTTGTTTTTTTTTAGGCGACGTAGGTGTTTCGGAAACTTCGTTAGTTTCCGTTTGGGATTGTTGGGATGGTTGAGTGGATTGAAGATTTTGAAAATTGGTGTTTAAGGTGTTTTGTTGTTGGGATTCTTACCAAAATCGTAAAGCTTCATGTTGTTGGTAAAGTTCTTGGCTCGACATACCGAATAGTTTTGGATTGTCCGAATTCGGATTCGGATTCGGATTTGATGATGAACCCGCATATGGGTTCCCCCACCCACCGAGGAGGTTCGTAAACGAGTTAGGATTGTTGTTGTTGCCTTGAGATTTTTTTTTTTTTTTTTTTTTTTTTTTTTTTTTTTTTTTTTGAGATTAGAAGTTGTAGATAGAAGATAGTGAGTAGTGAAAGTGTGGGAAAAAGAAGTAGGGTAAATGGGTATTTATATTGGTTGAAAAAAGGTTTTGGAAAATGTGTTTTTTTTTTTTAGGCTAAGTAGCCGTTTTTTTACGTTAGTTTACGTTAGGGGGGTAAAATGTAAATTTTTTAAAAAAGTAGCCGTTATTGTGAAGTGGGGAGGGGGTTGAATGAATTTTTTTTTATACACCGTTCGTCCCTTTAACGTTGCGTTACCCAGTTAATGCCCCACGTTAACGTGGGTTTAACGTTGGAATGTGCAGCGGTTAACGTGCCTTAACGCACGTTAACGTGCCTTAACGTGGGGAAAAAAGTTACGTCTGGGCAGGGGCGGATGTACATGTAGTTCAGGGGCAGCGGTCGCTACCCCTGAACTTTTACCCGGTAGTGGAATTTTTGGCGATTTTTGACCATTTTTGGCGATTTTTGGCGATTTTTTGGCGATTTCGCGACCCCTGAAACAAATTTTCGCTACCCCTAAACAAATTTTCGTATTTCGCTACCCCTAAACTTGGCTCCTAGTTCCGCCCATGCGTCTGGGCATGCTCTAAGGCAAACATATAGGAAATGCAGTGTTGTGTTGTTCCCAAAAAATATTACAGTATGCTCTTTTATTTTGAAATAGAAATACAACATGTAATTTAAGGGTGCGTTTGGTATGCTGGGAGGAATGACAATGGGTATGAGTTTGATAGTACTCAACTATGAAAGTTCCATTCCCCACTCTCTAACCATATATAGAGTATGAAAAATAATGGACTTTCATAGTCATAGTTGTGGGACCAGGCACCCTAAATAAACACCAACTATCACTTTCATAGTGATAGTTGATTCCCAGGAATGGGTACCAAACGCACCCTTAGTTTTAGGAACTAAAAAGATGTTATGTATTTTCTCTATTTGAAGTTTGATCAATGGAACTTTGATTCAACGTACTTTGCAAATAACTAAGGGTCCGTTTGTTTTATAGATGGGTTTGGAATAGAATTTGGATTTGATTTAGGATTTGGAGACAGAAAATATATTTATTAAATATATTTTATAAGAAAATTATAGTAAAAAATATCATTTAAAAATTTATATAAAAATAGTATGTGAGAGTAGAAAATGGTGGGTCATACGGGTTTTGCCAAAACCCTATAAATTAATGTGGAATTAAATTTCATTCCTTCTATCATTCATTTTATTAAAAGAATGAACCAAACAATACATTCTTTTCACATCAAACTTAAAACAAATTCCAAAGTATCAAACCAAACGCACCCTAAGGCTTGATGTTATTGGTATATTTCTTGACCCACTGTTACTTTTTTTTAATGGCATTATAAAATATATATATATATATATATATATATATATATATATATATATATATATATATACAAAAAAAAAAAAAAAAAAAAAAAAAAAAAGCTAAACAATTACATAGCTATGGCACTAGGACATTTCATCCAAGTGAGCCAATCAAATTTATGACTATATCTACTAGAACACCAATTATAAAACAATCTCATCAAAAAGAAACTCTAAGTGAGGGCGAGAACTTCCAAACACAACCTTATTTCGAAATTTCCAAATAGCCCACCATATTGTGTAGAAGACACATTCCAAAATGTCTTTAAGCCTTATAGAAAGACGAAGATTGATGAACTAAATGAGCCAATCTGCATAAGAATGCAAATCTTGAATCTGAAGCTCCCACCAACGAGGGACTTTAAGCAAAAGGACGCGAGCCACTTGACAATTAAAGAGGAGATGAGAGCTTGACTCTCCAGCTATGCTACAAATAGGATAAATTATAGAAGGAATATCTATCCCACGAAGAGACAAATTTAACCTCGTAGGTAACTTATCAAAGGACACTCGCTAAAAAATGTTGATTTTTATAGGAACAACATTTACCCATCTAGTGGGAGGACCCATCGTAGGCAATAAGATATCATCAATATAATAGTGATCTGACTTAACTGAGAAAATACCCGAGGACTCAAGCGACCAAACCCACCTGTCGATATTACTTGAGAGAATAACAAAAGCAACGTTATCAGTGAGAAGATGGAGTTGTTCTTCTTCTATACCTCCACGAGGAGCTCTTCTAAAGGAAGCACTCAGGGACGACTAACATGCATATGGCTATTGCGGAGGGGTGCAGTTTGGCGGTGTCATGTGTCCCAAGAAACCCAATAAATACATTGATGCCTCTTATAATATTACACATATGATATTTATCGGAATGAGATGCATAGAAGAAATAGTAATTGTTATATATAAAAAGTTATGATGATTACTGTAAATATAAAACGCCCACACTAACCATATAAGGCGCGAGAATACCATCTCTAACGTATTATTATTGTATATACATTGAATGTAAAAAAAACAAACAAGACGTTGTAGAAGTATATTTGTTACTGCTATTTCACGCGAATACTCTACTAATGTTTAAACTTAGTACACTAAAAAAGTTGATGTGAAATTATACAATAGCGCTCATTTAAAACATGTCAAGTATACAAACGTTATTTGACCAGGTGTAATGGTGATATCATTTATATCTTTTACTTCACCATTAAGATCATTATAAAACAAGTGTGATAATATTATCAACTTCACCACCAAAGTATACTTTAATTAACACAGAATATATATGACAATATACTCACACACAACACAATTACTTTTTATCCTTCCACAACATGGTCATGCAAATGACCGAATCATGCAAGAAATGGGATGACAACATGGTGAGTACTGTAGAGCTGACAACACAGTTGTAAGGAAAGGACGTATTTTCCAACCCCCCGTTACACTTGATATGTGGGTGGTGGTAATAAGGGAAGGAAGACGTGTCCTCGTCCCTAATCCACACGTCTTCCTTGTAACAACCCCCCCCCCCCCCCCCCCCCCCCCCCCGACGCGTTTATTGTAAGTTTTTTGGAGAAGCCGGTCGTCCCAACCACCGAGTTGTGGAAGAAAGAAATAGGGTTGTGTGTTTAATGTTGGTTTTTGTGAGTGTATACGCATTTAAGCGAGGTATGTTTGAGTAATAAAGTTGGTTATCTTATTATACTATATTGGTGCTAATGTTGAAAAAATAATATGCCGTTAAGTTAAAAGTCATGTTTGCAATAAGATTAAAGCACTTTCTTAAAATAGCAAGCATACACTTACCTCCACTAAATGAGTGTCTTGATGTTACTTGAATACTCTACCTACTGGTTCAGAAGCATTTTTGCAACATTCAGGTACTATTTGCCACTAGATTAAATATTGTTTTAGATTAAATTTTGTTTGGTTGTTAATTTTGAATACAAGCTATCTATCTCTAGTAATATGGAAATAAATTATAATTTACGTATTTTAATAAAGAAAACATAAGTTAATATGATATGTTAATACTTATCGTAAATGCTTAGTTAAAGAATTGAGAAAATGTTTAAGAAAATAAGTGATAGGTTTAATCTTGATATGTAAATAATGGTCAATGAAACATTTGTATTACTGTAAATGAACTGAATGTTCAATGAATATTTCATGAACTGTTCAATAAAAAATTTGCTTATTTTCGTTTATTTATTAAATGAACGAACATGAACAACATTTTAAGTTTGTTTAGTTAAATGAACGAACATGAACAAAAGTCACGTTCGTTCATTTATGTTCGTGTACGTCCAATTATGTATTCGTTAATGTTCATTTATTTATTTATGTTCGTATATCATATCTTTTAATTGTATAATGCTAAAATTGGTTTTAAGTAAAATATCACTTATAAAATAATATATTATGCATTATTTAATAAAGTTTATATTTGTTTATCTATGTTCATTTATGTTCGATCGTTTATGTTCGTTTAGTGTTTTAATGAACGAACATAAATGAATATGAACAACTCATTTCTGAATAAACGAACTTGAACAAGGAAATTCGTCCGTTTAAAAGCTTGTTTTTATTTATTTATCCGGTTAAAATTAAACGAACGAATATGAATAAGGTTCTATTCGTATTCGTCTGGTTCATTTACATCCCTAAACATTTGCTCTAACAAACACTAGATGCAATCAAGAGTCACTCTTGCCAAATAGGGGTGAGCATCGGGACGAATCCCGACGCATCCCGATACCGACAACGGAGAAAAACGCAAATCAACTCCTGACTTGATAATGGTCCCGACTCGTCCAGAATCCCGATAATGGTCCCTAATCGTCCCGAATTTTGATTTTGGCTGTGTTTTCTTGGGACCATCCCGACTCCCGATTACCAGAAAAACGCAAACCGACTCCCGACCCGATTACAGTCGGATCGGTATTGGGAAGGAAGTCGGGTGTGGGGATCGGAACGGGAGTCGTGTATCGGTCAGGATTGCTCACCCCTATTGCCAAATATACATGGCGCTCCTTTTGGCTTAAGCCAAATGCATCTTATTGCGCCGCCTCTCTCCTAAATATTTCGCTAATAATTTAGCGTGCGGCAAATGAGAGATTTTATATTTCTTTTTTTCTTTTAATTGGGTTTTTCACTTTTTGTGTTTTAATTGGATATGTTGTGTTAAAAAAAAAAATGAGGATTTAACTTAAGTTATTAAAAAGAGTGTTTTTAGTGAGAAGTAAGTGAGAAAGAAAAAAAAAAAAAAAAACTAATAACGCTTTAGCTTATAATTATATTAATGCACCACTGATCATATTTGATAAAAGGTGAGTTAAAATAAGGACGTTAGAGTTTTTCTGCAAATCTAAACAATCAAGTACTCAACCAACAACATGATAGTTCATTTACGTTATTTCATATTTTCATTGTCGAAAGTTATGTAAAGCAAAGCTAAAAAGAACAAACAAGTGGCACCTATTTGAAGGGATAGGTCATGGAAGTCACATCAAAAACAGAATCTGGCAAAAGGGTAAATTGGACATTTACTTTCTAGGGTGAAGTCTAGCATGCAAAAAAAATATTGATTCCCGCCAAGCTACTCGACAGTTCCAGCGCGTGTTTTACAGACGTGGTCCTTGTTGTTCATGGACCATCTTTTTGTTTATTCAGTCGAGAGTCAAATAGCTTTGACTAAAAAAAGTGACTGTATGTTGACCAATTAAAACCTTTTCTTTTACTAAAGTTGAAAAATTAAATGTCTATTAATTTTCTTTAATTATTTTTGAATAATGTGATAATAATATTTTCGAGATTTAAAATGTGGGGATGATGATAAAACCCTCATATGTCATTTTAGCACCTTTGTATTTTTGATAGTCTTTAAAATGGTTCTTGTGTTGTGATATGCTTAATAAGAGGTTTAAGATAGGTAGTAAAATCAAAACTGAATATTACGTTGAAGAAAATGACATGTATTACTTTTTCGTCTTAAAATAATTGTCTTGATTTGACTCTTAAATTTTTTTTTCTCTCGATTTTGGTGTTAACTATTTTTTTTTGTGTGTTATATAATATGTGATGTAAAATATAAGAATAAATTGGGTTTTAAATATATTTTTATTTGTATAATTTTTATCAATTATTATATAATACAAATAAAAATACTTAAAATTAAAGTTGAAAAAAATAAAATTCAAAAAGTCAAAACAAGATCATTATTATGAAACAGAAAGAGTATATGATAAATAATTCATGAGTTTAACCACATGAGTTAAGTTTTTCATCACTATTATGTTATTTTGTTACGGTTAATAGAGAATTTTAGAATTCAACTAGAGTGTGTTGGTACATTTTTTGACTAGCGAAATTACATGTAATATAAATGCGACTGGGTGCAATAACTTGCGAGACTTTAATAATATTTTTTTAAAAAGACTTTTGAGATTTTCAAACTAAAAACTCGTTTGATCATTGACGTGTTTTACTCTTTTACCGGGCCATGGTAAAAGAAAGAAGTTCAAATCGTTTTAGTCTTTAAAAGTAGAAATTGGCCAGGATTAGGCCTAGATGGGCTGGGTAGAAAGAATATAGATTTAGAACGAGTAATCACACACCCATGAGACCAATTTATTTTTTGATAACTGGGCCGTAGCAATTTAGTGTAATGTCTTTTTTGTCTTCTACTAGTTTTTTTTAGGTAAAAGGTCAACGACCCGGTAAATATTTGTCTTCTACTAGTTATAATACCTGTGCACGCACAGGGTTTTTAAAATTATTTTTGATTATATATTATTATCGATTAAAAAATGAATCACTTAACATGTTTCAAATGGTTTTACTTGGTGGATTAAAAATAAAAAACCACATTATATATGTTATAATCTACTTATTATTTTAGGAGAATGCTTGTTTATTAAAAATAATATTTTATTATTCAAGCAAAATCATATGATGATACTTGACTCGCATAAGATGTAAGCGATATATGCTTTTAGTTTTGCTAACCTGTGATCTCAATTTACGATGTGTTTTGTAATTGTTGTATCTCTTTTACTTATATTTTCGTTAAAATATGTAGCATATTTAGATAGCTTTGAAGATTTATTCATTTCTTTGATTATGAATAACCATCATATCATATTTACCAATGTACCTTTTTGTTTGAAAAATTGTATTTTCATAAGTTTGTGCTATTTACTTCTCATGTTTGATCATAAAATTACCAAATTAACATAGATGCTTACACTATAGCTTCCTTATTACATAAAGAGGGAAAAAAAAAAAAAGAAAAAAAAAAGATGTAATGGTAGAATACGTTTATGTATAACGTATAAGAATAACTTTTCTCTAAGACCGAACTATATATGGAAATTATTATTACTTGCATAAGTAAATTATAAATGCATGAAAAAAGGGCAAAGGGTACATTCGCAAGTCATTTAGAATTGTTTGAATCCTTAACGACCTTTTACTTTAGTACAACTTTCTTCACAATTAGCCTAAATCATCAAGGTAAAAGACACCCATATTTTAGACCGTTGATTAACACCAATAGTATTATCAATAATAGCAAACACCTGCTAAGTTTCATTAACTCATTCAAAGATACCTTTTAAGAATTTCTACCATAAAATTCCCCATATAGGCACTAAAACACATCTTTGGTACATTAAAATACATTCATGTATTATCTAAATCAGCAACTCAACTTAATTATACATTCATACTTTGAGAAGGCGTAGAAAATCATTCCACGACAATCATGTGTTGATACTTAATCCTCCTCTAAAAAAACGCACACAACAAATTGCTTTACATTTTAGTGTGTGCGATAAGATTATAAAACTGCAAACACCACTAACATGTTGCATTATAGTGAGGATAACGACAAAGTTAGTCCTAACATCAAATAAGAAAACTTCATATTATATATATATATATATATATATATATATATATATATATATATATATATATATATATATATATATATATATATATATATATATATATATCTAAACATGAGAACTAGCGCCGTTAAAAACAAGTTATTACGGGCTGTGATTACACAATGTGAATGGACACATGTGTGGTCCATAATTTGTTGTACAATATGGTGTAACAGAAAGTACATATGTAGCATGTTTTTATTGGTTGCAACTTAACGGTAACTGTTCAAACGGCCCGTTAAGTTACTGTGCGAACCACTGTTCACGCAACTAATACCCGTTTGAAGGAACTGTACCACCCCGTAATCCACATGTAATACTCATGTAATTCTTGCTTTTCCAAAAGTCATCATAATCTTCATTGTTCTTTAGAACACTAGAAGTTTCTACCCCTTTTTCTCTTAACACATCAACATCAAGAACTGCTCCACCAAAGACCCTTTTTTATATCCATCTCAATCAAAACTGCTGCAAAAAAGAAGACAAAAAGGAATCCTTAGCAAAGGTGCTTGGCTTTTATCAACAAAGACAAAAAACAAGAATCTCAAAACGTATGCAATCTACTTTTTTAGTTTTCATGGATTAACAGTACATATATATATGCAACCTTATTTTTATTTTTTTCCCAGGTCTTTTTTTTTACTTTTACTTTCTTTTGAATGCAGGCATCAAGCTTGAAAGCAGCTTTAGGTTCCACTATTTTTTTAACCTTAAGTAAGAACCTATTTTCCTTATATAATGTACATATCTGCATCATTTAATGCACATCTACAACATTTAATGCATTTTCTTAAGGTTTTAATTATTTCATTTTTTCTTTTTTATTCACTTTTTTCACCTCATAATGAATTTACTAACTTAGATTGCAATTCCTTTGTTAAAAACCAAATTTTACATATATCCTTTGACTCATATACGCTTGATCCTTATGCTATATAGTCTACGTATTTCCCTGTTGTGTTTTTGGACCTATAATGCCTAAAAGATTAATAAGAACTGATTTAGACGGACTTGAAAAAGAACCACTTACTCAGACTAATGTAGCACCACGTCTGTCGTTGTCGAATAACCAAAACCAACATGCGAATCGATTGTCAACGGTTGATATGCTATCCTGTAATTACAACAATACGAATTTCAATATAAATAATGGTAGCCAGCATATATATACAATATATGGAAATGAACCTTTTCTACAACAGTCGTCATCAACAACCAATCAGGTGACCTGCAAGAACAAACGAAAAGGTAATTTTAGTACAAACTTTTGTGTCGTGTGTTTAGATAGTGTGGTTGCTAAAGAACTATGTATATTATGCAGGCCTATTGAACATTGGTGGTAAAAAAAAACCGTAAATTAACAGCAACAAATCCAAATGTCATTGCCACAGGCCAGCAACAACAAGGTATGCTATTTCAAATGATTGTTGTTCCTTGTCTCATTTCCCTGCTTCTCTCTAAAACATGCATCATTCTTTTGAATAACAAACCAAAGAAAATGACATGTGAATTTACCTTTACAGAATCACGCTCCAATGATCCAAAAGATAGAACACCACATACGTCTTCACCTGAGTTTCAAAACCACACAATAGATCAACAAGATTTACTCAATCATACTGTGCACGGTAGTTTGGCTTCATCATGTACTCAAGGTAAGAAATGAATGTTAAATAAGAAACATGTGTAGTAATATAGTGTAAACAAAAAAATATTTCTCTTAAAAAAAACTTAACTTTGAATATTTGTATTGCAGATACATCACGGTTATATATTGACATTGGGGATTGTCAGTATGCATGTCAGTATTGTAATGCAGCCTTCTGGTACTCAGAAAGGCTGAAAAGTAATTCTTACCGAAATAGACCCAGATACAATAGATGTTGCGCAGGCGAACAAGTATTTCTTCAGAAAGAGCTGGACCCAGCAATGTATTTCAAACAGATATTCACAGACAAGCATTTTCTGGATAACATTCGTGCTTACAACCAGATGTTCAGTATGACATCCTTCAGAGCTCAGATAGATAACTCCATTAATAATGGAAGAGCACCATATGTATTTAAAATATCAGGTCAAATCCACCATTGGATAGGCACGATATGTCCCACCAACATAAATGAACCGAAATTTATGCAGCTTTATGTGTATGACACACACAGAGAAGTTGATAACAGAATGAAGGCTTTCGGTGGCAGAGAACGCAGTGGATTAAAGGCTGATATAGTCGAAGCTTTGATACGTGTTCTTGATGAGTACAATGAATTAGTTCAGGTTTTCAGAACAACAAGAGAAAAAGTGAATGAGGCAAATGTAACTGAATTCAAGATTCAGCTTTACAATGTTGTTGGAAATCGAGAGTATCAGCTTCCATCGTCAGGAACTCTTGGAGCAATAGTGTTTCAGCCTGATGTTAATAGTCAAACCGACTATGACATCATTATCGAATACAAGGATAGAGATCCCCAACGAATTAACAAGCTTTATAGCTCATACATGTCTCTGCAGTATCCTCTTCTTTTTGTGTATGGCCAGCCCGGTTTTAACACAAAAATGACACTCACAGGAATCAATGCAACAAGAAAGCGAACAAAATTATCTATGAATATGTTCTACAGATACCAGCTGCATGAAAGATTTGGCCAATATGGTCTTATCTTTAAAGGTGGCCGATTGTTCCAACAGTATGTCGTGTCAGTGTATTGCACACTTGAACAAGATCGATTAGATTTTGCTAGAGCGAATCAAAACAAGCTCAGGAGCGATTGCCTCTCTGGCATATGCGATGCTATTGCAAAAGGAGACCATTTTGGGCGCGAAATAGGAAAAAAATATCATACTTCCTTCCAGTTTCACCGGAGGTCCAAGATACATGTACAGTCATTATCTTGACGCACTTGCTATATGCAGAGTCCTCGGTAATCCGCAGTACTTTATCACATTTACATGTAATGTGAATTGGTCGGAAGTTAAAAGGCATATGAAAAAATACCCTGGACTTACACCATCAGATAGACCTGATGTAATCTGTCGTGTTTTCCAAGAAAAGGTCAACGATTTGATGAAAGTGCTGAAAGAAGGACACATCTTTGGTCGATGTACTGGAGGTATCATACGTTTTTTAATCTTTACTCTTCACAACCACTGTATTATAAATCATATACTTTTCAATGTGATTCTAATTTTTTTTTTCTTTCTATTTTTTTTACAGTTCTCTATACAATTGAATTTCAAAAACGTGGCCTCCCACATTGTCACACACTCCTTTGGATAGATGCAAGAGATAAAATCAAGGAACCAGAAGATGTTGACAAGTTTATTTCAGCAGAGTTGCCTAACAAAGTAAGTGACCCAGATGCATATAGAGTTGTGGCAGATTTGATGATGCATGGCCCGTGTGGAAATGCAAGACCGAGTGCACCGTGTATGCAGGAAGGTACTTGCACAAAGAACTTTCCCAAAAAGTATACTGAAAAGACCTACTTTGATCAGGATGCGCATATACACTATCGAAGACGAAGGACACCAGCTTACGTTCCAAAAGGTGAGCTAAAATTAGACAACACCTACGTTGTTCCATACAACAGTTTACTTTGTCTAATGTTTCACGCACATATAAACGTCGAATATTGCGGTTGGAGCATGCTTATAAAATAATTATTTAAGTATATCTCAAAGGGCACGGACCGAATTGCTGCACGTATTGTTAAACCACTCGGTGATCCAGGTCCTTCGACACCTGCTCCTCGAATACATATGGATGAAATTCAAAATTTTATAGACGGTCATTTTCTCTGCCCACAAGAATCATGTTGGAGGATACTCGACTTTCTTATCCATCACAGAGAACCAGCTGTGCAAATACTTGCAGTCCATTTGAAAGATATGCAAGAAATAAACTTTGGAGAGAACGAGCCTTTAAATCGCGTTGTCACAGATGAAGGTAGAAAATTAACAACACTTACACAGTGGTTTGAATATAATGAATTGTTCACGGACGGGAGACACCTTACGTATTTAGACTTCCCTTCTGAATATGTTTGGTATGAAGACATAAAGGCATGGAGGCGAAGGAAAATTAAAACGAAGCATTCCATTGGAAGATTAGTTTACGTGCATCCAGCAGCAGGGGAACTTTTCTATTTCCGGATGCTACTTGCACATCAGAAAGGTTGTCGCTCATTTATCGAAGTGCGAACAGTCAATGACCACATTTATCCAACGTACCGAGCAGCGTGTCAAGCGGTGGGTCTTCTTGAAGATGATCGAGAGTGGGACATAGCATTGGAAGAGGCATCAACAACAACATCAGCAGCAGACCTACGTATGCTTTTCTCGCACATTCTGATGTATTGTGAAGTCTCTGGCCCTTTACAACTCTGGGAAAGACACTGGCGATGTATGGCAGATGACATTCTGAAGAAAGCATCTGTAACCAGCGGTGTTAGAAACCTCCATGTCAATGACCCAGAAACAAAAAACTTTGTTTTGTATGAAATAGAAATCATACTTAACAGATGCTCGAGGTCTTTAAAAGAGTTTGGGTTCTCGCTTCCTCCAACCCGCTTAATACAAGATCTCCACAACAGGCTACTCATGGAAGAAAAAAATTATGACAGAGAAAAGTTAAGAGAAGAAGCTGCAGCATCAGTGGTGAAGTTGAACAGTGAACAAAAACATGTGTACAACACCATAGTTAATGCGTGCACAAACAACACACAAGAATTAGTCTTTGTTTATGGACACGGTGGAACAGGAAAGACTTTTCTCTAGAAAAAAAATTATCAACAAGCTTCGGTCAGAAGGTAAGATAGTCTTAGCTGTTGCATCTTCAGGTATAGCTTCTTTGCTTCTACCTTCTGGTCGCACAGCACACTCCAGATTTAAAATACCGTTGGAACTAAACGATCAATCAATGTGTGCAGTAAAAAAGAAGACGCTCATAGCAAAATTGTTAATTGAAACTGATTTGATAGTATGGGATGAAGCGCCAATGAATGACCGACGATGCTTTGAAACACTTGATAGAACCCTGAAGGATATCTTAGAGAACCCTAATAAGCCATTTGGCGGGAAAACAGTTATGTTAGGTGGTGATTTTAGACAGACGCTCCTAGTCAAAAAAAAAGGCAAGCAAAGCGGAGATAATAGCGTCGTCGATATCAAAATCATATTTGTGGCGGTATTTCAAAGTTTTGAAGCTTCACCAAAACATGAGGCTGCTTCAACCTAATCTTGACGATCATGAAAAAAAAGAAGTCCATGATTTCGTATCATGGTTACTTGACGTGGGTGACGGTAGAATAGGAGAAACCGATGAAGAAAATCTGCGCGAGGCTGCATCAATTAAAATTCCAAAACAGTTCCAGATAGAAGACGACGACAATGGTGTTCAAAAACTCATTGACTTCATCTACGATAATCAGACATTACAACACCCAAATGCTCAGGTATTGCAGCAGAAGGCAATTGTCTGTCCGAAAAATGAAACAGCTGATGAAATTAATGCAAAGATATTATCACAGGTAGAAGGTGAACCTATAGTGTACATAAGTACAGATGAAGTAATTCCGGTAGGAAAAGACGGCGCTGGTACCGAAATGCTATATCCACCAGAATACCTAAACACTTTTAGGTTTCCTGGCCTACCACCAAATGCGCTTGAACTAAAAGTTGGAAGCCCCATCATGTTGTTAAGAAATCTTAACACAGATGGTGGACTCTGCAACGGCACAAGGATGATTGTGAAAAACCTAATGTCAAAATTGATTGAAGCAGAAATTATCACAGGAAC
Source organism: Artemisia argyi (assembly GCA_030686995.1). Taxonomy (NCBI): domain Eukaryota; kingdom Viridiplantae; phylum Streptophyta; class Magnoliopsida; order Asterales; family Asteraceae; genus Artemisia; species Artemisia argyi. Next base: position 26,956,944 of record CM060688.1, on the reverse strand, counting down.
AAGAATTGGCGAGAAGGTGTATATACCAAGAATTCCGTTGACGTACAAAGACCCTAACTACCCTTTCATTTTCAAGCGGAAACAGTTTCCGGTCAAGCTTTGCTACGCTATGACCATCAACAAAAGTCAAGGGCAGTCTCTTCAAAAAATTGGCGTCTACTTACCACAGCCGGTTTTCGGTCATGGTCAACTATATGTCGCACTATCACGTGCAACATCTCCAAAGGGTTTAAAAATTCTAATAAAACCTTATGATCAACAACCAATATGACAAAAAATATATTCTATAAAGATTTCTTAACAGAAATTTGTTCAATGCAGGTCAATATTATCATAGTGTATACCAAAAATGATTTACCTTATATGCATCCCTTTATATTTTTGCATGTGCATTTTACATACATTTCATTTCCCCTATTTTTTATTACCAGTTCTATACATACCTACATTCTCAGTAAATTGCATTACGCATTTTTCAGTGTCAAGTTACTATCTTTCTATGTAAAAAACCTAAGATAAAATAACGTTGCCATTTTTTCCTTTTATTCATGCAGAATGTCACAGCCTGACATGAATCAGTTGCAATCAACAAGTAATAAGGCTCTTGCAGAAGTAAATACAAACATCAAAGACTTGCGACCAAGAGACACGAACAAAATTATCGAAGCAAAAGTGTATAGAGCATGGATAGTGAAAGAACCACCAAGCATAGAAGAAAAAGGGTTCCGAGTGATTTTATTAGACAAACAGGTAAAATAAACACAACATAAACATTAATTTTAAATTTCACATAATTTACTATGAAAAAACACTGAAATTTGCACAGGGTGATGCAATACAAGCAAATATGGAAGCTTCCGAAATAAAACGGTTTTCAAAAATTCTTATACCTGGAAAAGCATACCGCATCTCAGGGTTCACATGCATTCCAGCAGAGAATTGGCAGCAGACGTTGGAAAACAACACATCTTTATCATTCACCAGGTTCACGAAGCTTACTGAAATTCCAAATGCTGGGTTCCCGGAACACTATTTCAACTTCGTTGCCTATAACAGACTGCCATCAAGAGTCGTTGATCAAGAAGACAAGTCCCGGAAAGAGTATCCCATCCTCACAGGTAATATCACCTACCAAGCACTCTTTGGAAATTTGTGCATCTGAAACACAAAAAAATGATTGTTGTTTTCTTACTTAAACAGACTACATTGGATGTTACATCAGTTCAACTGAAAAAGGCACAGTCAGAGATCCTATGAGGGATCAAATGGTTAACCGCAAAATAGAAATACAGAATCTCAAGTAAGTCAAGAATCTAAAAGTATGAACATATCATGTAAAATACAATTATTTTAAAAAAACTTATGTCTTATAAATCTATTTTCAATAGCGGTAACTCAATCGAGTTAACACTGTGGGATGACCTTGCTGAAAGGTTCCAAAAAGATGAAATTGATAGGCTTGAAAAACCAATCATAATAGCGGTGACTTCATGCCGAGTTTCAAAATACTATAATAAGTTACAGCTCTCATCAACACCAGCAACCTACTACTACATTAACCCAAGAATTCCAAACCTTGAACGGTTACCGAGCAGAGTAATTACTACATCCTTAATTTCATCACATACAGTTCTATCCCAATCATACTAACTTATTTTTTTTACACATGCAACAGATATAGAGAAGCTTTTGACCTAAATCCGCCTTTAGAAATCGTCAGGCAACCGTACGCGGACAGAGAAAAAGAAAAAAATGAGAAACAGGTTCCCCTTAGCTTTGTTATTAGCCCAGAAACCAAAAACATATGAAGTAAGTCGTACTAATTTTAAAACTAAATTACATGATTACATCAAATTCAAGTGTAAACACCTAATGTATGAAAAAAATGCAGGGTGTTCGATTTACATGTGACGGGACTATAACAAGCATTAACACATCAAGGGATTGGTACTACCCAGCATGTACAGAGTGTAACCTCAAAATTGACACTGACAATGGTATCTATGAATGCAAAGTCCATGGCCCAATAGACTATCCAACATACAGGTAACTCTAGCTTCTTACATTACAGTTTGGTGACAAGTGATGGCCCTATGGCACTAATATATATATATATATATATATATATATATATATATATATATATATATATATATATATATATATATATATATATATATATATATATATGCAGATATCACTTCAAAGGGTACCTAACCGATGGCACAGCCACAGCAGCCATAACATTTTTTACACCGAAAGCTAACGACATAGTTGGCCTCGACTGCAATTCATTGCTTAGATCTCTCAAAGATCCTAATCCTCGGGACATTCCAGAAAAAATACAATCGATTGTTGGGAAAAGGCATATCTTTCAGTTTTACTATAATGCTTCTTCTAAGCAAGAAACGCCTGAGCTCATTTTCTCTACACTATTGGACCAACCACAAAAGACAAACCAGATAGGCGACATACCATCAGGTGACAACCTTATACTTAAATCTACAATTAAAAACACCATATTCAATACAGCCGTGTTCCAAAAAACTGAATGAAACTTCTACTTTTGCTTTTATTTGCTTCCTTTTTATTCATACCAGGCTCAGCATTGTATGAACAAACAGATAAAGTCGCATGCAGCACAATACCTGAGCAACAGCTGTCAGGACAAATTGAATACAACATATCTCCTCCAGCTGCTGCTAGCATGCAACAAACACCACCAGCAGCATTCCAGCAAGAACATCTGCACTGTAAGCAACATTTTTGTTAATACAAGAAAAGAATAGAATCAAATAAAATCTTAAATCTGACATTAATGCATGCACTAACATCTTCCATAACCAGCAACGACAACTCTAGCACACACAGAAATGCAACCCAAACCAACGACAGAGATGCCAGCAGAATCAATAAAAGGAAAAGAAACAGCCTCAGAAACCGCAGGTTAGAAATTATAACTAATATTAACAATTTCTTTTTAACCCAATTCTTAAAAACCATTCATTCTAACTTAAATCTACCTTTTACAGAGATTCACACACCACCATCATCAGAGGACGTTATCAACAAACCAACATCAAAAACATCAGACGCAGACACAAGCAGACCAACGCTTACAAAACGACAACTCTTTCAAGACACAAACATAGACCCGAAGAAGAGTAAAAAAGATTGAACTGCCCGTCCCTGATCACCTACCTTATCCAATATTATTGCTATCTATTTTGCCTCAAACAGTAACTCTATAACTATCAATAATGTAGAATCATCTTTTGTAACATATGAACATCACGTGATGTAAAAAACAGTATATGACAGCATATTATTAATGTAACATGCCATATATTAACTATGACAGTTCACCTTAAAAACCAGTGTATGTTACTATATTATTAGGGTAACAATTATGATTACGAAAAAAAAATTGACGACAATAAACCATTCCACATACAGAAACTGATGGATTTTATTCATAAACTGAATTTCTTACAACCACTATCACAGTGATTAAGAATAGCATCTTAACCAACACTACACCATCATGACACATACAAACAAAACGGAAAGTCATACTTAAGACAACACTGACATACGACAGTAATCATGGACCTCCATAACCATGACATGACGACGTTTCTCTTCACGTGCTTGACGCAACACATCCAAAAGACGAAGAAACGCCTGAAGGACTACTCCATTCCTCGCCTGTGCTTCAACTAAACACTCCATCCCATCCCACGCTGGCACATCAAAATGACTGAAACTCTGTCCCTCTTCAAGCATCTCTCCAAACTTTCCAATTTTTTCATGCATACCGTCACACCATTCGACAAGTTTCCTAATGAAGCCCTCACTCTCAGCCTCTTCTTGGACAAAGAAAAATTTGAAACAATCCTTTATCTCATTTGACCCACATATAGCTTTTAGTTCATCAAAATTAGGTGTAACAGCCATCTTTCTGTTTCCACAAACTTAAAAAAATTTACCGGTCAAGCACAGAGTGAAAATAACGAAACCATCCACCCTTTATAAAGACACAAAAAGTGTACCTAACCTGATTAAAGAAACTAAACCAGAATAGTAACTCTTTGGACTATCTTTCCAATAGAACACAGTGATTCAACATACACAGAAAAAACAAATTCTCCCCCACCACATAAAAAACTTTCCTATCCACCTTTTTTAGATATTACTGTTATACAGAATCTAAGACCCTAACCACAACTTTTTACACTGTCCTAAAAACACTTCTGTGTACATAATGCATTTGTAAAAAGACTTATGTCCTAAAAAAACAGATAAGCTGCCCAAACTTTTTACACTGTTGACAAACCCATTCATTTAAACATTTAGCTGCACTAGCATACAAATACAGCCTTATAATAGTTTACAAACCAACTCACTAAAATAATAACCATTGTAACTAATACACAATAAAAAAAACAACTCATACAGCCGCAACATTTCATCAACATCCAAATGATATCTACCAACAAAATCAATCTCAAAATAACAAAATAACAGCAAACCCATTTAAAATAAAAAATTCATACATCTGTTTATAATTATACAACCACTATCTAATATACTGAAAATCTGCAATATAAATAAACTATATACTTCTAACACAATCAAAACACCATTGTAACAAACAGATACGAAACCAGACTTTTATTTCTATTAACAGAAAGTTCAACAAATTCCAGTTACACTGGAATTTCATACATTCAAAAGATATACCATAGGATATCTGCATAGTTATGACACACATAGACACAGATATACTATTTTTTCTACCAACTACACCATACAAAAGATACTATATTTAAACACATCATACTAAACTACAACCAGATACAACATTATTTGAAAGTCCTAAGTTTCTTGATGGTTTTAGAGTTCTTACCAACACGCAAACTAGCAGTGTAACTCTTCTGAATCAACCACCCAATTTCATTTAAGTCAAAACGTTCAGCAGCCCTCAACTCCTCCAGAAATTGTTGTAGCAAAGGATGAAGCCCAAATTTTTTTAACTCGCGAATAAGTTCATGCCTGTGCTCCATACGGCTTTTCACCTCTTCAATTCTTTCCTTATAAACTTGCTCATCACAACTATAAGCACACTTCTCGCGAACAAAAATACCCTCCAGAACCTTCTCCACACGCCTATCACCGATTTGTTGGCCGATCTGTAGCAATTTTGGGTATTTAGGAGCCATTGAGTATGAAAAGCGGCGAATTTAAGATGTTAAAATTACTAACCCTAATTTTACACAATTCGTTTCCCCCAAAACTGAAATAACGAGTACACACTCCACCACTCTAACAAATGGCCAAAACAGTTGCCCATATAAAACCCACAACAAATTGAAACTCACAAAGCCCAAAATAAAAGCCCAATGCAAAAACCCAAAACAGAAACTATTAAAAACAAAATTTCTTTGTAAAAAAATAATTGTGTATATATATATATATATATATATATATATATATATATATATATATATATATATATATATATATATATATATATGTATTAACAACAACAAATTAAAATATTAGACGCGGAAAAAAAAAACCCGCATCTAAACACATCCCCGTTAATTACAAGATATCAAAAAACACAAAACTATCTAAAATATTATCGGCAGAATATGTTAACCAAAAAAATTTCATAACATTAGTAAGTTTTCAAAACACTTTGAAAAACAAGGAACAATCTTTTGCTCATAGTCCAAAATTTCCCGCAGCAGCGCGCGGGCTTACCCGCTCGTTAGAACTAAAGGGGTGTTTGGTTATGATTATTGAATGTGCTTATTGGCTTACTCAATTACTATAACACAATACGTTTATGATAAAACTTTAGGCTTTTTTTAGAAGCTTAATAAAAAATCCCTGAACTCACAACTAATTTTATCATAGTTTAGTGTGTTTTTAGTAAAAACACAAATACTAAATGTAGAAGTTTCTAATAAAACATTACAAAAAAGTTACTAAAAGTTAGTGTGTAAAAAATAAAAAAAAAAAAAAAAAAAAAAAAAAAAAAAACCATAAAAAAGGTTACTAAAAACTATCAGTTAGATAAGGCATAAGTCAAAGTTTTGTTGAGGTCTCTTTCGGATTCTATTCAGAAGCAAAAAGAAGTTAACACATAAATCATAAGTATAGAAGAATGGTTGTATCTCACATCCGTGATTACCAACTCAATAACATTATCACAGTATAGTAACGTAATAACCTGATTAAAACTATATATACTTGCTTAATAATTCCCATGTACATACTTTTAATTCCTTTACAACAGCCAACTATCATTTTTTTTTTTTTTTTTGAAACATCACATTAATGAATAAAGTTAGGTTATCACCTATGTAGTTTTTATTTTTTTTATTTTTTATTTATTTATTTTTTTTCATTTAGGAGGTGATTGTTATCAAATAAGGATTATGATGCATGCATTTTTTTTTTTTAATTTTAGGAGAACACCATCTAAATTAAATGACTACCTAACCCATGTTTTGTTTTTTTTTTTTTTTTTTTTTTTGATAATTAGCTTTGTATAACGTTTTTAACTGACATACATGAGGTTGAGGTTGATGTTGTTGTTTAACTTTAACTATTGATATCATGTTGTACAAAATGTGCGAGTTTAATAGCACATAATGAGCATTGATAAAGTTAAAATATGCTCTATAAAGTTTTTAAAATGTTTTTATGGATATCCATATATAAATTTCAAATAACAATTTTATGAGTCGTTGTTATAAGTTGAATCGCATATATTTATTTTCATATCACACTAACTCGTGCTTACCATTTGATATTTATATTCCCGTTACTTATAATTTAGATGTATTTAATATTCAAACCCGTGTACATATAAATTAAACTTTTTAAATAGAATAACATGAGTCCTTATTTAAAAAAATATTCTAGAAAAGTCTAAAACTAACATTAGTTTAAAAATATTTACCGTGTATTAAAAGTAATTCGCATATTTATCAAATTTTGTAATTTTAATGGTGAAAGTCTAAAAACTAATACTAATACTTATGTAATTTTAAACAAAGTTAATATTATAAAGTATATGGGGTATAAAGTATAAGGGGTTATTTGTTTTTTTTTTCCTAAACTTATTAAAAAACATGAAAACTTGTAATTTTACACTTAGCTCTATATAATTTATTCAAAATTCAACCACGAATGTTTTATTAATTACTTCCTCTTTTTTTAAGTTTTTGTTTTTACAAATTTGACACCTATATTTTTATGTTTTTTTAACCTAAATTTTCCACCAAATTTATTAAGGTTGACCAAAATCAATTTAATTTTGACTTTATATTGACCAATTATATTGCTCGATTTCGCTTACATGGCTAAATCGAGCTCTCCTATTGGTCTAATTTTTTTTCTCAATAAGAAAGGTTTTTTAAAAACAATCTGAAATAATGTAATTCTTTTATTATATAAAAGATTATTCCTTTTATATCAATATTTGTCGATTTTGGTATTTCTTCTATCTCTATAATCAATAGTAGGCTTTAAAATTTATAATTACCTAAAGGTTCAATAACCAACTTAGTTTACAAATATGGACTAAAAAACATCACTTTACCAAAATAAACTTTTAGCACCCCAACTCACCTGGATTAGGTCTAGATGGGATGGGTTGAGGACGAGAGGAGATGGTGAGTATTGTGGTGGACTATGGTTGTGGGTTGACGGCGCATATGCTGCTGCTAAGTGCATGGTGACGTGGGGTTCGCTGAAAATTTATTATGGTAAAGTGATGTTTTTTTAGTTCATATTCGTAAACTGAGTTGGTTATTGGGCCTTTTAAGTAATTACGTATTATTTATACAAACTATAAAGTCCTTCATTGCAAATGGATAAGGTAATTGATTTATAAGGGCCCGTTTGGTTTGTAGATGGGTTTAGATTAGGATTTGGATTTGAATGTAGGCCCCGTTTTGTATACCACTTTAATTGGGTTTGGACTCATGGATGAACCAAATCCAATGTTTGGTTTCTTATTGCATTTTCTGACACAAGGTATCATGCGGAATAATATACCATGCGTAAATCCCACCTCTTTTGTGGGGATAGAACATTTGTGTGGGCCCATCTCAATTATTAGCCACAACCTCTATTATCTTTTACTTATTTTTATTATTTTTAAATAAAATTTTTATTTTACACCTTATTTAATTCACAAAACAACAAAATTTTAAAATGTTATGTTTCTCTCTCAACTTTAAACCCAAATCCAAATCCTAATCTACAACTTTATCCATCAACCCCAAATCCTAGTATAAACCCATCTACAAACCAAACGGGCCCTAGTTGTAGATTAAGATTTGGATTTTGATTTGATGTAGGAGAGAGAAAATTTTAAAGTTTTTTGTTTTATATGAAGTTTTGAAAATTTATATATTATTTTAAGTTTATATAAAATGAGAAATAAAGTAAAAAAAAATATAACATACAAATAAAAAAATATCAATTCAACTTTTTTTGTGGCTGAGAAAAAAAGTAGATAAGACTTTTGTTCAAATCCTACCTCCCCCTTGGGTTTTTCAAAAAGTAGAAATCATGGAGTTAGTCCCGTACGGAAATCCAACTTAAGTGTACCAAACATTATTTTTGAGTCCAAAGTCATGTAACCCAGTCAAAACCAGGGAACCAAACTGCCCCTAAATAGTCCTGAACCAACGGATTAGGTTTTGGAAAAAAGAAAAAAAAAAAGTCCTACCTTTTCCTTTTGAAAGCAATTAAAGTAAGCAGTACATGATCATAAGCAATCACAAAAATATGTCTTAAAATTCACTAGTACAAAAACAAGACATATAGCGACGACTGTTTTTTGAATGTGCCGACGTCTTGACGTCGGTATTATGTTGATGCCGACAAAACAGCGTCGGCTGGCTTTAGTCGGGAATGCCCCGTCGAGACTTACTGTCCCGACATCATTTCCTGACGCCGACGTGGGACCCACAACCATTTTCGGTCAAAGAATTTGGTTGTTCGACAAAGACATTGTCGACGTCTTTCGTCGGGATTTTAATTACAATTAACAAAAAATAATTAACTAACCAGTCAAATAGTCAACAAGTCAAACGGTCAACGCATTAAAATACCGACGCCATGTCGTCGAGATTTAAAAAGTCAAACGTAAAAAGTCAAACAATTCAAACGAAAAAGTCAAATTTAAATCATAAAATACCGATGACATGGCGTCGGTATTTTATGTATATGCAGGCTGCACAGCAGCCGTTTTCTAGATTTTTTCCTAAAAAAATATACACAATCCAAACCTGTATAAACATCAATACCAACATGCCAATATCCCAACACAACTTATAACGGATAAAACACTTATATATAATCTCTAAACACCCTCAAATACATTAAAACGTTTCAAATTCTAAAAAATGGGTGTTATAATATACGGATCAAGCTGCCGATAGCACAAAAGCTGGTATATCCGCAATGTTTAAGTTGCCAAAATGCCAAAGTTTACAATAATAACATACGGACGAGTCAATAACATACGGATGGACAAAGTCAAGGTGTTAAGTGTTAAAGTGTACAACATACGGATGAGGATCAAGCATAAGGATGGAGAAAATGTTAAAGTGTACAAAATAACCCATACAAATATACCACTGTCCCTCGTCATCATCGCAATCACTGTCGGTTCCCAAGCCTTCATCACCACTCCCCAAGCCAGCCTCACCACTCTCCGAGCAACTCCCACTCACACTCCCCGATTCTGCCTCGCCTACGCCAGTCCCACTCCCCGATCCTGTCTCGGTTTGAGACTCCATCTGGCTCATCAACTGGGACCACAGATCGGGGTTTGTCTTCATTACTTTCATAACTGCCTCGAGTTGGCGCTTAGTTTCCTCAGATTCTTCATTAACTTCCTTGATCTTTTTATTTTTTTGGGCAAACATCTTGTCAATCTCGGGTGTGGTGTATGAATCGGAAGCTGGCGGCATGGGTAACCTTGTCTTGCCAATACCTCGTACCACCCTACCCCTACCGGCTATATACCCCCGTTGCTTGCCCTTTAAAACCTTTGCAAGCATCTCTTCCTCTGTGTAGGCTCTCCCAATAGGCGTGTTAGCTCCCAGATCCCGCAGTGCGCACATCTCTTCCTATGTAGTTGAAAAAAAAAATGATAAAATTAATATAAAATAAAAAAAACAAATAATATAAATTAAAATAAAATAAAAAAACAAATAATATAAAATAAATAAAATAAAACGGTACTTACGTATTGAACATGAGCCTCGTCCTTCAACCATACACCTTTCTTGCAACGCTGGCCGTAAAAGCTCTGTATGAGGGAGGGGTATTGACGGTTCTCACTTCTCTGAAACTATATATATATATATATATATATATATATATATATATATATATATATATATATATATATATATATATATATATATATATATATATATATATATATTTACACATGCATATAAGGTGAAACAAATTAAAAACGATAAATCAAACACCATATATAATGAGCTATATGTAAAATAATCATAATGTGTCTTACGTATTGGTGGCGAGATGCGGCCAATGACCGAGATCCGTGGCGGCTAGTGTTCTTATTCTTCTGTCTGTTTTCCTTGTTGATTTTGGCCCTCTTGGCGTGCTTTTCACTGAGGTAGAGCTCAATATGCTTCTCCCACACAGACGGCTCCATGTTAGGAGGAGGGTTCCTAAGTCCTAACACATAATAACAAAAGCAGAAAATTAACCGTATCAATTGCTAATATATTAAAAGAATTGACAAATGTGAAAAAATCAACAAAAATAAAAAATTTACCTTCGTATCTCATCCTCCTTATTAGCCCCACCTGGTCTAGTCCAGTGATCTCGCTTGACGTCTTGCTTGTTGTCCCTGTAGCGACTTGCGAGATACTCGTTGATGTCATCTTTGATGGTCTTCCACTGGGGTGTATGCTGGTGGAACTTCAGATCAAACATTTGCTGCAATCAAATATATAACTAAAATAAATTTAAAAAATTAACAAATTTTTTATTTTTGTTAATTTTTTTATATTTGTTAATTTTTTTAATATGTTAGCTAATATATATATATATATATATATATATATATATATATATATATATATATATATATATATATATATATATATATATATTTGTTAACTAATATATATACATATAAATAAATAAATAAAAATTTGTTAATTAATTTTTTTTATTTGTTAATTTTTTGATATTTGTTAACTAATATATATAGATAAATAAATAAACAAATTTAAATAAATATCACATTAAAATATATAAATACGATAACAAAAAAATATAAAATAAAAATGAAATAACTGACCGAGAGTCGAGGTATGACATGCGCCTTCTTTTCCTCTTCGATTTTGTGCCAGGAGTCGTACCACAGCGAGAACTCCCTAATCAGCTCACCACAGTAGTTACTGAACCACTTAGCGTTGTTGCAGGCATGAGTGAATGTCCCCTGATCATTGTAGTCAAAGTCAATAGGCTGCGGGCCAAAATCACGCACGGCATTCTTCAAGGCTACGTTCTTGGTGGCTTTACGCACACCCGTCCTGCCGCCACCACCCCTCCTTGCCCCTGCCCCTGCCCCTTCGGGGGAAAGTTCTTACAAATTGAAGTGAGTGAAAACACGTCATAATTAAAATAACAAGTAACCAAATACAAATGATCAAGTTTAAGTTTCTTTTAAAAATTCTTACCACGGTGACCGCTCTCAATCGGACGAAAAGGGGGTGGTGGGTCACCGATACCGTCACCACCGTGTCCGCGTGCGACTGTTGCCATCTGTAAAAGCACAAGTTGAATAACATATATAAATTCATGAACAAATTAACATAAGCATGCACACATTCAGATACATATTCAAATAATCACTTTTGTCAAACTAGTATACCATACTAACCAAATGCAAACTAACATTTAACCAATATATTAAAACCTATCTATTCCACAAAGCCCGTCAAATAATCTCTGTTTTTTCTCTATTGTTATCTCTACATTATACGCAATACTAACTAGATAATCATTTTTTCATTATAACTACTCATATGATATGCTAACTAACCAAACGCAATACTAACTAACTAAGCGCAATACTAATAACCATAAAAATGAAAAAACAATGCGGATATGTAACAAATAACAACATACTATTGTCGTATCGTGCGGGCTGCGGTTTCTCTCGGGCAGTGGTCTCTCTCGGGCTACGGTCTCGGGCTGCTGCTCTCACCCTCGGCTCTAAAAAACTGTTGGTTGAAGATAAAGATCAAAAACTGTTGACGGTGACATGTCGTCGGGATACCAAAAGTTAATAAAAAAATTAAAATAAGGTACGTTACCTATGTCTTGGTTGTCTCGGCTCTCACCCTCGGCTCTTGGCTCTCGTTCTCGGCTATCACAACTCTCGGCTAAAAAAATAATAAATAAATAAATAAATATTAACAATCATAAATTAACAATTAACATTAATTAAAAATTAACATTTACCCTTTTTGTCTCGGTTGGTGGGTTTTCTCAAAAAAAAAAGGAAGAAGAAGAAGAGGGGGTTGAGAATAAGAAGAATTAAACAATAGATGGGTTGAGGAGAGAATTAAACAAGAGAAGAGGAGGAGAAAAGTGCACAGTGGTGCTAGTGTAGGTTGTGGAGCTGTGGTGGATAAGGTGGAGCTGTACGTGGTGGAGGAGGTGGAGTTGTGGTGGAGGAGGTGGAGCTGTGGTGATGTAGCGATGGTGTGGTGTCGAATGTGGTGGTTGTGGAGTACTCTTTAAATGTCGAATGTGGTGGTTGTGGTTGTGGAATTATCGCCGGCGAGGATGAAACAAGAGAGAAGATGAAATTTTAGGTTAACTTTTTTTTGTCCTAAGTGTTTGATACGTGGGAATTGCGCCCTCGCAACAGGTTTTACCTCTTAAGGGATCTTAAGAAACTTACAACCCCCACCAGGCAGTGTACCTGATTGTTGTAGTAGAGTATAGTGACAAGTACCGGTAGATTGATTGTTCAACTCAGGAATAGTGTCGCTAGGATTAGAAAGCCTACTAAACTAGGTCTAGAGGTGAGAGATGATTCTTTTTATATTTTTATATTTTATAGAAAGCAAGTAAAATCTTGGGTTTTGAAGGAGTGGGCGGAATTAGTTGCTAGCCAACTAACCCAATTAACCAAAGATGCAATTAAAATAAAATAAAAGAAATGAAAATTAAACTAATATACTAATGTGGTGGAAACAATAATGAGAAAGGTTATGTTTACTTAGATTTCATTACTCCTTAGATATCTTTTACCGGTTGATTAGCTTGTTACAATTGCATGGACGACGGGTTATATTTCTTAATACTAGTCGTAGGGCCTTGTACAATATTCCCTAACTCTATAAGATCCTACTTTACTCCTATGTCGAGCCGTTAAAAGCTCCTAACATGGGATCATTAGAATTCTCTTACGCATTAAATACAACCAAAAATCGTAGTACACCTCCGATCATGTTTCTTAAGACGTTCAAGCAAGTTACCAATGAAAGTCTGCCAGTTTTCTTAAGCCTAACATCGAATACAATCATCCGTAATAATTATAAACAAACAATCAACCCATAATCAACATCTAGGTTTCACTACATGTAAGCAAACACAATAAAAGCCTAGCCTAACATGTTAAAAGAAAGATAAACATAAGATAGAATCAAACAATACATAGACATATTGAATGATTATTGAACTACTTATCTTTATTAAAACATGGAAGAAAGAAGGGTTTGAAACCCCTTCAATATGCAGGAAATTCGACCTAGGGTTTGTGCACAACTTGTTCCACTTTGTTCCACACTTTACAATGAAAAATTGGAAAAATATATATAGACATAACATCCTGACGGCGTCACGTATTAACCTCTGACGCCGTCAACTCGCTGCTAAAGTGAAATTCATATTGCCTAGATCCAGTCTTGACGCCTTCATGTGCAAATCTACTCTGGGCCGTCACGTGTATTTGGACCCTGACGGCCTTGGTGATGCCGTCAGGCCAAATAGCCTAAAAACGTTCTGGATCGTCACATGTATTTTCCACTTCCACCTCTTTTGCCACTCTTGACGCCGTCATGTGTAAAGGCTTGACGTCGTCAGGTACTGTTCCCAGCAAGGAATTTGAGACTTTGCCGTTTTCTTCACTTTTATGCTCCAAAAACGTCCAAAATGCTTCTTTTCCAGATTTCTCCTCAAAAGTACCTAAAATGACAAAATGAACGATTTAGGGCAATAATTGATCAAATAATCACGAATTCAGGCTTAAATGACCCCTTAAAAGCGTTACACTTTTCGCCTCATCAGTGATTGACCTAGATCTGTTTTGCTTTAACTTTTTATTGTCCCGGCGACATGGCGTCGGGACTATAAGAAATTTTCGTCGTGGCGGGATAAAACGTAAATTTGGGGTGAATTGAAAATTTTGGTGGGTTTTTTCCAAAAAATACCGATACCATGTCGTCTAGAAAATTTTGTCGTCGAGATTTATTGTATTAAAAAATTTATTACTTTTAGTATAAATACTTTTATTTAATAAGTAATTAAAATTTAATAATTTTATTTAAAATTAACTAGTTTTATTTAACATTGAAAAATTATTTATTATAAATACTTTTATCTAATTTATAATTAAAATTAAATATTTTATATTTTAAATTAAATACTTTAGTTTAAAATTAAATACTTTACTTTTATATTTAAAATTAAATAATTTAGTTTAAAATTATATGCTCTTAATTAAACACAAAAAAGGTATTTAATTTCAATACTTTTATTTAATATATAATTAATTAATTTTATTTAAAATAAAATACTTTTATTTAAAATTAAATATTTTTATAAAATTAAAAAAATAATTTAAATACTTTTATTTAATATATAATAAAATTACAAATGTAAAAAAAAGAAAAGGAAAAAGTTTGTCTTGGCTGCATTAAATGCTTAGATGTTGGTATAATCATCAAGATCCTACATAGTACGAGTATGAAAATTACACACTACCAAAGGACCTATCAAATTAATCAACTTCTTTTATCATGGTTAAACGGATGTGTCGAGTTATTATGGATATCCATAACATGTTAAACGGATGAGTCGAGATGATATGGTTATACACGAGATGTTAAATGAACGAGCCGAGATGATATGGTTATACACGAGATGTTAAACGAACGAGCCGAGATGATATGGTTATACATGAGATGTTAAACGAACGATCCAAGATGATATGGTTATACACGAGATGTTAAACGAACGAGCCGAGATGATATGGTTATACACGAGATGCTAAACGAACGATCCGAGATGCTATGGTTATACACGAGATGCTAAACGAACGATCCGAGATGCTATGGTTATACACGAGATGTTAAACGAACGAGTCGAGATGATATGGTTATACACGAGATGTTAAACGAACGATCCGATATACTATGGTTATACACGAGATGTTAATAGAACGAGTCGAGATGCTATGGTTCCCACCAAAACATTTCCCACCAAAATACTGTCGCCAAAAATTTCCCACGAAAACATTTCCCACCAAAATATTGGCTCTTACATACTAAGATCTTATCCACACAACTTTACAACCTCTTATACTCAAAACCACTCAATCTCACAACCACAAACACACACTGTTATCATGGTGAAGATGGCGAAATTTGAAGCTTTTCCTTGTAGACGAGGAGACGTAATTTTGCGAGAATCACATAAATCTTACTCCCGTGGTAAACTATACTACTCGTGTCCATTATCGAAGGTGAACAATACATACTTTTTCGTGTATTATATAAATAATTTGGTTAGTTGTTAAAAATAATAGTTTTTACTCTTTAACAGGGGGGACAAAGGAGTATGGATGCGATTTTTTTTTATTCAAGGAGGAACGAATCGCCAAATGACCGGTTCTCTTGGAGCTTCAATGCCTCCAACTCATTCCGCAGGACCATCCATAACTCCAACTCGTTACACTGCAAGACCTTCAACATCGAGTCCTGTGAATACAGAGTGCTCAAATTGCATAAAATTGAATCACTAGATAATGGTACTCAATAAAATGCTAGAATTGTATCAGCATCCCAACAACCACACAATGGAATCAACTGCCTTATTTCACGACCTTTATAATGACATGGTAGACGACATGGGAAATCTTCGTATGTAGTATTGTTGTTGTTGTTGTTGTTGTTGTTTGTTGTTGTGTTATTGTTGTTGTTGTTGCTGTCTGTTGTGTTGTTGTTGTTGTTGTTGTTTGTTGTGTTATTATTGTTGTTGTTGTTGTTTAATAAAATGTTGTTGTTGTTGTGAAAACTGATGTCGAACGTGTTTATTATTTTTTTTTAATTCGTACGTTTTAGTATATAAGAGCAGATTTGGTGGGAAGTTTTGGTGGAAAAATTTTTTGTTTCAGACATAAATCTACTTCCTGTTAATGCAATAAATAAACTAGGGTTGCAGGCACTAAGGTCACATCGAAAACTTAGATATACACTTTCTTAAAGGACCTCTCATGGTGGTTATCTCATTTACCAACATAACATAACTAACATAACATTTAAAACACGAAATACATTAAACGTTAAAGTTAAGACATTGTAAACTAAAATAACTAACATAACATTTAAAACACGGATTACATTAAACATTAAACTTAAAACGTGAAATACAAAAGTACGATTAATAGAAACTACAATACGGTAATTAAAATAAAACTACGAATTAAGAAAATGGATCATCTGAGACCCAACCATCCTCCTCACTCGAAGAAGACTCTGATGGTACAGGGCCAAGCCCCATGGCCCATCGGTGTGGTAGTTCTCTATTTATCCGCGCCATAGGAGCAGCTACCCGAGCCCTACGAGCAGCTGCCACACGTTCTTCGTCTTCTTCAACCTCTCTAAAGAATTGCATATCTTGCTCGAAGAGTTCTTCATCAGTCAAGCCAAATGTATTGGGTTGGTTTTCCACTGGTGGATTGTTTACCGGTTCATTCTCAGCTGGACTGTTTTGTTGTTGATTTCCATTTTCTGCAGGTGGAGTGTTCACAATCACCGGTTCGTTTGGAGGACTTGGGAATTGTTGCGAGAAATCCTTGCGAGACATCGAGAATGGGACTTGGGAGTTTTAATTTTGTGAGTTTATGTGTGTTTTGCCGAGTTAATGATTATTGGTATATATAAAGTAAAAAATTTGGCGGGATAAAGGAAAATGAGTCAGGAAAATAAATCCCGACGTCATGTCCTACGTAATAAATAGGCGGGAGAAAACCCCGCCCAAATATTCGCTATTATTCGCAAGCCAAACGACGTCAAAAAATGTTCAATTATATCCCGACGTCATGTCGTCGGCATTTTTACAAACCTAACTTACTTAAACGCTAATAAACGCTAATCGTAATAAAGTATTAATTAAGCAAAATACCGCCGCCAAGACGTCGGGAAATTCTTGGCTGGTCAAATTCCCGCCCAAGTTTTCCCAATTATTGCAAAAGTCAAATTTGACCATTTCAATACCGACGAATTGGCGTCGGGACTTTAAAATCCAAAAAATTCAACGCGACTTTGGCTCCGTCAATCGATTTTTTTGTCGTTTAATGGTTTATACCGACGCCCATTTTGTCGTTGGTATTCGTTCGTCGCCAGTTCTCCTATTTCTAGCAGTGATTCGAATGTCATATGACCAGTAGAAAACTTGCATAAAGCATGAGTTATTGTTCAATAGTACGCGCCCATGAGAACGTGATCACTGTATCAAAGCAACATAATCGTGACACACTTTGAACTTAAAGTGAGTTATAACATATGCAGCTCACATTTTCAGGGTGACCGGTGAGTGTATTTGCAAGGTTAATTGTGGAAATGGCATCCTGTAACTGAAATCGCTTTAATAGCAAGAGTTATAAATATTATCTACTTGAACTAATGCGAATAACTGTTGAGTTAGAACTTAGAGGGTAATAACGCCAATAATACGATTGTCAACAATGATCGGCCGTGATGAAATTTGTAATTATTGAACAAATCAAATCCTAGAGTACCAAAAGTTCATGATATGAGTTGTCACGCAACTTCTTCTGGGTCTCATATTTCAAATAAAAAAGATACGACTCTTAGACCATTGTTGGCTATTGTATGTTCTGCAATCTTTATTTTTAGCCCGGAGTTATATGTATTAATACATGTGTCAAGGTGAGTTCATTTGTGTCACTTGCACATCATTATCATATTCATCTTTCGACTGCAATTTCTGCAGTCAAGCTCCTAAATAAAATTAAGCGGTAATTATTTTATGGATTGACAATTACATAAACAAAATTCTGTTTACGTTTAACAAATTAAAAGAATTGAGTTATGAAAATCGTTCATCAAAACATACTTTTAGAGTCGTAGTCTGGTACTTCTTTTGCACTGATACGATCAAATGTACGTTCTTAATCAAGCGCGGACTATAGCACCATAGCTGTTAGTTTATGGACATTATTTTAGTAGTCGTATGTTATGATCGAACTCGAGATCACGGGATTGCACACTTTACGTATGAGACTCGATGTTTAAATAATTAATATAAAATGTTATATTTAATTATTTAATTCACAATAAACGACTAAAGAGCGTTAGGTAATTAATGAAATTGACTAACGGTTGGTAAATGTCAACGGGATACGAAGAAAGTAAAACAAGACAAGAGAAGGTTCTAGAAATCCTCTCTTGAGCTTGTTTTGGTCAAAACTATGGAATCCCACATCGGAAACCATAGCAAACTTGATATATATCATAAAGGTATAAATACATCCCCATGTATTCATCCTTTGGTACACTTGATTTCAATAGAAGGCCAAACTTCTTCTTTTCCTCTCTTGTTCATAGGACAACGAGCGAAACCCCAAGAAAAGGGATTTGCGAGTAACCTTGAACATTACAAAGTGTTTGGTAAATCTATTGTGATCAAGAACTAGCATTCGCATCGAATCGCTAATAGTACGTGTGTACAAGAACGCGATACAATCACACTATTGATTGATTCTTGGATTGAATTACAAAAGAGGTAAGGGGTAACTCTTATAATCTACATAAACCCTAATTAGGGTTCTTGAGTTGAAGATTGCATTTGATTCTTGTTCGGGCTAGAATCACTACGGTATGTTTACTATTTATTATTGATTAATTAATTACATGTTATATGATCTTGTTATAATTGCTTCCGCTATGCTCACTTGATGTGTTTGGTTTATTTTATATCAATGTCATAATATCATAATTCCAACAGTGGTATCAGAGCCGTTATAATGTGTAATTAATTATCGAAACGCATAAAAATTGGATCTTGATTCGTTTAGTTACATGTTTTTAAGGTTTTTAGATTCCTAACCCTTATTTTTTTATGGGTCGATTTAGACCTTAAAGGGTTTTAGGGTTTTGGTTTTCATTTTTTAATATGATTAGAAACCCTAGGATGTCATGTAATTTGTTATGCGTTTTAGTAAACGATCTTGGTGCAATATGTTAATTGTTAAGCTTAATCCATGAAAAAGTGCATATTTGCATGGATTTTATTGTGTGATAATTTAAATGGTTTAAATTGGATATATAAATATAAATTAATTGTTAAGTTATATCGAAACATGTAAATTTATTAATAGATGTCGAATTGGGGAAGACTCCAATATTAAGTAATCAATTATGTGCTATGTGGTATTTATTTAATTTTGGCTTACACAATCGATTTATCGATGTACGTGGCTCTTTTTCCTAGAAGAAGAAAGCCTTAATTGAATAAATACGTTATACACCTAGATTTGATTATTAATAGGACTATCGAATAAGATTTGCATGTGGCTACTTGTTTTATACATATTTAATTGTTATGATTATGTATATTTGTTTATTTAGTTGTTTTATTTTTTATTGTACATTACTTGTTTTGTTTATTAATTGTGTTAGACATGTTTATAAACGAAAAGGGTAATTTTGAATAGAAAAATAATACGGACTAAATAATGGCGAAATTGTTTTGGTTTTTAAGAGTTTAAATTTTAAAGAATTGGTTGATTGATGTTTTTGTACGTAATGGTTAAGTAGGCCCGACCGAAGTTTACACACTATAAGATGGGTATAAGGATGGCTTCGCATTAAATTGTGGCCTTAGAGAGACAACATTCTGTCTTAACGCACATTTGTGTGTAAATTAGACTTACCGAACAACCATTACATGTACACTGTCATCTTAAGGGTGAATTAACCACAATTCCACAATGATTATCCGAAACACTAAGCTTTCGGGCTTATGCAAAAGTACGATATAGTGGACGATAATTGATGGTAATTCTTTAATTAGTGAACCCGATACCTCAATCAAAACTTTGTTATTTTATTCTTAGCAAATTGGTAATAAAAATGTTTTGTAAAACCAATGTTATGAAGTTGTATGCATGCTTCTTCATACATTATTTTGATCACATCAAAATATTAATACCCTTATAAAATTAAGTCAAATGCCATCTAATTAAGAACACTTGAAGTTGTAATTTACGTCATGTGAGAACTTGGCGAGATTGCAATGGAAAGGTAAATTTCATAAATTCATTGCTAGCAGATCAACTGATGTGATGGATTTGTGAGTTTGCAGTTTTTAAGTTAGACGACTTAAATTGAGTAGGAAGTGAGAGCTTGGACTCAAGGCATTAAGATGGGGATTAAACATGCTTACATTACAAAGGTTTTGTGAATGTAAATCCCATAATGATCTAGGAATTGCAATATGATATTGGCAATTATTGTTCGACAATTACCTTGTTGAATACTATCATTACTAGCAGATCAACTGATGTAATGGTACTATGTCAATTTGGATCCTAGCTTTAAGAAAATACTACGGTTTATATAAATATTTACCAATGGGTATATTATTTTCTTAAAGACCTAATTATTGAAAATACTGAAATTGAATTTTGTAAATCGTTTTAATGTATTAATGCAACGTTCAAACCGTAAACGCACTTTGGGCTTTGTTAAATTGATCTAGTTCTGTTTTCAAACAAATGTTTGATTAAGAAATATTTACTTAAAAGACAAAAGAAGTCTCCTTTCTATGAAGGAAGAGTGAGACACAATCCTATTCCTTTTCATGAATGAGAAAGGATAATATGAATATTAGATATGTCTAAATTCTAATATAACTCATAGCAAATTTTTAATAGTTAAGAAAATTGCGTACATTTTTCATAGGTATTTCATCATCCTCATTCAGTGATTAAATTCTTAGTAACAAATATGATATTTGGTTAACAGAGAATTATGTATGATATTTTATGAGTTATAATAATTAGAATCTAGACTAATTACCGCAAAATGTTTAAAGACAAACTAGTTGTTTTGACTATTCTAAAGGTGCTGCATACAATGTAGGATGGTAGACCTGTTAAGGAAGAAATTGCATGCCCAATTTTTCAAGTTAATAGCATTTGGTGGATAGTCCATCATTTACGTAGTAGAATACACTTTTTAATGTATAAGTAATTGTTACGTATGGACATTTAAAGGTGTAGGAAAGTTAAAAGCACACTATTTTCTTTTACTGGATATGAAACATTTACAATGTCGTCAAATTCAGTGGGAGTATTGTGTACTCATTACTGAATAAGGAATTATTGTAATGATCTTTAATTCAGTGGGAGTTACAAGCTTTGACATCTTGGTAGCTAAAGATAATTACTTTCCAAGTGTAGACATTTATACTTTTAAGGATAGTCTTGTATGTTTCCTTACTAGACATTGTTGTTTTACATATACTTGTTATGCTAAAATCTATGACACAATCATATTGAACACATAAACAAATGCATGACATGTTGTTTATCAACTATATGAGGTTGTTCCATGCACAAGTGGGAGAAATGTTATCTTTAATGTGTGCAAGAAAAAACTCATAAAGATATGATTTAATGGATTCTCTTGACTACAAGGTAAGAGAATAATGTTCTAATATTAATTCTAGAAACACTTGGTGTTACAATTTATGTTATGTGAGAGCTTAGCTAGATTGCAACAACAAGGTGAATTTCATATTTCATTACTAGTAGATCAACTGATGTAATTGAACTATGAGAATTTGTAGTTTCTAAATTAGAATAATGTTCTAATATGAATTATACTAAGCTAATTCAAGAAACACTTGGTGTTACAATTTATGTTATGTGAGAGCTTAACTAAATTGCAACAACAAGGTGAATTTCATATTTTCATTACTAGCACATCAACTGATGTAATTGAACTATGAGAATTTGCAGTTTCTAAATTAGATACGTATTAGAATATGTGTCAATATGATATCAAGACTACTTTAATTTGTATATTTATGAATTCATGGAATGACATAAATTAATAAAGTAATCTAATGCTGCTTCAATCTGAATATTTATGTGTTATTGGAATGACATAAATAAATGAATAAATAATGTTGTTTACATTATTGTGAAGTAATATATTAACTTTAAATTACTATTGAAACCAAAAGATGGTGTTCATAATTACTTTAGTTAAACATGTTTATGTTTCATTGTAAAGATATAAACATAAAGTCTTTTAATTGTTACAAGACTTATAATAAAGTAAGACGTTATCTTGTTGTGTTTTTTAATTAAGACATATACATGAAGTTATTAAATTGTTAAATGACTTATAATGTATAGTGGGATTATAACAGTTTTATGTTTTCTTGTAAAGACATGGACATGAAGTGACTTTGTAAAAAGTACTTGTGTTATAAAGCATGTAATTGGCTTGAATATTATTATACCATTAAAATGACTTAGTTGGTAAATAGACAAGTCAAAAGGAATATGGTTATCTTAAATATTGTTAGATTGTCTTAGAATATTAATACTAATGAAATATCAAATATTTATGGTATGTTCAGTTAGGAAAATCAAACTCTTGTTATATTGTTTGATTAAAGATAACTATGACTTCTTTTCTTCCAAAAGTTATCAAGGTTAGAATGTTGAGTATGGCTTGGACATATTTAATAAAACTCCAACCTAGAAGATTAATAAGACATCATCATATGATGGAATGTGATGAATGTGATGAATCACATTAAGTCTTAAATTGAAGTTCTAAATTTGTTTAACTGCTTATGAAGAGGTTATTAACAAAGTTAAGTCATGAACTATCAATAAGTATTTGTAATATCCCAAAAGAGAACATTTTATTGTTTCTTTATTTGCTAAGTATTTAAATTACTAAAAGCAAGTGGGAGTTTTGATCTTTAAAAGATAAAATTATAAGATACATAATCTTCTAAAATACACTAGTAAATATCATGATTAAGTTTGACATTTGAATGTTAAATCTCAACATGATAATAAAGGTTGACATTTAAATGTTAAATCTCAAGATGATGGAATTATCATTCATAGAATAACAATATATCTCAGATATTTGATTAATATGCCAAGGACTATGATTTACAGGATTATTGTAAACCTGATAATCATTATGATACATTACCAAATATGAAATTGGGTAAAGTATACATGATATGAATGATTAAGATGCTGTCCATAAAGATAATCAATTTTAGAAACTTGGTTTATCTTAATAGTTAGACTAGAAAATGAAGATGAGTTTCTTCAAAGATTAGGTAACTCTTGTGGTTTAAATCTTTGTATAGAAATCATATGGACAATATTGTGCACATATTTAATGCATTTCTTATGACAAGATTATTAATCACACTTAAGCAATTAACTGTGATTGAATATTCTTTTCTAAACACATTAAATATATAAAGATTATGATTGTCATATTTATGAAATTGACAATAGAATATCAAAACTCTTTCTTGAGTGATTACTTGAGCGAGGACGATAAGTAATTAAAAGGAGTTTATGAATTCAAATAAATCTTTGGAAGTGTACAAAGTGCAATAATCCATGGATGGATAAATGCATGCATCTAGAAGATTACTCTTATGTTTAATTATTAAATTCATGTTTTAATTTATAATTGAAATAATATAATTTCTAAGTATTCCTAAAAGCTAGTGGGAGTATTATGTTTAATTTCTTAAATCATATATGTTGTAGAACATATGAAAAGTAATATTCCATATAAGTAAATGTTAAGTCTTAGAATGGAATGAAATGTTACTTGTAAGATTTAGGAAATAAGACATATAACATTGGAATGAATGTTTATTGTTGAAAACATGTGTGGTAAATGAATCTAATATATTATTTAGAAAGTCTAAATGGATATGAATGACATGAATAAAATCTAAGTATGACTCAAAGATCTTTCATCAACATCATGTTTTGTTTTATCATGCTTGATTACAAGATGATTTGGCAATATTAATATCTAATTAAAAAGTTATTAGATAACTTGTGTAATATTCTAAATGAATATATTTGATTATAGAATCACATCCTAAATCTGAAACAGCTTCCAAATTCTATAGATGAACAATTTTCAATTGTTGTGAAAATTATCATAGCCAACAAACTTGAAAGTTTGAAGGGCATCAAACATTACATAATAGATATTAAGGTTTACGGGAAGTTTTAATAACATATTGTTGTTGCATACAATGATGTTATTGAAATTGAGATGACACTCAATATAGTTATGGTAAGGATTTCGTTCTTTGCTATATGTACTAGTTGTGCTTACTAAAAGCATAAGTTGCATTATACATTAAGAGAATAAGAATACTTTAAACTTTAAAATGTTTGGAAGTTTAATTATCATAAATTGGCTGTTAAGGATGTCTCACATTTTTATGAAATATAACATTATCAAAATAGTTGACTATGCACATATAAGAATTTCAATAGTTGAATTCTTGAAATAAGTATTCTTAAAATTCCGATAGATCAAAGTTTAATGATTTATGTCTTGTCAACAAATATGAATGTCATTGCTTGAGACATAATTCATCAACAAGAATTATCATGCATTAATCTATTTAGTATTTGGATAAGGGATGTTAAACAATTATTATAATAAATTTAAATACATGGTATGTTTAATTTATAATATATATTGTATCCTGTTTTTACATGCTTAATCCATGAATAAATGTTATTCTAAATTGTCCGTTGTCAGTTAATAATATGGGAATATTATTAAATTAAGACAAATCTGAAGGTTGGTATAATATACTTAAAGTATATTGATGCGTAGTCATGCCATTTCAGATGATATTCAATGATACCGAATATAGGACTTATCCCAACTACATGATGTTACTTTATGAATTTTGTTATTAAGTAAATCATGAGAAATTATCCTCAGACTTGAGATGCAAGATAAGTGTCATGAATGTAGTACATTTTTGTGGAACAACTTAACGCTATACGTAACTGGTAGTCATAAGGGTTGTTTTCGGAAGTGTTACAAAGTTTGTGGGTTTTGCTTGTAGTCAAGATAGAATTTGTTCTTTCAAATTAATTTTTGGAGTTTAATACTGCTGGGCCCCTCGTAGGGTTGTCAAGATGTTTGCATGGCCGTGCCCAATAGCTTCCCTGAATATGTTCAGATGATTTGGTAATCTTGATCAATCACTAACAACGAGAAACAAAATGATTAATTAAGGAATGACTTTGATCCATATTCTTATTAACGTTGTATTAGAAACAAAAGGATAATAATAATGAGAAATCATTAAAAGGTTTTTCCAGGAGCCTTACTCGAGTTGTACTAGAGGCATCGAAGTGTTGCTAGACGCTAACCGATGTGATTACACTATTAAAATATGTCCAAGTGGGAGCTGTTAGTTTATGGACATTATTTTAGTAGTCGTATGTTAGGATCGAACTCGAGATCACGGGATTGCACACTTTACGTATGAGACTCGATGTTTAAATAATTAATATAAAATGTTATATTTAATTATTTAATTCACAATAAACGACTAAAGAGCGTCAGGTAATTAATGAAATTGACTAACGGTTGGTAAATGTCAACGGGATACGAAGAAAGTAAAACAAGACAAGAGAAGGTTCTAGAAATCATCTCTTGTGCTTGTTTTGGTCGAAACTATGGAATCCCACATCGGAAACCATAGCAAACTTGATATCTATCATAAAGGTATAAATACATCCCCATGTATTCATCCTTTGGTACACTTGATTTCAGTAGAAGGCCAAACTTCTTCTTTTCCTCTCTTGTTCATAGGACAACGAGCGAAACCCCGAGAAAAGGGATTTGCGAGTAACCTTGAACATTACAAAGTGTTTGGTAAATCTATTGTGATCAAGAACTAGCATTTACATCGAATCGCTAATAGTACGTGTGTACAAGAACGTGATACAATCACACTATTGATTGATTCTTGGATTGAATTACAAAAGAGGTAAGGGGTAATTCTTATAATCCACATAAACCCTAATTAGGGTTCTTGAGTTGAAGATTGCATTTGATTCTTGTTCGGGCTAGAATCACTACGGTACATTTACTATTTATTATTGATTAATTAATTACATGTTATATGATCTTGTTATAATTGCTTCCGCTATGCTTACTTGATGTGTTTGGTTTATTTTATATCAATGTCATAATATCATAATTTCAACAATAGCTGATATTTTGTACAAGGGCGCTTTCAACTTACAGAAATACCTCAAAGGCTCAAACAACTACATAAAAATGTAAAAAGTCCCATCATGTTTTCATATGCACATTCTTATCTTTTGAAAATGCAATGTTACTGCTTTTAAGAATATTGTCAAGTACTGCTTAGCTCAGCTGTTGCTAAAAATGTTTAGATTTCCAGTGTCACAACTTGCAACTTAAGCCTAGTATCACAACCCACCTTTTATTGATTCTTTATTCTTGGCCCAAACGATATTTTTTTACTAACATTTTTCAGCCCACGATCTCAGCAAGACTCATAAATTCATGTACTTTTGTTATGTTATACGATTTAAATTTAGAGCCAAATTTGAAAACTCAAAAAAGTGACCACTTAGAAAGGTATTCAACTGCAACTTTCACTGCTTCACACCCTTTCAAATAAAGAAACATGAAGAACTGATTACTTAGAAAGCCATTAAATTTGCTATCCTAAAGATGTTAATAGTACGTATTTGACTTTTTATTAAATGCATATAACTACTTCTCACCTACGTGCTATAATAAATTTTGAAAGTCGGGTTCTGTTTTCATATTAAAGGCACATAGTCTTCTTCAACAATTTCTGAAAATCTGAATAACATATAGCTTACGTTTGTTTAGATGTTTTAGCTTGTTGATGTTATTTTACTTAATCGGTTGTTAACGTCTAATCCACAAACAAAACGACAATATTTATATGGAGTCTGAGGATAACATTTAACATGTGCTGTGTGCCACTTAGTATTGCCAGGATATTACACATGCATATATATATACTAGCTAAAAGACCCGTGAAATTCACGGGTATTTTTAAGTAACGTCGAAAAAAGTTAGTAAATAATATTGCGTATTATGAAGTTATAAGTTAGAAAGAACCACATCTAGATACACAAACGTATAGTATACATTTGTTAATAATCAAACATTCGTTACATGAAACACAATACTAAAATAATCCAAAAAAGAAAACAAACATCTTCAATCCTTTATTTCTACTAATGCGAGATACGTGTACATGTAGATGTAATCATAAATTGTGTAGCACTTTTTTGTAAACCACGATGGTGGTGGTATTAGTGAGATTTTCATCTTCGTCACGAATAACCATCTTCAATCCTTTTTTCCTCCTAACGCGAGAAAAGGCTACATATAGTTGGCCATGTGTAAAAACAGGTCGTGACAAATACAAACCGACTTGCCCAAGAGATTTTCCCTAACTTTTGTTGATTGTCATCGGGAAAAAGACAGACACGGACATTGGTTAGGAAGCGAAAGAGCATAATATTTAGGAAAAAAAGAAGACATGGAGTTCAAAGTGTTAAAACCCATAACATTATCTTTCCATATTTCCATACTCTCTGTAATATCAATACAAAATTCCTTATAGATACTTACAATCGTTCCATCCTATAACCCTACTTGTTATATATCTAAACAAAATCAAATCAACATTTAGACTCCAAACAACATTAAGCATCATTAACATTCAAGATAATCAACACTAAAATATCCAAAGCCACAGAATTGAAGTAACCTGAAAAAAATAATAATAACAATAAAATAAAATTAGCTTTATCGTTTTGTAGTTGTATGTTTATGATTAGTGCTTATGTATATATATTTTTTTAGTTTGATGTAAATAGTAGCAAAAGCTACAAACATGAAAAAGAGAAAAGTTTTATATTCTTTATGTGCTCATTGTTATTGATTCATTATCACAAATAAATATATGATATCCATAGGTGGTTTTCCTTGACTCTCTTTGTTGGAAGACATCATGGTTTAGCTGACAGTATCAAACACCGGATTTTCTTGATTGATATTTTGTTCTAGTTTACAAAAATTACGTTAGAATAACCGAGAACTAAACTGGGACCGCGACATGCTATTCGGTCCAGTTCTCAGTTCCTTGACCATTGGTTTTTCGGTTTTCTGGGTCATGGAACCAAGCTCACACCTATGTCGACTAATTCAAACCAAACTAAGAAGCATATAACGTAAATACCACTTGGTCATTGGTCCAGTGGGTGGGGCTTTTATTCTTGAGTCAATAGACTCGGGTTCGAATCTCATCCCTGATACTTTCCTTCAAGACAGATACCCACCTCCGCAAAATTCATGGGCTCACTGGAGAGACTTTATGGATAAGAGCTCAAGAGTTCGAGAGTCTCGGCTCACTCCAGTTGGTGCCCCACTAAGCAAGGAGAGTTGCCCGGAGCTATTTCTTGTGGGGTGGACAATGGCTGGTGCCAAAAGGCACCCGGGGTCAGGGTATTCCCGCCAATCTACACCTTTTTGTGGATATAACGTAAATGTAAAAAAAATACACTTCCGTACAAAAACACTAAAGTGTGGTTGGAACAATTTAATCTAAACGTAAGGGAATTTCAAACATTATATCTATGTATAAGCAACCATAAAAAGATTGAGAACCATAAAGGAATCGAAGTCGCTAATATTTAATCGGATAACATTTATAAATTATATTTTACCTGTTATTAAAAACATCACATGTCTCCTAAATATTGCACCAATTTAAATCGGTTTGAACAATAAAAATAAATAGAAAACTTAGAAAACAAAAGCTAAACCTTTCTTACCTAAAACATATATCAAATTTGAAATATCAAGCGTACTAATTTAATGTTGATCAATTAATTCACTTTTTAAACAATATCATGCCTCGATATTTTCATACAAAAAATGAATGGAGAAAACTTAATTCGCCCACTAGGTAGTCTACCCATGTGAGTTGGCAAACAATATCGCATTGCTTGTAATATGTTACATATACATGTCTTGAAATGAATAAAAACACAATTAATGCCACCAAGTGAGTCTGTGCTATCTCATCCGGATAAACTACCCAGTGGTGTAACCATGCCCATTGATTAGAGATCCCTTTATAAACGCCATAAATTCTCATTAAGTCCGAGGTTTTTCATGTA
Source organism: Artemisia argyi (assembly GCA_030686995.1). Lineage (NCBI taxonomy): Eukaryota > Viridiplantae > Streptophyta > Magnoliopsida > Asterales > Asteraceae > Artemisia > Artemisia argyi. Next base: position 26,927,300 of record CM060688.1, on the reverse strand, counting down.
CATGATGCTATATTCAAGAGACCAATGCATATCGATATATTTTGTACTACTATATTTATAGGTATTGGAATTTGGATGTAACTTAGTTGGTCATTTATTTTAGTCTCTTGTAAGAATTTCTTTCGTAAGTTGCTATCTTTTGAAAGTTAAAAGACTTTTCTATTCGTGTCTATACTGCTAGTCATCATCGTCGATCGTGTTTCATGTTGATAGTGTAGAATATATTTATGAGACTATTGCACAACAAATATAAGGTATTTGACTTAAGTAATGTAATAGATAGCTAATAAAGTAAAACTGTACGAATTAAAATACAACGACGTCATATATGATTATGTTCACTTCCGTGTTCCTTTACATAAAAAATCAATCCAAACAAAACCATAACATGATGCATTAATCATTTAAACAAAGATTAAGTCACAAATTAAATACCAAAAAGATAAAAAGAACATACACTTTTCTAATAAAGTAAAACTGTACGAATTAAAATACAATGACGTCATATATGATTATGTTCACTTCCGTGTTCCTTGACTAAATTAGCGTTGTTTGCATAAAAGCGTTTTTGAATTATATTAGATAGATTATAAAGTCGAACCATATATCAACTCACGAAGATTATAAAGTCGAACCATTATACATGGTGAAAAGTCGAAGCTACGGGAATTCAAAGGTGTCCTGCGAGATTTGTCAAATTAAATGTTCGAAGTTATGGAGTAGCTCTCAGGAATTTATATTTTCGCTTGTAAGTTTCTTTCCAATAGTTGAAGTTAGGTAACTGATTTGCTCTGTAGTATTCATAAGAGCCTTTTTTTCTTCTAATTTGGGTTGACTAAAAATATATATACCATATTTAAGGTGAGATTGTCAAATGAACTCTTCAAAAAAAATGGTGGACACGTGTCTTAATGTAATGGCATAATATTTTTAGAAAAAATTGATTAAAAGAGAGATTAAAAACTGTGTTTTATTAGTTTAAACTAGCTTAAAGACCCGTTGACACCGGGTTATTTTTTAAAGAAATAGAGAAAATGAGATGATATGAAAAACAATAACGTAAACTTGTTCCATTAATAATAATGAAATAATTTTGGAAGATTGGATGACGATAAATGACAATTTAGATTAATAAATGTCCCTTATGATGTTTCGTTCAAATCTGAGAATTAGATAAACAGGTATATACAATAATCAACGGTGTTTGGAACAAATAGTAAGCAAATAAACATACAATAATCATGCTGTCCACCAAGTAGATGCGTTGAATACGAAATGTATGCAGTTAACGTGAAACAATTCAAATATCCATATTCAGTCCATAAGCAGGGGAAAAAAAGTGTTGATAAGAGTCTATGTAAATTCTAAGAATGATGTATTTTTGACTATAAAGCATATTCCGAATATGTTCATATTTGTTTAATTTCAAAAAACGGTTTGTTTTAAGTTTGATTTGACTAATAATAATAATAATAATAATAATAATAATAATAATAATAATAATAAGGAAACAATGACTTGCAACATGAATGAAATGTGTGAGGAAAAGAACATGCAGAAATTTTGGTAATGAATTTGATAAATAGTAAAACAAATATGCAAGTATATATGAATTTAAAACATCACAACATTCCATTCAACTAATGTGTGTGATTATAGAAATGAAGAATAACAAAAAAAATGGATAAAAACTTAAGGATTTTTCATTAACATCATTGATGAAAATCGAAAGTACATCAAAATAAAAACTTCATATACTTAAAACTTAATCATCTAATTTCGGGGATTTCTCCATGTCAAAGGCCAAGTGTGCTTCTTTGTAAGACAATCCATCCAAGGAAACATCGATGGAGTCATCTTCCTCATGAGCAACTAAAGCCTTGCCCCGAGAAAACTCTTTCTCATCTTTAGCAAGCAGAACTTTTGCTTTCTTGGCTGCCTTTTTCTTCCTTTCATCATGAAGCCACTGCAACAAAACATTGATATCCAATTCTTCTTCTTGACCTACACATAATATACGCTTATTAAAGACTAAAAAGTTAAAATGTGTATTAGAAATTAAGCATGGCAATTTCTTAGTATTATTATCGAAAAGAAATGATTCACAAATTCGTTGAATCAACATTACCTTCTGCTCCATGGCTGGAAGACGGCCCATGAACATGCTTGTTTCTGAAATAAAAGTAACATGGGATTAGTAATATATACAACTTTATGAAAAATATTAACGAAAATCTGTACATAACGAATGTATGAACATACTTGGATTTTTTGTTAGTTGAAGAACCTCTCGATCTCTTTTTGTTTCCTGACATTGTTGATGATATTTTTTTTGCAGGTTTTCATGATAACGAATGGTTAGTGATGTTTGATTCATTGGAAGGCGTTTTATAAAGAGATGGTAATTGGAATTCAAATCGGTTCTTTGATATGAGTTAATGATGGAAACGATTTGTGTTTCAAAAATGTAGATGTGAAATCATAATCATAGGAGGGAATTTTGGAAGACTCAAAATCATTTAATGGTTTTTTTTAAAGCTTTAATTGTCTACAATTTAGTTTCCAAAATTAAAATGTGAAATGATTAATTCTTTTGATACATGTGTTGTTGTATATTAAGTTTGTAATTACATAAATAATGACTTCAAGGCTTGTACTAAATTCATGGTTTTTATACACTTTAACATTGTATAAAATCTACTTATAAACAATGATTGAAAGAAACATGGTTGGCGAAATATGAGCATTAGATACCATAATACGTAATTTATTCAATAAACGTATACATACAATAAACAACTTAGTTTGTAAATAGTAAGCAAAAATACGTGCAAGAATCATATTGTTAATCCTTGATTTATTCGATAAACAGGTAGATACAATAAACAACTTAGTTTGTAAATAGTAAGCAAATAAACGAGCATGAATCATATTGTTCACCAGTTACATACAATTATAATACAACAATGAGTATACTGATGATATAAAATGAATACACAAAGAACCTTGTTCATAGGCCTTCAAGCACTTCTTTGTAGACGACATATTTAGTAGTTGTACACAGATTGCCATGCTCATCATAAACGACAACCTTCAAACCACTTTTGCTTTTAACTCTCGAGACAGCAACATATAGCTGTCTGGTGAGTGCTTATTTACTCACCATTTTATGGCCAATTACCTACCCAAAACGACTATTTGAGCTAATAATTGCCAAGAAAACGTGTGTTTTTGTGTTTGTGATATGCAGGTACGGATAAATCATAAAAAGCTGAAAAATCACAAGAAAGCCGGAAAACGAGCACGAGATTGGAAGATGGTCAACGAGTCAAAGCTGTGATCTTAAAAGTCAACTTTAGACCCTGAAGAATCTTACTTTGTCAAGATCAGTCCCTATGATATATTTTGAGAAGAGACGGAATCAGCCCTTGGATTTTCATTATATTACATTATTGGTCCCTGGAATTTTCAGATGTACAAGTTTGATCCTTCAAAGATTAATAAATTTTATCCATTAAGTCCTTTGTCACAAACCTGGTCCAAAACTTACACAACCAAGGTCCAAGAATATACTCCAAGCCCATCCAACCTAAACTACAACCCGAGCCCAATCCCAATATCAAAACCATATCCGGTCCAATATTTACCTTCGGTCAAACACCAAGTCAACATAACAACAAATAAAAAAAAACTACCCCGCGCCCAAATTCACCCTCAATTATCCCTTTTCCCAGATATTCACTATTCACCATGAACCCTAATCACTAATTACCCACTTCCAATTCATTTTAACCGTAATTAAGGGTAATGTTGTCAAATCAGTTGAGCTTCTAGAATGTCAGTGATGTCAGGAATGTCAGAATATCCAAAGAAGCACAAAATGGGACACATGGCAGATAAGGATTGGAGGAGACGCGTCATAGACCATGATCTAAGGGTGGATATTTGATAAAGATTGATCAAGGGTGCTGAGGAGCTCCAAAGAAACACAGGTCACACGGATTGCCAGCTTGGCAATCCGAGACCCCTACCTTCATTTTTTCCTATAAATAGATGCTTGTTTTAGCTCATTGAGTAGTTAGTTTTAGTGTAGCGAAGCTCTGGTGGATTTTAGTTTCAGTTGTACTTAGTTTAGAAGTTGTAATGAATTACATTTTAGTTTAATAAAATTTCATTTTCATTATACTCCTTATTAGTTTATTCTTCTGTTTTGTCAATTAGTATTTCATAGTTATCAAATACTCAGTTAGTTTCGAATTTACTTTCAGTATTATTTCATTAGTTTAGTCAATTCAATTTTCAATTCAGTTTTATTGTCTATTTTAAAATCATTTTAATAAAAAAAACAGAAAATAAAAAAATATATGTTTCAATTTGATTAGACAAGCTTTTTAATAAGCAGAGGTAGCTTATATACAATATACACAAGTTTTATAGTTTGCTCAGATTTGTTTTAGTTCCAAATCTCACAAGTACATTGAATGGTCAATAAAAATCAAAAGCGGTGATTCATTGAGATCAGTTGGGTGTTTGATAGTCCAAGGAGAGATCTGGATGCTCTTGGCCTGTCTAGAGACAGGCAAGCTTAGTGAACCTCTCTATTTTGAGCTGAGAGGAGGATTTTGTAAGTCTCACTTTAGTTTATTCAAGCATTCAATCTGAGTTTTTGGTTTATACTAGTTAATTGCTGTTTATTATTAGTGTAATTGCTTTTGTTATTGCTCTTGTATCTTGTTTGATCATTAGTTTGCTGATTCTCAGTTTAGGATTATATGTTGTAGTGTAAGCTGCTAGTTTATTATATCTGAGATTCTGAGATTTGGAGTAGATTGTTAATGCTTGCTGTTTGTATGATATAATTGGATCGTCATAGTCTGGTTTGGAACATTGAGGTGGTAGTTTGTAATTCAGATTAATGAGTTGTAGTGTAGACAGGTGGTTTTAGGGGGTGTTTGGGTTAATGAGATTGCTTTGCTTGATTGTTATTCTTATGCTGTGTAACTGTCTTATTTAGGATTACTTTCAGTTGAAATGGTGTTTTAATATATGAAACAGTAGGTCTCATTCTATAATAGTCAAAGTAAGAGTTAAATTTAGTGTAGCAGTTAACTAAACTTGATACAGTTAGTGTAATGGTAGGAGTAGTTGCATTTTAGATCACATCAGCCTAATTTAGCTTATTAACAGCTTAATACTACATTTAGAAGTAATAGTGATCTGCTGAATTTAGAAATAGTTAAAGTCTTATTACATATCAAAAAGTCAAATCAAGTTTTAAATCAGTCTCTGGTCTTAACTTTGTAAGAGGTTGTAGCATTCATTTGTAATTGGAAATCCATTTGGTTTGTGGATTTTAGTAGTTTGGCAGTATAAAAATCAAGTTCAAAAAGAATTTTCAAAATTAGAGCTTATTTGCTTATTTAATAAGCTCTAGGAAGTTGGCTGATCAGCTTGTTATATCCCCTGCACCACTTGTGAGTATCTGTTTTCAAGGACTGATTCAAGTAGGTTATAGTGATTAGAGTTCCATGTTCTTGATAGATTTGTGATTCCTGACTAGTAGAGTAACTGTAGGTACCATTAGCTTATCTTTAGCAGCTTATTTCATCTGCTGAATAGCCATTGTAGTTCATAGCCTGAATCTGAAATCTGTTGTGAATTGTAGGCCTGCTAGTTAGAACTTGAGCTTGTTTCTGTGTTTGAGCTAGTGAACTGTGCATCATATGAGTTATATTAGCATTGTGATTGGTTAGATTGCCTCTGTGTTTGCTTGAGCTTAATCTGCATTGCCTTTGCGCTCATTTCATAGCTTATTGCTACTTTTTTGAGCATTTGAGTATTTCTGAGCATATCTCTGATCATATTTTGTAACATCTGAGTTTCTTACATCATACTAGGCTTGAATTTGAAGTTTCATTAAGAATAGATCACAAGTGCTTATAAATAAGCACTTGTGATAAGCAGTTTTCTAAAGAATAAGCAGTTCAGCTTTTCAATTTTTCTTCAAAATTTTATTTTAAGTTCTTTTTATTATTTTAGAATTTCTGGAATTTTTCCAGATTTTTCCAACCATCTTTACTATTTTTCTCATTTTATTTTGATTTTATTCATTTTTAAATCAATTTTTAAATACCAAAAATCCATAAAAATTAGAAAAAGGTTCTGAAAAATACAAAAATATTTTTAGAATTTCTTTATTAATATTTTTAGAATTTTTAGAATTTAATTTTCATTTTTCCAAATTATTTTTCTATTTTTCTTTATTTTTAATTCAATTTTAATTACAAAAATAGGAATTTAATTCTAGAAAATAAAAGAAAAGTCTAAAAAATATTTTCCTTTTTCTTAAAATTCTTTTTATTAGTTTTAAATTTTTAGAAAATATTTCCAAGTTCGTAGGATCATTTTTCGTCAAACGTTACGTTTTATATTTTACGATTGCGTTTCCGTTTTCGCGTTTTTCATTTCGGTGCATAATTAGCTTATACTCTTTGCATGCTTTATCATTGTTTGTGAATAATTGAATTCCTTAATTGTTATTTTCACTTTATCACTCTTTCACTATTCACTTACACTACACGATTCTCAAATCGATAATTCGGATTTTCCATTCGAGCCTTCGTTGGGAGAACGACCCGGGAATTACTTTCACAAGTATTTCCTCGGAATATAAATATACTATAATTGACACGAATCAATTTTTGGCGCCGCTGCCGGGGAAGGCCGAAGTGAATTTTTGGATAATCGTTTTGAAAAATCGTGTTTTGTTAAGCCTTCCTCTACTTTGTATATATATCTCTATAAAAATTGAAAAATCAAAAACACTTTCACTAAAGTGTTTTCAAAAATACCAAAAAAATAATAAAAGTTATAGCCTCGACTCGATCGAAAGAAAGGGCGTTGTAAACCAAATAAGTCTCGCAATATAACGAAAACGTAATTTAGTTGTTTATCGGACTATTTCAATTACTACAACCGAATAAGCGGGAAATACGGATAGCTAAGACATTAAATTGCTAGCTGAAGAGAGATCCATTCTTCTCTCCCGTCCCGTCGCGCGTGGTTTTGAAAGAAAAGGTTTTCGATTAATATTACGTTTTAAGAAAAGAAAAACAAAAGAAATAATAAGTTTTTGTGAAAAATATAAAAAAAACAAAAAGATTTTCTTTTCTCTTTTCTTTTTCATTTTCTTTTTAATTTTGCTCGTGGTGTATGCACACCCGATCTTCGTTTGAGAGTCTTACGTCTCCGTTCTCTAACCCCGAGCGGGTTTTACGACATACGAGTCGGGTTCATTTCCTTGACGACGAGGAGATGAACCAAAACGAACACAACGGACCCCCGCCGATGGGTGGTCCGCAGCACAATGTTATCCCGCCGATGGGACAACAACCGGCATTTGATCCGCGTCCGATAGAAGAACAACTCCAATCACCATTCAATGGTGTGAGGAGAGCAATTGTGATTCCGGAAATCAATGCCAACTTTGAGATCAATCACGGATTACTCAATTTGATCACGGGTATATCTTTTCACGGGTTCGATCACGAAGACCCTTATGCTCACATTAGAAATTTCACCGACATCGCTGAGACGATTAGAATGAACCAAGTGCCTCACGATGTGGTGAAATTGAAGTTATTTCCTTTCTCCTTAAAAGGAGCAGCCCGGACTTGGCTGGAAAAGGAACCGCCGAATTCGATTCACACTTGGAATGATCTCGCTTCCAAGTTTGTGAATTACTTCTATCCTCCCTCTAAAACTTCTAACCTACGTTCTCAAATCTTTCGGTTCCAACAAGCTTTTGATGAAACGTTTAGTGAAGCTTGGGACCGATTCAAAGATTTGAAGGAGAAATGTCCGAACCACGGGTTTACCGACCTTCAGCAGATTGATACGTTTTATAATGGGTTATGTCATGCTGACCAAGATTCGCTTAACTCTGCTGCGGGTGGTAACTTGTTGGCTAGGAACACAAATGATGCTTTCATGATAATTGAGAATAAAGCTCGTGTGAGAATGTCAAGGAATAAACCTCAAGTTTCTAATAATGGTAAAAATAATGATGAATTGGTAAATATGATTGTGGCTTTAACAAAGAAAGTTGATGCAATGTCTATTGAAAAACCAAACCATCAAGTCAATGTGGTTAGTCGCGGTTGTGAGACTTGTGGTGGTCCACATTTGTATTATGAATGTCCGGCCACCGGTGCCTTTTCTCAAAACGCGTATGCTGCAAACGCGGGTAACACCGGTTACCCACAACCTCAAGGAGACCGTAATCTCCTCAGCTACCGTTCTTCTTATTTTCTTGGACCACCCGGTTTCGAACAACCAAACCAAGTCAATCAAGTCAATCAGAATCATAATGTGCAGAATCGTAATAATCAAGGAAATCAAAATCAGAGTCGAGCTAATAACGGTTTTCAAAATCATAATCAAGGGTTTAATCAAAACCGGGGTTTTCAAGGTAATTACAATCAAGGCCCGCCTCAAGGGAACAATTTTCAAAACCATCAAAATCATGGAAACCCTGGAAATTTTCAGAACGCTAATCATGGAAATCAAAATCATGGTAATTACCAAAACCGTGGGCAGAATTTCAATAATAATCAAAATTGAGCTGTTATTCCAAATCCGTCGCCCATGGAAGATTTGATTAAGCAATTGATTCAAAACCAACAATCTTTTATGGCAAAATATGAAGAGTCGACACGGTTACCGGTAAATGTAGAAGGCAAGACAACTGGCTTTCCAAGAGCTGTGGGGTCTGTGTTTCCAGATGCGATGCTCTGACGGATATTTGAGTACGTATCACACCTAAGTTTTGACTGTTTTGATCGATGGAAATATAACCGCTCAATCTCAACCATAGTGTAGCCGTCCACAAGAAACTGCTGAAACAAACGACCTCCACGTGTGAATAAATTTTCTTGATTAGGGCGATACATAATGTGATAAGAAAACCACTGCCGCATAGTAACTGTTTTGTCATTCTTGTCCTTCTTATTTCCATTTGTCTGATTTGTGGGCTTCTGTTTACCATTCTTTCTCAGAGGTATATTCAAATGATAACCATCTTGTGCACGGGGCATCAACAAAGGGTATTGCAAGGGGAGATACATAGGATGGAAAATATTTATACGTTGCAAACCTTCGCCATGCTTGTCTATGATAATATCTCTTTGTTCCGCGCATGAATCGAAGTCACCTACAATAAGACCAGCAACCTCGTTGGCAGTGGGAAGATTGTAATTTCGTCCATCCTTTCCTGGCTTTGCAATGAGCTTTATTTTGATATTCTGCTCAGCGTCTTCCGTGTATCGGTCACGTGCTCTTCTAAAAGTTTGCACCAACTCACTCGAAGTGTCTAAAATTTCTCTTACTTCATTGATAATGTTTGGATCGACAGGATGCTTTGAGTTTGAAGCACCGGATGATGACGAAGAATTGCTGCATATTAGTAACTTTAATTGCTTCAACGAAAACTCAATAAACATGTTTAACATCAAATGATAATAATTGCAACGTAAATTACCTTATTGCTTTTGCTCTATTTTCATTTTCGTTTGCTGTGGTATATATATAAAGCTGTGCAAATTTCGGAGGAACACCTGCTTCCGGAAGCAAACTACCAATACGATGGTATGTTTGACCATGCAACCGGAAAACATACGGAGCACGACCTCCTCTATTTATTGAATCGTCAATCTTCCCATCCATAGAAGTAAAAGAGAACATGCTATTATATGTTCTAATGTTTTTTCTAAAATTCTGACTCTTTGCATCGTCATTAAAGAATAAATCGTGTAAAGGTTCTGGAGCCGGAGGCGGTTGTTTAATAGAAACTTTTCCCTTGCTACAACATATACTATACGCTTTGTTTGTTAGATTCCCTTGGTTTCCTTTTCGGACTTCAGCTTCCCATAGCAAAGCATGACATTCTTTACACTCAAATGTAGGATCACCATGGTCGTAGTAGTCTGAAAAAAAGAAATATCTTGCTTAAATAATGTGCAACATAAATTAGAATTTACCCTTTTTCATGAAAGTTTAAAAGAATATTCTAATATATATATATATATATATATGTATATATATATATATATATATATATATATATATATATATATATATATATATATATATATATATATATATATATATACCTTCGGATATACCAACGTATTTGTCGTATACTTTTCTGACATTTCTATCATCGTCATTAAGATTAAACCTAACTGGTGTTGGAGGTTGTAAAGAAGGTCTCTTAGACCGTTTTGTTCGTCTTGATGACTCACCGACTTCGTAAGATGAATTTTGTGTCATTATAGAGGGAGTGGTTCTTTGAGCAAATGATGTTGATGTGTTGTTGGTACGTTGATTAACCTTATGAGAATCGGGTGTTTGGAAAGAAACTGAAAACAACATTGATAGAAAAATTAAAACACATTCAATCGTAAACATGTATTTGAAAGATAATATGTTGGGTTTTAAATTTACCGTTTGATACATTAGTCATGGGAGATTGTCTAAGACGTGTCGCGCCATCTGGATTTGATTGGGTGGTATGTCCTACCAAAGAATTACGTGTCGCTCTACTACGATGAACATTGTTAACCATGTTGAGAGGAACTGGACTTTGTGTCACTAAATAAAAAATTAACTTGGTTAGAAACAATATTATTCTTAGCTATCGTACGTACAATGCAGCAGTATATTCATTCTTACAAATTGAGCCTCCAGAAGTCATAGCTCTGTTCCACAAATTAGAAGAAGGATTTGTTGAAACATTCTTAGGTTGCCGCGGCGTAAGTGAAACAGGACCTACAGATATGTGTAAAATATGGTGGTAGAAGAAGAATAATTATTAACAATATTAATAATTATTTATGGAAGATTATAGTCATAAATATACCATTTGAAATGTGATCCAATGGAGATTGTCGTTTACGTGTTGCAGGAACTGAAGCTGTTTGGTTACAACTTGTAGGCAAAGAATTGGGCGAGAATGAACCAAGATTTCCGTTGTTAATAGTGTTGCAAACAGCAGAGCTTGGAGAAACTATAAAGGAATAACTCATGCAATGTCAATGAATAGATATTCTAATCACATAAGAAGTGTAGTACATGTATATATGTGTCTAACCAATAGAATTTACTGAATTTGAGATTAGTATAACGTCACGTTAAAAAAAACATGAATAGAAAAATTAAAACACATTCAATCGTAAACATGTACTTCAATGATAGTATGTTGGGTTTTAAAATTTACCGTTTGATACATTAGTCATGGGAGATTGTCTATGACGTGTCGCCCCATCTGGAGTTGATTGGGTGGTATGTGCTACCACAGAATTACGTGTCGCTCTGCTACGATGAACATTGGTAATCATGCTAAGAGGAACTGGAGTTTGTGTAACTATTAAAAAAAATGAACTTGGTTACAAAGAGTATTATTCTAAGCTATGGTAGGTAGAATGCAGCAGTATATGGATTCTTACGAATTGAGCCTCCAGAAGTCATATGTCTGTTGAACACATTAGAAGAAGGAGTTGTAGAAACATTTTTCGGTTGCTGCGGCGTATGTGAAACAGGACCTACGGATATGTGTAAAATATAGTGTTAGAAGAATAATAAATACTTGACAATTTTGTTAAGTATTTATCGAAGATTATAGGCATAAATATACCATTTGAAATGTGATCCAATGGAGATTGTCGTTTACGTGTTGCAGGAACTGAAGCTGTTTGGTTGCAGCTTGTAGGCAAGGAATTGGGAGAGAATGAACCAAGATTTCCGTTGTTAATAGTGTTGCAAACAGCAGGCATTTGCGAAACTATAAAGGAATAACTCATGCAATGTCAATTAATATCTATTCTAATTACATAAGAAGTATACTACATGTATGTATGTGTCTAACCAATTGAATTTCGTGAATTTGAGCTTATTATAACGTCAATAGCAGAAGAAGGTGTACCATAACTTGTTGGCTGTTGTGGTGTAAGTGAAACACGACCTGTAGATGTTGTGTAAAAATTTGGTGGAATGTTTGAGTTCATCTGATGTACCGGTAAATTTGTTCCTAATATATTAAAAACATTAGACAAACATGTTAGACATATAAAATCAATTTAATAAAAATGCAATATGGAAGTTCGTGTAGAAAATGTATACATATAAGGCAATAAGGAAAGATAGAAAACCTAAGTGTGATTGGAAATCTGGACTTGTACTTTGGCTAACATGTGTGCTCACATTGGGAGTCAAGGGTGATAATCGAGATGGAAACGTCCCAATACTATTTGTGGCCAATATGGGATTTGTTGTATGTAGACTTGTTCCTAAATGTATATACAAAAGTTTATGAACATTCATCTAAGTGCAAAGGAATAGCCATATGATCTTGAACGTCTAAACTTTGAAATCAAATTATTATTTAGAGAGTCTTTATACATGATACCTTGAGACAATGCTGAAGTTGAGTCTATCGATGAGTTTACGAAATTTGAAACGGCATTTAAACTTTGTTAGCAATCTGCGTAAGATTATAATGAGAAGTATTAAAAGGTGAAAATTTTATAATATTGATAAGATGTCACTAAATAAATTGTTCTGTACTATTAAAGTATATAACTAACTCACAGTTAGTAACATCAGCAAGCGGTAGTACATTTTGTGGACGTCGTTTAGTCTGCGCAAATGAACCTACATAGAGAAATATTGGTAAAATATGAATACAAAAAGAAATTGCATAAGACTTTGTAGTTTGAGTTAACAGAAAAAAAAACATTTCTAGCAAACATTCGAATGGAGTTAAAGTTGTAAATGAACCTTTAAGCTTTTGTTGTTGTGTTGACGATGTATTGGATAAATGTGATGTAGGCAAGGTTCCAGTGAGAGGATCATCTTATACATAGAAACATAAATACTTAAGCCATGATACTAAACAAATATATAATAGCTTGTTATTTATAGATAGAAACACATACATGTCAGTAACTCTGCCAAAGAAACTCTTGTGTTGGAAGGTGCCGTGGCTGTTTCTGACAAAGGGAGTCGTTCGTTTGAAGCTTGACGGTTCTTACTACTCGGCACATCTGTCTTACGTTTTCTTGAAAGCCTTTCATTGTTTTCATCCATGGTGGAATAGTAGAAACGATTTTGTGAGGAAAAGAAGATAAACAACGTTCGGGTTATTTAAATGTGTTTTTGAAATTTTGAAATTTTATTGTGTAATATCACCATTTATTGAGCCATATATAAACATTTTTGTAACTGATTTGATATATATTATGTTATTAATAGTAGTATTGATTGACACTAATTACCATTCATTGCTATCTAACCAAATCGTTTTTATTAATGGTGATATTGGTTAAGAATCGTGGCCAAGATTTCCAATAATCCAAATATATTATTCAACCAAATTACATTGAAATCATGCAACATCAAATTAACCAATGAAACAGATTTCGAATCAAAATACATTTATTTGTGAAACTGAAAAGCAAATAAAGTTGTAAACGACGTTTACTCAGAGGATTCAACTTCATTCTTCATCACTAAAGAAGTTTAAATCGACAACGTAGTCATCAGTTAACTCATGACCCATTGCACGTACTTCTTTAATCACATGTGGACTTGATTTTTTTGAAAACAGATTCATTTTTAGGCAATTATGTTATGTGCATATGGGCTTACTTTAATTGTTGGTGTGGACTTGAATTTCCGGCTGATGTCTCAAAAGAAACATCGCAAGACAACAGGTATTTTGATATGCAAATCCACAGTTACGGTAAAATGCAGATGGAATGATATTGTTGCAAAGTGTGGTTGGGGAAAAGACAAAATGGTACGTTTCAAAGTGGTCGAATAAATGGAAGATGTCTCAGCTTCCGTGCATTCCCGTAACCCAGTTATGATTCCACTCTTCCACATGTGTTAAGAATCTACCTCATGATGCACCAAACTTTGTTTCTTTGTTTTAAGTATGTACTTGGAACATCGTATTTGTGTTTAATGTTTTAGGTTATGTGCTTCACAGAAGCAGCAAACTGGGCAATGAACAATATGCATAACTATTTACAGCTTATTTTGAATGGCAAATGCAGAAATCGTAAGTGCATTTGCTTTGCAGACTGTTATTTTGAATATGATTATTTTCCTGTTTATAAAATCTTTTTATTTCTTCAATTGTTAGTATGGGCCATTATGATGTATATAATAATCGGAATCATTTTTTATGGTTCAAATGATTTTGGTTACCACTCAACTTTTATTTCGTAACGACTTGAAAGAAATAATCCTATTTATAAAAATTATTTTTATTCCATAATCTTGGCCACCAAATAAACTTTAAACAGTTGATAATCACAATGAACCAATCTATATTGATTTTAGACCATTGTTTGAATAGTGATTTATGCTTTTATTTCTACAAAAATAAATGATATGTTACGAATATGTGACGAAAATCAATAGAAACAAATGTTGCATACTGACCAAAATCTAAGATATCAATTTGGTATGCAACAACTCTATTTTCAAAATCTCTTGAACCATAATTCAAATGCAACAACCAATTGTCTAAAAAGTGATTGGGACTCCCCAATCACAAAAGATGAAAATAAAATTGTCTAAATGCAGAATCCATCCACAATATGTTTTGAACAAATATCCATAAAACCAAATTTATTTCATTTTTATTATTGTAGTTCGTCCCTATTTTGATGCAAAGCTTCAAGGATTCTTCTCCACTTTTATGTCCACAATTTGCCTTTTGGTCTTTGAACACTCAGTGCTTGGTTCCACATCACAAGTCCGTTTACCGCTACTGGTCTTTGCAGGAGGACTTGTGGCGGTACTTTTCAATACGTTGGTTGGTGTAACAGTCTCATTGGTTTGGGATTCAAGATCCTGCAAGTAAGTGGATCTTATATTATTACATGTGGTACCTAAAATAATTATCTTATACTACATGTATGAAGGACTAATGACTTACCAAGGCAGATATCCCTATACACTTAGAACTTGTAGCCTCGCTATCCTGTTATTTTAAGATGAAACAAAATAACATGTTATATGTCGTTTCAATATTACGTTTTGGTTTTTCATTTTAAACAATGTATATATTACCTTCATGGGCGTAACAGATGACGTAAGAGCACTCAGAATATCAACATCATCCGAAAGACGCAAGACAGTAAATACATGCAACATCTTCTTCTGATTGTATTCATCAATAGACACTTTAAACGCAAGCCTTTTTCCTACCAATTCGATGATTTCTTTTGGGAACACTTGTTGATCAGCACTCTACAAATCAATTTGTATTATTGTCAGATGATATGTACTAAAAAACATCCTTATGAGAATTTTATTTGTAAATTATATTATAGAATATATTTACCTTCAAGCCATACTTTTCGCAAAGTTGGTATGCTGATCTACCTGTTAAGGATTGCACTTCGTCGTTGAACAGAGACAGGGACATTGTGCCAGACTCATCTTGAACACGGACTTGAAGGCGAAATCTACAGACAATGTATTTTTAAACCCCAATTTAGCTACCTATTAAAATCCAATAACTGTGCAGCTTTAAAATTGTAATGGTTCATTTAAAAAACGTCAACTTACATTGATTTTATGCCTTTAACAATCTCATTGCACTTGGTGCATCTCCACTGATCAGAAGTCACACTCATTTTACTTGAGCTATCATCATCAAGATCAACAAACTCGCTATCTTTCACCACTTTCTTGCTACACTTTCTGCAACCCAAATACCACCATCCCTCCTCTTCTTGTATAGCGATGATCGTTCCAACAATAACGGAAGCGATGTTCTGTAAACAATGCAAATAGATATAATAAACCTTAATATTCTTTAACTCTAATAATGACTGCCGTATTTGAGATTGCTGTACCTTTTCAACATCCAACAGCTCAACAATGTTTTTAACATGATACTTATTTAGAAAATCATCCTTCGTCGAGAACTTTGACCCAGCAGAAATACGTGATGCTGTGTTCTCAGACGGTTCAGCATCTTGTCTTGAAAACAACCTAAATCGAAATTCAATTAACTCAAATTTCTATAACTTACTGATATGTATTTTTTAAATTGCCTGTTGTGTTACCTTAACCTATATTCTTCAACCTCTCTCAATTCATCTTGCTCAATGGGTTGAGCAGCATTGAACAGAAACAGTTTTGTTCCATGATAACCGTTTTGGACACACATATTACCTATACAAATACAAATTAATAACTTTAGTATTTTCCTTTATATGCTTAAACATATTCCCTAAGATATAATAAAAGAGGTGATAAGATGTTACCGTCCCAAGCTTTCATCATTCACAATGATAGAACAATCATGATATTACCATGATCCACAGTTGCGTTCAAAAAGTCATTGAATTGTTGTGCAAATACACCCCACAACATACAGTTGAGTTCATTTCCTCTACAACATATATGCGGATAAAGACATAATCATGTCAAATGAATTATAGTAATAAAAAAGTACTCAAACCTATTAAAACTTAACTTAAGTAGATGGTAATAAAGGGATTATAGTAATTACTCAGCATCAATAAGAGTCAATGGCTTCTTTTTTCCCTTGTTCCCATTCTTGTCAAAATTATCCAAATCTTGACATGCAGTGACATGACCAATTACATCTGCTCGAATAACAAACACAATTTCTTTAATACACATTATACCATTTGAAGCAAGTCGACCTATATATTATATCTGTATTTGAATATATACATTAATAAGTATTCAAAGGCCTTAAAACTACAATCAAACTATTCCTATAAAAACTATGTAATGTCAAGCTATACATTAATACATCTATTTTAACTAATACCATAAGGTTTGATTGTAGTTTCAATCTAAACATTAATAAGCATTTGTTTCTCTTCTATTGTTAACATTTAAATAATATAAATTAAATTACATACCAAATTGGCCATTTTCTTCCATCTGCAAATCCATACATAGATCCAGTGAAATCATTACAGGGCTCACACAATGTATTGCTCAGAAAGCTGAGACGTAAAGCATTCTTAACCATCCTATACTTGGGTTGGATTTCCCCAAGTGAGTATCTTTCGAGCTTGACAGCAGCGCCTTCAACCAACTTGTGCTTGAATTGATTCACATTCGCCATCCTGCAGGTGGCATGCATTTTCGTATTCTGCACAAAAAGAAGAAGATTAATTACGAAAAACATAGTAAACTTTAATAAGACACTACAAATTAAATTGGTAGCTTTGTCCTCTAACAATAGCTACATATGAATAATAAAAATGGCAGCTTTGTCCTCTAACAATAGCTACCCATAACAAATCTATGTGTACCAAAAAATTACACATAAGGAAACGTATGCTTACATTTTCATCCATAAGTACCATTTCAAGATTTTTGACATGCGGCTTATTGTAAATTTCTTGAGTCCAACACCTTAAAACACGGACTCTCAAGGTAATGTTGTCCTTGACAGCCGATAGGTCTTTGATATAACCTAACACAAACACAGCCATAGCTTTTTAATTTTTAGATGAGAAACAAAAGAGAAAAGGATGATGTGGCCATGTGGGCAGCTAACACTCTACATTCATGGGGATTATATAGGATCTAAACCTTCACATAACTTGACTAATTCGAAATTTCAAAAAGGCAAGTATTGAATTTCCTATCATTATCATATTAGGGTTCATAAAAAATAATTACAATTAAATTTAAAAAGTCAAATTAAGAGACTTACATGAGATAAATGGAAACGCCAGGGATCAATTAGGGAGCAAAACCATATCAATCAACATTAATGCTATAATTACTTTACAAAAATAAGTCAATCGGGCATCATTGGATGATAATTGAAACTGAAAATTCATTCAAAAACGCGTTTCAAATTAATGTATCCGGTTGATTTTGAATGGTAGAGGAGCGTAGCATTGAAGATCATGAATGCTCTTGAATCCTTTACAAAAATATGAAGGGTATGAAGGAAAGAGGAGCGTATATTTGAATGAAAGAGAGCGTATATTATGAATGGTGTTGATGACTTTACTAAAATAACCCAAAAGCCTTAAACATACCCGCTCCTTATTAAACACCTTACAAAAATAACACAAAAAAGGTCCTTAAATGAGACTTATTTGACTTTTAGAGGTATAATTAATTTTATTTTTTAATGCATATGCTTTAGGGAGCTTGTACAATTGCTCTAATTATGGAATTTTTGAGGTGTAATTAATTTTATTTTTTAATGCTCCTGCTTTAGGGCGCTTGTACAAAACTTTATTTTATTAGTTAAAATATATATATATATATATATATATATATATATATATATATATATATATATATATATATATATATATATATATATATATAGGGTAAAGATCAAATAAAAAGACAAATTTTCGTAAAAAGAATAAAAAGAATTTTTTTTTTTTAAAAGTTCTCAAAAAATTCCAAAAAAATTTCACAAGATCGGGTATGTTGGTGCATGAAAAAGTTGTAAAGGAAGTTTATCTAAAAGTGGATACTTTATCCGAAAAAAATTATAAAAAAATGCATTTGTGCATTAAATCGCTTTTTTGTGCATCAAAAAATCGTTTTTGGACCCAACTTCTTTTGACTTTTTTCATCAAAATAACATTGTGCATCTAACTAAAACAACTTGAAAATTTTGTGCATTAAAATTTTTTTTGTGCATTAAAATTTTTTTTGCGCATTAAAATTCGCTTTTTGTGCATTAAAAAAAATGTATAAAAACTCAAAATTAGAAAAACTTCTTTCACAAAAGTTTTATGTACCAACATACCCGATCTTGTGGAATTTTTTTGGAATTTTTCGAGAACTTTAAAAAAAAAAAATTCTTTTTATTCTTTTTACGGATATTTGTCTTTTTATTTTAACTTTACCCTATATATATATATATATATATGAGCTTTAATACTGAGAAACCTTATTTAAGTTGATATCTATAATGCGAGATTATTACGCATGCATATATAAAAGATTATTTGAAATCTTTTTCTAGTGTATTTAATTAGCACTTTTTCATAAACAAGGAACCAGAGAATCTGACAAAGTATAAATGTCACTGAATTTGCTATCTAAAAGATCGATGTTTTGGAATTTATGATCATATTAAATGGCAATGACACTATTACCTTATGCATATGCATGAATTGACTACACAAAACCTATTATTATTGCTACATTGTTTCTAATCTTATACAGTACTACTCGTATATAATATACATTGGATAGAAAACATTAGTCGATACTCTATACCATCTCTTAGCTTCTCCCACCACCAACAGCTTCAATGACCACAAGTGTCACTCCACAGCCACCATCGTTCACCATGCAGCCTCCAGTGATGTCATCCGCCACCATCTCCAAGGTAGTACAGTTTTATCTTTATATGAACATGTTGTTGAGTTATAAAAGTTCATAGATACTTTTATGTTTTATTTTAAAAGTATATATGGATCTATTAATACGTCAAAAATCCGTATATATTTGCTTCTCAAAACTTTAGACTAGTTTAGAAAAAAATATATTGAGAAACATGTTGATTACTCCACAAACAAGAAAACATTAGATGTGGTTAGTTAAGGTTATTTTGTTTTATCATTACAGAAACCAAGAAAAGATAAGATCGTGATTACCATTTCTACTTCATTGTTGAAATAGATGTTCTCGGAAATATTACATCTTCAACGAATGCAACTCAACATCATTGAGGAACTGATGTGCAAACGCACGGAAAAAACACTCTCCATGTGTGTATCTTGATCCTAATAAAAAGCTGTCTGTAAACATCATGTGCCTCATTTCGAGCTTCTACTTCGACAGGAGTTGGTGTTCCAGTCATCAACAATATTCTCACAAACTTATATCAATTTCATGTTTTTGGGATTGTGATTTTCATGTAGAGATCTAGTGTCACCAAGTGCAAGCCTTCATGGCGACAGGAGTTGGTGTTCCGGCCATCAACAATATTCTCACAAACTTATATCAATTTCATGTTTTTGGGATTGTGATTTTCATGTAGAGATCTAATGTCACCGAGTGCAAGCCTTCATGGCGACAGGATTGGGTATTGTTGATATGATCAATAACAACAACGATACCCGATCCCGCAAGGTGATTAAGAATTGAATAGTAATAATAATCCATTGGGTTTTTGTTTTTTGCACATGTCATTTTTGCACCTTTGTATTTCTTATAGTCTTTAAAATGATTTCTATGCCTTGTAATATCCTTAATAACCGTTTAAGATATGTAGCAAAATCAAAACTGAATATCAGGTCGAAGAAAATAATAAGTTTTTCAATCACTATTATGTTATGTTGTTAGGATTAATAGAGAATTTTAGAATTCAAATAGAGTTAGTACATTTTTTGACAGTAGCTAAATTACATGTAATATAAACGCGACTTGGTGCAATAACTTGCGAGACTTTGACATTTTTTTTTAACAAGACTTTTGAGATTTTCATGCTTAAAACTCGTTTGATGTGTTTTACTCTTTTACCGGGCCATGGTAAAAGAAAGAAGTGCAGATCGTTTTAGGGGTCGGGCATTGAGCTAGTCTTTAAAAGTAGAAATTGGCCTGGATTAGGCTTAGATGGGCTGCTGGGTAGAAACAATTTAGTTAGAACGAGTAATCACTCCCGAGAGATCTACTCCCTCCGTCTCAAAATATAAGTTCACTTTTTTTTTTTTTTTTTTTTTTTTTTTTTTTTTTTTTTTTTTCGTGTTATATAATACTTGATGAAAAGTATACCAATGAAAATGCATTTAAACACAAATTCATTTATATATTTCACATCAAGTATTATATAACATTAAAAAGTTTAATTAAGATCAAAGTTAGGAAAAAAAAAAAAAAAAAAAAAAAAAAAAAAAAAAAAACACTTTGAAAAAGTCAAAATGGACTTACTACCTCCGTCCCAAAATATAAGTCCATGTTTGAATTTTCAAAGTCTTTGTCTTCTAACTTTGACTGTAATTATTTTTTTTTTTCGTGTTATATACTTCTTGATGAATAGTATACCAAGGAACATACATTTGAAACACAAATCCATTCATATATTTTCCATCAAGTATTATGTAACACGAGAAAAAATAATTACGGTCAAATTATGAAGAAAAAGACTTTGAAAAGTCAAACATGGACTTATATTTTGGGACGGAGGGAGTATAATTTAGGACGGAGAGAGTATTTATTTTTTGATAACCGGGCCGTAGCAAACTACTGTAATGTCTTTTTTCTCGTCTTTTTCCTTTCATATAAATATTTGTGGATTTTGGTAAGAGCTGGCAAATCGTGTCTTAACAGGTTTTGATCGTGTGAATAACATAAGTTTCAAACATGAAAACGACTCGTTTAACACTTGGTTTTGATGGTTTGAGTATGACATATATACGTTTTATGTATAAAAAAAGTTAAATATTGAACCTTACAATATTAAGAACAATTATTTTAAAAAATAAAAAAATTGTATAGTACATTTTTTCCCTTAACAGCTCCTAACAGGTACCCAATTTGTCAGCTCTAATTTTGTTATTTCTTCTATCATCTCCATAATCAACAATAGCAGGCTTTAATTTAAAAATAATCACCTGAAGGGTTCAATAACCAACTGACTTTACAAATATGAACTAGAAAATACCACTTTACCGAACTAAACTTTTAGCGCACCCCACCTCACCTGGATTAGGCCTAGATGGGCTGGGTTGAGGAAGAGTGGAGATGGTGAGGATTGTGGTGGACTATGGTTGAGGGTTGACCACGCGTATGCTGCTAAATGCTCAGCGCCAGGGCCATCCCATTAATTGATAAAAGTTTTGAGGGCCCCGGACAAAATTACATAATTAGGCCTTTAGAGAAATAATGTTATATGTAAAGTGTCACTATTTATAAGATATAATGCAATGAGTTATCTAAAAGTTCTAACATATTACTCATTTAAGATATTTTCTCATATAAATGTTTTTTTCTTCGTGAAAATATGCGTACACATGCATATCATTATTAACGATACAAATTTTGAGGCCGCTAAAATTTTTAGGGCCCTGAGTGGTCGATCACCTTTCACATCGTCAAAGACGTCCCTGCTAAGCGCATGGTGCGTTGAAAATTTATTATGGTAAAAGTGATGTTTTTTTAGTTAATATTTGTAAACTGAGTTGGTTATAAGACCTTTTAAGTAATTATTTTTTTTATATATAAACTATAAAGTCCCTCATTGCAAATGGAAGGTAATCAATTTATAAGTAGTCGTGAACCTAACGGATTAGGTTTTGGAGGAGGAGGAGAAGAAGAAGAAGAAGAAGCCCTACCTTTTCCTTTTGAAAGTAGTTAAAATAAGCAGTTCGTGATCATAAGCAATCACAAAAATATGTCTTATAATTCGAATGTCATATGCTATGTAGAAAACTTGCATAAAGCGTTAGATAATGTTCAATAGTACGCGCTGATGAAAACGTGATCAACATATCAAAGCAACAGAAACGTGACACAATTTGAACTCAAAGCGAGTTATAATGGATGCAGCTAACATTTTCTGCGTGAGTGTATTTGCATGGTTAATTGTGGAAGTTTGAATAAGTGGAAATTGATGCAAATGGCATCCTGTAACTTGAATCACTTTAAGAGCAAGAGTTATAAATATATATTATTACGAGTATGCTTATTAGCTACTTGAACGGATGCGTATAACTGTTGAGTTAGAATGTAATAGCGCCAATAATACGATTGTCAACAATGATCTGCCGTGATGAAACTTGTAATTATCTGGAACAAATCAGATCCAAAAGTACCAAAAGTTCATGATATGAGTTGCGACACAACTTCTTTCGGGTCTCATTTTTCAAATAAAATAGATACGACTTTCTCTATGTTGGACCATTGTTGGCTATTGTATGTTCTGCAATCTTTATTTTTAGCTCGGAATTATATGTATTAATACGTGTCCAAGTAGTTCATTTGTGTCATTTGCACTTGGGATAATTCCATATATACCCAATCTAAACATTTCAACTGCAATTTCCGCAGTCAAGCTCGTAAATAAAATTAAGCGGTAATTATTTTGTGGATTGACAATTACATACACACAAATCTGTTTATGTTTAACAAATCAAAGAAATATGAAAGTCGTTCATCAAAACATACTTGGAGTCGTAGTCTGGTACTTCTTTTGCATTGATACGATCAAATGCACATTCTTAATCAAGCACGGACTATAGCACTACCATAACTGATATTTTGTAAAAGGGCTTTCAACTTACAATATTCACCGGGTATTGAAACCCTTTAGCCAAAGAAAACTTAAAGAAATACCTCAAACAGAATTCTTGTCTTTTGAAAATGTAATGTTACTGCTTTTATCAATATTGTCAAGTACTGCTTAGCTCAGCTGTTGCTAAACATGTTTAGATTTTCAGTGTCACAACTTGCAACTTAAGCATAGTTTCACAACCCACCTTTTATTGATTCTTTATTCTTGGCCCAAACGATATTTTTTACTAACATTTTTCAGCCCACGATCTCAGCAAGACTCATAAATTCATGTACTTTTGTTATGTTATACGATTTAAATTTAGAGCCGAATATAAAAACCTGAAAGAGTGACCACTTAGAAAGGTATTCAGCTGTAACTTTCACTAGTACTTCACACCCTTTCAAATAAAGAAACCTGAAGAACTGATTGCTTAGAAATCATTTGCTATCCTAAAGATGTTAATGACTTTTTATTAAATGCATAGAACTACTTCTCACCTACGTGCTATGAATTTTGTATGCTGGGTCTGGTTTCTTATTAGAGGCACAATCTTCTTCAACAATTTCTCCAAATCTATCTTTTTCTTCAATACTTTTTTATGTTTTTACGCATAAAAATAAACATGTTATAAAAGCTCATGGATACTTTTATGTTCTATTTTAAAAGTGTATATGGACCTATTAGTACGTCGTATATATTTGCTTCTCAAAACTTTAGAGTAATTTAGATGCAAATTATATATGGAGAAACATGTTGATTACTCCACAAGAAAGAAAACATTAGATGTGGTTAGTTAAGGTTACTTTGTTTTATTAATGCAGAAACCAAGAAAAGATAAGATCCCGATTACCATTTCTACTTAATTGTTGAAATAGATGTTCTCGGAAATATTGCATCTTTAGGTAAAATTGTCATTCTTTTTTATTCCCCCCCTTAATCATGTTACACAAGGTTGCAAAAATCGTGAATCGGTAGTCGGGCGGTCGACCCCCTGTAGCTTGTAATCGGTCTAGGCGGGATTAATCGGATTGGCATTTTTGATAAGTTTTCTATATTTTCGGCAAGTTTTAGGTATTTCAGGCAAATTTTAGGTATTACTCGCATGATTTTCTTATAAAAACATCTTGAAATAGATATAAACAACAAGTATAACTTATTAAGCAATTTTACGGTGAATTTTGGATATTTCCAGCAAGGTTTGAAGGTTTCGGGCAAGCTTGACCACTGTTGACCGTCATAAACTAGCGTTGACCACGGTTGACTGAGTTGTTTGACCGATTTACACAAATCGAAAAGGTTGGTGGCCTTGTAACACCTAATCGGCCTTGTAGGCCTTGTTGTGCAATATTGATGTTACAGTTTCATATCATTGTTTCACCAAAACTACACCAGCTTTTTTCATAGAACTTTGGACAGTGAAGTTTTGATTAGAATTTTGAACCTTTGAAATGCAAAGAACTTTAATGGCAGAAAATGAAAAGAGTGACAAAGCCAAGATCTACTCTAGGCTGGGCCAAATTGAAAGATAACATTTAGCCGATAAAGTAACTTGTGATAAAACGATAGAAATTCAATTGCAACAAGTCAGTTTAACAAGTAAGAAGAAAGGAATATTGAGAAAAAACAAGAATATCATAAATACAGAGTAATATTGTTTATAGATTTGCTATAGAAATATTTGAGTGTTTAATTTTATTACGTATTTAGTCTGCTAGAATGTTTAAATCAAATATTCATAGGCCAAATCAACACGTAACAAGAATAATTTAAAGAATGTTAATGGGTAGGTCAAATCATATTTCAATTGCGACATATAAATGGAAGTTGAAGTTAAACAAAGAAAAGTTCTTTTCAATGTTTAAATAACATATTCATAGATTCCTAATTAACATAAAATATTGATTGTGATCCACAAATAGAATGAGGACAAGTGTCAAACAAAGGTTGTTAGGTCTATTATTAAGTTTGTTAATTAGGCATGAATATCAAAACTCAAATTTGAAATATTTAAGCAATATCAAAAGGACACTATCAAATAATCGAAGTGGCATCGAGGTGACTAAAATTGAAAATAAACTTAAGGTATTGTTTTTTAGTAAAAACACTATAATAGGAATTTCGACATTTACTTATGAATGGGTCAAATGGTGTTTTCATTAAGCTACTATTAATGTTCTCTTGTTGTAATTGCAGAATGTTATCAACTACTACAAGACGTCTCAATGGCAACTAAAGAACATATTAAGGACCTTGTAAAGAAAAGGATGATTATGTATCAAGAAGGAGTGTACATCTTACCAAGGGACAAAGCAAAAGGTATGTAGTGTGATGGATTTTGTAGCATTTTTATTAGTTTTTAATGTTCATTAGTTACAAGGAAGGATGCAACATCCACCTCTAGTGGAAATACAAAGCAAGACCTAAACTTGATACTAATTGGTCCTACTTGTAGGTTTTTTTTTTGTATTTCTTTTTTTTTGTGTATATATATATATATATATATATATATATATATATATATATATATATATATATATATATATATTGTATATTGTATATTTTTTTATGTCATTATCTTTGTAATCACATGTTGTATTGTATTGGTTAGCCATACGATACGATCTAAATTAGATTAAGACCGAGAACATTTGAAACATGAAAATCTTCTACGTGGACTGCAGGTGCGGGGAAAACTGAACTCGGAGAGACCTTGAAAAGTGGAGGGGTATATTTTGAGACAAAAACTAAACAATTCACCGTACTGGATGCAAAGGTATTTTATTGTGTTCCTTTATCGGTCTCTAAATCGCTTCCTGATGACATATGCTTTTTAGTGAAAAGAACACTTACATTACATTCATTGTGTTTTCAGGGCGAAGAAGCAAATTTACGAAACCTGGTATCTCGAGCTGATATTGGTGTACTTGTAAAAAAATTTTGCATCTTAACAATCTTGTTTTCTAGTGTAAAATAGATTATCATTAAAATGACATTATTTCAGGTTATATCGGGCAAAAGGGATGATGAGGATATGATAGGTGGACAAACATGTCAGCATGTCCGAATTACCAAAGCTTTTGGGGTTGAGTTAGTAGTTCTTGTCAATATAATTACACTAAATATATAAATTACATTATAAAAATAATCCCTCAGTGTAAACGTGCTTGCTCCCATAAGCTCACGTATTTCCAGATGTATAATTACCGATTATGACTTGAGCATTATTGACAACAACTACTAACTCAACCCCAAAAGCTCTAGCAATTCGGACATGCTCACATGTTTGTCCACCTATGATGTCCTCATCTTCCCGTATGCCCGATATAACATGAATAATGTCATTTTTAAGGATAATCTGTTTTACACTAGAAAACAAGAGTGTTAAGATGCATAATTTTCTTCCCATTACACCAATATCAGCTCGAGAGACCAGGTTTGGCAAATCTACTTCTTCGCCCTGAAAACACAACGAATGTAATGTAAGGGTTTTTTAAACTAAAAATCATATGTCATGAGGAAGAGGACCGATAAAGGAACACAATAATATACCTTTGCATCCAGTATGGTGAATCGTTTAGTTTTTGTCTCAAAATATACCCATTTACCTTTCAAGGTCTCTCCGAGTTTAGTTTTCCCCACACCTGCAGACCATATAGATGATTTCCATGTTTCAAATGTTCTTGGTCTTAATCTAATTTGGAATGTATCATATGGCTAACCAATATAATACAACATGTGATTACAAAGATAATGACATAAAAAAATATACAAGTATATATATATATATATATATATATATATATATATATATATATATATATATATATATATATATATATATATATATATATATATATACAAAAAAAGAAAAAGAAATAAAAAAAACCTACGAGTAGGACCAATTAGTATTAAGTTTAGGTCTCGCTTCGTATTTCCACTAGAAGTGGATGCTGCATCCTCCCATTAACTAATGAACATTAGAAACTGTCAGAAATGCTACAAAATCCATCACACTACATACCTTTTGCCTTGTCCCTTGGTAAGTTGTACACTCCTTCTTGATGCACAATATTCCCTTTCTTTACAAGGTCCCATAATATGTTCTTTAGTTGCCATTGAGGCGTCTTGTAGTCGTTGATAACATTCTGCAATTACAACGAGAGAACATTAATATTAGCTTAATCAGAACCCCATTTGACCCATTCATAAGTAAATGGTTTGAAACTGCTATTATAGTGAATACTTTAAGTTTATTTTTAGTTTTAGTCACCTCCATGCCTCTTCGATTATTTGATAGTTTGCTTTTGATATTGCTCAGCAAAATAATATTTCAAATTTGAGTTTTGATATTCATGCCTAATTAACAAACTTAATAATAGACGTAACTATCTTTGTATGACACTTGTCCTCATTCTATTTTTGGATCACAATCAATATTTTATGTTAATTAGGAATCTACGAAGTATGTTACTTAAACCGTAAAATGAACTTTTCTTTGTTTAACTTCAACTTGGATTTATATGTCGTAATTGAAATATGATTTGACCCATCCATTAACAATCTAAATTATTCTTGTTACATGTTGATTTGGCCTATGAATCTTTGATTTAAACATTCTTACCAGATTAAATATACGCAATAAACTTAAACATTCAAATATTTCCATGGCAAATCTGTAACAATATTACTCCGCAGTTATGATATTCTTGTTTTTTACTCAACATTCCTTTCTTCTTACTTGTTATACTGCTTCACTGCAATTGGATTTATATCATTTTATCGCAAGTCACTTTATCGGCTAAATGTTATTTTTCTATCTGGCCCACCCACACAGTAGATCTTGGCTTTGTCACTCTTTTCATTTTCTATCGTTAAAGTTCTTTGCATTTCAAAGGTTCAAAATTCTAATCAACACTTCACTGTCCAAAGTTCTATGAAAAAAAGCTGATATAGTTTTGGTGAAACAATGATATGAAACTGTAACATGATTAAGGGGGGAAATAAAAAAGAATGACAATTTTAACTGAAGATGTAATATTTTCGAGAACATTTATTTCAATAATGAAGTAGAAATGCTAATCACGATCTAATCTTTTCTTGGTTTTTGTAATGATAAAACAAAGTAACTAACCACACCTAATGTTTTCTTGTTTGTGGAGTAATCAACATGTTTCTCCATATATTTGCGCCTAAAGTTTTGAAAAGCAAGAATCTACATATTTTTTACGTACCGATAGGTCCATACATACTTTTAAAATGAAACATAAAAGTATCCATGAGCTTTTATAACTCAACAACATGCTCATATAAAGATAAAACATAAAACAAAACATGTACTACCTTGGAGATGGTGGCGGTTGACGTCAATGGAGGCTGCATGGTGAAGGATGGTGGCTGTGGGGTGAGACGCCTGTGGTCATTGAAGTAGTTGGTGGTGGAAGAAGCTAAGAGTTGGTATGGAGTATGGACTAATGTTTTCTATCTAATGTCTATTATATATACGAGTATAAGATTAAAAACACAGTAGCAATAATGATAGGTTTCGTATAGTTAATTCATGCATATGCATAAGTTGGTTGAATAGTGTCAATGCCATTTAATATGATCATAAATACGCAAACATGTTTAAGATGGCAATTACTTCAATGGCCTTTATACTTGGTCAGAATCTCCTCTTTCCTTGTTTATAAAAAGTGCTAAATACACTAGAAAAAGGTTTCAAATAATCTTTTATATATGTGTAACATTCTGGCATTAGACTTGGTGTAATAAGGTGACTAAAAAAAAACATTTTAAATAAAAAAGCACACATACAAGCATGCATACAAGTTGGTCGTCTGGCCGACTCACATCTCAATTTTGATGATACATCCAACATGGGGACCCAAATGGTGTACTAAGGGGGGCTAGTCTCTTGGGTGCCACACGGGATGGGGACTCGTCGAGTTTGCCTAGCCTTATAGATATCAACTTGAATAAGGTTTCTCAGCATTAAAGCTCTTTTATATGCATGTGTAATATCCTGGCAAAACTGATTGGCACACAACACATGTTAAATGTTATCCTCGGTATAATGTTGTCCTTTTGTTTGGATTAGACTTTAACATATGTCTTTCGGTCTTTCAAACAGGTTAGACATTCTTTAAATATTGCAAATTCGACATTGCTGCGTATAAGATTTATAATTACTCAATAAAAGGAATAGAACTTAACTTGTTTAGCCAATAAATGGTTCTATGGTGTTTATTAAACATGTATATTTTTATGCGTAAAAACATAAAAAATATTGAAGAAAAAGATAGATTTGGAGAAATTGTTGAAGACGACTATGTGCCTCTAATAAGAAACCATACCCAGCGTACAAAATTCATAGTACGTAGGTGAGAAATAGTTCTATGCATTTAATAAAAAATCAAATACGTACTATTAACATCTTTAGGATAGCAAATTTAGTGGCTTTCTAAGTAATCAGTTCTTCAGGTTTCTTTATTTTGAAAGGGTGTGAAATAGTGAAAGTTGCAGCTAGATACCTTTCTAAGTGGTCACTTTTTGGCTTTTTATATTTGGCTCTAAATTTAAATTATCGTATAACATAACAAAAGCATATGAATTTATGAGTCTTATTGAGATTGTGGGCTGAAAAATGTTAGTAAAAAATATCTTTGGGCCAAAAATAAACAATCGATAAAAGGCGGGTTGTAATACTAGGCTTAAGTTGTGATTTGTGACACTGAAAATCTAAACATGTTTGGCAACAGCTGAGCTAAGCAGTACTTATTGATAAAAGCAGTAACATTACATTTTCAAAAGACAAGAATGTGCATATAAAAATATAATGGTTTTTTTTTTACCTTTTTTAT
This sequence comes from Artemisia argyi, assembly GCA_030686995.1. Taxonomy (NCBI): domain Eukaryota; kingdom Viridiplantae; phylum Streptophyta; class Magnoliopsida; order Asterales; family Asteraceae; genus Artemisia; species Artemisia argyi. Next base: position 26,897,120 of record CM060688.1, on the reverse strand, counting down.
GTACTCCTTATAGTACGTGTTTGAGGTATTTCGTTAAGTTTTTTTGGCTAAAGGGTTTCAATACCCGGTGAGGTGAATAGAGGTATTTCTGTAAGTTGAAAGCCCTTGCACTAAATATCAGTTATGGTAGTGCTATAGTCCGTGCTTGATTAAGAATGTGCATTTGATCGTATAAATGCAATAGAAGTACCAGACTACGACTCCAAGTATGTTTTGATGAACGACTTTCATATTTCTTTGATTTGTTAAACATAAACAGAATTGTGTATGTAATTGTCAATCCACAAAATAATTACCGCTTAATTTTATTTACGAGCATGACTGCCGAAATTGCTGTTGAAAGATGAATGTGATAATGATGTGCAAATGACACAAATGAACACAGTTTGACACATCTATACTATCTATGGCTTAGAATCGAACTCGAGATCACGGGATTGCACACAATACGTATGAAGAGAAAAAGTAATAATTAGTTATAACATGTTATAATTAATTATTAAACACAAAATAAATAATAATAATTAGTATTATTGATTAATGACTAATTATTTATTAAACGAAGATTAGGAAAGTAATACTAGACAAAACATGGAAACAAGAGAAGGTTCCAGATACCCCTTTGGGGTTCTATGGCCGATCGGCATAAGGGGGGGTACCACCTCCTTATGTGCCTTGAGCTCCAAGTTTTGTGTAGTATATAAGCAAACCCAAGATGTAGGTTTTTCTCATAACTTGTACACACACATCTTGGTGTTTTCTCTCCCTTTTCTTTCCTTGATCGATTTCATCAAAACCAAACCCTAAGGGTTTCGATTTTTATGATCTAAAACAAGTCTTGTGTTTATTACTTGCAAATACTTTTTCTTGAATTAGTACGTGTGTACAAGAACGTGAATCAAACACACTATTGTTTGATTCTTGGATTGAATTACAAAAAGGTAAGGGGTAATTCTTATAATCCTTATAAACCCTAATTAGGGTTCTTGGTTCCGGAAGATTGCATTGATTCTTGTTCGGGCTAGAATCATAACGGTACGTTTACTATTTATATTTGATTAATTAATTACATGTTATATGATCTTGTTATAATTGCTTCCGCTTATGCTCACTTTGATGTTCTTGGTTTATTAATATGAATGTCATGATACAATAATTCCAACATTTGACACATCTATACTATCTATGGCTTAGAATGGGTTAGTATATCTTTTTCTGTAAAAAAAGACATGGGATCATATGGCTTAGAATGGGTTAGTATATCTTTTGCTATAAAAAAACATAGGATCAAATGGGTTAAAGTGATTGGTCTTAAAGCTTTTCTATAACACTTTGTAATGTATCTCCATGATATACTTAGTAGTTAGAACATAACATTGTCTATTTTTGTTACAGGTGAATGCTATTATATCTCATATCATTATTAAGCCTGAAGTAGACAAGAAGAAAAAGCTTTCAAACACAAGTCACTATGGTTTGGTTCTTGCATATGATCGATGACTCCTAATCTACTCTTTTAACCACCTGCATGTGCTATGTGGTATTTATTTAATTTTGGCTTACGCAATCGATTTATCGATGTATGTGGCTCTTTTTCCAAGAAGAAGAGAGCCCTAATTGAATTAATACGTAATACACCTAGATTTGATTATTAATAGGACTTTTGAATAAGATTTGCATGTGGCTACATGTTTTATACATATTTAATTGTTATGATTATGTATATTTGTTTATTTAGTTGTTTTATTTTTTTATTGTACATTACTTGGTTTTGTTTATTTATTGTGTTAGACATATTTATAAACGAAAAGGGTAATTTTTGAATAGAAAAATAATACGGACTAAATAATGGCGAAATTGTTTTGGTTTTTAAGAGTTTAAATCTCAAAGAATTGGTTGATTGATGTTTTTGTACGTAATGGTTAAATAGGCTCGACCGAAGTTTACACACTATAAGATGGGTATAAGGATGGCAACGCATTAAATTGTGACCTTAGAGAGACAACATTCTGTCTTAACGCTCGTTTGTGTGTAAATTAGACTTACCGAACAACCATTACATGTACATTGTCATCTTAAGGGTGAATAATCCACAATTCCACAATGATTATCCGAAACACTAAGCTTTCGGGCTTATGCAAAAGTACGATATAGTGAACGATAATTGATGGTTATTCTTTAATTGGTCAACCCGATACCTCAATCAAAACCTTGTTATTTTACTCTTAGCTAATTGGTAATAAAAATGTTTTGTAAAACTAATGTTATGAAGTTGTATGCATGCTTCTTCATACATTATTTTGATCACATCAAAATATTAATACCCTTATAAAATTAAGTCGAATGTCATCTAATTAAGAACACTTGAAGTTGTAATTTACGTCATGTGAGAACTTGGCGAGATTGTAATGGAGAGGTAAATTTCATAAATTCATTGCTAGAAGATCAACTGATGTGATGGATTTGTGAGTTTGCAGTTTTTAAGTTAGACGACTTAAATTGAGTAGGAAGTGAGAGCTTGGACTCAAGGCATTAAGATGGGGATGAAACATGCTTACAATACAAAAGTTTTGTGATTATAAATCCCATAAATCTAGGAATTGCAATATGATATTGGAAATTATTGTACGACAATTACCTTATTGAATACTATCATTACTAGCAGATCAATTGATGTAATGGTACTATGTCAATTAGGATCCTAGCTTTAAGAAAATACTATGGTTTATATGAATATTTACCAATGGGTATTTTATTTTCTTAAAAATCTAATTATCGAAAATACTGAAATTGAATTTTGTAATTCGTTTTAATGTATTAATGCAACGTTCAAATCGTAAACGCACTTTGGACTTTGGTAAATTGATCTAGTTCTGTTTTCAAACAAATGTTTGATTAAGAAATATTTACTTGAAAGACAAAAGAAGTCTCCTTTCTATGATGGAAGAGTGAGACACAATCCTATTCCTTTTCATGAATGAGAAAAAAAAATAGGAATATTAGATATGTCTAAATTCTAATATAACTCATAGCAAAATTTTTAATAGTTAAGAAAATTGAGAATATTTTTCATAGGGATTTTGTCATCCTCATTCGGTGATCAAATTCATAGTAACAAATATGATATTTGGTTAACAGAAAATTATGTATGACATTTTATGAGTTATTATAATTAGAAGCTAAACTAATTACTGCAAAATGTTTAAAAACAAACTAGTTGTTTTGAATATTTTAAAGGTGCTACATACATTGTAGGATGGTAGACCTATTAAGCAAGAAATTGCATGCTCAATTTTCAAGTTAATAGCATTTGGTGGATAGTCCATCATTTACGTAGTAAAATACACTTTTAGTACATAAGTAATTGTTACGTATGGACATTCAAAGGTGTAGGAAAGTTAAAAGCACACTATTTGCTTTCACTGGAAAGGAAACATTTACAATATTGTCAAATTCAGTGGGAGTATTGTGTACTTATTACTGAATAAGAAATTATTGTAATGATCTTTAATTAGTAGGAGTTACAAGCTTTGATATCTTGGTAGCTAAAGATAATTACTTTCCAAGTGTAGACACTCATACTTTTAAGGATAAGTCTTGTACGTTTCCTTACTAGACATTGTTGTTTTACATATACTTGACACAATCATATTGAACACATAAACAAATGCATGGCATGTTGTTTATCAACTATATGAGGTTGTTCCATGCACAAGTGGGAGAAATGTTATCTTTATTGTGTGCAAGAAACAACTCATAAAGATATGATTCAATGGATTCTCTTGACTACAAGGTAAGAGAATCCTATTCTAATATTAATTCAAGAAACACTTGGTGTTACAATTTATGTTATGCGAGAGCTTAGCTAGATTGCAACAACAAGGTGAATTTCATATTTCATTACTAGCAGATCAACTGATGTAATTGAACTATGAGAATTTGCAGTTTCTAAATTAGAATAATGTTCTGATATGAATTATACTAGGCTAATTCAAGAAACACTTGGTGTTACAATTTATGTTATGTGAGAGCTTAACTAGATTGCAACAACAAGGTGAATTTCATATTTTCATTACTAGCAGATCAACTGATGTAATTGAACTATGAGAATTTGCAGTTTCTAAATTAGATACCTATTAGAACATGTGTCAATATGATAACAAGACTACTTTTATATATAGATTTATGAATTCATGGAATGACATAAATTAATTAAGTAATCTAATGCTACTTCAATCTGAATATTTATGTGTTCTTGAAATGACATAAATAAATGAAGAAATAATGTTATTTACATTATTGTGAAGTAATATATTAACTTGAAATTACTATTGAAGCCAAAAGATGGTGTTCATAATTACTTTAGTTAAACATGTTTATGTTTCATTGTAAAGATATAAACATAAAGTCTTTTAATTGTTACAAGACTTATAATAAAGTAAGACGTTATCTTGTTGTGTTTTTTAATTAAGACATATACATGAAGTTATTAAATTGTTAAATGACTTATAACGTATAGTGGGATTATAACAGTTTATGTTTTCTTGTAAAGACATGGACATGAAGTAACTTTGTAAAAAGTACTTGTGTTATAAGGCATGTAATAGGCTTGAAAATTATTATACCATTAAAATGAATTAGTTGGTAAATAGACAAGTCAAAAGGAATATGGTTATCTTTAATATTGTTAGATTGTCTTACAATATTAATACTAATGAAATATCAAATGTTTATGGTATGTTCAGTTAGGAAAATCAAACTCTTGTTATATTGTTTGATTAAAGATAACTATGACTTCTTTTCTTCCAAAAGTTTTCAAGGATAGAATGTTGAGTATGACTTGGACATATTTAATAAAACTCCAACATAGAAGATTAATAAGACATTATCATATGATGGAATGTGATGAATGTGATGAATCACATTAAGTCTTAAATTGAAGTTCTAAATTTGTTTAACTGCTTATGAAGAGGTTATTAACAAAATTAAGTTAGGAACTGTTAATATGTATTTGTAATATCCCAAAAGAGAATATTGTATTATTGCTTAATTTGCTAAGTATTTAAAGATAGTCTTTAAATTGCTAAAAGCAAGTGGGAGTGTTGATCTTTAAAAGATAAAATTACAAGATACATAATCTTCTAAAATACACTAATAAATATCATGATGAAGTTTGACATTTAAATGTTAAATCTCAAGATGATAAAGTTTGATATTTAAATGTTAAATCTCAAGATAATGGAATTATCATTCATAGAATAGCAATATATCTCAGATATTTGATTAATATGCTGAGGACTATGATTTACAGGATTATTATAAACCTAATAATCATTATGATACATTACCAAATATGAAGTTGGGTAAAGTATACATGATATGAATGATTAAGATGCTGTCCATAAAGATAATCAATTTTTGAAATTAGATTTATCTTAATAGTTAGACTAGAAAATTAAAATGAGTTTCTTCAAAGATTAGGTAACTCTTTAGGTTTAAATCTTTGTATAGAAATCATATAGACAATATTGTGCACATATTTAATGCATGTCTTATGACAAGATTATTAATCACACTTAAGCAATTAACTGTGATTGAATATTCTTTTCTAAACACATTAAATACATAAAGATTATGATTGTCATATTTATGAAATTGACAATAGAATATCAAAACTCTTTCTTGAGTGATTACTTGAGCGAGGACGATAACACTACTACAAAAAAGGCTATGAAGACCCCCTAATAGAGACTGGTTTTATAAAAAATAGTCTTCATAGTAAAGGAAAAGCAGAAATGGAAGAAACAAAGATCACTTTTGTAGAGAAAACGGTGCCTATCATCCAAAACACATAAAAACCTGTTCTTTTAAGAAAAACCACACTCTTAAGATAATCAAATACATTCTGTAAAATTTGATAATTCCTTTATATTTTTGTTTGTCCCGCCCAAGTGTTTCACAAAAAACTTTCATTCTCCCTCCATTTCTAATTTTCCAATATCCCCTGTATTCCCCCAATCTCATTATTCACTTATACTTGTCATCTCATTTTATTCCTACCCCATCTATTGTCCATCGCCAACCACAAACCATTCAAATTCAACTATGGCTCCCCATCATCGCAAGTCACGGACCACAATTCCAAGTCATTCACCACCAATTTCAAGTCTACTAGTCTACAATCAGGTATTTTAATGTCTTATATCTTCAGTTCCATAACTAATTTGATATGTACATGGGTCAATTTATTGTTTTGGTGATTTTCGAATTTAGGGTTTATGTGAACCCGAATCTCTATAACCTTATAACATTAGATCTGCTACAATTGATGCTTATTACATGTATATTTTGGGTATTAATTTATCATTACATGCTTAATTTGCAATATTATATGTTTTGTTATAGGACTTGTGATAACTTGTTTGTTTATGTTAAAAAAGTAAATAGTTTGCATCTCAAGAATCGGGTTTCTTATGATATATTACTTGGTTTGTTACATAGGCTTAGTGGAACAGAGCCAAGTATGAAGAACTGGAAGTTTGCTAGGATGATGAAACAATCCGAATTGTAGTTTACAGAAGATCAATTGTTGAAAATTGTGGATGGACTAGGGGAAAAAGGCCAATGGAGGCATGCCTTTTCTGTTGTGAAGTGGGTTTACAACTCTAAAGAGCATAAGCGCTTTAAGAGAAGGTGAAGTTTTCTTCTTTATAGATTTCGATCATCACCACTTTTATGTAAACATTTATAACTGATTATCTCGTCTTCAGTTTAGATGTACATCCAAACACGTCTTTGGTTTTCATGGAACGTGTCGTATGCAGTCTTTAAATATTTATGTGTTTTTTATCTACTTATAGGTTTGTGTACACGAAACTCCTGTCAGTTTTGGGAAAAGCAAGAAGACCCCACGAAGCACTACAAGTCTTTAATATGATGCGAGTAATTATAAAAACCCATTTTTAAGTTATATACAAAAGTTTTAGTTTAATCTCAGTGGATAAAATCTCACTTCAAACTAATGTAGGCTGATTTTCACATCTACCCTGATATGGCTGCATACCATTGCATTGCAATTGCGCTTGGTTAATCTGGTCTTCTAAAAGAACTGGTGAACATAATTGATTGCATGAAGCAAGAACCTTCAAAGATTATCAAGAAAGCTTGACGAAAAAACTGGAATCCAGTTCTCCAGACTTGGTCGTATATAATGCTGTAAGAAAAACATGTAACAAGATCTATACTAAGAATTGAAGCACTTTTTATCTCTTATATGGATAAGAGTTATATTGTGAATTCTCGACAGGTGTTGAATGCTTGTACATTGTCAGGAGAGTGGAAGGGAGTGTCATGAGTGTTTGATGAGTTAAGAAAAAGTGGTTTGCAGCCTAGTGGAGCAACTTATGGACTTGCAATGGAGGTACTAGCAAGATTAGATCAACTTTAGGTCAATCATTTTTGCTGTATAATAAAAAGTGTCTTTTTTTTATTCGTTGTTGATAGGTAATGATGGCCTCTGGGAAGTATGAGCTTGTGCATGAGTACTTCGAGAAGATGAAGAGGAGTGGGAATGCTCCAAAAGCACTTACTTATAAAGGTACTTGAGCTTCCCGTTTAAATGTGTCAGACTATATGCTTGTTAATGAAATATAATTTAAGTATTTTTGTTTTGGTGATTGGCTAGTTCTTGTGAAGGCCTTCTCAAAAGAAGGTAAAGTTGATGAAGCAGTTGAAGCAGTCAGGGATATGGAACGGAAGGGTGTTGTTGGTGCTGCTTCTGTATACTATGAGCTAGCATTTTGTCTTTGCTTTAATGGGATGTGGGAAGAAGCTATTTTGGAGGTAACTTTTTTTTGCAACTCAAAGAGTAGTAATTAAATTTATAGTTAAGTAAAGCTACAGATAGTGAGATAAGCATATGTTTATCTCCATAATCAGTTTTCTTTCATCAACCTTTTGACCTATTTTTCCATATATGATTATTAATTATGACCATTTTAATAATCAGTAAATCTTAATTATATTCAGTTGATCAAATTTAGGGATAATAAGGTAACATTGGATTTATCTCGATAAGATGATAGATGACTCCAAATGTAGATTAAGAAGATGAGAAGACTTCTATTAACTAGACCTTTGGTGGTTACCTTTACGGGGATGATTTTGTCTTCCATGGATAGAGGGCATATTGGTAATTGTATACGGATCTTTGATATCAGCTAGGAGTATTGTTCTCTTGACATTGGCATTATAAACGCCATGCTGAAAGTTTACGGGCGGAACGATATGTTTTTGAAGCCAAGGGGCTATTCGAGGATACAAAGAAATCTAATGGTCATAATGTTACCTTAGGTCGTGATGGTCCTTTTGTTAGCCCAGATGTACACTTATGGTGAAATGCTTTGAGTATCTGCAAGCGCCCATCAATGGAAATATTTCGATTATATTTATAAAGAAATGGTCCTTTCTGGGTATCAACTTGATCAAAATAAACACTCATTTTTGCTTGTTGAAGCATCTCGGGCTGGAAAGGTACATGGCTTCTAGTCTTTTTTCTGTTAACTTATAAGATTAACTTCTGTAGTCAAACTTACTAAAAATTGAACTTGTGTTTATGTTTATGTGTTTGTTCATGAATGTAGAGAGTCTCACAACACTGTATGGGGCATTTGTTATTTTTGTATGTTTTGTGACTGTCTTTATATATGGGTAATGTCCGGCTATACAAATATCAATTTTAACTAAAGCTTGTTTTTAAACAGGTTGAAATATGGCTTTTTTGTGACTGAGATACTATTCATGAAGTTCGCACACTTGGATTTTCTCAGTGAAAACTACCCTAAAAGAGGAGCTCGTACGCACAGTACAAGTGCTAAAACTTGAAAAGGAAGATAGAGACATAACTGGTATTGGAGAGAAGCAGCCTTGAAAATAGATTATATTTCTTAAGCTAATGAACTTGTGTTAGTTTCTCATTTTGTTTATGTAGAAATAATTGTGATGATAGAAAACATAGTTGTAGTTGGTCATATGCGCTTCAGTTAGAAAACTACACTTTAAGTTATTTGTAGATTATGGAATTAAGAAAATTGGGAATTTCAAAAATTTAAAACATTTTTTTTTGAAAAAGAAATTCGCACCAAGACTGGTTATGACATATAAACTAGTCTCTTTATTCTACAATAGAGACATGCTTGTGCTGAAAAACCGGTTTAGATGCTTTTATTAGAAACTGGTTGTGGAACCGGTTTCTATGTGTTTTGCTTATAGAGATACCCCCTCACAGAGAGTGGTACTAAAACCAGTCTTTATTGGCCATTCTAACTAGTCTCTATGAACCTTTGTGTAGTAGTGTAAGTAATCAAAAGGAGTTTATGAATTCTAATAAATCTTTGGAAGTGTATAAAGTGCAATAATCCATGGATGGATAAATGCATGCATCTAGAAGATTACTCTTATGTTTAATTATTAAATTCATGTTTTGATTTATAATTGAAATAAGATAATTTCTAAGTATTCCTAAAAGCTAGTGGGAGTATTATGTTTAATTTCTTAAATCATATATGTTGTAGAACATATGAAAAGTAACATTCCAAATAAGTAAATGTTAAGTCTTAGAATGGAATGAAACTTTACATGTAAGATTTAGGAAATAAGACATACAACCTTGGAATAAATGTTTATTGTTGAAACATGTGCGGTAAATGAATCTAATATAACATGATATATTATTTAGAAAGTCTAAATGGATATGAATGACATGAATAAAATGACTCAAAGATCTTTCATGAACATCATGTTTTGTTTTATCATGCTTGATTACAAGATGATTTGGCAATATTAATATCTAATTAAAAAGTTATTAGATAACTTGTGTAATATTCTAAATGAATACGTTTGATTATAGAATCACATCCTAAATCTGGAATAGCTTCCAAATTCTATAGATGAACAATTTTAAATTGTTGTGAAAATTGTCATAGCCAACTAACTTGAAAGTTTGAAGGGCATCAAACATTACACAATAGATATTATGGTTTACAGGAAGTTTTAATAACATATTGTTGTTGCATACAATGATGTTATTGAAATTGAGATGACACTCAATACTAGTTATGGTAAGTATTTCGTTCTTTGCTATATGTACTAGTTGTACTTACTAAAAGTATAAGTTGCATTATACATTAAGAGAATAAGAATAATTTAAACTTTAAAATGTTTAGAAGTTTAATTATCATAAATTGGTGGTTAAGGATGTCTCACATTTTTATGAAATATGACATTATCAAAATAGTTGACTATGCACATATAAGAATTTCAATAGTTGAATTCTTGAAATAAGTATTCTTAAAATTCCGATAGATCAAAGTTGGATGATATATGTTTTGTCAACAAGTATGAATGTCATTGCTTGAGACATAATTCATCAACAAGAGTTATCATGCATTGATCTATTTAGTATTTGGATAAGGGATGTTAAACAATTATTATAATAAATTTAAATACATGGTATGTTTAATTTATAATAAATTGTATCCTATATTTGTATGTTTAATCCATGAATAAATGTTATTCTAAATTGTCCGTTGTCAGTTAATAATATGAGAATATTATTAAATTAAGACAAATCTGAAGGTTGGTATAATATACTTAAAATATATTGATGCGTAGTCATGCCATTTCAGATGATATTCGATGATACTGAATATAAGACTTATCCCAACTACATGATGTTACTTTATGGATTTAGTTATTAAGTAAATCATGAGAAGTTATCCTCAGACTTGAGATGCAAGATAAGTGTCATGAATGTAGTACATTTTTGTGGAACAACTTAACGCTATACGTAACTGGTAGTCATAAGGGTTGTTTTCGGAAGTGTTACAAAGTTTGTGGGTTTTGCTTGTAGTCAAGACAGAATTTGTTCCTTCAAATTTATTTTTGGACTTTAATACTGCTGGGCCCCTCGTAGGGTTGGTAAAATGCATGTGCGGCCGCACCCAAAATCTCCCCTGAATATGTTCAGAAGATTTGGTAATCTTGATCAATCATTAACAACGAGAAACAGAATGGTTAATTAAGGAATGACTTTAATCTATATCCTTATTAACATGGTATTAGAAACAAAAGGATAATAATAATGAGAAATCATTAAAAGGTTTTCCAGGAGCCTTACTTGAGATCGTACTAGAGGCATCGGCGTGTTGCAAGACGCTAACCGATGTGATTACACTATTAAAATATGTTCAAGTGGGAGCTATTAGATTATGGACATTATTTTAGTAATCGTATGTTAGGATCGAACTCGAGATCACGGGATTGCACAAAATACGTATGAAGAGAAAAAGTAATAATTAGTTATAAAATGTTATAATTAATTATTAAACACAAAATAAATAATAATAATTAGTATTATTGATTAATGACTAATTATTTATTAAACGAAGATTAGGAAAGTAATACTAGACAAAACATGGAAACAAGAGAAGGTTCCGGATACCCCTTTGGGGTTCTATGGCCGATCGGCAGAAGGGGGTACCACCTCCTTATGTGCCTTGAGCTCCAAGTTTTGTGTAGTATATAAGCAAACCCAAGATGTAGGTTTTTCTCATAACTTGTACACACACATCTTGGTGTTTTCTCTCCCTTTTCTTTCCTTGATCGATTTCATCAAAACCAAACCCTAAGGGTTTCGATTTTTATGATCTAAAACAAGTCTTGTGTTTATTACTTGCAAATACTTTTTCTTGAATTAGTACGTGTGTACAAGAACGTGAATCAAACACACTATTGTTTGATTCTTGGATTGAATTACAAAAAGGTAAGGGGTAATTCTTATAATCCTTATAAACCCTAATTAGGGTTCTTGGTTCCGGAAGATTGCATTGATTCTTGTTCGGGCTAGAATCATAACGGTACGATTACTATTTATATTTGATTAATTAATTACATGTTATATGATCTTGTTATAATTGCTTCCGCTTATGCTCACTTTGATGTTCTTGGTTTATTAATATGAATGTCATGATACAATAATTCCAACATTTGACACATCTATACTATCTATGGCTTAGAATGGGTTAGTATATCTTTTTCTGTAAAAAAAGACATGGGATCATATGGCTTAGAATGGGTTAGTATATCTTTTGCTATAAAAAAACATATGATCAAATGGGTTAAAGTGATTGGTCTTAAAGCTTTTCTATAACACTTTGTAATGTATCTCCATGATATACTTAGTAGTTAGAACATAACATTGTCTATTTTTGTTACAGGTGAATGCTATTATATCTCATATCATTATTAAGCCTGAAGTAGACAAGAAGAAAAAGCTTTCAAACACAAGTCACTATGGTTTGGTTCTTGCATATGATCGATGACTCCTGATCTACTCTTTTAACCACGTGTAAAGGGTATGATCAGGTACTTTGATTTGATAGTCTTTGGTCCATGAGTATCTCATTATAGGAATATCATGAACTTTGAGATGATATAATTACTAATAATAAACCATAATCGATTATTGAATGTTTGTCCTTAAACACAGCCAACAAGCATGTCGATATATAAAAATACCACTTCAAATTGTCTAAAAACGACAGTACACATTCCTCAATAGCTAACAAATAATGAAATAACAAACACAAACTTCAGCGTATCATCATTTTCCTCTGTTATAGTGTTGGTTACATGCCAACAGTCCACTCGATGAAAAAAAAGTTCAACACATTACAGCAAAGAAAGTGACAAGCTTTGAACAAAATAGATGTAGTTAGTTGTGTTCTAATATGTCTAATGGTCCTCGTGTGATTTGTTGGGAAATGCGTCTTACTTTGTTCTCGTGCAACTTAATTTGCTATAACCGAAAACCATTTTTTCAACCTTTTGATCTTATTTGGATTTTGCTTGAGTTATATACTTTTTTTATTTTTTATTTTATTTTTTTATTTCTTTTTTGAATTTAAATAATCTAGTTAGTCTGTTATTTGGTCTGAAATCATCAAAATTAAACCTAATTCTAAAACCAAATTTCGTATTCAACCCATATATTTGGTCCAAAATATAGATAGAACCGGATCGGATGCTATTTTTCGGGGGATTTACATACATACCATGCACACATCAATATTTACATATTTCTCCAAACACAATTTTTTAATGCATGATGTGCAAGACTATTAAAGCAAGACTTGGGGAAATATCTAAATAATGATGTATATATAAGGATGTATGTAAATGCTTCTTTTTATTTAAAACCACTTAATCAAATTCTCTGTATATAAAAAAGGAAGATTGACAAGTTAGTTATATACAATAGAAAAATTAATAAGTTCTTTTAAAAAATGAAAAATCACCTTTGTTTTCGACTAGGTTTGAAAACATTTTTTATTACAACAGATGCATGGCAATGCTTGTTGGTAGAGTAAATTCTCAAAAAGTGCCAAAAACTTGAGGATTTTCTTAAAAGAAGTAAAAAATAACATGTTTTCCCAAAAGAGTTATGTGCGAATGTGCGAACGTTCGATTCCAATAATATTTTGAAAAGTAAGATTTTATTCTCACCTTTTAAGATATTTTGTTCTTTCCCAATAAAGGTGTCACATGGGGTAGCCGTCGTTCGCACATTCACACATTCTCAGTTCGCACATTTGTTTATAAAAGTCAAACGACACGTGGGGAACAATTGATAGTGATTGTACTTTCAAATGATTGGTATAGTATTATTTGTCTGGACACGTGTCAAAATATTAGTGAAATCACACGTTCGCACATGACTCTTTTAAAAAAACATGTTATTTTTGGCTTCTTTTAGGAAAAAAAAATTCCCAAAAACTTCTTGATCCACGAACATTTTTTCTCGGATCTCTATGTTTTCTTGAATCCATTTTATGTAGGCCGACGACTATTTTTTTTTTTTTTTTTTTTTTTTTTTATTTATTTTTATCAATGGATGGTTTTTTTTGTTTGTACTCATTTCAAATTTGGACATGTGCAAAGGGATTGATTACCCCGTAGTGGGTAATCAACCATTATAGGGTAAATTGAGGGGTAAAGGATTGATTACTCACCCCACTCATTCCTTTGCATTCCCTTTCCCTTTTCCTTTCCCCACTTTGAACCAAGCGGACCCTTACTGATATCCACGTATTAAAAACGACAGGTTATCTCGGTTTTACTGAAAAACGTCACCACACACGTACTGAAAAACAATAAATAAATTTAAAAATAATAAATAAATAAATAAAGCTAGCTTCAAAGAGCACAACATTTCTGTTTTTTATTCTCCATGCATGCCCATTAGTTGCCCTATATTTTTTGCCCTATAGTTGCCCTATATATAAGAATCGGTTCCGAGTCAGCTGTTTAACAATGAATACATAAGAATCGGTTCCGAGTCAACTCGACTCGCGAGTTAACTAGGACGAGTCACGCGACTCGGAGCGAGTCACGGCGCGTCACATGATAAAAACTTAGATCCGGTTAGGGTTTTGATGAAAATGAAGAAAATATGGAGAGTGGTGGAATGACGTGGTGTTGGTGGTGACAGCGTGAGTGCGTTGGTGATCACGTTTCATTTTTTTTACCCGGCGTGCTTATCACTTGTGTTGGTGGCACGTACTTGGCAAAGATGGAAGATGGTGATGATTAGGAGTGGTGGTGATGGGTGTACGCGGCAGTGGAGCAAGATTGAGTGGAGGTGGTGATTAGATCTAGGTGATGGAGGTATTTTGTGGCGCGTGGTGTAGATGAAAAGAAAGAGGAGGTCGCGTGGAGGTGTTCGGTGGTGGCAGTGTGTTTAGGGGGACGGCGGTGTGCCGGATTTTGGCCGGTAAAAGGGACGGTGGTGGTGGGTTTTGGTGTGGCAGTCGGCTAGAGAGAAAAGAGGAGAGGGAGAGTGGTTGAAGATGAAAAATGATATGGATAAGTTAGGGTTAGGGTTTATTAGGTATATTTTAGTTAAATTGCAACTAAGTCCTTGTGTAGTGTTTTATTTATCAATCGGGGCTCGGTGCAAGGACTTACGATGTTATTCTAAAAATCTCTTCCGGGTTTACTCGTTTTTATTCGTGAAAAATATTAATCGCCACCGGAATCGTTTTTACACCTCACCGTTGATTTTAGAATTGTTTTTCCGTAAATTGTGATAGCAAATACGTTTATAAAATAAAATGTAATGTTTCTATTTCTTCTTTTTTTTTTTTTTTTTTTTTTTTTTTTTTTTTCATAAAATTAGGGTGAACTCAAAATATTTATTTTCATGATAATATTTATTTTCATCAAAATATTTATTTTTTCATGATAATATTTGTTCACTTATTTACAAACATATTATTTTTTCATGATAATATTTATTTTCTTGTTCTAATTATATGCATATATAATTTTTCAGATTTGTCATGGCACTTCCACTTCTTCCCGATCACGAGCTTGCACCGGCCGAACATCTACCTCATTTACCAAATCACGTTCATCCAAACTTCGATCTAGAAGACGATGAAGAAGATCCAATGGAAGATGAGCAAGAAGAAGAAGAAGAAGAAGAAGATCCAATGGAAGATGAGCAAGAAGAAGAAGATGACCCTGAGCTGATTTATCCATATGAGGCACCGGGTTCGCCTTATCCACCACCTCCTTTATCGGACACTTCTTCCGATTCTGAGCCCGAAACTGAGGAAGCTGCTACTGTCGGTACCATCACACAAGTACCACTCATTAGACGCAGGTTTCCTATTAGTATCCATGAAAGGGGTGGATCATCCTCAATTGTTCCTGCCACTTATGAGCTTGAGGATCTGGTACCCGGGGCTATGAGGAGGGATATTAACTCTCTTTATGGCAGGGTTAGGGTTTTAGAGAGACAGATGATTGTCAGAGAACAAGAGGGGGACAAGATTGAGCGTGAATTGACTTTTTTGGAAAAGCATTCTCGAGAGTGCGACGATGAGGGCGTAAGGGCTGAGAATAAAAAGTTGAAGAATCAGTTGGAAGATGTTAAGTTATCTCGCATGTTACACCGTATGACTAATGCGCACCTCGAGAGAGATCTATATGAGCTGAGGTGTTGGGCTTACGCTCGCTGGGAGGAGATGATTAGGAGGGGGTTTGTAGCTGGGAGGTCATATGTGGCCACTGATGTGTTAGCTGTGTATGGAGAGACCCCATCTCCCGAGCCACCTGTATCACCCCGTGATTTAGAGAAAGCGGATGGTTGTTAGTATTTAATTTTTCTAATGTTTGAGAAAAAGTTCCAACATCCCATAAGTTTCAACTGTTAACATTTATGTCTTATTCATTTAAATTTCAACTGTTAATATTTATATCATATTCATTTAAGTTTCAACTTTGTTGCATTTATGTCATATTCATTTAATTTTCATCTTTTGCTACGTATGATGTGTTGTCAAATTTTTTGCAATAAATGTTCGATGTGACAAGTGATAAAAACATTAATTATCTGATTTGACGTATATCTAACTCATTTGAAATAATTCTGTATATATATGAGTACAATTCACAACTCAAAGCTATCACAATCAAATAACATCTTACAAATAATTTAAAACTTATCAGGTAACATAAGTATTAATTATCAAAGAGATGTCATTTTTCGATGATGGCCAGTTATTTTATAGAACTGAAGAAGCTCAAAATTCTACATGGACACCACCACTTTTTGATGATGGTCAATTTTGTTATGGAACTGAAGAAGCTCAAAATTCTACATCACCATTTTTCACCGATGAGGTAAAAAATATTAAATAAAATATTTTATACTATATTAATAACATTAATACACGTCACATCACCGTTAACAAAAAAAATAATTGTAGGTTTTTGGATCTCGTAAAGATATGATGAATTGGGTGAAAAATACGGCATACTCTCTTGTAGATGGCATATTAGTCGAAATATTTTTAAGTATTGCAGGCGAAGAATTAAGTCATATGATGATTGGTTAATTTTTGAATCAATGTGGAAGTTACTTGAAGATTCTCCAACGTGGTTGTCATACGCAGAAAACTACGAGGAACTTCGAATATTTTTGAAAGATTACCCTCGTAAGTCTTTTACATTAATAGTTCTTTATAGTTTGAGAATTTTATCCATAAGTCCCACCCGGTACTTATTTTTCGTTCCTTTCAGGTGTTTTAAGGTACATACATGACTCATGGTTGGATAAATATAAAACACGTTTTGTGTTTGCCTCGATTGACCAGTCTTTGAACTTTGGAAATCGCACATGCAACAGAGTTGAGAGCCAACATGCCAAGTTGAAGAAATACCTGGAATCTGCACGTATAAATTTGGATAAATTTGTTGGTTGTATTGATAAAATCGTAAAGTCACAGCTCACGGCAATCAGAGCAAGTTTTGGAAAAAGTGAAATTTCTCGTTATCATCACCACAATAAACCATGCTTCGATTTATTACGAGGTTTCGTCTCAAATGAAGCTCTCGAGTTAATGGTGAAAGAGATTGATCGGTCGAATGAGTTTCAACTAGATTCCTCAACTTGTGGTTGTCAATTATATAACAGTTGTGGGTTACCGTGTGCTTGCAGACTTTCATTGTACATGTCTTTAGGTCCGTATATACAATTACTCCTAATTGATTCATATTTTGAATTATTTATTTTTCAACATCTAAGAAAAAATGTATGCAGGTGAATGTATTCCTTTAGATTCAATAGATATCTTTTGGAGAACATTAGATCTTTCACCGGCAACATCTTTGCAAAGTGACAATATTTGTTGCGATGCTGAATTAAACCATGTGAAAGAACACTTCGACAATCATACTGATGCTGGAAAAAGAAGTGTCTTAAGAAAGTTGGTTGACATATTCAACCCAAGCAAAACGACCATTAAACCGTCCAAGGTTAAGAAAAACACCCGCGGACGGCCGAGCTTGAAACAACAACAACAACAACAACAACAACAACAAAAGCAACAAAAACAAGCAACAACAGAAAAAAACCAGGAGTCAACGAGGTTGTTTGGGATTGATTTGAACGCCGAACCGGCCAGTCAGAGTTCTTACACGAAAAACAAGCAACAAAAAAAGAAGCGCGTTTCATTTTCATGCAAGTTTTTCGAGACAGATCCGAATATGCAACCTAAAAGACATGGTTCATCTTCAAACTCTCAAGGAGGCCGGGCGCATAACTTAATCCCGGACCAAAATGAAGAACGGCCAGCTTCCGAAGAACAGTTTAAAAATCTTAGTAGAAAAATTCCAAAAGTTTTCCATCCTTATATCTCGAACACAAGTCTACAAGATGTCGAACCAGATGGAAACTGTGGGTTTAGATCTGTCGCTCTCGGTCTTGGTCTCACTGAAGATGATTGGCCTATAATTCAGTCAGATTTGGTGCCCCATTTAGAGTCTCACCAAGAACAATACAGGTGGATATTTGGAACTATAGGTTATAACAAAATCTATAGAATCGTGAGCTCTGTTGGAGCTTGGATGGAAATGCCAAACACAGGATTGGTAATTGCTTTAACGTATAACAAAGTTGTTGTAAGTCTATCCAACAATGGTTCCACGACGAGTTTTCCTCTTTGATCCAGTCCACCGCAATCAGACTCAAATGAGATCATTGTGATTGCCCATGTGCATGGCAATCATTATATCAGAGTTGCACTACGGGAAGGTTTTCCTTTACCGATAACTCATCCACTTTGGATCACATACAAAAATAATGTTGCATCTGGATGGGGAAAGAAATATGCGAGTCGTCAGGATGATTTTCGCGAGTATTATCGTCGTAAACCTGAACATTATGATCTAACTTAATGTAATTTTATGATATAACTTAATGTAATTTTATGACACTGTTTTTATTATTTTATATTCTTTTTTTTAAGACATAAATAATCTAGATAGTCTGTTGTTTGGTCTGAAATCATCAAAATTAAACCTAGTTCTAAAACCAAATTTCGTATTCAACCCATAAATTTGGTCCGAAATATAGATGAACCGGATCGGATGCTATTTTTCGGGGGATTTACATACATCCCCATTTACATAATATATTTACATATTTCTCCAAACACAAGTTTTTAATGCATGATGTGCAAGGCTATTAAAGCAAGATTTGGAAAAATATGTAAATAATGATGATATATAAGGATGTATGTAAATGCTCCCTTTTATTTAAAACCAGTTGATCAAATTCTCTGTACATAGAAAAAAGAAGATTGACAAGTTAGTTATACTGTATACGATAGAAAAATTAATAAGTTCTTTTAAAAAATGAAAAATCACCCTTGTTTTTGACTAGGTTTGAAAACATTTTTATTACAACAGATGCATCATGCATGGCAATGCTTGTTTGTATAAGACCATTGATACTACTTCCAACTTTCTCAAGAATGAAACCTGAGATACTGACAAATATGAAAGCCAACATTAATTACATGTACGTACAAATGATTATCTCGAAAGTAACTAACAAAGTACAACCCCTTAGGGGCTTGGCAACGCATCCGGGGAGACACGGCACGGTAGCCCCACCGCACGGGAACACCGCCGCCGGTGCCTCCTTACCGCACGGTGGGCTTCATTTGCGGTAAAGTTTCCTGAGTGAAACTAGCCGTTTGTGTAATAACTTTTGTGAACGTTGGGGGCAATAAATGGGTTAAATGGATACTTTTTTTTGTTCTATATATTCACATGTCCAAATTTGAAATGAGTACAAACAAAAAAAACCATCCATTGAAAAAAAAAAAAAAAAAAACCTCCGCTGCAAAAAAAAAAAAATAAAAAAAAAAAAATAGTCGTCGGCCTACATAAAATGGATTCAAGAAAAAATAGAGATCCGAGAAAAAATGTTCGTGGATCAAGAAGTGGATCGAGAGGCGCAAGTCGTCCTCGAGTTCAATCACAAACCGGTCACGATTCTTCGTCACAACCCGGTTACCGTCCAGAAATGTACCCGCAATCTCCACCATTTTTCTACACCCAACAACCCCTCCCACAACTTCCTACAAACTTTGAGCCGTTTGATTATCAATATACACAACAACCCCCACCGCAAATGCCTAGTAACTTTGACCCGTATGAGCCACGTTATAGCCAACAAAAAAGGCGTGAGCGGGTGAGTGAACCATTACCCATTCATGAAGAAGATGATGATGACGAATATTTTGACAATATTGATGTGGTACCCGAGACACAACCAATTGATGAAGAAGAGGAACAAGTCCAAGAGGTGTCGCGGCCTAAAAGTGGAAAAAAAGCTAGTAAGATTTGGACGCCCGTTGTGGAAGAGGCGTTAGCTAAGTCTTGGATCAAAATTTCGGTGGACAAAGTTGTTCGCGACCGCCAAACAAAGATGGGATTTTGGAGGCGAGTTCTAATTCATTTTCAAAGACTTGTCCCGAGAACCGAACGCACATATCATCAATTGAACTCGAAATGGACTCCTATGCATCAAATGATCGCTGCGTTCAACGGTTACTACATACAAGCGGTATATACATTTTTTTTTGTTTCGAATATATAATTTTTTGTTTCGTATATATAATTGGTTTTTTTTTTTTTTTTTTTTTTTTTTTCGAGTATATATATATATATTTTTTCGTATATATAATTGTTTTTTTTTTTTTTTTTTTTTTTTTTTTTTTTTTTTTTTTTTTTTTCATATATACATGTTTTTTTATTTTGTTTCATATATACATTTTTTTTTATTTTTTTTTATTTTTTTGTAGAACCGTTTGAGAGATAGTGGATGCAACGATATTCAAGTTTATGAGAGAGCCCAACTCGATTTTGAAAAACAATACAACAAAGCTTTCGCGCATACCAAAGCGTGGCACATCCTCAAAGATCAACGAAAGTGGCAAGAACAGCCGGTGGTTAATCAGGTTGCGGAATCCACGGGGTCGAGCAAGAAAAGAAAGTCGTCGGAGTCAAGTAGCGCTCAAACGCCAACAAATGAGACGCCAATAACCGTAGAAGATTTCGACTGTGACTTACCGAACCTCAACGATCGAAAGGCAAAAAAAAAAAGACGATTTCTGAAGATTCAAGCCGAAGCTCGATGCGTGATACCCTTGCAAGTTACACGGCCGAAAAGAGAAGTTTAATGCAACAACAATTGGAGGTGCAAAAGAAAAAAGACGACGAGTATTTCAAATTTCTTGATGGGGAGGTGATGAATCGTGACATGAGGTTCGTTATGGATCCGCACGACAATATCCCAGACGAGGCTTTTAAGGAATTCGTCATCAACAAGAAACGTCAGATTTGCGCACAATACGGGTGGCCATGTAGTTTGTAGGAGTTTAGTTTTATAGTTTTAATAATATTATGTAACGCTTTTTAAGTTTTAATGGAATTTTAGACTTTTAATAAAAATATGTAATATTTATTTCAATTTTAATGAATTTTAGTTTTTAATAAATTTTAATAGAATCTAAAAAAGGAAAAGGAAGGAAAAAAAAAAAAAAAAGTGAGTGAAGGGTGAGTGATGTGATGCCAACAAAAAATGAGTGAGTGAAGGGAAAAGTGAGAGGGTGATGTGGCATAAGGGGATTGGTTGTTTGTGAGTGAAGGGAAAAGTGGTGAGTGATGCATTGTCAACCCTTTAAAAAAAATAAAAGATGGGCTAAGTAGAAAAATGGTGCTGGAGTTCGACAAAGACAACTCGGAGCATGGTTTTAATGAAGAGAGTAGTACTCGATGATGATGATCAGGACTTTTAAAAAGTGAATTTCACCCTTGTTTTTGACTAGGTTCGAAAAAAAATTTATTACAACAGAGGCATGGCAATGCTTGTTTGATAAGGCCATTAATACTACTTCCAACTTTCTCAAGAATGAAACCTGAGATATTGACAAATATGAAAGTCAACATTAATTTTGGTATCTCAAAGATTTTATAAAAGCCCTATTGCCTCAATCAATCCTTACAAAACAAACTCACCACTACCCTCCACAATCTCACTCTTTGGAGGCACCATCAGCCACCATATCGATGATAATTTTTCATTTTTGGTTTTTATTATTTCACAAACCAAAAAAACTTAAAACCGTGATCGATTCTTTTGCTTTCACTATTGAAATGGGTGGTCTCGGAACAATCACATCGCGTCCATTGCTTTGTGGAGGTAAATTGTCAATCTTTTTTATTTGTCCCTACATTCATGTTACAACTTCATATCATTGGTTCACCAATGTGACAAACGGTAATTTTTCATCTAATATTTTAATAATTATTTGACTAAGCATTCACGAGCTTACATAACTGTTTCGGGATGTTAACCCGCTCACTGCAGCATGCAATAACCCACAAAACAACCTAAATTTTATTAGAAAAGTGGACTTTTCTCTTTCGAACACTTACTGATATCTACGTATTAAAAACGAGAGGTTATCTCGGTTTTACTGAAAAACGACACCACACGCATACCGACACTACCTTAGTAATGACATAAGTTCAAAAATTATTATCCAGAGTCGATAACAGTGTTTTTATGTTGCTTTTATAAAAATGTTCTCAAAACTATATTTTCCATATTCACGTCAAACCGTATTACCATGTTTACACCCGAGCTTAACATGGGGTACACACCATACCCACTTAGATAATAAAACTAAATGATATTTGTCCTAGTAAAAGCTAAATAAACTCTTAATATTTACTACATCCGTCTCAAAACATAAGTTCAGTTTAACTTTTTCAATCGAAATTTGACCTTAAATATTTTTGTTTGTATTATATAAGACTTGATGCAAAATATATGAATGGATTGTGTTTTCAATGTATTTTCATTTGATATAATTTGATATAATTTTCATAAAATAATATATAGTATAAAAAAATATATTTAAAGTTAAATTCGCTTTAAAAAGTCAAACTAGACTTATATTTTGAAATAGAGTGAGTATTTTGTATCTAAGTCGTAAGTGTCACATTTGTTTTATCTCCTTATCACTTTCTCCCTTCTCGTTATCATCAAAACCACAACAACATAAGAGAAGATCACAAGAAAATACGTACACATGAGGACGATATCAGATATGTCACTATCCTCTTTTCTCTATTCTCCAAGCCGACTCACAAGAGTCCACCTAGTGTCTATATCCTCTTTATCACGTTTATCTGACCCCAGTGGCGGATCTAGGAATTCACAAGAGGGTATGCATGATTTTTAGTAGAGCTATTAAAAAAATCAAGTTTTCGGGTCGGGTTTTTCATGATTTAAATTAGGTGCGGCGGTTTTTTTGGATCCGAGTTAACAAAGTTGATTTAATTTCTAAGTTTGGGTTATTCAAAACAAAATAGGTTAGTTGAATTCGAGTATTTTAACTAAAGTTGATTTGGTTTTGGTGCTAATTGAAAAGGATCAAAAGCTATCTAAAATCTTGTAGTAACATATAATGTTAATTTTTCAAGCTTTAATCACTAAAATCAACTCTTAATCATAGAGAGTAATCCTAATTTTTAAATAATAAAAGAACAGTAAACATAACCCAATGCAAAATATATTAGAACTAAGCAAGTAAGCATAATATTAGGAGTTGCAAATATGTAAAGCTGTAATTTTGAATGTTTTGGGCCCGTGTGGACTGTTGTATACTTAGCATCCAAAAGAATTCTTCACAATTGGGCCAGAGGTCTAATATGAAATCCATTTGATGGTTTGACCTACCTAAATGACTGGTTAGTGGTTATCTCTTTCAATACTGGGAATCAAATAATTGCAGACGTACAGTGCTTCATTTATTTTCTTTCTTTTCTCTTTTAAACAATGGTAAGTTTGATTTGGGTATGCACTCAAAAATTTTCTACATTTTAAAGGGTGTGCACTCATAGAATTTCAAGGTATTTCATGGTTACTTTGAAGAACAACAAATTTTTTTACACTACTGAAAATCGACACAGGGTATGCACGTGCATACCCTATGCTCAACATAGATCCGCCCCTGTCTGACCCTCACAAGGTCAACAAGGTGCCAAAATGCTTAGATATTGGAGAAGGAGAGTGAGTTTAGCTCCAAATGGATACTCCTCAAACCCATGTGCGAAGTTATGTTGGAAACTTTCCCTAATGATTTCTTTTATAGTTAGTCGATTCCCAGTAGATCCACACACTCATAAGTTGCAGCAAAGTATTATCAAGATCTGGTAGAAGGGTTTGAAGCTATAATCGAAGGTGTGTGGGTTTGCTTGGAATCGGATTCGAGTCTTGTTGTTAGCCACTCCCAATCGACACTTCAACTTTTGTAAGGATCTTGATTCTTACACTTTGTTATGTATACTTATTTTGTGGGTTAATGAACATGATGTTTGTGTAAAAGTTGCGACATAATTTTATTCTTTTAATTGTGATGTTGGTTGCTTTCTCTTCGTTGAAGTATATACTTTTAAGTATATTATAAGATTATTAGGAATTTCTATACTTTTAAGTTTTAACTAATAAAAATATAAACATGCCAACACTTGTTTACAAATAAGATATAAAATCATTTGAGAACCAAACTTTTTTTACATACAAGGGACTAATGCTATCTTTATTTGATCTAATATACAACAATTTAAAAAATCCACTTTCATCATTTTTTTTTCAAATATTAATATCTTTCAAACCGTTAATCGTTAAACGAAAAAAAAATATACCGTTACGACGAGCATTTAATTATCTTTCTATAGATAGGCACTTTGATATATTTTCGACAATTTTTTTTTCACGTTTCTTTTGTGGCCGAAAAAATCATATATGATTTTTTCGCCCACAAAAAAAAACGTGAAAAAATGTTTTTTTTTTTTTTTTTTGTCAAAAGAATATCAAAGTGCCCGTCTATAAAAAGATACTTAAATGCTCGTCGCGATGGTGTAATTATTTTCGTTTAACGATTAACGGTTTAAGATATATTTAAATTATAAAAAATGAGTGAAATATTAAAATACTTTTAATCTCAACCATTAATTTCTTTTTAGATAAAAGCTAGGCATAACTCTCCTGTACGAATAATAAACTGGAAGTTTAAACTTGATAACACGAGACAAAATTTTACACTTAACATCACAAACAAGCACGATACATACCCGTGTCATATTAAATTTTCTATAAACATATTTATTATTTTGAAATGTATTTATTAAGACATACATTGTATTTTCCTAATACAAATTACATATAAACGAGTTGGGTACCCGTGCGTTGCTGCGGAATTCTTTTGTTGCCGTCAGCTAATTAACGTGAAGTTAGTTACCTAGGACTGACTTTTCAATTGATGTATAACATGAAGGACCATTTATGTAAATTATTTGAGGACTAAATTTGCAATGAACCACTGAGATGAAAGACAGAGTGCATACAAAATTTTTTAGAAAATGTTAAAGATAACGGTCGTTAGTTAACAGCCGTTAAATAACTAACGACCGTTAATACTAAAAAAAAAAAAAAAAAAAAAAAAAAAAACTGTAGCAAGCACTGTAGCAAGCACAGTGCTTGCTACAGTAACCTCTTGGGTTTTAGTATATTATATAATTAAGTTAAGACTTATTTTTCTTTTAGAATACCTACATTTATTAAATGTATGAAGATATATATTCTTAATATAAATATTTCTTTCGTTCAAACCGTATAAGTCTTATAATATATGTACTATTTTCATATACCATCGTGCGGTTATCATCGAACCAAAGTCTACTTCGTTCTCGATATTCTCCCATCATATACACTTCTACACTTCAATAAGCTGATATACGCACAAACCTTTGAAAAGCTATATTTTTTTATCGATGCCACACAAGCAACAACAACGCGAACATTTTAAAACTCTTAAACTTATTAAACCTTGTTGAGTCTTCAATTGGAAATTGTGAACTAAACTTGCCGTATTAATCTAGGTCGCGTGTCAGTGTCGTCCACTATCACTACGTGATCATTTTCACTTTCAGACTGCTATTCACTAAGGTGAATTTATAGCCCCCCTTTTTACTTATACTTGTTTTACAAATTATGGGGCGAGAAACATGCAAAATGTTTTCTGGACCCCTATGCTGTACTATTTTCTCAAAACTATTGCGTAGTTATCCTAAGCCCCTGAACCCACTGTTATGCCCACTTTCATGAGTTGTTAATTCACGTTGGGAAGCGCGATAGATATAAATAGATCTATTGGGGTGACTCCCCCGTTTGATTGGCCAGACGGGTTAATGCGAGCGTATACCAAGTCGGACTACGAGTGTATTGGGTTAAACACTCGCTATGGGCCCCTGATTATTATGTATGTGCTACATGTAGCGCACTGAACTATCGAGCTTCGGTTGCATGAACTTAGTGCTAGCGCGATAGACTATTTTGTATGACATTATATGTGTTGTGATGCTCGTAGACAAAACTATTGGTCCAAACTTGTTACTTTACTGCTAAACCTATAGACTCACCAGCTTTTTGCTGACTTTTAGCATGTTTTTCTCAGGTGTTTAATCTGCTTGATCGTTGCAAGGTATTGGCATGGCAAGTGTCATAGACTATCTTCCGAAGTGTTTTTACACATAACTATGACTTGTTTGTATGGGACAACTAAACTTATGAGCCTCATTTTCTGAACTTTATACTTGTTGTGAACTATACTTAACTTGGATGAATGTATTTTAAACGAAGTATGTATTCCGTTCTTTGTTGCCTTGTGTTGTGATTACCAATTTAGTAGCACCTCATGACCCGAATGCTTTCGTTGTACTAAAATTTGGGGGTGTTACAGATTGGTATCAGAACTTAACGTTATAGAGAACTAGGTACATATAAACCTTAAACTATATCCGCTTTTACAAAACAAGTCCCTATGACCGACACTTGCCTGCCTGCCTTACTTGCTAATTACTTGTTTTACATACGCATTACATTCGTTTGATCGATTTTAACTTACTATAAATATACTATAACTAATTTTATATACTTACACACTTATACCGTAATTGTCACAGACCATGCCTCAATTCTACGCCACTGAAGACATTTGCGCACTAGCACTTCACCATCTCCTCATATCACACCAGAATCAGACGACCCTTACATGATGACACTTCGGGCCTTTAATGCCCCCGATCCTGACACTGCTGAGCCTGTGCCTGCTTCATCACTACCCATTCAGCCTACACCACCACAGTTACTGAGCCTGTCATACAGTCCACTCACATTACCCCATCCACTCAGACCTTTACTACTAGACGTCAGGCTTCTTATACGAGGGTCCGAGGGCGTCACATCCAGTCATCATCTGTTTTCTCATTTGTACCCCGTAGGAGGACCCGGGGCAACATATGAGGGTACCCCTACTTCACCATTACCTCACTCACCTGTTCCATCTCTTGATCATGCACCACTCCGTCAAACGCTCAGGAGGGCCGATGACTTTTACATAGTAGAGGGGGAGGAATCTGAGGAAGAGCCAGAAGAGGAGACAAAGCCCGAGGAAGACCCTGATGAAGAGCCTGAAGAGGATCATTTACCAGCTGGGCTCGCACCAGATGAGACTACACTGGTTGAGCACACCCCTGAGTATGCATGGTTACAGAGGGAAGGCAAAGAGATCATAGAGGAGGTTCAGGGTACTTTTGAGATAGGGCAGAGCTCGAGAGAAGCCAAGATTCAGGGAGATGATACAGAGGTACCTATGGGACTAGGGTTGAGGGCTGCCATGATGTGAGCTAGAGAAGAGCAGCAGGATATTAGGAGAGTGCATGAGGAGGAGATTAATGGGGAGATAAGGAGAGCCATTGAATGTGTGCACAACACCCCACCTCGTGCTGATAGTCGAGTATATGAGCCATCCTCACCATCTTTTGTACCACCATCTCCACTCATACCAGCTTCCCCTCCAGTGGTCGAGGAGGAGGTGGATGATGACGTGAGGATACTTGCCGAGTTGGAGGCACATGTTACCTTGCTTGATGTTTACGCAGATCAACTGGAGAGGCTGGGAAGACTCGATGAGTGGACAGATAGGTTTGGCAAAGAGCTCACAGGTGTGCATCGCAGGTTGGACGATATCGGGAGGGATGAGGAGAGAGATTGGGATGCGGAGTGGACCACTTGGCATAGGATGCATGATATGGAGTCAGTGATTGCTGGAGTGACGAGGTCAGAGCAGGAGGACTGTTGTGAGGTCTTAGCGTCTAGGAGGCGCATTGCACAGTTGGAGTATACTGTAGGACGGTTGGAGTCTATTGTAGGGCGATTGGTAACAGAGTTGGAGCAGCTACTCCTTGGGCGTAATTGATTCTAGTTTCTTGTAGTTTATGATGTATCTTACCTCTAAACTGAGTAGTCATCAGTTAGTGGCAGTTGTAATATTCCTTTATGTATTCGAAACTTGTAATTTTCTGTTATGTACTCGAAGCTTGTAATTTTGTGGACATGTATCGACTTCTAATCTATAACAAGCTTGGTTGTTTACTATATTGTGTCATTTACTCTATGATTGATCTTATTCGTATGCTCTAACTGTGGTGATTATACTCTTGTGTGATAACAAACTCTCCATATGGAATCTCATTTATTTCTATATTTTTTTTGTAATGTAGCAAAATGGCTCCCAAAAGGAAATCAATTAGGACTACTCGTGCGCAACCAGTCAATCCAGGCCCAGCCAGGGCTAATGCAATAACTCCAGCTGTGAACTGAGCTATGCTTGATCAACTGGTAGAAGAACGGGTGGCAACAGCGCTGGCTACAGCAAATCCAAACAACTCAACTACTAATGTCGGAAACTCAAGGCCTATAAACAACAACAACCATGGCTGCACCTACCAAGAATTCCGAAAGACCATGACTGGTGGTTTTGGAGGACCCGAAGGGGTCATTGTTTTGGTCAGGTGGATTGAAAGGTTGGAGACTGTGTTTCGAATATGTAATTGTGCTGAGGAAGACAAGGTTAAGTATGCATCGTTCACCTTCATAGATGCTGCTCTAACCTGGTGGAATAACTATCTAAAGTCTGCTTGCTATGACACTGCTTATGCCATACCATGGGAAAATTTCAAGGAAATGGTACTCAAAAAGTATTGCCCTCGCAATGAGGTTATGAAGTTGAAAGTTAAATTCTGGAACCTCAAGGTGCAGGGTACCAACATGGCTGTATACAACCAACGTTTCCTAGAGTTAGCCTTGCTATGCCCTGAAATGGTCCCGACTGAGACTCACTTTTGGGAAAGGTACATTAGAAGATTACCCAAATCCATCAAGGGCAGTGTCAATACCTCCAAGGCTGCTGACCTCCATGAGGCAATGGAAGTGGCCAACAAGTTGATGGACCAAGTGACTGAGGATTTGGCTGAAATGGTGTTGACTAATAAGAGGAAATGGGATGATCACTCCCGAAACAACAACAACAACCACCACCCAAACGAAAGACAAGAAGTTGCCAAAGTTTATGTTGTTGGGCCAACAGAGAAAAAGGTGTACGCAGGGAACTTGCCATTGTGTAACCGCTGCAAGTTGCACCACAAGGGTCAGTGCACGGTCAAATGTTACAAATGCCAAAAGATAGGACATATGACCAGGGATTGCAAGTCAAGGCCCCTTGCAACTGCACAAGTTGCACCAACAAATAACCCGAAGGCTGAAATAACTTGTTTTGGAGGTGGAAAGAAACGGCATTTCAGAAGTGAATGCCAAAAACCCAAGAATCAGGGTAATGGTGGTAAACGAGGTAATCAGGGTAACCAAAGGAACCAAGGAAACGGCGAAAATCAAGGAGCTGCTGGGTATCAGGGAAACCAAGGCAACAATGGAGGAGCCCGCAGGAGGGTCTATGCAGTGGGAAAAGTGGAAGCCTAAGAGGACCCAAACGTTGTGACGGGTACGTTCCTTTTAAATAACCGTTATGCATCCATATTGTTTGATACAAGGGCAGATAGGAGCTTTCTTTCTACTGAATTTAGTCCACTAGTTGGTATTGCCCCGAACACTCTAGACAATATATACAATGTGGAATTAGCAAATGGGAATGTAGAAAGGGTAGACACTATTATACACTTCTACGCACAAACCTTTGAAAATCTATATATTTTTTTATCGATGCTATACAAGAAACAACAACGCTAACATTTTAAAACTCTTAAACTTAGTAAACCTTGTTGAGTCTTTAATTGGAAATTGTGAACTAAACTTGCCGTACAAATCTAGGTTGCGTGTCGGTGCCGTCAACTATCACTACGTGATCATTTTCACTTTCAGACTGCTATTCAATGAGGTGAGTTTATAGCCCCACTTTTTACTTATACTTGTTTTACAAATTATGGGGGTGAGAAACATGCAAAACGTTTTCTGGACCACTATGTTGTTCTATTTTCTCAAAACTATTACGTAGTTAGCCTAAGCTCCTGAACCCACTGTTATGCCCACTTTCATAAGCCGTTAATTCCTGCTGGGAAGCGCGATTGATATAAATAGATCTATTGGGGTGACTCCCCCGTTTAGTTGTCCATACTGGTCAATGCAAGCGTATACCAAGTCGGACTATGAGTGTATTGGGTTAAATACTCGCTATGGGCCCTTGATTATTATTTATGTGCTACATGTAGCGCACTGAACTGTCGAGCTTTGGTTGAATGAACTTAGTGCTAGCGTGATATACTATTTTGTATGACATTATATGTGTTGTAATGCTTGTACACAAAACTATTGGTCCAAACTTGTTACTTTACTGCTAAACCTATAGACTCACCAGCTTTTTGCTGACTTTTAGCATGTTTTTCTCAGGTGTTTAATCTGCTTGATCGTTGCAAGGTATTGACATGGCAAGGGTCATAGACTATCTTCCGAAGTGTTTTTACACATAACTATTACTTGTTTGTATGGGACAACTAATCTTATGGTCCTTATTTTATGAACTTGAAACTTATTGTAAACTATATTTAACTTGGATGAATGTATTTTAAACTGAGTATGTATTCCGTTCTTTATTGCCTTGTGTTGCGATTACCAATTTAGTAGCACCTCAAGACCCGAATGCTTCTGCTGTACCAAAATTTGGGGGTGTTACAACCAACACATACATTAATTATTTTGATACTATGAAAAAAAAGTTAATGCTTATATCGACTTTCTTTAATAAGGTAAATCAAACATGTCATTTCACTTTAATATATTAAATCAAATCTATCTTTTCCCACAAGATAAACAACACCAGATGCATTGCGTCATGCAGTTACTACAGAGGTGATGTCTACGTTTGAGATTGGTGAGTGTGATGAGGCGAAAAATGAACCGTTTTTAGGGGGTCATTTAAGCCGGAATTGGAATTTATTTGATCAAATATTGCCCTAAATCGTTCCTTTTGTGATTTTAGGTACTTTGGGAGTGAATTCTGGAAAAGGAAGCATTTTGGACCTTTTTGGAGCATAAAAGTGAAGAAAACAACAAAGTCTTAATTTTCCTTGCTGGGAACAGTAGATGACGGCGTCAAGAAGAATTTTATGACGGCGTCAAGAGTAAAATGGATGACGGCCCAGAGAAAACGTGACGGCGTCAGAACAAGGGCGTCAAGAGTTAATTTGGTGACGGCCTGAAACAAGATTACACATGACGGCGTCAGATCAAGATCTAGGCAGTCCGAGAACTTTATTGGCGGCGAGATGATGACGTCAGAATTTCACTCTTGACGCCGTCACCTCACAAAATCTATATATACTTTTCTATTTTTTCATTCATGAAGAGAGGAACTTGTGTGGAGAATTCTAGGGCCGAACCTAATAAACCCTAGGTCGTTTGTAACAGTATTTTCAAGGGTTTTCACCCCTTGAAACCCTTCATGTTCAATTAAGATAAGTTTTCTTTCAATTCATTCAATATGTCTATGTGTTGTTTGAATATATCTTATGCTTGTCTTGATTTTAACATGCTAGATCTTTTGTGTGTTTGCTTAGATGTAATGAAACCTAGATGTTGATTATAGGTTGATTGCTTGTTTATGCTTGTGATGGATGAATGATTTCAATGTTAGGCTTAAGAAAACTGGCAGATCTCCATTGTGTAACTTGCTTGAACGTCTTAAGAAACATGAACCGATGTGTACTAGCTTTTTATGGTTATATTTAATGCATGAGCGAATTCTAGTGATCCCATGTTAGGAGCTTCTTAGCCGGCTCGACATAGGAGTGAAGTAGGAGCTTATAGAATTGGTAAAGTAAGTACGCCACCCCATGATTGGTATTAAGGAATATAACCTGTCATCCACGCAATTGTAACAAGTAATTAACCTGTAAAAGATATCTAGGGAGTAGTGAAATCTAAGTAAACACAATTCTCCCATATATTGCTCACACCACTAGTTTATTTAGTTTATTTACAATTTTGTTATTTTATTTTGATTGCAACTTAGTTATTGGGTTAGTTGACTAGCAACTAATTCCGCCCACTCCTCTAAAAATCGAGATTTTACTTGCTTTTATAAAAATATAAAAATACAAAAAGAATCATCCCTCACCTCTATACCTAGTTTTTAGGCTTTCTAATCCTAGCGACACAATTCCTGAGTTGAACGATCAATCCCCCGGTACTTGTCACTATACTATACTACAATGATCAGGTACACTGCCTGGTGGGGGTTGTAAGCTTCTCGAGATCCCTCGAGAGGTAAAGCCTGGTGCAATTCCCGCGCATCAAGTTTTTGGCGCCGCAGCCCGGGGAATAGTTATTGTCTAGGTTAGAATTTCTTTTTATCAGGTCTACTTGCTAGATTCCTTTCTAGTTAGGTTTTATTTTTATTTTTAAGTTTTCTTTAGTCTATCTTATTTCTTTGTTCCCTTTGTTCGTAAACTATCTCGATGGATAACAATAGCATTGATCGTTTGATTCCTATTATTCGTGTTTTTCGTCGTAGGATTTTCCAAATGCCCGCCCCAATCCCGTTAGTGGAAAATGAGAACCCACCTAACCACCACTTTGACAATAATTCTGAAATGGAGAAGTCTGACCATGATAACGACCATAGGGCTAGTCCTTTTTACTATTCAGACTCCGATGAGGATCTAGATGATGGTGATGTGATTAATGAGGATAGGATGGAAGATGAAGTGAACCCTCTTAGGTATGTCGACCCTAGAACAAGGATTGAGAGTGATAGCTCATTCAATATGCAATTTCGTTGTAAGATTGGATTTAGGAGCTTTGATGCCTACCTTAACTCATCTCTCCCAATGAACATAATCTAGCGTAGTGAATATAATAAAATCATGGTAGATGAGTTATAATACAAAGGAGATAATATTATTGCTAGGGCCATGTCCTTGCATGTGTTTGTAGGAAGCTTTGTTTATCTTGTTGAGTTCATGGTTATGGAGAATCTAGGAGAATTTATCGATAGTAAGTTAACCCAAGTTGTGTTTGGGAAACCTTTCAAAAGATTGACCAACCTTGATGAAAAACTTATGGAAGGGTTAATTACATTATCGGATGGGGATGAAGATTTTGTTTACCAAATGCCCCGTGCACACCCTAGGTTCAAGGATTTCTCCATGGAGAAGTGTAGTAGGTATCCACCCCTAGAAATGCTAAGTGAGAATGATAAAAGAAAAGGACTTAAATATACTCATGAGAAAAATAAAAGGTATTATTGTAGATGTTTAGAGTTAAGTGATGATTATAAGAAAGATGAGGCGACTATTAGATGGCTCACCCTCGGTTATGTGAGCATAAGTGACACACGGTAGCCCATGACCTTTAGTCTAGCTACAAGACTCGTAAATAAAAAAAAGCGCTTCTTGGGAGGCAACCCATATTTTGTGTGATTTTTATTTTGTTTGATTGTTATTTGTTTCCGTATGCATGCTTTATTTTTATTGTTGATAGATCATGTTTCAAACTAAATAGTGAAAATACTTTATTTTGTTGTTGGGCCTAGTCTTAACTTCATCCAAAGGTATTTCGCAAAAGATAAGTGTAAGGAGAAACCCCAAATGTTTTTTTTAGAAACAAAACTGATCATGATTCTCCACAATATTAAATGAACATGTATATTCGTATATGTTAGAGTCAAATGCTTGTATCGAGTCATAATGATGTTTTGCAGGATTTTCCAGGAAGTAGGACAAAGTTTTTCCAGAAAATTTCCGGAAACTTAACATAAGAATTTCTGCAGGTCACTTCCGACGGCGTCAGGAATAAACTCCTGACGGCGTCACGTGTAAAAATCTGGAAATTTTACCAGTTTTGTTTTTCTAACGGAGTCTTGAAGTTTTTGATGAATCTTTAGTTTTATAATCTCCAGGAAATCTACAAATATCATTCCACAAGCATTATATCTTACTTTGCTTTCTAGGATTTGTTAGCATATATAGATTGCCGTCGATTTTACGCGAGGTTGCCTTGTTTGTTTTCTCAGGTTTAACATGTTATGTTTGACAAGAAGATGATTTATATTCTGGAAGGGAAGCTTTGATTGTTCATTTTCATGGAGGAAGATCTTACCTAGTTACCATATTATCCATACCGAGCAAATCAGGGGAGTATTTTATTTCATTCTTTAACCTGTTTCACTTTTACATTCTTTAATTGAACACTGGGGACAATGTTCATCCTAAGTGTAAGGGGAGGGTAAATAATGATACCTTATAGGATACACTTTCACTTGAGTTTGTTTGTTTGATGGTAGATGTGTAATAAAACTAAGAGAAATACTTGTTAGTGTAATGTTAGCGCCAAATTTAAATTTTTTTTACAACATTTAGGAGTGAAACTTTAGCCTTAGCAAGCGTCTCATGGATAGGAGTTGTATGATTAGCACAAAACCATACAATTCAGAAAAAAATTTCACCCAAATTTGTGAGGTTCGCCTTTAGATTTGATAGGAAAAGCATTTATTATTAGTGCTTATGAGTGTACCGGTAGCATTTAGATTCTAGAACTTGCGTTAGTGATGCATCCTGAGACCGCTAGTGAGACTACATTCGTGTAGTAGGATTTACTACATGATAAGAGGCATTAGGATCACCCTTGTGTTTAAACCCGTATCATAATTACTTGACCATTTAAGTCATATTACTTGGCTAGTTAAGTCAACTAATTTTTCCCACACCTTAGCGTTGTACTCGTTTTTAGTACACGAAACCCCTAGTACACCCCTCCAAGCCTATCTTTTCATTTCTAACTTTAAGCATCTTACTTAAAGGAAGAATTTGTTACACCCCATTTAAATGTACAACCAAATCGCCTTAGCCTTTCGTGTATGCACTCATCTTTAGTGCATATTTGCTATTTGTTTAAACCCTTAGTTAATTATCTAATTGATTACATGGTTGCTAAGTCGAGTCATATATCCTTGTACATATTGTTTTGGGACGATTGGGACTCATGGGTAAAGTACTTATGTTATGGAGTAATGGGGAAGAACATCATTTATTACCCCCGTATGTACGTTAATCTAAAAATTACTCCAAGTGTTTTGATTATCTTGATTCGAGTCTTTATTGTAAAGTATGTAAAAATTCAAGTGTAAGGGGAATATTCATTCCCTATGATGTATTATTTTGGATGGTAGGGTAAAAGTGTATGCAAAAAAAAAAAAAAAAAAAAAAAAAAAAAAAAAATCGAAAAAATTAAAAAAAAAAAAAAGAAAGAAAAAAACAGAAAAGAGAAAAAACGTACGGACTACCATCCCATTTCATTCTATGTTTATTTTATGTTTTTGCTATTTTTATTTATTAGCTTAAGTCGAGTCTAGTTTTGGCTTAGCAACGCCATATTGTACATGTAATTGACAAAGATTATTAACTCGCCACCAGTAAAGATTGCCTATATCCAAAGAAACCGTGTATTCCATATTCCTACACCTAACGTTACAACCCTTTAAAAGACCTCTTTGATAGTTTATCCTAGGTGCTTACGCCATGTGGTGGAGGTTTGATCATTTCCCAAGCTTATGGTAATCTATTTTGCTATGACAGGTAGTGAGAGATGTTTTCCATTTCCATATTGTGATATTACTTTATTACACCCGAGAGATGTGAGTATCTAAACACTATTTGTGAAGTGCTAGTGTATGACCTCCGTGCTTGTCTTTGGTCTTTAGTGGAACGATTATTTGTTGTAATTACTTTTATATTAGTGTTAAATGACCCCTAACTTGTATTTTGACTAGAATAAAAGCGCATTTGCTTGAGGACAAGCAAATCTCAAGTGTAAGGGTATATGATGAGGCGAAAAATGAACCGTTTTTAGGGGGTCATTTAAGCCGGAATTGGAATTTATTTGATCAAATATTGCCCTAAGTAGTTCCTTTTGTGATTTTAGGTACTTTGGGAGTGAATTCTGGAAAAGGAAGCATTTTGGACGTTTTTGGAGCATAAAAGTGAAGAAAACGGCAAAGTCTTAATTTTCCTTGCTGGGAACAGTAGATGACGGCGTCAAGAAGAATTTTATGACGGCGTCAAGAGCAAAATGGATGACGGCCCAGTGAAAACGTGACGGCGTCAGAACAAGGGCGTCAAGAGTTAATTTGGTGACGGCCTGAAACAAGATTACACATGACGGCGTCAGATCTAGATCTAGGCAGTCCGAGAACTTTATTGGCGGCGAGATGACGGCGTCAGAATTTTACTCTTGACGCCGTCACCTCACAAAATCTATATATACTTTTCTATTTTTTCATTCATGAAGAGAGGAACTTGTGTGGAGAATTCTAGGGCCGAACCTAATAAACCCTAGGTCGTTTGTAACAGTATTTTCAAGGGTTTTCACCCCTTGAAACCCTTCATGTTCAATTAAGATAAGTTTTCTTTCAATTCATTCAATATGTCTATGTGTTGTTTGAATATATCTTATGCTTGTCTTGATTTTAACATGCTAGGCTAGATCTTTTGTGTGTTTTCTTAGATGTAATGAAACCTAGATGTTGATTATAGGTTGATTACTTGTTTATACTTGAGATGGATGAACGATTTCAATGTTAGGCTTAAGAAAACTGACAGATCTCCATTGTGTAACTTGTTTGAACGCCTTAAGAAACATGAACCGATGTGTACTAGGTTTTTATGGTTATATTTAATGCATGAGTGAATTCTAGTGATCCCATGTTAGGAGCTTCTTAGTCGGCTCGACATAAGAGTGAAGTAGGAGCTTATAGAATTGGGGAAGTATGTACGTCACCCCATGATTGGTATTAAGGAATATAACCCGTCATCCACGCAATTGTAACAAGTAATTAACCTGTAAAAGATATCTAGGGAGTAGTGAAATCTAAGTAAACAGAATTCTCCCATATATTGCTCACACCACTAGTTTATTTAGTTTATTTACATTTTTGTTATTTTATTTTGATTGCATCTTAGTTATTGGGTTAGTTGACTAGCAACTAATTCCGCCCACTCCTCTAAAAACCGAGATTTTACTTGCTTTTATAAAAATATAAAAATACAAAAAGAATCATCCCTCACCTCTAGACCTAGTTTTTAGGCTTTCTAATCCTAGCGACACTATTCCTGAGTTGAACGATCAATCCCCCGGTACTTGTCACTATACTATACTACAACGATCAGGTACACTGCCTGGTGGGGGTTGTAAGCTTCTCGAGATCACTCGAGAGGTAAAGCCTGGTGCAATTCCCACGCATCAGAGTGTTAGACTGTACAACGAGTTTCCATATAGAGCTCAGGGCCGAGCTGAGTCATTTGAGGCAAGATATCTCTTGGTTCCAGGGCCGTTATATGTCGATGTCTAGGCGATTGTGTATGCGACAGTCTGATGTTTTAGAGTTGAAGAAGGAGATTAATTGGGATAGGAGAGCTATAGGTGATTTGTATGTTGAGTTGTATGAGCATGCTGCGAGGTTGAAGTCGACAGAGCAGATAGAG
Source organism: Artemisia argyi (assembly GCA_030686995.1). Taxonomy (NCBI): domain Eukaryota; kingdom Viridiplantae; phylum Streptophyta; class Magnoliopsida; order Asterales; family Asteraceae; genus Artemisia; species Artemisia argyi. The sequence goes on along the minus strand of CM060688.1, from coordinate 26,859,305 downwards.
ACAAAGATTCAGGAGCGTTTGGTATCGTTGGAGAAGAGGATGATAGAGGCTGAGAAGATGGTGGAGAAGTTGGATATGAAGACTGTTTTCATGGATTTTGATAGCCGTCATTACGAGCTTAGCATTCAGGAGCTGAGGGATGAGCTATATGCCATGCAGTGGCAGCCGTACTATGAAAGGATGGCACGGCCGATTTGATGACAGTATTGATGTTTTGGCTCTGTATAGGGGAGATCGTCAGTGAGAGTGTAGTGATCATTTTATTTATGGTAGCTTAGTATCATGATAGTGGTACCTTTGTACGTACTAAACTGAATAGTTTCAGTTAGTAGATTTATTAGAAATTTGTAATCGTTTTGCATATCTTGTAAGACTTATAGCAAGTATTAAATTTATGATGTATTTTGGTGATGTACTATTATTGATGTGATTCTGTTACGTTAATCAAATACTTACAATGTTGTACATTTTTATTGATTGAAACAAGAAAAAGGAAAAGATGCCTCCTCCACATAGCATCATCATCAACATCACCTGGAACGTCCGTGATTCTGTGGTATCTCCCACTTCATACCATTGACACGAATGTGTTGAAAACGTTCGAAATGATTGGAAAGCCTATGGTTTATTTCATTTGCCACCACAATAACATGACGAAGTACACCTATTGTTGCGGACTCAAAATGGAGTCGGAAAATCGAGCTAAGCAGATAATGGAGTGCTAGTATTATAAGATTAGTGGTGTTAATGTGAGGGTGGGAGATCATGTAGAGGGATTTAAGGTTATGAGAGGAGAACATTAATTACTGATACTTAACTTGGATTTCAAGAACGGTCGAGAGGCTGTCAAATATCTAAGGAGACTCGTTGTGAATTGATCTTGTATTGGCATTCAGATCATCAAAAAAGAACAAAAAAGTCACCTATTAGAAGGGACCGCGAAGTTGCGCTTCCGAATATTAGAAGGAAGAAACAAAGCTATAAATTTATTAGAATCTGTAATAGTAGATATGATAAAAGATTGGATTGTTGAGTGGTATGTTGAAGAAACAAAGCTAGAGATTTAGTAGAAACTACAATAGTAGATATGGGAAAAGACTAGCATGTTGAGAAGTGGAACATTCTTGGGTGAATTCGCATATCTTCAGCACTAGTTATATGGCGTATGGTAGATATAATTGTAACTCAATAATTTTTGATACTTTTGAGATTTGAGGTTGTAACTTAGGAATGCTACTCTAGTATAATGTTTTAGGACTTCGATATAGTTGTACCTATTTTATGTATTTGTGTATTTGTTACGTGCTTTGCTTTCGTATATGGTTGTGTGATTAATTATTTTGCTATTACAAAAATGGGTGGTCTTCGAACAATCACATTGCAAGAACTTCTACACTTAAATGGTCTAGGCCGGATATGAGCATGTGCATGGTGCTCAACCGCCTAGGGACTCCAATTTTATAAGAGCACCATTGTTTTTTACCCTAATAATGATTTAGTTAATCTTTTGGTACAAATTTGATAAGTATGTGTTGGGTATGATTTTCAACCCAATTTTCTCTAACATGTATTTAAACATAAAATAGCCTAATTTATTAAGTCTCTAATATAAATCAGCGAGAATAGCAGTCACTGATAAGGATCAACGAGCTAGTCACCTTCTGATGGAAATCAAAGGTCTTACTCTTTTGATGGTTATCAGAATGTGTTACTCCTTGATGGTTATCATAGAGTACACCCTGATGGTTGTCAGTGAATGATGCCTCACTAATGATCATCAGTTGATGTAAACTCACCGATAAAAGAAATCAGTGAGAGTGGTGTAAAGCTCAAATAACATCCAAGCTTCAGAGAAGTCAAAGACCAACTAAAGAAACACTTTGTAAACTGATGCCGTGTCAGGGAGCAAGGTATAAAGAGCTACAAACAATACCATGGGCACTGAGACCTGAAAAATAACGTCTCAGTGACCCTGAAGATTTATCTCTAAAAGAGATACTTAGTCTCTGTTAAATGGGCGGGAAACTTTTTAGGAAGATAAGCGTAAGGAATTATCAAAGGATGATAAAGCAAGATTTTTGGTACAAAAAGTTGTCAGCATTGGAGCATTCTTCACCTAGTAAACTAGGCATGTACTATCTACTCTAAGGCCGACAAACTACTATACCCATGTGCATCCACTGTATTTCCTTTGCCTATTTAAATGAAACTTTATAATCGGGATAAGTAGGATTCTAAACAAACACATAAAATAGTACTCAGTACTCAACACTATAGTTAATAGGATCCCCTTCAAAGGGACGAACTAAGCAAAGCTAGCTGCCACTAGTCGTTCTAATAGGAGTGTTACATTTGTCATCCACCAGAATAGTTTTACCGAGACCTATTCCACTGTAAATCGTTGATTTATTTATTATAAGATTTATACATGTTGTAAAAAGTACAAATGGTATTATTAGTAGATTATGTGGTCTTGGGTAAAAGTTGTTGATTTTCTCAATGTTCGTTTGATATCGTCACTTGCTCAAACTTCGTGGAGCAACATTATGTGTTCTAAAACATAAGCTAATTTGATTCGAAAAAAAAAAGAAAAAAAAAAGAATCGGTTGATTTCAAATGATTGTAAAAGATGTGTATAAACGGAGGTTGGGGATTTCAACAAATGAAGAAGAAGATAACTTTAGGTCATCTGCACTTCACCCTCAGTATTTTATATTGAGAATTACATATTCAAAGTAGTCATGCATTTAATGCACAATAAATAAACATACAAATTACTTTTAATATATGTAATTTTTAATTTAATAAAGTCAAAGTTTCATTTTATATTTAATGGAATCATTGCTTTAACTATTGCCCACTCGGCATTGTATAGAAAATCCCTATATTATACACTTTCAATCTTAATTGTTTAGTTTTATTGCCAAACTAGCATAAAAGATACAATATTGACAGTTTTAACCCATAAGTGAGAAATTTATTACAAATGGTATACTCCGTAATTAGGGGTGTTAACGATCCGAGGCGAGTCGAGTTTTACTAGCTCGTTTATTAACTACTCGGCTCGAGCTCGACTCGAGCTCGAATAAACTTTTATAAATTGGCTCGAGAGCGAGTATTTTGGTTGTTCGAGCTCGAGCTCGAAGCTCATTTAAGGAACATGTATCACACGCGCAAAATTTGAGAAAATATCAAACGAATATTCTACCATAATGGGTATTCAAGAATTTAATGAATTTGAATTATTATTTTTTTTAATCCTACAATAAACTAACTTTCATGCTAAAGATGCTCGTATAGAAAATAGAACTTGATAGGCTCGTTTATTAACTCAAGCTCAACCTCGAAAGCTCGTTTACAATTATAAAAATTGTTATAATGCTTAATTTAAAGTTTATGTAATTTATAATAAACACTAGTTTGCATTTGAAGCAAAAGAGTGTATAACAATCATACTTATTTTTTATGATTTCAAGTAGACGTTGTTCTTTATGAAAAATGAAGTGGTATTTGTTTTATAGTGTCCATATCTCTCTACTTTTCTTATTACTTTCAATGTGGGATACTTTTCATATTTTTTATTTGATTAGGCAATATTGTTAGACCCGTATCCGGTTTACAAATAGACTCCACCCTAGATGAAATTGACTAAGACTTTACATGATTGGTTAGTCAAACCCAATAGTCAATGTAATAGTCAAAGAGTGTGTAATGTGGTTATAGAAAATATGACGTGTCACAACTACAATGGAGATGGACTTAAGAGACTAAAGTTGAGAAGTGTTTAATGAGTCGTAAAATGTAATGTGGCCAAAGTAGAAGAGATTAGGACTTGAAGGACTATTAGTGTCAAATTTCAAACTTAACTAATTATCTAGATAAGTATCTAGAACATCTCCTAGCTTCTCATAAGTTCCACCAATTTCCAGAGTGTAGTTGTAGGTGTCGGGTTTAAAGAGAAAAAGGAACGAAAGCAGATAACTTGATGATGCTAGTAATGAAGGATTATGCTTCCGATCAAGATATAAGTTATACTAACTATCCTTGTAAGTAAGTAACTCTAATCTTGAGTTAATAATAATTAAAAGGGTAAATATGAAGATGGGTTTTGTGAACCCTTGTTGGTTAGTAATGACTTAATATAATTATCTTAGTGCTATTATAGCGGTTTAATAGTAATGTCCTTGTTACTTTTTTCTATCTTGATTGATTGTGTTCCAGTATGCTATAAACAACTGTATGTAAATTCGACTTTAACTATTACATGCTAATAGGGGTGGCAATTCGGGTCGGGTTCGGGTTGACAGGTTGGAGGGTCAGAAAACCTCAACCCGAACCTGACCAATTTAAATCATCGGGTCAGCTATGGCAACCCTAACATGTTTATACATAACCCGAACCTGACCCATTCGTATATATACTTGGGTTGGTAGGTTGAATAGATTACACGGGTATACGGGTTTCGGGTTGACTAAATTTTTCTATTTTATATAAAAAAGTTGGTACATTACAATAGTTAAACAGGTTAAACGGGTTTGTGGGTCGACCCGTTTAACTCATTTAACCTGTATAATAAATATAAATAATTTTTAATTTAAGAAAAAAAATCTTAAACGGGTTGGCGGGTCGACCTGCTTTATTTATTCCCAACCTGAACCTGACTTATACAGTAAACGGGTTAGATAAATCGACCCAAACCCGACCAGAAATCTATTTATACTAACCCGAACCTATTAATTTTCAGGTCGGTTTCAGGTTGGGTTTCGCGTCGGCTCAAAAATTGCCACCCCTACATGTTAGGGCTAAAATTTGATTATGTTCCAGTATGCTATACACAACTGTAACCAGGGGCTTCTCAATCCTTACCGAGGCTTAAAGCAAAGTTTAAAAACCGGGCCTTTCGATTATTTGCTATTATGTTAGTAAAATTGTCTATATAACGTCTATCTAGAAAAACTAAGAACGGTTAGTAAATTTAGAGCTGGTTGATGATTGAAAAAAAAAAAAAAAAAAAGACAAATAGAGAAACCAAACATTGTTATTTCAGTGATATAGAAGTAGGGCCCAATATGACAAAATTGAAACAACAAGAATGCGCTTGTATGTGTTCTTTCGTGAACATTTAATCAAGCAAAATCTACGTGAATACTTAACAATTAAGCGAAAGAAATATTATGCTCGTGCTTATTGTATAAGAAAAAAGTTTTTTCGTGTTCATTTATTAACATACTAAACAAAAAGTACGAAAAATATATGATTAAAAGAGCATAAGAATAGTTCACAAATAAATCGTCCAGCTTTTAGTTCATTTACAAGTCTATCTATTACTCCGGTCTTTAAGAATTAAATTACAAAAATGAAGTTAATTCATTTTTTTCAATTACCTTAAAAGATGATCTTGGTCCGTTTCATAAAACTAAAATGATGAACTTGGTATCTGATTGTCCCTATGACTAAAGAATAAAGATAAAACTAGATGTGGCCTCAATGTATCAGATATTTTAGTAAACCGAGGGCCTAAAAATTAATAAAATGAGCTTAATTCATTGTTTTCCTTGTCCCAAAAGACTATCTTGACCGTTTTTGGACTTAGTGACTAATAAACTTTAGGCCAAAAGAGCAAAGATAAATGTAGATGCCGCTTCAACTCCTAAATTATATAAGGTATTTTATGAAATTAGAGGGGCTTAAAAAATGTCGGGGCCCTAAAGACGATGCTGAAGAATATATGTAACGACTTTATACATGATGGTGTTTTAGAAAATCGGGGGCCTTAAAAATTCGGGGGCCTAAAGCGATGACTTTAGTAGCTTTACCCTTGAGCCACCTGATGCGTGGGATTGCGCCTACGCAAAAGGTTTTACCTCTCGAGGGATCTCGAGAAGCTTGCAATCCCCACCAGGTAGTGTACCTGACCGATGTAGTATAGTGTAGTGGCAAGTACTGGGGGATTGATCGTTCTACTTGGGGAATAGTGTTCGTTAGGATCAAAACTTAATTAAACTAGGTCTAGAGGAGAGGGATGATTCTTTTTGTATTTTTATATTTTATGAAAAGCAAGTAAAAATCTCGGGTATTAGAAGAGTGGGCGGAATTAGTTGCTAGTCAACTAACCCAATTAATTACAAATGAAATAAAAATAAAATAACAAGAAAGTAAATATGAGAAAAACCTTATAATGAGAGAAACGTGTTTACTTAGATTTCATTACTCCCTAGCTATCTTTCATTAGTTGACTAGTTTGTTACAATTGCGTGGATGACGGGTGATGCGTGGGAATTGGACCAGGCTTTACCTCTCGAGGGATCTCGAGAAGCTTACAACCCCCACCAGGCAGTGTACCTGATCGTTGTAGTATAGTATAGTGACAAGTACCGGGGGATTGATCGTTCAACTCAGGAATAGTGTCGTTAGGATTGAAATTAATCTAACTAGGTATAAAGGTGAAGGATGATTCTTTTTGTATTTTTATATTTTATGAAAAGCAAGTAAAAATCTCGGGTATTGAAAAGAGGGGCGGAATTAGTTGCTAATCAACTAACCCAAAAGCTACTAATCAAACTAATGTTCAAGAAAAATAAACTAAGGTTCTACAAGATAAGTGAAGCATGTCTACCTATGATATGTTACTCCTTGCTAGCTATCCAATTCTACCTATTGAATTGTCACACCTTGTTTTAATTGACGGGTTGTATTCCTTAATACCATTCGTGGGGTGGCGTACGTACTTCCCCAACTCTATAAGCTCCTACTTCACTCCTATGTCGAGCATGCAAGAAGCTCCTAACATGGGATCATTAGAATTCGATCATGCATTAAATACAACCATAATAACCTAGTACGCACTGGTTCATGTTTTTTAAGACGTTCAAGCATGTTACCTATGGAAGTCTGCAAGTTTTCTTAAGTCTAACATCGAATACAATCAACCAAACAAGAGACAATAGGAATCAAGAATTATAAGCTAAATCAACTAGACCTATCGAAGTGTCACACCCTAATTGATGAAGATAGACATAAACATCAACAAGGAATCAATAAGATCTAATAAATTATATACAAGTTTCACATAAACATAAGTAGACACAAGGTGAATTAGCAAAACATCATCAAAGAAGAGCAAGCAACAATGATAATGGAAAACATAATTAAGATAGAATCAACAAACCAATACATGATGTTTATGGAGTGATTAAAACCCTCTAAGTTGCTGGAAAAATACCTACCTAAACCCAGGAATCGACCTTAGGGTTTAGGGCTTACAAAAGTGAAGTTATGATGTTATATTTATAGGCAAGTTTTCTGTCGGCAAGGCTTGACGGCGTCACCCCATAAAGAGTGACGGAGTCATGACCAATTTTTCTTCATCAAATTGTAGATTTCTTCGTCCTCTTCACGTGGGCTTTTGAATCACCTAAATCTGAGTTCGTATGCAAAAGTTATGACCAAAACAATATCAGCTACTTCGTGCGCAAGTTTTGACAAGTTAACACGTGACGGCCTACGTGACGCCTTAAGGAAATTTTCTAGGCCATCACTGATACGTGGGAATCGCACCAGGCTTTACCTCTCAAGGGATCTTGAGAAGCTTACAACCCCCACCAGGCAGTTTACCTGATCGTTGTAGTATAGTATAGTGACAAGTACCGGGGGATTGATCGTTCAGCTAGGAATAGTGTCGCTAGGATTAGAAAACCTAAATACTAGTTCTAAAGGTGAAGGAAGATTATTTTTGTATTTTTATATTTTTTTAGAAAGCAATTTAAAATCTCGGGTTTGAAGGATTTGGGCGGAATTAGTTGCTATTCAACTAACCCAATGTTAAAATGCAATCAAAATAAAATACTAAAAATGAAAATAAACTAATTATACTAAAGTTGTGAGCAGTAATTGGAGAAAATGTGTTTACTTAGATTTCACTACTCCCTATACATCTTTTACACGTTAATTACTTGTTATAATTGCATGGATGACGGATCGTATTCCTTAATACCATTCATGGGGTGGCACACTTAACTCCCCAATTCTATGAGCTCTTATCTCCTCATACACCATGCCCAGCACAACCATAGGGATTGTAAACAGTGGCTCATGCATTAAATACAACCAATAAAGACCTAGTGCGCATCGGTTCATGTTTCTTAAGACGTTCAAGCATGTTACCAATTGGAGATCTGCCAGTTTTCTTAAGCCTAACATATAAATCATTCATCCAAGACAAGAATAAACAAGTAATCAACACATAATCAATATCTAGGTTTCATTAGATCTAAGCAAACACAAGATAGATCTAGCCTAGCATGATGAAATTAAGACAAGAACAAGATATAGACAACCAACACATAGACATATTGATTGAATTAAAAGAACACTTATCTTGATTACACATGCAAGGTATCAAGGGGTTGGAACCCTTGAAAAACCTGTAAAGTTACACCAAAATCGTACTTAGGGTTTCTCCCAAAACTTCTCTCTTTTAATGTGAAAAAATTAGAAAACTATATATAGGAAAAGGGGTCTGACGGCGTCAAGACCAATTAGGTGACGCCGTCACCTCGCCGCCAAAACTCTTCTCGGACTGCCTTGATCTACATTTGACGCCATCAAGACTTAATCATTTCCAGGCCGTCATGACTTTTACTCTTGACGCCCTACCTTCATGACGCCGTCAAATCTCTTCTGGATCGTCATGGAATTTTGCTCTTGACGCCGTCAGGGAGTTACTCTTGACGCCGTCACCTACTGTTCCCAGCATGGAAAATTAAGACTTTGGCGTTTTCTTCACTTTTATGCTCCAAAAACGTCCGAATTGCTTCCTTTTCCAGATTTCACTCCCAAAGTACCTAAAATCACAAAAGGAACGATTTAGGGCAATATTTGATCAAATAAATTTGAATTCGTGCTTAAATGACCCCCTAAAAACGGACCATTTTTCGCCTCATCATATACCCTTACACTTGAGATTTGCTTGTCCTCAAGCAAATGCGCTTTTATTCTAGTCAAAATACAAGTTAGGGGTCATTTATCACTAATATAAAAGTAATTACAACAAATAATCGTTCCACTAAAGACCAATAGACAAGCACGGAGGTCATACACAAGCACCTCACAAATAGTGTTTAGATACTCACATCTCTCGGGTGTAATAAAGTGTAAATTACAAAATGGAAACGGAAGATATCTCTCACTACCTGTCATAGCAAAATAGATTACCATAGGCTTGGGAAAGGATCAAACCTCCACCACATGGCGTAAGCACCTAGGATAAACTATCAAAGAGGTTTTTTTAAAGGGTTGTAACGTTAGGTGTAGGGATATGAAATACACGGTTTTGTTGGATAAAGGAAGTTTTACTGGTGGCGAGTTAACAATCTTTGTTAATTACATGTACAATGTGGCATTGCTAAGCCAAGACTAGACTCGACTTAAGCTAATAAATGAAAAATAACAAAAACATAAAATGAACATAGAGTGAAAAGGGATAGTAGTCCGTTTTTTTTTTTTTTTTTTTTTTTTTTTTTTTTTTTTTTTTTTTTTTGCATACACTCTTACTCTACCATCCAAAATAATACATCATAGGGAATGAACGTTCCCCTTACACGTGAATTTTTACATACTTTACAATTAACTAATCTAATGACTCGAATTAAGAAAATCAAAACACTTGGAGCACTTTTAAGATTAACGTACATATGGGGGTAATATATGATGTTCTTCCCCATTACTCCATAAACAAGTACTTTACCCATGAGTCCCAATCGTCCCAAAACAATATGTACAAGGATATGACTCGACTTAGCAACCATGTAATCAATTAGATAGTTAACTTAGGGTTTAACAAATAACAATAATGCACTAAAAATGAGCGCATACACGGAAGGCTAAGGCGATTTGGTTGTACATTTAAGTGGGGTGTAACAAATTCTTCCTTTAAGTAAGATGCTTAAAGTTAGAAACGAAAAGATAGGCTCGGAGGGGTGTACTAGGGGTTTCGTGTACTAAAAATGAGTACAACGCTAAGGGTGTGGGAAAAATTAGTTGACTTAACTAGCCAAGTAATATGACTTAAATGGTCAAGTAATTATAATACGGGTTTAACACAAGGGTGATCCTAATGCCTCTTATCATGTAGTAAATCCTACTACACGAATGTAGTCTCACTAGCGGTCTCGGGATGCATCACTAACGCAAGTTCTAGAATCTAAATGCTACCGGTACACTCATAAGCACTAATAGTAAATGTTTTTCCTATCAAATCTAAAGGCGAACCTCACATATTTGGGTGGAAAATTTTTCTGAATATACGGTTATGTGCTTGTCATACAATCTCCTATCCATGAGACGCTTGCTATGGCTAAAGTTTCACTCCTAAATGTTGTAAAAATTTTTAAATTTGGCGCTAAAATTGCACTAACAAGTGTTTATCATAGTTTTATTACACATCTACCATCAAACAAAACAAACTCAAGCGAAAGTGCATATGTAAGGTATCATCTTTTTACCCTCCCCTTACACTTAAGATGAACATTGTCCCCAATGTTCAAGTAAAGAATGTAAAAGTGAAAAAGTAAAGAGAATGAAATCAAATACTCCCCTGATTCGCTCGATATGGATAATAAGGTGGCCAGGTTAAATCTTCCTCCAAGAAAATGAACAATCAAAGCTTCCCTTCCAGAATATAAATCATCTTCTTGTCATACGTAACCTGTAAAACCTGACAAAATAGACAAGACAACCTCGCGTAAAATCGGCGGCATCCTATATAAGTTACTAAATCCTAGAAAACAAGATAAGATATAATGCTTGTGGAATGAAGTTTGCAGATCTCCTGGAGATTATAAAACTTAATAATTCACAAAAACCCTAAGACTCCGTTAGAAAAACAAAACCGGTAAAATTTCCAGATTTTTACACCTAACGCCGTCAAGAGTAAACTCCTGACGCCGTCAGAATTGACCTGCAGAAATTCTTATGTTAAGTTTCCAGAAAATTTCTGGAAAAACTTGGTCCTACTTCCTGGAAAATCCTGCAAAACTTCATTATGACTCAATACAAGCATTTGACTCTAACAAGTACGAATATACATGTTCATTTAATATTGTGGAGAATCATGATCGGTTTGTTTCTTAAAAACATATTTGGGGTTTCCCCTTACACTTATCTTTTGCAAAAATACTTTTAGGTGGAGTTAAGACTAGGCTAAACAACAAAGTAAAGTATTTCCACTTCTTAATTTAGAAACATGATCAACGAACAATAAAAATTAAGCATGCATACGGAAGCAAATAACAAACAAACAAATAAAATCACACAAAACATGGGTTGCCTCCCAAGAAGCGCTTTTCTTTATTTACGAGTCTTGTAGCTAGACTCAAGGTCATGGGTTACTACGTGATCTCATCATTGGTTTCACTCTCTAGGTCGTCTTCTAAACCAGTTTTGTATTCCGGACCTAGTTGCAAGCATTCTTTGTAGAAACCAAGCATTCTGTTCTTTACATACTCTACTCCTCTACGTCTATCCTCCTCATTCCTATAATAAGCCGCTTGCTTGTGTTCCTTTTCGAAATTAGAGAGAAGGCGGTATTGCTCAATCTTGTAGGGCATTTGATAAGCAACCTCATCATTCTCTTCCTTGAATCTAATTATCCCTAAAGTCGGATCATAACTCATCCTAGTGGCCTCAACAAATGGTTTTCCAAATATTATTTGGCTTAGGCAAGCATCTATCACCGGACGAGTGTCCTCAACTATCATAAAATCGATCTCATAGGTGAGATTCCCTATAAGCACATGCAGTCCCTTCACTCTTCCTGCAAAATTACTTATCAGATTCTTATCGGGCATCATCCTAAAATCAAGTTGCTTCTTCATCACCCAATTGTAATAAGTCCTAGTCATGATGTTCACGGGGGATCTAGGGTCGATGTAAGCTTTCCATATATGCATGTGCCCGATATTGCATGGGATGTTAATGTTAGAGGGGTCTCCCATTTTGATAAGGGGGGTGCCAAGGATATATGGTCTCTCGGGACCATCGAATAAATCCTTATGGTATTCCCGTTCTTCCTTGGTGGGCAACTTATCAAAGTATTCTTCTATAGGCTTTATCTCAACTTCCCTACTCTCATCCTTAGTCTCGGTTTCTATTCTAACTTCATCCTTGTCACTCTCTTCAATCTCCTTATCTATTGGATTAATGGTGACAACATTGACAAAGTGGACATGTTTGGATGATGAGGGGTCCTTAATTTGGCTTCCGTTATTGGTGTCCCTAGTGTCCTTCCTAGGTGTGACTAATGCTTGGTTGTTGAGGGCTTTCAACAAGTTGTCAATCTTTTTGGTTATCTCTGTTTGTTGTTAGTTGAGTTCGGTTTCAAACCTAGCTATGCGAGCCTCTTGAGATGCCATGAACTTAGACATCAATCCTTCAAGATTGTTAGTGCTACCAAAGTTGTTAGAAGGATTGTTGTTGAGAGTACGGTTGGAGGGTGGACCGGTTGGTTGGTAACGATTAGGCGGATTGGAAGAATTGGGTTGATTTTGTTTCCACCTAAGGTTTGGGTGATTTTTCGACGAGGGGTTGTATGAATCACTGTAAGTGTTTGGCTCGGGCTTGAAAGTGTACCACTTATCTCCCGCTTCGTCGGTACGCGTGGATGCGTAGTCCGCAAAAGCTGTTCCGGGGAGTTCCACACAATCACGAGTGTCGTGGGGACCACTACATAATTCGCATGAAGAAGTGATTTTGTTCACTTGACTTGAAGGCTTAGCAGCTTCGTAAGATTTCATGAGAAACTTGACTTGGTCCTCAAGTTTCATGATCCTACGGTCGGGAGTGCTAGAATTGTTCGAAGGCAAAGATATTGCCTTGATCGTTTTGTTCAAGTCACGGGGATCATTCTAACTTTCGTTGTCATAGAGAGCAGGATCTTCTATGAGTTCCCATGATTGTTCCGCACTTAGATCACGTAGCTTACCACCGGCCGATTGGTCAATGGCTCGCCTCGTGGAGATGTCGATATGGTCATAAAAGATTTGGACTTGGAGCCAAAGATCTATGCCATGATGAGGGACTTTTTGGAGTAAGTCCTTGAAACGAGTCCATGCTTCATAAAGAGATTCGTTTTGACGTTGTTGGAACATCAAGATGTCATTTCTAAGCTTAGTAGTTCTCCCCGGTGGGAAAAATTGAGCAAGGAAACGAGTGGTGAGATCATCCCATGTGGTGATGGATCCCGCGGGTAAACGCTCAAACCATTGACTAGCTTGATCCCGTAGAGAGAATTGGAATAGGCGTAATCGGGTTGTTTCTCTAGTTGCAACATCTAGGTCTATGGAATCTACGATTTTGATAAAGTCCTTTAGATGTTGGTTTGGATCTTCGGAACGAAGTCCATGGAATGCACATCCGCTTTGCACCAACCGGATGGTGTCGGATCGCAAGGGGGTCACATTGGCTCCGGTGAGCTCAATCGCACCAGGCTTTACCTCTCAAGGGATCTTGAGAAGCTTACAACCCCCACCAGGCAGTGTACCTGATCGTTGTAGTATAGTATAGTGACAAGTACCGGGGGATTGATCGTTCAGCTAGGAAAGTGTCGCTAGGATTAAAAAACCTAAATACTAGTTCTAAAGGTGAAGGAAGATTATTTTTGTATTTTTATATTTTTTTAGAAAGCAATTTAAAATCTCTGGTTTGAAGGATTTGGGCGGAATTAGTTGCTATTCAACTAACCCAATATTAAGATGCAATCAAAATAAAATACTAAAAATGAAAATAAACTAAATTATACTAAAGTTGTGAGCAGTAATTGGAGAAAATGTGTTTACTTAGATTTCACTACTCCCTAGACATCTTTTACACGTTAATTACTTGTTATAATTGCATGGATGACGGATCGTATTCCTTAATACCATTCATGGGGTGGCACACTTAACTCCCCAATTCTATGAGCTCTTATCTCCTCCTACACCATGCCCAGCACAACTATAGGGATTGTAAACAGTGGCTCATGCATTAAATACAACCAATAAAGACCTAGTGCGCGTCGGTTCATGTTTCTTAAGACGTTCAAGCATGTTACCAATTGGAGATCTGCCAGTTTTCTTAAGCCTAACATATAAATCATTCATCCAAGACAAGAATAAACAAGTAATCAACACATAATCAACATCTAGGTTTTATTAGATCTAAGCAAACACAAGATAGATCTAGCCTAGCATGTTGGAATTAAGACAAGAACAAGATATAGACAACCAACACATAGACATATTGATTGAATTAAAAGAACACTTATCTTGATTACACATGCAAGGTATCAAGGGGTTGGAACCCTTGAAAAACGTGTAAAGTTACACCAAAATCGTACTTAGGGTTTCTCCCAAAACTTCTCTCTTTTAATGTGAAAAATTAGAAAACTATATATAGGAAAAGGGGTCTGACGGCGTCAAGACCAATTAGGTGACGCCGTCACCTCGCCGCCAAAACTCTTCTCGGACTGCCTTGATCTACATTTGACGCCGTCAAGACTTAATCATTTCCAGGCCGTCATGACTTTTACTCTTGACGCCCTACCTTCATGACGCCGTCAAATCTCTTCTGGATCGTCATGGAATTTTGCTCTTGACGCCGTCAGGGAGTTACTCTTGACGCCGTCACCTACTGTTCCCAGCATGGAAAATTAAGACTTTGGCGTTTTCTTCACTTTTATGCTCCAAAAACATCCGAATTGCTTCATTTTCCAGATTTCACTCCCAAAGTACCTAAAATCACAAAAGGAACGATTTAGGGCAATATTTGATCAAATAAATTCGAATTCGGGCTTAAATGACCCCCTAAAAACGGACCATTTTTCGCCTCATCAATCACTCTTTAATTTTACATGTGACGGCCATGGGTGACGCCTTCATCTCTAATGCACAAAACTTTCTGGACCGTCACAGACTTTATCCACTTTCACCTCTTGTATTACTCTTGATGCCGTCATGAAGAAGCTTGTGACGCCGTCAGGTACTGTTCCCAGCAAGGAAAATTAAGACTTTGCCGTTTTCTTCACTTTTATGCTCCAAAAACGTCCAAAATACTTCCTTTTCCAGAATTCACTCCAAAAGTACCTAAAATCACAAAAGGAACGATTTAGGGCAATATTTGATCAAATAAATTCAATTGCGGGCTTAAATGACCCCCTAAAAATGGATCATTTTTCGCCTCATCAACGGGTTATATTCCTTAATACCATCCGTGGGGCCGTGTATGATCTTCCCCAAATCTATAAGCTTCTACCTCTTTCTATGTCGAGCCGACAACTAGCTCCTAACATGGCATCCTTAGTAGTCACTCATGCATTAAATACAACCATTAAAATCGTAGTACACATCCGATTCATGTTTCTTAAGACGTTCAAGCAAGTTACCAATTGGAGATTAGCCAGTTTTCTTAATCCTAACATCGAAATCATTTATCAACAACAACTAATAACAAACAATCAACCAACAATCAATAGCTAGGTTTCATTACATCTAAGCAAACACAAACAAACCTAGCCTAGCATGTTAACGTAAAGACAAGCATACGATATAATCAAACAACACATAGACATATTGAATGATTATTGGAAGACTTATCTTTATTCAAACATGGATGAAAGAAGGGTTTGAAACCCTTACATGAAGGTGAAAATTCGACCTAGGGTTTGTGGTAAAGTTCCTCTAAAAGTTTTCTACCTAATGAATGAAAATTAGAAAACTATATATATAGAGAAATACAATCTGACGGCGTCACGTTGTACATGTGACGCCGTCAATTAGCCACCAATACTCTTCTCGGATTACCTAGATCCAGATCTCATGCTGTCACTTGTTAATCATCACTTGGCCGTCACCTTATAATTTACTCTTGACGGCCTAGGTGTCCCAAAGGGTGACGCCGTCACTCTTTAAGTCCTAAAAACATTCTAGCGCGTCTTGTGTAAACTTCATATCCACCACTTTGCCAACACATGACGCTGTCACTTGTTGAGCTTGACGCCGTCAGGTACTATTTCCAGCTTAATTTTGGAGACCTTGCCGTTTTCTTCACTTTTCGCTCCAAAAACGTCTAAAATGCTTCCTTTTCCAGATTTCTTCTCCAAATTACCTAAAATGACAAAAGGAACGATTTGAGACAATATTTGATCAAATAATCACAACTTAAGGCTTAAATGACCCACTAAAAGCGTAACACTTGTCACCTCATCACCACTTGACTGTAACTATGTGCTTAACTGTTACAAGTTAGGGCTAAAATTATTTTTTTGCTTTTACATATTTTCCATGTGGTTAATCTTATGTTATTTCTGAGTATGTATGTAATTTTGTGTTTTGGTAACTAAATGGTAATTTGAGACTAGCTTTCGATGAAATAGTGTTTTCAAAGGACCATGCACATTATTAGTTTGACATGGGATTGGCGATTCAATTTACGACATGTTTAGATATTGAGTCAAGTCATATATGTGAATTCTAACTTATATTTGAACACAACTTAATCTTTTTTTATCTAAACGTTTTTAGCGTTACATGGCTTAGACATGTATGCTAAATGAATTGAGGTCGTCCCTTTATACTAAAAATGAATTTAATATTTAGTGTTACATGTTTAACCCATAGCCGACACGAACATGAGATACCCAGTCGTTACCTATTTAAATTCACGTCGCTTTAGATCATGTGCGTTTGCTAAAAAAAAAAAAAAAAAAGGATCATGTACGGTGTTGTGACTAGAATGACAGCCCCTTATCTTGTGATTTTCTGGCTCCGCCACTGTTTATACCCACTGATGGACGAAGGGATGGCAAGCCACCTAATACGCACACAACAACTGGAAGATGTCCCAGAGTTAATTAACAAGATAAAATCTCATTCGGGGCGAAAGAAGCTGCTCGCATATGTGTCTTGTTCAAGTCATGGCCTTACACTTGGTCTAAAATCCCGAACCTAAGGTTTGTTAATTCTACAATATAATGCATTATAGGTGGGAAAGAAACTACATTAATTTGATCGACTGCACTTTGCAAAGATATCTTCAGGGCAACATACCAATCGAAAGTTTTGATCTTAATATCCTGATTGCGGAACCCATGTCGACTTTTCTTGTTAGAAAATGGATTCGGTCCTTAGCTATTAAAAGTTGTCTCGAGGAACTTAGCCTCACAATCTTTTGCAATTCTAATGATTCGGTATGCATTTCCGGATGAGATATTTTCTGGAGAAAACCTAGATACAGTTAGAGTAAAAGCTGACCCCAAAACTTCCCATCAGATGAGTAGCGATCTTGCGATCAAGTGTTTGTTCTTGCGAGTATTAGAGTTACACTATGTGAATATGAATGAAGGTGTACTTTGTAAGTTATTGTCTACTTGCAGTTTACTTGAGAGTATTGGACTTATCTATTGCAGGGGATTGAGGACAATCAAGGCTAAAAACGTTTGTCGTCTCCATGTAATGAAAACAATGTTAATGCGAAACCAAAGGTTGGAAATTGTTGGGTTCTCAAATCTTCGTTGTTTTCTTACGAGTCATTCAATAATCTGACGAAGCCTCTAGCTTTTGACATGGATTCATTAGGACGAGTTTCACATTTACTTCTAGGTTGTGTGATCCCGAACAAAGATTTTTCACGCATGATTAACTCAAAATTTCCTTTTCTTGAGAGTTTGACCCTTTGCAACATGGGTATAAAAGTCAAAACTTAGATATCACATGTCTAACGTTGAAGAGATTAAACCTGCTGTTTCGGGAAAACATGCAATATCATGTGAAAGTTTTTTTGGGTAAAGGGGAGTAATCCTGCACCTTGGTAAATAAATTAAAACCAAAACATTTGAGTACAAATGGAATGTGGCTGAAGTACCACATTAACCTCAAGCTAAAATAGCTTGATAGACAACTAACCTAGAGCTTATGACATGCCAAAAGCTCTTAACAACTCTAGAATCAAAATATGAACCTAGAATAAGAATCAAAACAAAACAAGCTAACCATGTGAAAGTTTATGCTCCAATATTAGTACTTTTCTGTTACGAAGGTTACACAATTTCGAATCTCTTGTTTCCAACAATTTGTCCCTAGCAAATTAAGCTCAGTCTAAGGTTGGATGCTCCCATTGAACTTACGCTTAATACTCAACATATCAAGCAAATTTGACATTGAAATCTTACATAATTAGCGGTCATATTCATTAGTTGCATTGAACATCAGCCTTATTGAACTGAGAAAGAGGGTCCCGATTCCAGCTACAAACGTGCAACAACTATCAATATTAACAAGTTCTGATCACATCTTGTGGGAACACTCACCATTATTTGACACATTTTTTTCGATTTGTCATCCTACATACGTAAACGTATATGAAGACAGGGGTACTGCAGAAAAAATACGTACCACTCTCGCGAGAAAATGTTTAGAGAGGTGATGAAAAAGAAAATCGAAAAGGGGATTAATTGGTGTGACCTTGCAGGTGTTGAGATAAAAACACCTTGCAATCAGCATGATACACTACAAAAATGGGATCGATTTGGGTCGACAATGTCGACCCAAAGGTTGAAGTGGGGTCGTACCAAACGGTTTGGGTCGACAATTTCGACCCTTTCGGGTTGTACCAATTTCCTCGTCCCAAAAACGTTTGGAACGACATTTTTAAAACCAATGGGACGACATCCATTTACCGGTCAACAATGAATATTTCCTTTGGAACGACATTGTCGTTCCAAATCTCTATTTATTTTTTGCAAATCATTTATGTAAATACACGAAAATATTTTGGAAAATACCCATTGGAACGACAATGTCGTTCCAAAATTTGATTTATTTTCCGTTTTTTAGTTATTTAAATACACGAAAATATTTTGGAAAATACCCATTGGAACGACAATGTCGTTCCAAAATTTGATTTATTTTCCGTTTTTTAGTTATTTAAATACTAAAAATAATTTGGAAAATACCCTTTGGAACGACATTGTCGTTCCAAAGGTTGATTTATTTTCCGTTTTTTAGTTATTTAAATACTAAAAATATTTTAGAAAATTCCCAATGGAACGACATTGTCGTTCCAAAGGTTTTAAATATTTAAAAATTTTGCCAACTGGAACGATTTTTTCTTGTAATTTTGGGACGACATTGTCGTCCCATTTTGTGAAGTATGCAAAAAAAAAAAATGCAGCAGCAGCCTGCATTTTCAGGTTTTTTCCGGAATATTTTCCGGAAAAAACTGGTGTGTAGTAATTACACACCTTTTTATTACCAAATATCGACCCAAAAATGACTATTTGAGCTAACAAATGCCAAGAAAACACGTGTTTTTATATTTGTGATGTGCAGGTACGGATATTACGGAAAACAAGCAAAAACCCGGAAAAACGGGCACGAGAGTATGAATGGTTCAAAAGCCGGTGCCGGGATGCAGTTTCAAGTCCGGATAATTATTCGAGCTCAATTCGTCAAAGGCAACCTTGAAGAATATCCAATTGACAAGAATGGTCCTTGATTAATATTTCATGAATTGGCATAATTGGTCCTTAAAGTTTCAGATTTTACTTTTGGTCCTTGAAGTTTTAATACAAAAATCTGCCAAGTCCATTCCACAAAGGCCTAATCCACTTATATTGCCCAAGCCCACTCCTAACTACACCCCAGCCCACCTCCTAAATCCTATACCCAAGTCCAACTTAAACCCTTACCCGGCCCGTACTTAAAACCAAAATAATATAAAAAATACTTACCCGCGCCCCTTTTTACTTTTACACCCAGAAACACTATTCATTGAATAGTAAACGAAGAACCCTAATTAACCACACTTATAATTACCCAAACCCCACCTTTGATTTACCCAATTAAGGGTATAAGGGTCATATCCCTGACACCTCTGACACCCTGACAACAAGGAATGCCAAGTGGGAGCTGCTTATTGGACCGAATATGATTTGAGAGCTTTGATTGGTTGAAGATTGTCATCAGTATCTAGTGGAGCATATTCCCTATGGATACTCTTTCTAGGACCTTCTGAAGGCTCCTCACCACTGATGCTATAAAAGGCTACTCTCCTCCATCATTTTGGACTGTTAGACTAGGAGTAGTGATAATTTAGGGTAATTTAGGAGTAGTGTAATGTAAGTTTTAGCTTACTGTTATGTTTTTAATGTATGGTATCATGTAATTTTTATAAATTTCAATAAAAGTTTGGGTTTACTGTTCACATTTTCAGCTTATCATGTACTTTCAATTGTCTACTCAATCTCAAAATTTAGTTTGTATCTAGCTTTTTATCATCTATTCTCAGCTTATCTTTTATTCAGAAGTTCTTATGGTTTTCAAACATAGCTTAATCTAGTACTACTTTCAATTCAGTCACCAATAAATATTTATATATAAGTCTATAATATTATCTAATAAAAAGCTCACAGTAAGAGCTTATTTTCCTTTTTTCAATTCTCCATTTGAGCTGTCTAGCTTAAACTTGGAGGTGTATTTGAGTCTGTGTCAAAGAAATAATAAGAAGACAAGATCATTGTTGCAGTGGTGTTGTTTGGTATGCTGAGACAGACCCAAGTGAACTCAGCCTATCATAAAGATAGGCTAGCACAGTGAATCCCCCTCTATTTTGAGCTGAGGGGGAAGCTTTTTTTGTAAGTTCATTCCTTTTCCATGTTATAAGCAGTTAAGTAGTAGTAATCTAGTGAAAGTGCTCATTTGTGTTTCTAGTTGTGTAATTCTTAGTGTAGTAGCTCTAATATTTGTTAAATTATATGCTTGATATGATCTGTGTTTGATATTGGTAGGATATAAGCTAAAAACTAGTTTTGTAGTTTATATAATCTGTTAAGGGGGTGTTTGGATTAAGGGTTTATGCTTAGTACTTGTTGTTTTTGGTAGTTAATACTGGTTCATACAGTCCACTATAGATAATAATAGGTTAAACAAGTCATAATATTAATAGGTTACAAGGTAAAAAGTCAAAACTAATTTCATCTTAGCTTAACTGTTAGCATAATAATCAGTTAGTTAGTGAAACAGTTAGCATAGCTTCATATTAGTTCAATATAGCTTAAAATACTTTCATTATAGCTTATTAATACATAAGGTAGTAGTAATCAGTGATCAAAATTGGATTTAGTCAAAGTTCTTGTGCAAAAAATTAGTCAACAATTTTTGGTGCTCAGCTTTTGGTATGGATTTTGATTGAACATGTAGGTTTCATTAGTGGTAGGAATTAGATAAAACTTGTTGATTTCTGTTCTCTATTAGTTAGTCTATTAATATCAATCATAAAATTTTGGTTTAAAGCTGAATAGCTTATTGAAATAATTGCTTATAGTTGCCTGTGTAGGGGCTTATCTCCCCTGCACCACAGTTAATTACCTACTCTCTTGGTCTCTTTTAAGTTAGTAGCTTATAGATATAGCCTTAGCTTTTCATTTTATAGTTTCTCTGATTGGTAGTGCTCAAAATTCCACCATTAGTTTCTTCTATTCAGCTTATTTGAGTAGCTTATTAGTCCTTGCTTATTGGTAACTTAGCCTAGATTTCTGTTTTTACTATAGGGCTGCTAGTGTTATATTGAGCTTGCAATTGTGTTTTTATGGCTTAACTGAGTTCTATTATGGTTACTCTAGTGTTGTGCATGGTTAGCTTATCTCATAGCTTATTTTGTGTGTGGTCTTAGCTTAATTAGCTTTCTTTGATAGCTTTATAGCCTGCAGTCCTTGCTTCTGTGTTTCTTTTGCTCTTTTCTTAGCTTATTTGTGTTCTTAGTAGCTTAAGACAGTAGTGGTATAAGTTTTGTAAAGTTTTGTGGCAAGTGCTTATTAATAAGCACTTGCCATAAGCTGATTTTGGCTGTAATAAGCACTTCTGAGCATCTTTTTCTTTCCAAATTTTTTCTGCAAGCTTTTTATATTAATTTAGAATTTCTGGTAATTTTTCATAATTTTCTGAGGTCATTTGCTATTTTTCTTAATTTCTTTTAGATTATAATCAATTTTTAAATCAATTTTAATTCTGAAAATCCATAAAAAATAGAAAAAAGTCCTGAAAAATACAAAAATAGTTTTTAAAATTCTTTTATATTATTCTAGATTTTCTAAAATAGTTTTTATAATTTTCCCATTATTTTTCATAATTTCTTTTATTTTTAATTACCTTTTAAATTCATTAAATAGATTATTAATTCTAGAAAATAAATAAAAAGTCCAAAAAATATTTTTCTTTTTCTAGAAATTATTTTTAGTCATTTAAGATTTTTAGAAATTTATTTCACGTTCGTAGGATCATTTCTTGTATATAAGTCGCGTTTTATTTCGTACGTTTACGTAATTTTCGCGTTTGAATTTCCGTTTTCACGTTTTTAACGTCCGTACATATCTAGATCGTATATTCTTCATATTTTACTACTTCTTAGTATAATTTGAAACCCAAAACCATATTTTCCATTTTCCCGCTTTTCACGACACGATTTCTCGATCCGGTTATTCACGATTCCATTTCACCTTCGCTGGGAGAACGACCCGGGAAATACTTTCACCGGTATTTCTTCGGAAATAATTATATATTGCAAAACGACTTTACCAAAATGGCGCCGCTGCCGGGGAAGGTGGACGTGAGTTTTGGATATTCGTGTTGAAAAATCGTGTTGCGTTAAGTTTTTCACTATCTTGTATATATTTTCTATAAAAATTTTAAAAAAAATTGAAAAATCAAAAACAAAAATAATCTTCTTATCCTCTTATCCGTATAATTCTTCTTCTCTCACCTTCTATCTATCTATCCTCATTTATGTCTTCGGTTTATCATCGTGGAAGATTTCATTATATTCCACCCGTCGTAGATGATGGAACCAAAAGTATGGAAGAATTGTTCTTGGAGGGCCATAGGCAGATTATAAACGCGTTATTTTGTAAACATGGCATCGATTCTTCGAGTGGCAATCCCACTCCGTCTTCTGAATCTATCTTCCCTGACTCTTCCTGTCCTTCTCTCACACCGGTTGAGGGAAGCGACCCTGTTTTGGAAGATGTCGATACTTCTCTTAATGATCCTATTTCGACTGAGATTGTTGAAGATAAGCCGTCAGATCCTTTGGAGCCCGAGCTCAAGGATTCTTTACCCGATTTTGTGAAAAATGATTTTGATACGGCCGGGGAGTGTGGATTACCTCCTATTGACAATCTGAATGATCATGATGAGATATTTTCCGATTCTGAAGATGACGATTCTATATCGTGTGGAGAGATCGAATATGTTGATGACGATCCTATGGAGCCCGAGCTTGAAGAATTTTTACCAAACTTTGAGAGTTTTACCTTCGATACGACTGAGGAAATAAGTGGCAATCCCACTTATCGTCATGATTTTTATGATCCGACATTTGAAGCTTTTCATTTTGATCACTCGGAAGAGACGAGTCGTGGCAGTACCACTTCTCATGCTTTTATCTCTCTTCCGGAATTTGAGTCATTTCGTTTTGATGAATCTGAATGTGAAATGGAAAAGTTTTCTAAACCGGAATTTGAAAGTTTCAGATTTGATCTTGATGTTGATCATGATCCGGGTGGAGTTCTTAAGAATGAGAGTTTTAATGAAAAGTTTTTACCATCCCTCCCACCCGGAAAAGATTTTCAAATGAGCTTAATTGATAAGAATCATAATTCTATAATTATGAAGTTTTCTTTTGATGAATATGAGTTTTTCAAGATTGTTATTATGACGTTCTTACCATTCGTAACATTTGATGTGATTTCTCTTATCCTTCACTCCACCGGGAGTGAGGACACCGTTTTTGACCCTGGTATCTTTTGTGCCAAGTGGCCGTTTTCTCTGCTCTCCCCAAGGACGAATTAATTCGGGGATCGAGTCAAGCTCATGTGACTCGGTGAACAAAAACAAGCGCTTCGTGGGTGGCAACCCATGCCTATCATTTCATCTTCTTATTTTCTTATTTCTAACACCTAATGTAGGGAGGAGGTGCCTCTTCTACTCTTGTGTTCCGTGGTTGTTTGTGATGTTTATTCAGGATTGTCCGCGATTTATGATGACTCTCGTGCTCGTTATCTCTTCACTTGGAGTCTCATTCATCGGTGCTTTTGGAAATCCTATATCCTTGAATCTTATCGACTAACGTTTTCTTTGGCATAATTAATAAACGGCCCTAGATTATTGTTAGGATTACCTTTGCCCGCAAAACATTGAGGACAATGTTTAATTCTAGTCGGGGGGAGGGAATCTACGATTCGATTTTGACCTTGCATTTTCACATGTCGTGTACTCTTGCAACTTCGTTTTCCACCAAAAACCAAAAAAATTGAAAAAATTGAAAAATCTCAAAAATTTTGATGAAAAAGCAATGAAAAAGCACAAAAAAAATGAGAAAAAGTAGAAAAAAATGTGCAAAAATATAATAAAGTTTGAATAAGTGTTTTGACACCTTGTTGACTTTCTTGTTGGCGAGAGTAGGAATAAATATTTTGACTTGACCGGGCGTGTTGAGCCCTAGCTTGTTCCCTTAACCAATGATGATCACATAAGCTTGTGCTAGTTTTGTACATTAGGAGCTATAAAATGCGAATTCTTTCTTAAGAATCTGCAAGTTCCCGTACTTGACTTTATACATGCGTAGCTTAAAAGCTTTCGCTAGTCTTTTACATAAGGAGCTAGAAAACGCGAATTCTTCTTCTAGAATTTGCAAGTTTCTGTATCTGACTTTATATATGCGTGGCTGATTATCGGCTAAGTATTCGCGGGTTTCATTACTTGGAATCTTAAATTGCGAAGAGCGAGAAATGATAGAGTTTATTTAGAAGTTAGATGCTAAACGTGGAGTAGTGGTTCTCTTTAGAGCTCATAAGAGGTACTTGTGGCTTTTTACTCCCATCAGAAACGTCACCGATATATAATAGATGTTCTAGGTTAATTAGTGGTATTTAGGTTTGAATAATATTTAGTTCTTTGTTTTCTTAAGAGAATTTTTGCTTTAGAAGTTGGGTACATATCAAGGAACATCAAAAATAAGAGCAAAAAGTGAAAAAATCAAAAGTCAAAAGTTGATTATCTATGTGGTTTTGGAGCTACCCGATAAGCTTCCATTGATGTATGAGAAAAAAGTCAAGAAAGAAAGAAAAAAAAGTGAAAAGTATGAAAAAAGTGAAAAATGAGAAATGAGAAAAATAAAAAAAAGTGAAAGTTGAAGTATTGTTTAATAAGAGCTATGTATGTATAAATAAGTTGTTGGCGCGTGAGGTGCATGTGATACGTGATTAGTAATCAGTCACATGAGGTGCACGTGATCGTACTCCGCAACTTATATCCTTGATATTGTATGTACCCCTCATTCCTTGAAATGGACCGAATTTCTATTGCAGTGGTTCTTAAGAGAAAATGAATAACTACTTATCGTTTTAACTTAGGTATCACTATCGGACTAAAAATTATCGAAACGAGAAAATATGAAGCAATTCATTTCTCAACAAAATAAAATAATGAGATACAAAACCTAGGATATGGGAGTAAGAAGTTTCACAAGTAACTGTTATGAGTAGTGTTAGCATCTAATTTGTAGATAAGCTGTGATCTCGTTTGTACGCTTAGTTTGGGGACTCGTGAAAAATCAAGGATGACGAATTTTAACCGTATGGTCGCTTCTTAAAAGAAGTGTTTCTACTCGTTGACCCAAATAATTATTGCAAGATAATGAAAGTTCAACAAATCGTCACAAGAGTGAATTATGGAAAAGTCCAAAAATAGAAGTATAAGTGGAATAAAGGAATAAAAGAAAAGTTTTGGAAAACGGAGCGTTTTTCGGGAATAAATGATTTTGTAATCTCTTTTGAACCGCCTTGCTACTTTTCAAAGTTAGTAAAGAGAGTATCGAAATTATTTATCTCAAGAGCGTGAATTGATCACATTGCGTGAGGACACGGCAATACTTTAGTCGGGGGGATTTTGGTGTGTAGTAATTACACACCTTTTTATTACCAAATATCGACCCAAAAATGACTATTTGAGCTAACAAATGCCAAGAAAACACGTGTTTTTATATTTGTGATGTGCAGGTACGGATATTACGGAAAACAAGCAAAAACCCGGAAAAACGGGCACGAGAGTATGAATGGTTCAAAAGCCGGTGCCGGGATGCAGTTTCAAGTCCGGATAATTATTCGAGCTCAATTCGTCAAAGGCAACCTTGAAGAATATCCAATTGACAAGAATGGTCCTTGATTAATATTTCATGAATTGGCATAATTGGTCCTTAAAGTTTCAGATTTTACTTTTGGTCCTTGAAGTTTTAATACAAAAATCTGCCAAGTCCATTCCACAAAGGCCTAATCCACTTATATTGCCCAAGCCCACTCCTAACTACACCCCAGCCCACCTCCTAAATCCTATACCCAAGTCCAACTTAAACCCTTACCCGGCCCGTACTTAAAACCAAAATAATATAAAAAATACTTACCCGCGCCCCTTTTTACTTTTACACCCAGAAACACTATTCATTGAATAGTAAACGAAGAACCCTAATTAACCACACTTATAATTACCCAAACCCCACCTTTGATTTACCCAATTAAGGGTATAAGGGTCATATCCCTGACACCTCTGACACCCTGACAACAAGGAATGCCAAGTGGGAGCTGCTTATTGGACCGAATATGATTTGAGAGCTTTGATTGGTTGAAGATTGTCATCAGTATCTAGTGGAGCATATTCCCTATGGATACTCTTTCTAGGACCTTCTGAAGGCTCCTCACCACTGATGCTATAAAAGGCTACTCTCCTCCATCATTTTGGACTGTTAGACTAGGAGTAGTGATAATTTAGGGTAATTTAGGAGTAGTGTAATGTAAGTTTTAGCTTACTGTTATGTTTTTAATGTATGGTATCATGTAATTTTTATAAATTTCAATAAAAGTTTGGGTTTACTGTTCACATTTTCAGCTTATCATGTACTTTCAATTGTCTACTCAATCTCAAAATTTAGTTTGTATCTAGCTTTTTATCATCTATTCTCAGCTTATCTTTTATTCAGAAGTTCTTATGGTTTTCAAACATAGCTTAATCTAGTACTACTTTCAATTCAGTCACCAATAAATATTTATATATAAGTCTATAATATTATCTAATAAAAAGCTCACAGTAAGAGCTTATTTTCCTTTTTTCAATTCTCCATTTGAGCTGTCTAGCTTAAACTTGGAGGTGTATTTGAGTCTGTGTCAAAGAAATAATAAGAAGACAAGATCATTGTTGCAGTGGTGTTGTTTGGTATGCTGAGACAGACCCAAGTGAACTCAGCCTATCATAAAGATAGGCTAGCACAGTGAATCCCCCTCTATTTTGAGCTGAGGGGGAAGCTTTTTTTGTAAGTTCATTCCTTTTCCATGTTATAAGCAGTTAAGTAGTAGTAATCTAGTGAAAGTGCTCATTTGTGTTTCTAGTTGTGTAATTCTTAGTGTAGTAGCTCTAATATTTGTTAAATTATATGCTTGATATGATCTGTGTTTGATATTGGTAGGATATAAGCTAAAAACTAGTTTTGTAGTTTATATAATCTGTTAAGGGGGTGTTTGGATTAAGGGTTTATGCTTAGTACTTGTTGTTTTTGGTAGTTAATACTGGTTCATACAGTCCACTATAGATAATAATAGGTTAAACAAGTCATAATATTAATAGGTTACAAGGTAAAAAGTCAAAACTAATTTCATCTTAGCTTAACTGTTAGCATAATAATCAGTTAGTTAGTGAAACAGTTAGCATAGCTTCATATTAGTTCAATATAGCTTAAAATACTTTCATTATAGCTTATTAATACATAAGGTAGTAGTAATCAGTGATCAAAATTGGATTTAGTCAAAGTTCTTGTGCAAAAAATTAGTCAACAATTTTTGGTGCTCAGCTTTTGGTATGGATTTTGATTGAACATGTAGGTTTCATTAGTGGTAGGAATTAGATAAAACTTGTTGATTTCTGTTCTCTATTAGTTAGTCTATTAATATCAATCATAAAATTTTGGTTTAAAGCTGAATAGCTTATTGAAATAATTGCTTATAGTTGCCTGTGTAGGGGCTTATCTCCCCTGCACCACAGTTAATTACCTACTCTCTTGGTCTCTTTTAAGTTAGTAGCTTATAGATATAGCCTTAGCTTTTCATTTTATAGTTTCTCTGATTGGTAGTGCTCAAAATTCCACCATTAGTTTCTTCTATTCAGCTTATTTGAGTAGCTTATTAGTCCTTGCTTATTGGTAACTTAGCCTAGATTTCTGTTTTTACTATAGGGCTGCTAGTGTTATATTGAGCTTGCAATTGTGTTTTTATGGCTTAACTGAGTTCTATTATGGTTACTCTAGTGTTGTGCATGGTTAGCTTATCTCATAGCTTATTTTGTGTGTGGTCTTAGCTTAATTAGCTTTCTTTGATAGCTTTATAGCCTGCAGTCCTTGCTTCTGTGTTTCTTTTGCTCTTTTCTTAGCTTATTTGTGTTCTTAGTAGCTTAAGACAGTAGTGGTATAAGTTTTGTAAAGTTTTGTGGCAAGTGCTTATTAATAAGCACTTGCCATAAGCTGATTTTGGCTGTAATAAGCACTTCTGAGCATCTTTTTCTTTCCAAATTTTTTCTGCAAGCTTTTTATATTAATTTAGAATTTCTGGTAATTTTTCATAATTTTCTGAGGTCATTTGCTATTTTTCTTAATTTCTTTTAGATTATAATCAATTTTTAAATCAATTTTAATTCTGAAAATCCATAAAAAATAGAAAAAAGTCCTGAAAAATACAAAAATAGTTTTTAAAATTCTTTTATATTATTCTAGATTTTCTAAAATAGTTTTTATAATTTTCCCATTATTTTTCATAATTTCTTTTATTTTTAATTACCTTTTAAATTCATTAAATAGATTATTAATTCTAGAAAATAAATAAAAAGTCCAAAAAATATTTTTCTTTTTCTAGAAATTATTTTTAGTCATTTAAGATTTTTAGAAATTTATTTCACGTTCGTAGGATCATTTCTTGTATATA
Organism: Artemisia argyi; assembly: GCA_030686995.1. Taxonomy (NCBI): domain Eukaryota; kingdom Viridiplantae; phylum Streptophyta; class Magnoliopsida; order Asterales; family Asteraceae; genus Artemisia; species Artemisia argyi. The sequence goes on along the minus strand of CM060688.1, from coordinate 26,830,264 downwards.
AGTCGCGTTTTATTTCGTACGTTTACGTAATTTTCGCGTTTGAATTTCCGTTTTCACGTTTTTAACGTCCGTACATATCTAGATCGTATATTCTTCATATTTTACTACTTCTTAGTATAATTTGAAACCCAAAACCATATTTTCCATTTTTCCGCTTTTCACGACACGATTTCTCGATCCGGTTATTCACGATTCCATTTCACCTTCGCTGGGAGAACGACCCGGGAAATACTTTCACCGGTATTTCTTCGGAAATAATTATATATTGCAAAACGACTTTACCAAAAACCTACCATTACACAAGCTGTAAATCAACCAATATCCGCAATACCAATTCGGCTATATGATACAATACCAAATTACTCATCTATGACTTAAATTCGACAAATACGATACAAATTAAACTAACAAATACGAACTTTAAACATATAGTAACAGTTTCATTCAAATTACAAATTAAGAACAATTTTCATCATCCGAATCATCGCTAGATAAAACTTCTTCAACACAATATCATTCCAATAACAAATACATTACTAATTAAATTACATACTAATAAACAAAAACAAAATATGGAAATAAAGAAAACATACTAGCTGATGTCACGGTTGGTACAAGGCTGATAGAGAGGTGGTGCTTTTGCGATGGTCCTACACAAACATACATTTCATAAACCAAATTACAATTCACATAAGTTTAACAATTATACAAACAAAATTACAATATCATAAGAGTAATTAAATTATATACCTAGTTCGCGGCTAAAATAGAGGAAGAGAAGAAAAGAGAAAAAGAGGTGATGTCCCGGCTCTCCCGGCTGTCCTGGCTAACCAAAAACATACACATAAAAAAAACAACCTAAATTAATACCAACTTCATTTTAGCACATCAATACATCTAATACTTCTAAACTATACTATCTTAAATACACAATCTTACATCACCAAATTAAACACTTTAACAAAATAAAAAAAACACAAGCGAGAGGTGGTCCATAACTTTGTCCCGGCTGTCCAAAACACTTTGTCCCGACTGTCCATAACTTTTGAGGACGACATTGTCGTCCCAAACCACTTTAACATAATAAAAAAAACATACCTTTAAATTAACAACAAAATTATATATATATATATATATATATATATATATATATATATATATATATATATATATACCTTTAAGGTGGTGGTGGTGCTGCTGCCGCCGCTTCACGGTGGTGGTGGTACTGCTGCCATCTAACACCAACACAAACACGACACAAAATATCAAACCAACATTAAACAAAACAAATTAAGACAATGAAATTAACAAAAAAATCATACCTTTACACAAAACAAATTAACAAAAATTAAACAAATTGTGCACAGTGGTGAGTGTGTAATTGGTGTTTTGAGGTGATTGTGGTGTCGAATGTGGTATTAATTTGGTTGTGTTGGTGTAGAATTGAAGAAGATGAACAATGGGAGCGATGGGTTTTTTTTTATTTGCTTCTGATAGAACAGATGGTTCATCGACTGGGTTTTGTCAATTATTGAGCCCTTTGGGTCGACATTGTCGTCCCAAGGGTGCACGATTTTTTTTAATCCCTTTGGGTCGACATTGTCGTACCAAAGGGAGTAAGTTTTTTTTCTTTTTTTTTTTTGCTTTTTTAATTTTGGAACGACAATGTCGTTCCAAATATTGTGGCGGGATAAATTAATTCACGGCGCGGGTACATTCAATTTTGGTGAAAATTTTGGTGAAAAATTTTGGAACGACATTGTCGTTCCTTATGTTGTTTTTCTTTTTTTTTTTTCATTTATCTTTTGCAAAAAATTTTGTTCAAAACCAAAGGAACGACAATGTCGTTCCTTATGGATTTTTTTTTTTCATTTATCTATTACATACTAAAAATGATTTTAATTATTTAATTAATACTAAATAAATTAAAAATGATTTTTATTATTTAATAATACTTAATAAATAAATAATGATTTAAATTAATTAAAAAAATATTTAAATAAATTAAAATTATTTAAATAGATGTTGTAATCTTGTTTTGAATTATTTAATTAATACTAAATAAATAAAAACTAAATCGCGTCAAAAAACGAGCCTGTTTCGTTTAACAAATGAGCCAAGTGTTAACCACAATGTCTCACCATGCGTAAAGTAGTTTATTAACTCGCCTGTTTCGTTTAACAAATGAGCCAAGATGATATGGTTGTACACGAGATGTTAAACAAATGAGCCGAGCAATACTGGAACTCGCGCTAAACAACAAAGTTCCAGCTTATCTTGTTCTAGTTTGAAAGATGCAACTCCTAACTATGGGCCAAGTGTTAACCACAATGTCTCACCATGCGTAAAGCAGTTTATTAACTCGCCTGTTTCGTTTAACGAATGAGCCGAGATGATATGGTTGTACACGAGATGTTAAACGAATGAGCCGAGCAATTATGGAACTCGTGCTCAACAACAAAGTTCCAGCTTATCTTGTTCTAGTTTGAAAGATGCAACTCCTAACTATGGGCCAAGTGTTAACCACAATGTCTCACCATGCGTAAAGCAGTTTATTAACTCGCCTGTTTCGTTTAACGAATGAGCCGAGATGATATGGTTGTACACGAGATGTTAAACGAATGAGCCGAGCAATTATGGAACTCGTGCTCAACAACAAAGTTCCAGCTTATCTTGTTCTAGTTTGAAAGATGCAACTCCTAACTATGGGCCAAGTGTTAACCACAATGTCTCACCATGCGTAAAGCAGTTTATTAACTCGCCTGTTTCGTTTAACGAATGAGCCGAGATGATATGGTTGTACACAAGATGTTAAACGAATGAGCCAAGCAATTATGGAACTCGTGCTCAACAACAAAGTTCCAGCTTATCTTGTTCTAGTTTGAAAGATGCAACTCCTAACTATGGGCCAAGTGTTAACCACAATGTCTAACCATGCGTAAAGCAGTTTATTAACTCGCCTGTTTCGTTTATCGAATGAGCCGAGATGATATGGTTGTACACGAGATGTTAAACGAATGAGCCGAGCAATTATGGAACTCGTGCTCAACAACAAAGTTCCAGCTTATCTTGTTCTAGTTTGAAAGATGCAACTCCTAACTATGGGCCAAGTGTTAACCACAATGTCTCACCATGCGTAAAGCAGTTTATTAACTCGCCTGTTTCGTTTATCGAATGAGCCGAGATGATATGGTTGTACACGAGATGTTAAACGAATGAGCCGAGCAATTATGGAACTCGTGCTCAACAACAAAGTTCCAGCTTATCTTGTTCTAGTTTGAAAGATGCAACTCCTAACTATGGGCCAAGTGTTAACGACAATGTCTCACCATGCGTAAAGCAGTTTATTAACTCGCCTGTTTCGTTTAACGAATGAGCCGAGATGATATGGTTGTACACGAGATGTTAAACGAATGAGCCGAGCAATTATGGAACTCGTGCTCAACACCAAAGTTCCAGCTTATCTTGTTCTAGTTTGAAATATGCAACTCCTAACTATGGGCCAAGTGTTAACCACAATGTCTCACCATGCGTAAAGCAGTTTATTAACTCGCCTGTTTCGTTTAACGAATGAGCCGAGATGATATGGCTGTACACAAGATGTTAAACGAATGAGCCGAGCAATTATGGAACTCGTGCTCAACAACAAAGTTCCAGCTTATCTTGTTCTAGTTTGAAAGATGCAACTCCTAACTATGGGCCAAGTGTTAACCACAATGTCTCACCATGCGTAAAGCAGTTTATTAACTCGCCTGTTTCGTTTATCGAATGAGCCGAGATGATATGGTTGTACACGAGATGTTAAACGAATGAGCCGAGCAATTATGGAACTCGTGGTCAACAACAAAGTTCCAGCTTATCTTGTTCTAGTTTGAAAGAAGCAACTCCTAACTATGGGCCAAGTGTTAACGACAATGTCTCACCATGCGTAAAGCAGTTTATTAACTCGCCTGTTTCGTTTAACGAATGAGCCGAGATGATATGGTTGTACACGAGATGTTAAACGAATGAGCCGAGCAATTATGGAACTCGTGCTCAACAACAAAGTTCCAGCTTATCTTGTTCTAGTTTGAAAGATGCAACTCCTAACTATGGGCCAAGTGTTAACCACAATGTCTCACCATGCGTAAAGCAGTTTATTAACTCGCCTGTTTCGTTTAACGAATGAGCCGAGATGATATGGTTGTACACGAGATGTTAAACGAATGAGCCGAGCAATTATGGAACTCGTGCTCAACAACAAAGTTCCAGCTTATCTTGTTCTAGTTTGAAAGATTCAACTCCTAACTATGGGCCAAGTGTTAACCACAATGTCTCACCATGCGTAAAGCAGTTTATTAACTCGCCTGTTTCGTTTAACGAATGAGCCGAGATGATATGGTTGTACACGAGATGTTAAACGAATGAGCCGAGCAATACTGGAACTCGCGCTAAACAACAAAGTTCCAGCTTATCTTGTTCTAGTTTGAAAGATGCAACTCCTAACTATGGGCCAAGTGTTAACCACAATTTCTCACCATGCATAAAGCAGTTTATTAACTCGCCTGTTTCGTTTAACGAATGAGCCGAGATGATATGGTTGTACACAAGATGTTAAACGAATGAGCTGAGCAATTATGGAACTCGTGCTCAACAACAAAGTTCCAGCTTATCTTGTTCTAGTTTGAAAGATGCAACTCCTAACTATGGGCCAAGTGTTAACCACAATGTCTCACCATGCGTAAAGCAGTTTATTAACTCGCCTGTTTCGTTTAACGAATGAGCCGAGATGATATGGTTGTACACAAGATGTTAAACGAATGAGCCGAGCAATTATGGAACTCGTGCTCAACAACAAAGTTCCAGCTTATCTTGTTCTAGTTTGAAAGATGCAACTCCTAACTATGGGCCAAGTGTTAACCACAATGTCTCACCATGCGTAAAGCAGTTTATTAACTCGCCTGTTTCGTTTATCGAATGAGCCGAGATGATATGGTTGTACACGAGATGTTAAACGAATGAGCCGAGCAATTATGGAACTCGTGCTCAACAACAAAGTTCCAGCTTATCTTGTTCTAGTTTGAAAGATGCAACTTCTAACTATGGGCCAAGTGTTAACCACAATGTCTCACCATGTGTAAAGCAGTTTATTAACTCGCCTGTTTCGTTTAACGAATGAGCCGAGATGATATGGTTGTACACAAGATGTTAAACGAATGAGCCGAGCAATTATGGAACTCGTGCTCAACAACAAAGTTCCAGCTTATCTTGTTCTAGTTTAACATCAAAAATATTTTTGATTTTGATAAATAGTAAAGTATTGATTTTGTAAATTTTTTAATTTTTATAATTTTTTAAATTAATTTTTACTCTAACATATAATTTTAATATTGATTTTAAATTAAAAACTGATTTAAAAAGCTTTTCAATTAAAAAAAAACAAATACACGCAGAATGAGTCGACATTGTCGTCCTATTCGGCTTTTAAAAAAGTTTTAATATTGATTTTAAATTAAAAACTGATTTAAAAAGCTTTTCAATTAAAAAAAACAAATACACGCCGTATGGGTCGACATTGTCATCCCATTCGGCTTTTAAAAAAGTTTTAATATTAATTTTAAATTAAAAACTGATTTAAAAAGTTTTTAAATTAAAAAAAAACAAATACACGCCGAATGGGTCGACATTGTCGTCCCATTCGGATTTTAAAAAAGTTTTAATATTAATTTTAAATTAAAAACTGATTTAAAAAGTTTTTAAATTAAAAAAAACAAATACACGCCGAATGGGTCGACATTGTCGTCCCATTCGGCTTTTAAAAAAGTTTTAATATTAATTTTAAATCAAAAACTGATTTAAAAAGTTTTTAAATTAAAAAAAACAAATACACGCCGAATGGGTCGACATTGTCGTCCCATTCGGCTTTTAAAAAAGTTTTAATATTAATTTTAAATTAAAAACTGATTTAAAAAGTTTTTAAATTAAAAAAAACAAATACACGCCGAATGGGTCGACATTGTCGTCCCATTCTGCACAAATATTCAATTTGCTTTGACTGTCTTTTTGGTAGAAAAAATAGTGGGCCATGGGCAACATTTGGGACGACAATGTCGACCCAAACATTTGGCTTGTCCCAAACCTTTGATATTGGTGTAGTGATAAGATACATTTTTCTGACAAAGTAATTCATAATGTCCGGTACGGTGCTCGGTTGAGTTTAAACTACATTGGCATTCTTCGATAGTTCAACAAAAACGGGGTGTCTTGATAGAACTCGCTTACTGCTGTCTGGTTACTTCTGTGTATGGACGTTATATTCTAGGTGTAGTTAGTTTTTCGTTCAAAAATAATACTATAATAATAAAATAAAAATAAAAAAAATAGTTAGTTTGACTATTTTGATATTTTTTAATCATTCATGTATTAAGTTATTTGTCATATGCAAGACTACAACAAATAAATTTTTTGTAATCATGTTTTTGATTAGCCGAGTACTGACACACCGGTGACGACGGGTAATTATTATAGTTGCAATCTTGCGGTAGAGTATTTCATGTAATGTTCATGAATGCATTGAAAAATGGTCAAAATTCAAAGAGTTTTTAGTTAAAAAAAAAAAAAAAGAAAAAGAAAAAGCTTATAGTTAAAAATAATTCAAAACACAAAACATATATTTTTTATAAATTGAATAATATACGATAACTCAATACAAAAAATTATCTTTAAAATGTATCAAACTAAATAAATATTATAATAAAAATCACTTCCAGAAACATTTGCAATGGAAATTTTAAAAACTTTTTGAGTTATCTATCAATACGCATTATTCATCAAGTAAAACTTTTATGTACATGGTATCCCTCTTAACAACGCAACATCAAGTTTTCCATGAGTGTAACAGGTTATTTTACTTAATGATTTATTTCATTCTAATCTATAATTGCAATTTGCAAACAAACAAGTTTTTTTCATTGGTTGTAATGGTGCTTTCCATTCTCAGTTTCATTACGTACACCGTACCAATCACTACGCGAGCCTTATTCATTTTAACAGCTTACATTCGTTAACGCTCTCTTAAGGTAAATACTTCCAAAATTTTTTCTATCAAATATGATTAAAAGTTTAGAAATATCGATCTTATGATTGTATAGTGATATACCGCTTTTTTATTAGAAAAATCAAAATATTAAATTGGATTTACCAAGAAACAACCTCATTTTTTATTTTATTTTTTTTGGTGCAAAGGTAAATTTTTATATTAATCATCAACCAAATGTACATTATAAGTATCAACCGTCTAATTGGACATACCCGACGATAGATTCAACAAAAAGACTATACCCGATAACAAATAGAACTAAGAACTATATCTCTGATACATCTCACTTCTGTAAAAAAACAGAGACTTCTTTTCACAACTGCATCCAGCTTTGATTTAGTTAGAGATTACCTTTTTTGCACCCACCATCTAAACCTCATTTTTTTTGTAAGACCCTAAAATAAGTTGTGATCAAATAATATTGCATAATGTATAGGGCAACAATTTTGTCAAAAATTATACTAGAGGGAGCTTTGATGTAAATAGATAATAATTTTTTGAACATCTAAATAGATAATAATTAAGAGTTGAGATTTGGTCAATATCACACAATTCACAACCAGTAATTTTGATATAAATCGATGATTTATCGCATCAAGGATGGTTCAGCATTCAGCAATCCACATGGTTGAGTAAAATTAACCATAAATCAATCAATGACCTGAAAAAAAGTGCTAGAGATGAAAAAATCTGAGGTAATCTTAATGGAAATTATGTAACGAATCATAAAGATATAAAGTTTTGGAATTAACTTTTAAGAATCTCATGTGATTAATTTGGAAATTTTATTGCTATGGCTTCACAGTGTTCATAAATTTTTGTGAGTTGCCTTTATATCATTTCAGATGGTGTTAGGGTGTTGTTATTAGAGGTATATATGTTGTTTTAGGTTCTGATTCATGGTGGTTTTTCATTGGAAGGTGTTCAAGTGTAGTTGTTGATTAGACGTGCGTTTTAGGCTTTGTATTTTAATCTCTGTTTTAAAATATCTAGCTTCTTGCTAGTTACTTTTATATAAATTTCTTTGCCGTTAAAAGAGAGAAGTGTTCATACTTTTATCTGTAAAAGTATTTTGTTGATTTGAATGAGCTATAACTCATTAATTATAACGCTTACTTGTGGTGCTCGCAGATTGAGAAAAGAATGAGGAAAAGCTTACAGTTAGAAGATATTTCATATTTGTACCAAAGCTTACAATCTTTGTTGCCAGTAAAAGATTCTGCTCGTCTATGCGTCTTGTCCAAGTCATGGCTACAAGCATGGTCCACCATCCCTAATCTCCGGTTTCTTGATTCGATATGGCTTTCTGTGGAACAAGAAAGAAACTACAATAATGTTATAAATCGCACTCTGGTGAGGTATCACAAGGATAACATACCAATCGTGAGTATTGATCTTACAATCAACATCAAGAACCAGGAGTTAGCTTTTCTTGCTGAGAAATGGGTTCATTTTGTAGCTTCCAAAAGTAGTCTCAAGGAGCTTAACCTTACAATCCGGTATTGGGATCTTTCGTTTTTGTTGACTAGTGAGATATTCTCTAGTGGAAACCTAATTACCGTAAGTGTAAAACATGATACCTCAAAGTTAAATCCCCTTTGGATCAGTGACAATCTTAACCATGTGAACTGTGTGTCTCTACGAGTACTGGAGCTGCTCCGCGTGAGAATAAGTGAAGAGTTACTTCACAAGTTATTTTCTACTTGTACCTTACTTGAGAAGATACGCCTTTTCTGCTACGAGGGCATAAAGACCATTAAGATTAACAATCTCTGTTGTTTTCGCTGTTGGATGATAATTCATCAATCCTTGTTCAAGGGCTCTTGTAATTAGTGTTTATGTATTTAGGTTTTAAGACTTTTAGATAGTATGATAAGTCGAATGTATTATTAGAGTATGGGTCAGTAATGTAAAGTTGTTTATGGGTCGAATTGGGTTAAACCAACCCAGCCCATATGATGACAGTTAGGGTAGTTATAAGGAACGGTTTCATCACAACCATCACAACGTTTGATGAACCAATGTGTCGTTTAGGAGGCAAAGTTTCATTCATTATATATAGGCTTAGGATCATTGTAATAGTTAACCTTTTCAGTTTATATAATATCATTATTAAAGGTTCGTAACAGATTTTCATTATATACAAAGTGTGAGTTTGTGTGTCGTGTGTTTGTTCATAGACATGTTTGATTCGTAACAAAGAAGATCCGGATGGGACCAACATTGGTATCAAGAGCATCAGAAGTTCGAATCAAACCCGGTGTTTAAGTTTATGTTTCATCAGAGATTCAAGAAAAGTATGTATTGCAGATTTGCAAGAAACAAAACAGGAAACACCAAAGAGAAGAACAACTTGGTTTAGGAAATCAAGTTTTAATAACGATTCAGGGAATCGTTCCAGAAAAGAAGAGACAAAAGGTCCAGGGAACCAGAGACAGAGTAAAAGAATAATGATTCAGGGAATCGTTTTCAGAGAAGAGATAGAAGTGGTTGATGGTGCTAACGTAAAAGATCCAAAGAGTGGTTGATGGTACTATTGTAAAAGATCCAAAGAGACCGATTGATTTAGGGAATAAATCAAGAGAAGAGTAGAAACCGTGCGCATACCGGTTAATCAAGAAAAGAGAAAGACAGTGAAGAGATTGATTCAGGGAATCAATCAAGAGAAAACCGATCTGAGAAGATCAAAAGAGACAAATTCGACTAAAGTCGAATAGAGAAGAGAATAGAACATAGAAGAGATAGAAAGCGATCAGAGGATCGATGATTCAGAGAAAGAGAAGTAGCATTTGAGAAACAAATGCAGAGAAAGTTATATTGATGTCAGAATTGAAGAACAAAATAAAGTCGTGAAGAAATCAACACCAAGTTTTGAAGAAAACAAGAAAGCAACAAGAAGATTGAAGGAAGAAGGAAAAGAGAACTTAAAGTTGCAAAAGGAGATAGTTGCTGTGTTGATTATGTACCAGAAGTCCAGAAACATCAAAGACAAAAGATCGAGTTGAAGACATGAAGATGTTAAAGACACGGATTAATAAATTAGGGAGGAATGTTGGATGATAATTCATCAATCCGTGTTCAAGGGCTGTTGTAATTAGTGTTTATGTATTTAGGTTTTAAGACTTTTAGATAGTATGATAAGTCGAATGTATTATTAGAGTATGGGTCAGTAATGTAAAGTTGTTTATGGGTCGAATTGGGTTAAACCAACCCAGCCCATATGATGACAGTTAGGGTAGTTATAAGGAACGGTTTCATCACAACCATCACAACGTTTGATGAACCAATGTGTCGTTTAGGAGGCAACGTTTCATTCATTATATATAGGCTTAGGATCATTGTAATAGTTAACCTTTTCAGTTTATATAATATCATTATTAAAGGTTCGTAACAGATTTTCATTATATACAAAGTGTGAGTTTGTGTGTCGTGTGTTTGTTCATAGACATGTTTGATTCGTAACAAAGAAGATCCGGATGGGACCAACATTGGTATCAAGAGCATCAGAAGTTCGAATCAAACCCGGTGTTTCAGTTTATGTTTCATCAGAGATTCAAGAAAAGTATGTATTGCAGATTTGCAAGAAACAAAACAGGAAACACCAAAGAGAAGAACAACTTGGTTTAGGGAATCAAGTTTTAATAACGATTCAGGGAATCGTTCCAGAAAAGAAGAGACAAAAGGTCCAGGGAACCAGAGACAGAGTAAAAGAATAATGATTCAGGGAATCGTTTTCAGAGAAGAGATAGAAGTGGTTGATGGTACTAACGTAAAAGATCCAAAGAGTGGTTGATGGTACTATTGTAAAAGATCCAAAGAGACCGATTGATTCAGGGAATAAATCAAGAGAAGAGTAGAAACCGTGCGCATACCGGTTAATCAAGAAAAGAGAAAGACAGTGAAGAGATTGATTCAGGGAATCAATCAAGAGAAAACCGATCTGAGAAGATCAAAAGAGACAAATTCGACTAAAGTCGAATAGAGAAGAGAATAGAACATAGAAGAGATAGAAAGCGATCAGAGGATCGATGATTCAGAGAAAGAGAAGTAGCATTTGAGAAACAAATGCAGAGAAAGTTATATTGATGTCAGAATTGAAGAACAAAATAAAGTCGTGAAGAAATCAACACCAAGTTTTGAAGAAAACAAGAAAGCAACAAGAAGATTGAAGGAAGAAGGAAAAGAGAACTTAAAGTTGCAAAAGGAGATAGTTGCTGTGTTGATTATGTACCAGAAGTCCAGAAACATCAAAGACAAAAGATCGAGTTGAAGACATGAAGATGTTGAAGACACGGATTAATAAATTAGGGAGGAATGTTGGATGATAATTCATCAATCCGTGTTCAAGGGCTGTTGTAATTAGTGTTTATGTATTTAGGTTTTAAGACTTTTAGATAGTATGATAAGTCGAATGTATTATTAGAGTATGGGTCAGTAATGTAAAGTTGTTTATGGGTCGAATTGGGTTAAACCAACCCAGCCCATATGATGACAGTTAGGGTAGTTATAAGGAACGGTTTCATCACAACCATCACAACGTTTGATGAACCAATGTGTCGTTTAGGAGGCAACGTTTCATTCATTATATATAGGCTTAGGATCATTGTAATAGTTAACCTTTTCAGTTTATATAATATCATTATTAAAGGTTCGTAACAGATTTTCATTATATACAAAGTGTGAGTTTGTGTGTCGTGTGTTTGTTCATAGACATGTTTGATTCGTAACAAAGAAGATCCGGATGGGACCAACATTGGTATCAAGAGCATCAGAAGTTCGAATCAAACCCGGTGTTTCAGTTTATGTTTCATCAGAGATTCAAGAAAAGTATGTATTGCAGATTTGCAAGAAACAAAACAGGAAACACCAAAGAGAAGAACAACTTGGTTTAGGGAATCAAGTTTTAATAACGATTCAGGGAATCGTTCCAGAAAAGAAGAGACAAAAGGTCCAGGGAACCAGAGACAGAGTAAAAGAATAATGATTCAGGGAATCGTTTTCAGAGAAGAGATAGAAGTGGTTGATGGTACTAACGTAAAAGATCCAAAGAGTGGTTGATGGTACTATTGTAAAAGATCCAAAGAGACCGATTGATTCAGGGAATAAATCAAGAGAAGAGTAGAAACCGTGCGCATACCGGTTAATCAAGAAAAGAGAAAGACAGTGAAGAGATTGATTCAGGGAATCAATCAAGAGAAAACCGATCTGAGAAGATCAAAAGAGACAAATTCGACTAAAGTCGAATAGAGAAGAGAATAGAACATAGAAGAGATAGAAAGCGATCAGAGGATCGATGATTCAGAGAAAGAGAAGTAGCATTTGAGAAACAAATGCAGAGAAAGTTATATTGATGTCAGAATTGAAGAACAAAATAAAGTCGTGAAGAAATCAACACCAAGTTTTGAAGAAAACAAGAAAGCAACAAGAAGATTGAAGGAAGAAGGAAAAGAGAACTTAAAGTTGCAAAAGGAGATAGTTGCTGTGTTGATTATGTACCAGAAGTCCAGAAACATCAAAGACAAAAGATCGAGTTGAAGACATGAAGATGTTGAAGACACGGATTAATAAATTAGGGAGGAATGTTGGATGATAATTCATCAATCCGTGTTCAAGGGCTGTTGTAATTAGTGTTTATGTATTTAGGTTTTAAGACTTTTAGATAGTATGATAAGTCGAATGTATTATTAGAGTATGGGTCAGTAATGTAAAGTTGTTTATGGGTCGAATTGGGTTAAACCAACCCAGCCCATATGATGACAGTTAGGGTAGTTATAAGGAACGGTTTCATCACAACCATCACAACGTTTGATGAACCAATGTGTCGTTTAGGAGGCAACGTTTCATTCATTATATATAGGCTTAGGATCATTGTAATAGTTAACCTTTTCAGTTTATATAATATCATTATTAAAGGTTCGTAACAGATTTTCATTATATACAAAGTGTGAGTTTGTGTGTCGTGTGTTTGTTCATAGACATGTTTGATTCGTAACAAAGAAGATCCGGATGGGACCAACATTGGTATCAAGAGCATCAGAAGTTCGAATCAAACCCGGTGTTTCAGTTTATGTTTCATCAGAGATTCAAGAAAAGTATGTATTGCAGATTTGCAAGAAACAAAACAGGAAACACCAAAGAGAAGAACAACTTGGTTTAGGGAATCAAGTTTTAATAACGATTCAGGGAATCGTTCCAGAAAAGAAGAGACAAAAGGTCCAGGGAACCAGAGACAGAGTAAAAGAATAATGATTCAGGGAATCGTTTTCAGAGAAGAGATAGAAGTGGTTGATGGTACTAACGTAAAAGATCCAAAGAGTGGTTGATGGTACTATTGTAAAAGATCCAAAGAGACCGATTGATTCAGGGAATAAATCAAGAGAAGAGTAGAAACCGTGCGCATACCGGTTAATCAAGAAAAGAGAAAGACAGTGAAGAGATTGATTCAGGGAATCAATCAAGAGAAAACCGATCTGAGAAGATCAAAAGAGACAAATTCGACTAAAGTCGAATAGAGAAGAGAATAGAACATAGAAGAGATAGAAAGCGATCAGAGGATCGATGATTCAGAGAAAGAGAAGTAGCATTTGAGAAACAAATGCAGAGAAAGTTATATTGATGTCAGAATTGAAGAACAAAATAAAGTCGTGAAGAAATCAACACCAAGTTTTGAAGAAAACAAGAAAGCAACAAGAAGATTGAAGGAAGAAGGAAAAGAGAACTTAAAGTTGCAAAAGGAGATAGTTGCTGTGTTGATTATGTACCAGAAGTCCAGAAACATCAAAGACAAAAGATCGAGTTGAAGACATGAAGATGTTGAAGACACGGATTAATAAATTAGGGAGGAATGTTGGATGATAATTCATCAATCCGTGTTCAAGGGCTGTTGTAATTAGTGTTTATGTATTTAGGTTTTAAGACTTTTAGATAGTATGATAAGTCGAATGTATTATTAGAGTATGGGTCAGTAATGTAAAGTTGTTTATGGGTCGAATTGGGTTAAACCAACCCAGCCCATATGATGACAGTTAGGGTAGTTATAAGGAACGGTTTCATCACAACCATCACAACGTTTGATGAACCAATGTGTCGTTTAGGAGGCAACGTTTCATTCATTATATATAGGCTTAGGATCATTGTAATAGTTAACCTTTTCAGTTTATATAATATCATTATTAAAGGTTCGTAACAGATTTTCATTATATACAAAGTGTGAGTTTGTGTGTCGTGTGTTTGTTCATAGACATGTTTGATTCGTAACAAAGAAGATCCGGATGGGACCAACATTGGTATCAAGAGCATCAGAAGTTCGAATCAAACCCGGTGTTTCAGTTTATGTTTCATCAGAGATTCAAGAAAAGTATGTATTGCAGATTTGCAAGAAACAAAACAGGAAACACCAAAGAGAAGAACAACTTGGTTTAGGGAATCAAGTTTTAATAACGATTCAGGGAATCGTTCCAGAAAAGAAGAGACAAAAGGTCCAGGGAACCAGAGACAGAGTAAAAGAATAATGATTCAGGGAATCGTTTTCAGAGAAGAGATAGAAGTGGTTGATGGTACTAACGTAAAAGATCCAAAGAGTGGTTGATGGTACTATTGTAAAAGATCCAAAGAGACCGATTGATTCAGGGAATAAATCAAGAGAAGAGTAGAAACCGTGCGCATACCGGTTAATCAAGAAAAGAGAAAGACAGTGAAGAGATTGATTCAGGGAATCAATCAAGAGAAAACCGATCTGAGAAGATCAAAAGAGACAAATTCGACTAAAGTCGAATAGAGAAGAGAATAGAACATAGAAGAGATAGAAAGCGATCAGAGGATCGATGATTCAGAGAAAGAGAAGTAGCATTTGAGAAACAAATGCAGAGAAAGTTATATTGATGTCAGAATTGAAGAACAAAATAAAGTCGTGAAGAAATCAACACCAAGTTTTGAAGAAAACAAGAAAGCAACAAGAAGATTGAAGGAAGAAGGAAAAGAGAACTTAAAGTTGCAAAAGGAGATAGTTGCTGTGTTGATTATGTACCAGAAGTCCAGAAACATCAAAGACAAAAGATCGAGTTGAAGACATGAAGATGTTGAAGACACGGATTAATAAATTAGGGAGGAATGTTGGATGATAATTCATCAATCCGTGTTCAAGGGCTGTTGTAATTAGTGTTTATGTATTTAGGTTTTAAGACTTTTAGATAGTATGATAAGTCGAATGTATTATTAGAGTATGGGTCAGTAATGTAAAGTTGTTTATGGGTCGAATTGGGTTAAACCAACCCAGCCCATATGATGACAGTTAGGGTAGTTATAAGGAACGGTTTCATCACAACCATCACAACGTTTGATGAACCAATGTGTCGTTTAGGAGGCAACGTTTCATTCATTATATATAGGCTTAGGATCATTGTAATAGTTAACCTTTTCAGTTTATATAATATCATTATTAAAGGTTCGTAACAGATTTTCATTATATACAAAGTGTGAGTTTGTGTGTCGTGTGTTTGTTCATAGACATGTTTGATTCGTAACAAAGAAGATCCGGATGGGACCAACATTCGCGAAGTTAAATTTATGTCAGGAGGACAAAACGATGTTTTTGAAATCATTGATGTTCCAAATCTGAATATATTTACTTATGACTCATCGTTGGAGAGACGAAAGAAGCCTCCACCATTCAACATTTGTTCATTAGGAAGCATAACCAAATTATATTTGTATGGTGTGGTCATAGATGCTTCATTGTTACAGATAATCGAATCAAAATTACCTTTTCTTGAGAGTTTGACGTTAGATATGAGGTATTCTCAGCCAGGAAACTTGGATATCACATCTGTTTCATTGAAGAGAATGACCCTAAAATCGTTGGAGAAAGCGAGGCCAGTCTACATACAAGTCAATGCTCCAAAATTACTGTATTTCTGTTATGGTGGCTGGAACAATATTGCACGTCTCTTGTTTACAACCATCACTCCAGAGAATATTACTATTATAATGACGTTCACAAAGATGGTTGATCATTCATTCTTTCTTAATATATGAGTGAAGTTCTCAATTTAGCAAGCAAGTTTCACGTTAATCTAAATTTTCGTAGTTATGGTGATTTAATGCAAGTCATTGATGATCTGAGAAGAAACCTCTCGTTTCCGGCTAATAACATACAACGGCTATCCCTTGATATGCATTTTACCGTCTTCGGTTGGTTAAGGCACACATTTTTTGATGTATTTTTTTCAATTTGCCATCCCAATTATGTTAGTCTCTGCGTAGACGGGGAAAATACCCTTTCAAGCTAATGGTAAGTGAGGTGTTGAAGTATTGGCGGGATTATCCGAAAGATGTTGAAATAAAAAAATCCTCTTAATGGAGAATGGGAATCCCTAACAAATGCTTGGATTACTATTCACGACAAATTACTTCTGGCTAACCCGTATACGGTTTATTTCAAACTAAAATGGTGATCTCCTCAGGCTGGCCTTGGTCATCAATTCCGATCAATTATAGGATTTACTGTTTATCTTTTTCAATAAATTATTTGGTCTTATTTGTTCTTCTTTCATAACCTTCTTATTTTTACGATGGACAATAATGGTAGCTTGAGATAATTTATTGATTTTACCGGATATTTTATATGTTTGTGTTTGGGTATATATTATTACTTGGTGTAATGTGAGACATTGCATATTGACTATTTCGTAATTCAGGTATATGTTAGAAAGAAACAAAAAAACATTTAAATCAAAGAATGTGTATGTTTGGGGTGAAATCTGACATGCATAAAAACTGTAGGAACGATTTTATACTTAAGTTATATAAAGCAAAATTGAATTCCTGATTGGTATGGAAAATGATACAATTAGCCGTGGTTGAATCCAAGATAGACCTATTCTTTCACAATAGCGTGAAGACTATAAAGGTTAAAGAACATTCATTGTCTTCACTAATTGTATATAACTAATTGTCTATAAAGGTTAAAGAATCGCTTGTTTTTATAAAATTCAGTCCAGACGTGGTTGAAGCCTTTACAGTTCAACATTGATTCATTAGGAAGAGTGACGGAGCTAGGTTTGGGTGGTATGACCATGTATGATACATTTTTCGCCATGATTAATTCCAAATTTCGGTACTTAGAAAAGTTGTTACTTCGAACAAGGTGGTGTCAGGATAGTATAGATATTAAATATATTTCATTGAAGAGAAATCAAGATACAAGTTTATGCTCCAAAATTACTTTTTTTAAGTTACCAGGGGGAAACAATTCCTATTTTCTCATTTCCAACCATTGTTTCCGTGAAAATTAAGCTTACATTGAGGTTGGACAATTCTATTGATCAAGTGAACCTATCTTTGTCATGAACATATCAACATCGTAAATCCATCACCACTGTGAACTCATCATTACTCAGAACTCATCACTACCGTGAACCCCTTTTCGTCGTGAACCACCACCGCCTATGAATGCAACTATTCAATTTGAAAGAATAATCTTTTTAGATCGCCGGAAAAAATGGTGTACACCAGAATTTTTCTCAAGATAACACACTTGGACGCCACATAGATGCAACATCATCATTAACCTGAATGAACCAGTCGCATTATGTATTTTAAGAAAAAGGATTAATTATCCATATCAGTAATATATTTAGTTGCTAGGGTTAGGTTAGTTTGTCTTATATTTAATATCATGTAATCTTCATTCTTTAAATTAATCTGAATAATATATTTTCAGTATTCCCTCTTATTTCTTCATGGTATCAGGGCCTTAGGTACAACCACGGTTAATCCATCATCATCCGGTACAATTCTTGGCTATCCAAATCTGTTTACTTAGCTTTTACGGTTGTTTTTTTTATTGGTTTATCACAGTCTGTGAAGACTTCGTATAATCTCGATTTGGATTGTCTTGTTTGAATTTAGCACACTCGTGGATAATCTAAGAAGAATTGGTATGAGAAAGACAAAAAAGAAACATAAGATGCATATTTGACGCTATCTTTTAGATTTATTCGTTTTATTCGCTTGAATGTTTGTCATCATCTATTGAATTAATTATGATTGGATCTTATATTCATAGAATGGGGTTGAATATTGATTGGTTTAAAAAGTTTTTGTTCGGTTGCATTTGGCTTCATGGTTTTGAAGTTTAACAAAATTTGTATTAATTTACTGTGGAAATTGGTTTCCATCCATAACTTGGGTTTTGTCTAAGGTGTTATTTGGGTTTGTTGTTCGGGTCATTATATGATTGTTGATTTCGCAGGAGTGTTGGTGATGTTACAATCTTAACTACTCAGATTAAATCTTGAGTGGTTATGTGTAACATTTCAACATCAACAACCTGTTTTGGTTCCGCATCCGCATCCACATCTGTATTTGTCTGATTTTGCATATGATACTACCTAGTTCTGCATCTGATATTGCTTTGTTTTGCATCTGTCTGGTTCCATTTGATTTCGCTCTACATCTTTCTGCCATTGTCTGATTCCACTCAGCCGTTGATGGTTTTGTCTGCATCTGTCTGAATGTACTTTGCATATGTATGCCAGTTTTACTTTTCCCCCTTCTTATTATGTGCTCCGCACCTGTATGCATTTGCCTGATCCGACTCTACATTTGGTTATGTATGCTCCACTCTCGTCCATCTCCGTTTGTGTGTTATTATACTATAATTATGCATTTGGTTTTGGTTTTTCATTGATTTTGGTATGTTTGTTTCAGACCTAACTAATTTCGTATTTTTCGTCCTATACAGTTTGGATTGCATAAGATAGAGACTTCGTCTATCACCGAGTTTGACTCTTGGACTCTCTGAAATTGCTGTTTATTTTTTCAATTTTAGTTTATTTTATATTTGACGAACTTTCTGTTTATTTTTTCAATTATAGTTTATTTTCGATTTGACAAACTCTTAATGTTTGTTGTTGCAACATTGTGAGTTTCAGAGGAAATGTTATATAATAAATGCCCGCAAGCTTGTTGAGTTTCGCCTATTTAGTTGCTAGAGTTAGGTTTGTTTGTCTTCTATTTAATATCATGTAATCTTCATTGTATAATTGAATCTGAATATATAATCTTCATATTGTATAATTGATTTCTACAATATGTATGTATCAAAGTCACCTTATTATAGCATTTTTTAACTTTTCCCTACTAGGTAAGGCCAATTTTTACGAGGGAGATAGGTAACTAATACAGAGTAATATATATTTTTTGTTACATGTTACAGTTAATATTAAAAACTAAACTGATTATAAGTAAATGATATTTATCAAGTTTTGGGAGGAAGTTGACCTGAATTAAAATGACCTTTTATAAGTTACAAATCTAAAATTTAAATTAGAGATGGGATACGGAAATAATTCAAATAGTCGTGGTTGGATCCAAGATCATCGGACTTAATATCGGATAAACATATTTTGAAAAACATTCCCATGCCATATTGATATTTTGTTAGCTTTATACAACCAAATAGAAAATAAAGAGCAGCAACAAAGTTGAACACAAGATCATTCCAAGGTAAATCAATCCCTTTACTAAATATTTGTATTTATTTATTGGAGTTACACATAACCCTTATTTGGTGACATCGCTAAATCCACGGATGGAGACAAGAATGACGAAAAGCCCGCAATTAGACGATATTCCGTATTTGTTCCATCATATACAATCATTGATGCCGGTGAAAGAAGCTGCGCGCACGTGTCTCTTGTCCAAGTCATGGCTACACGCTTGGTCTACTATCCCAAAGCTTAGGTTTAACCAATCGATAATGTTTTTAAAGCAATTGGATTGCATAAATTTGATCGACCACACTTTGCTTAGATATTTTGAGCACAACATACCAATTGAGAGTTTTGATCTCAAGATCATAATCAAGGATCAGGAGTCGGCTTCTCTGGTTGAAAAAAAGATTGAAAAATGGATTCGCAGTCTAGCACCCAAAAGGTATTTCAATGAACTCCGCATCACATATGCTGATGAGTGTTGTTGGACTATTAAGTTTACATTGCCAGATGAGATATTCTCGGGTGTAAACCTAAATACTATAAGTGTAACAGTCCATGTCGGGTTTGTCAATGCAGTTGAGATGTGTAGCAATCCTATGATCAACTGTGTGTCTCTACGAGTACTTGAACTGCTCCATGTGAACACAAGTGAAGAGGTACTAAATAAGCTGTTGTCTACTTGTACCTTACTTGAGAAGATAAACATATACTTAAATAATGAATTAAAGTGGTCAAGGTTAAAACTCTTCATTTTCTTCGTGAACTTCAGATAAAATCATTAGATAAGAGTGTAATACTGGAAATTGATGATGTGCCAAGTCTTTGCTTGTTTATTTACGGTACATTCCCGCGTTGGTCAAACCCTCAACCATTCAACATGACTTCATTAGGAGGCGTGACAGAATTGTCTCTAGGTGGTGTGACCATGTACGATGCATACTTCGACATGATCAACTCGAAATTTCCTAACTTAGAATGTTTGACTCTGCGAACAAGGTTTACGGGTGAGAAAATTTGGAATATTACATGTGTTTCTTTGAAGAGATTGGACCTAATTTTGTGGCAATACTCAGAAGCCCACCTACAAATTTCTGCTCCAAAATTACTCGTTTTCAGTTACCAGGGCTATATAATTCCAAAACTCTCATTTCCAACCGTTGTTCCCAAACAAGTTAACCTTATACTATCATTAGATAGTCCCATTGATCATTCGTTTTTTCTTAAGATGAGAGACACACTCAGTTTATCAAGCGACTTTGACATCGAAATATCATATCGGAGCAGTGATATTGTAGTGCCATTGAACATCGACATTGATAGCCTAAGAAGAAAGGTCCCATTTCCGGCTACAAATGTGCGACAGCTATTGGTTGAAACATCTTTAGACGAGCATATGGGGGTGTACCTGCAATTTATTGATACATTTTTTTTTATTTGCCATCCCCGTTACGTAAGGGTGTATCGAGACAAGCCATCTAAAGACATCAACTCCTACAAGCAGATGGTAAAGTGGATGCTCGAAAAGAAAACGCCTGAAGTCATAGATGTTTATATGAAAGATCCTCAAACTGGAAAATGGGATGACCAGACAAATGTTTGGAGAAGTTCTCCTGAGAATTTGGTTGCGTGGTATGCAATTTCGTTCCAACTAAATTGGTGTTCCCATGAAAACATACAATCTTCAGTTTGATTATTAGATTTACTATTTTGATTTGTCATCAAATTAAGTTTCATTTTTTTTTCTTGAGAATTATTATACCAGTAGAAACTTTTGGTTATATGTTGATCTAAAATATTATTTCACCGACTTTGAAGATGTTATTAATTTGATTCATTTGTGATGATGTCTTTGAGACAATTTCCATATCTTGTTCCTGCATTCATTTAGATCTTTCTTCATGTTAATTAACCCATCCTTTTGAGGCGGCTTCCTTCAACCTGCAGGATCAAGTCCTCTCTCGTTCAAGTTCTTGATATTGCAACTCAGAAAACAGCTTGGGCTCTTACTGCGGTTTTCTCAGCTCGTCGGATGAAATAAAACACGTGAAACTTTTGGTGATCTACTTAAAATAACGATCTTTTTTGCTATCATCAAGATGATATTATCTGGTTGAATGGAACTATCAATATATTTACTTCACGACAGATTGGTTTTATATGTATATTATTTATCTGGCTAAAATTTTAATGCATTATTTATCATTTGAAGAGAAAGTTACTTATGTAAGCTAACACTAAGCTGTGTGATGAATAAGAAAGCAAGAAATAGGTATTTTTTCTCTTTACCTCAATGATTCTTGAAATATAAAAAGTATTTTCTTGATGAAAAAACGGGATACAACAATAAATCCTTCGATTTATTATTATTATTTTTTGTCCAAACTATGTTGCATGCATGTAGTACGTAGCACAGCTTGAGCATATGTAGGGAGGGGGCCAGAGGGCGAGATCAATATGCTAAACCCATTGAATCATTTGTGTGGGAACGATAGATTTTTGAACTGCCGAAGACAGAATGCCCTAAAGAGTGAAGTTTGTTACGAAGTATAAATTCATCCTTTTTAAGGTTGTAGGTTGAAATCAAACAGAACATGATGGACCCTTTTAAAAATTTACAATCGAAATTTGAAAATTAAGATAGGATTGAAAAAGTCATGGTTAGTTCCAAAATCTCGCAAAATATATGTGATATGATATCATTTCATTAATTCAGTTCTTCTAACTTGATAACCCAAAATATATTTTGGTGAGATAATACGTAATTAGCAGCCAGTAAAAACGAGTACCAGGAATGGAAGAAGGAGCAAGAAGCAGCCTGCAGATACGCGCACCAGAATTAGATGATTTTCGGGATCGGAGTTGATCCACCGTATACAGTCATTGCTGCCATTAAAAGAAGGCATTCGAACATGCCTCTTGTCCAAGACATGCCAGCAACTTTGGTCTACCATCCCTACACTCAGGTTTCATCAACCCTTAATATATTTTAGCAAAGAACAAAAAATAAACTACATCAAATGGATTGACCAAACTATGCAAAGGTATATCAGGGACAATATACCAATTGAAAGTTTTGATCTTAAGCTATTTGATGATTTCGACATTAAAAAAGATGTCTGGAGTACTCTTATGAAAAAATGGATGCAGTTTGTAGCTACCCAAAGCAGTCTCAAGGAGCTTAACCTCACTGTTGATGTAAATAAATTTTCATCATTATTATCAGATGAGATATTCTCGGGTGAAAACCTAAAATCAATAAGTGTAAGAGTCTATGGGTATAAGTTTGCTTCTCTGAATCCAGTGATCAAGTGTGTGTCCCTAAGAGTACTAGATTTGTACAGAGTGAACTTAGGTGAAGGGGTGCTTGATAACTTGCTTTCTACTTGCATTTTACTTGAGAAAATAAGTCTGTCATTTGTCCCGGGCTTGGGGAAAATCAAGGTTAAGAACCTTATGTGGCTTCGGGAATTGAGAATAACTACAACAGATGTAGGAGAACATTTGGACATTACAGATGTCCCTAGTCTTTGCTTGTTGTTTTATACTTTTTTTCAGGTTAATGTGTTGCAGCTTCTACCATCCAAAATGGATTCAATAAAGAATCTAAGAGAATTAGGCTTATGTGGTGAGTTTGTGGGGGACGATGCTTTTCTCGACATGATCAAATCAAAATTTCCCCTTCTTGAGATTTTGACCCTTGAAATAAAGTTTTTTAGTATGGAAACCTTGTCTATTACAAGCGGTTCGTTGAAGAGATTGATCCTGCGGTTGCTGGATAAAAGGCCGGTAAACATACAAGTTCATGCTCCACGGTTACTTTATTTTATGAGTACAACGTCAATGGCTAAATTCTTGTTTCAATCTATGGTACCCGAGCAAATAGATATTGAAATGAATCTGGATATTATTTCCATTTATGATTACTCATTATTCTTAAACATGAGGGAGGCACTCAATATACCAAGCAAGTTCAACATTGAGATAAATTTCCCACGAATATATAAATACCCACGCCGTTTGAAGCTTGATGTTAACTATCTGAGAAGAAAGGTCCTGCTTCCAGCTACAAACGTGCAACATCTATCAATTAAGACGAATCTAGATGAACGCTTGTGGGAACACTCGCCAATTTTTGATGCACTTTCTTGGATTTGTCGTCCTAAATACGTGAAGATATACCGACACGTCCCATTCAAAGAAGACAATTACTTCTGGAAGCTAGTGGTAAATTGGATGATGGAAAAGAAAACCAGAAAGTGGTATTGGCCGGAACTGAAAAACATCGAAATAAAAAATCCTTATGATGGAGAATGGGAGACTCTAACAAGTTCTTGGATAAGTTTTCTTGACGGATTGCCTCCGTTTGGCTGGCACTATGTCGAGTTCAAACTGAAATGGTGTCCTCTCTAGAACATGCTCATATATATGTTGAGCTCGATTATTCAATTCATTATATCTGTTTTCTAGCCTTTGATTGAAGTTATTGGTTGATACACATATTTTGTGATTAGTATAATATCTATGGCGAATTCAACTTGTTTGTCTACAACATTTCATTGGATGTAGCTGATTATTATCATTATTCATCAATGTTTTTTCTTTCATTTTACTTATCAATCATTCATTAATAAGCTGTTTTGTTTATAGATCACCCATGTGTAATGTGTGCCTCGTTTACGATAAGGCCATGAATACTTGTTTAAGATCCTCTCAATGCCATACTATGGTACCATACTATTTCTGTTACATGAAAGAGTATTAATATACTACTGGTCCCCAAGTTTATGTATTTCATTGTAGTTCTTGTTTATTAGGTCAAGTAGAAGTCATGACTTAAGCGTGTTTAAGTCATGTAGTTTATGATGTTTAAGCGTGGGCACACAGAGGCTCATCCCTCTCTTTATCTTGTAATTAACTAATTTTTTTATTAATATATTCACCGGATACAATCCTTTACCAAAAAAAAAAGTATTAAGATATAAAAGAAGTTAAAATTTGATATACCTTTTGTATTTGATACGTGAATAGTTTATTGCATTGAGCCCAGCTTGATAATAAGCTAGAAAAGCCCAAGCTCAATTAGGACTAACTAACTGAAAATTAAAATTTTATTTAATCATACGAAGAAAAGAAAAGTTATTATCGCGCCAAAAAGGCTAAAATACCTACACAGGGATGTACATAACAACAAAAATGAAAATTTGTGACAAAATCAAAAGTGATTATTATGAGTGTGAAATGAAACCTTGTAAATATGGCACAAGGTCTAAAAACAACAGTTGCGTTTATCTTTTGTTTGTAGTTCATACAATCATACAGTACTTCATATTATTTTGTGATATGCTAGTAGTTGGATTGAGGAATGTTAAGGGAACTTTATTGCATGAATTTTGTTATTATTTATTTGAAAGATTTAATTTATTATTTTTGCACAATATTTCTTGTTGTTTTTGACAATTTGGACTAGCGAATGCTTCTTAAGTTGTTGATCATTTAGTAGTAATAGCCTTCATCAGTTGGCTCTGGAAATTTGTAAATCAGTGCTATATCCATCACACAGATTTAACTTTTTTCCCCTTGCAAAATTTCAATCTAGATTCACTCTCTAGTTTTGACATTGAAGTGTCTAATATCAAATTTGATCAAAAGTTTTCATTGGCTATAGAACTTTGTTTTTGAACATCGCTATAGAACTAACTAGATGCACAGACAAGAGACATGTGAATAAAATATCTACGATAAATAATAAATATCTAGTGGCGAGTGGTCACACTTTTATGTTTGTTTTCTAGTGCGTTACTAGCAATGATATGTCTCCTTCGACATTTAGTTTTCTCTCAAAACTATTTACAAGTGGTGTTATTTATGGGCACGTTTATAGAAAACAATATCAACATGTCGGACACGTCGACAAATTAAAGCACTTTTTGTCCACGTCAGACTCAAATCTTGCCCTTTTTGCAAAGGCCAGATTTGCTTTATTACGACCTTTAACGTTCTTGATGAGCTGGTTTATTACTTTTTGGCCACATCAGATTTTGCTTCAGGCTACTTTTGGAACTTCACTTCACTGCCACAAGAAGTAACATATGAGTTTACCACGATTGAGTACTACTAGTATCAGTTGATCCAAAAGCTCGATCTAGGATTTTCGAAAGGTTTTCGAAGTAACCTTGGAGATGACCTGCTACACAAGAAATGAGATTGAGAAACTAAAGACTTGTATCGTTCTTTTTTCTCATTATATCGGGGACTATTATTGATTTATTATACATTCCTCTAGTATGTTCGAATGAAGTTAAATAATTCAACCAATGAATGAGAATTGTTTGGACCATGTCCATGCGAAAGCTGGTGTAGGGTCTAAAAAAGGTTATTGTGAAAAGGCTATATGAGTATATGAAGACAATATATGATAATGATAATGAAAAAATATAAGAGGTAAGAAATATCAGGAATTATATTGTCGACAAAGAGAAAAGGATAAGAAAACCACAAATATACATATTTATGGTTGGAACTTGGAATATCGCATGTTTTAGGGTTATGGTTTTGATCCACATACATGTTCTCCGTTTGCTTTGGTCTTGAAGAGATAACATTTGACTATGGAATTTTGAGATGTAAAAATTTAGTCTAAGGCCATTGTTGATCTAGCTAACATAACATGTACAAAGCTTACGTAATAAACAGACATGACCATAAAAACTACACTAGTACACAAACCATATTTAAACATTACTGTTAAGAGATATAATACTATGTTAGAACTTAGAAGCAAATATTTCCAACCTACATCTAAACATTAAGCCAAAAACTCACTTCTTCACATCACCACTCTTCTTCAACCTCCAACCCCCGTCACACCGTCACGACCGTACCACCCACCACCATATCGCCATCACCATTGAAGATCTCGCCTCACTTATATAACATTGCCAGTTGACTTTCTTTATGCCGCTTGACATATATTTTGGTACGAGGAAAGAATATAACATTTAACAATATCTTAGTCTTGTATTCGTTCTTAGAAACTCAGGCATTTCTTATAGCGGATTTGTGTCATTTTTGTAACATTAAGCATAGTCGGTCACACCATATTTCGAAACTGTTTCTCACACAATTTGAGATTTCACCCAAAAAGTTTTTATTCTTCATCAGAAAATTCTAACATGACTTTGTGTTTTCTCTAAAACAAGACCATAAAGTACAAGTATAGTAGTGTACTGGTTTCGCTAGAAGTGACAGTATGAAAATATAACTATAGGCAAGTTATCCAGGACTGCATTATTATCTAGCTACTTAATGTTAGTAAGGAATTAGTTTAGACCAAACGAGAGACCTAATGAACTGATCTTTGTCATGGTCGACACCAAGAATGATAGAACCGGCCCTGTTCGAGTTGACAGTTTTGTGTGAGTGTTAAAATATCCTACGTTTAAGTCGACATCGAATGTTAAAGATTCCAAAAGGAGTGGGATATTTCTTTATAGGTAGGGTAACCGTAAAGCTAACTTCCTCTTTCAGTTTTCACTTTATGCGTTATTCCTAAAAGATATTAGTTTGTGTGTCATGTCAACCAATAACATTGAATATTAAGGTAAGCTACCTTAATAAAAAAAAGATTTACACTTTATTTACAGTAATTAAAATTAATTTAGTTGTTTTTTATTGGGTAAAAGAGAAATCCCGGTAAAATATATTAAAACATATTTTTGTTGTTTTTGTGTCTCGGGAGATTGGGGACACATCAAAACATATTTTTGTGTCATTTACACTAGCCTACTTGTACGTAATTAAAAATATATGTTAAATTGTTAATTTGTGTAACGTTGGAACAAGTATTTTAGAGTTCTAGTCGCAGTTAGGGGTGTTAAAGGGTCAACCCAAATACCTAAATGCTAAATAAGGTCGGATATCGAGTAAAATATTTTTGGTTAACTCGGGTTCACGTCGACCCGTTTGACCCGAATAAGGGATTTTTATTTATTTTCATATAATTTTTATAGATTACTTATTTAAACTAGTACAAATAGGCAATTTTATTACCACTTTACTTATATTCGGGTTGACCCGAACCCGAATGGGCCCGACCCAAGTTGACCCGACTTGAATTGACAGGAACCCGACTAACCCGAATCCAAATAGGGTCGGGTTTGAGTATGTTATTTTTAAGCTCGACCCGACTTTGGGCCGACCCGAGTTGACTCGAACCCGACCAACCCGACCCGATTAACACCCCTAATTGCAGTCCAAAAAAAGTCAAATTTTACACAGTTATTTTTACACGCCTTATGGAGATGTGTACTTTTATTGATACATTCGCACACTATAAGATGTGTTAAAAAATAAAGGGCAAATTAAAAAAAAAAAAAAAAAAAAAAAAAAAAAAAAAAAAAAAAAGATATTATATTTGCCACGTATTCATCTTCTGGGTAGTGAACAAAAATTTTTCATTTTCAGCACCATTAACTTGTATTTTTTTCATCTTCTAGGTAATATGTGACCTGCTCAAACGGTACCAAGTTCCACCACTACCCAGAAGATGAATAGGTGGCAAGTATAATACTTTTTTTTATAATTTGCCCTATCCATCACCACCCACTCCGACCACCATTGCTGCTCCGGCCACCTCAACCCACCACCCACCTTCTCCTTCCTCTCTCTTCCTCCTTCCTCATCACACAAACCATAATTCAAAATAAAAAAATAATAATAAAAAATAAAAAAAAAAATAAAAAATCTCTATCATTCGCCGCTGTTATTTCTACCAGAAACCACCACCACCATCACAAGAGCCGCCGTTATTTCTACCTGAAACCACCACCACTGCCACAACAGCCACCGTTATTTACTTCCCATCATGTAAATAACACGAAATAACCGTATTCCAACAACCCACATCTCTCTAAAGCATTTCATCAAACACCTTAATTGCAACCCGAAACATCCCACATTTCACATACATACCGAATCATTCCTCTCGACACCAACATAATACCAAACCATTATTTATTACATTTTTATTAGTTTTTATTCGTTATTAAACTCCAATACCATCGAAAGTACATAGATTATCTACCTTGGATCTTCGGTATCAACAAGAGAGAGAGAGAGAGAGATGTTTTCGGTGGTGGGTGTGTGGCTGTGGTTGAGTTACGAGTGGTGATAGAGATGTTTCTCGGCCCGTGAAGGGTACCAGAGTAATGAAAATTATGTAGAGATCAAGGAAATGGTGGTAGTGTGTTCATGTTGGTGGCAGTGGTGTTCCGGTGAGCTAAACACTTGGGATATATAAACTAAAGATTTACCGGTATGACAAATTATAAAAAAAGTATTATACTTACCACCTATTCATCTTCTGGGTAGTTGTGGAGCTTGGTACCGGTCGAGCAAGTCACATATTACCCAGAAGATGAAAAAAAGACAAGTTAATTGTGCTGAAAATGAAAAATTTTTGTTCACTACCCAGAAGATGAATACGTGGCAAGTATGATACTTTTTTTTTTTTTTTTTTTTTTTTTTTTTTTTTTTTAATTTGCCCAAAAATAAACACAATTACAAACGTGTAGAAACATGATTTTATCGACGGTCATAGGCGTGTGAAAAACTTACACACTTATTAATGTGTAGTAACAAACAACCACATTATAAAAAAAGGGTCATGCTTCCAAACGTGTAAAAATTGTTTATAAAAAAAAGTTAAAAGTCAAATAGAGAGTGGCTCATATGATTTCTATTCGCTTGTAGCTATGGAGAGTATTTTAGGTGATTTGTTTTGCAATATGATTTCTTCATGCTTGTGGTTGTGGTTATATTTATATTATTTTTCACACTTATATATGTGTAATTTAGATTTTTTTCACACTTCTTTATGTGAACATTCAACTATTTTGTCCACATTTTCAAATGTTGAAATATTATTCACGCAACATTTATCCACACACTAGGAAACATGGATTTTGATATTTTAAACATTTAAAAGAGTGTATATTTTAGCTGAAAAATGTGTAGAATTTAACTATTTGATGTAGTGTTGATAGCCGACGATGAAGTTAGAATAAAGAGGAAAAAAATAAGTAAAATGAATACTCAAACTTCAGTGTTATTAACCCTTCTTCCTGGTCGATCGGACGATCATATTCCCTTATAGTAATTCAAAAAATCTCGTCATAATCGTTTAGCAGGACATTGCGGCTTGAATGTGAATATCAAAGATTTAAGATTTATTTATACGTGGGTTATACATAAGTAAGTATTTATTTGAAAAGATGAAGATGATGAGATCTTTAATGATGACGACAAGGTGGTAGGTGGTACGATGGTGAAAGTGGCCATTCTAAATTGATTAATAAGTTTTTTATAATCGTTTTAAAACTGGTTGTTCTAATAAATGCTTTGTGTAGTAGTGATCCTACCAACAAACTTTCAAAAAAGAAAAATAGTAAAATTCGAAACATTGTAGCTTCGATTTTAGTTTTGGTATCATCATTAATTCTTTTCCTTTTTTTGATAACCATGGCTTCTGACCTTTTGGTAATTAATTCACGAAATTTGAACCCTTCGCCATAAAAATTCAAATCGGGTAAAGTCTTCTCTTTGCAAAAGGTTGGTGTGACTATTTCAAGGTTGTTTACACCTATAGATGGAACTTGGGTGAATTTATTAGGAGAGCCGAGTACTATATTAATTAATTTAGAAAGCCAAAGTTGTATTTTCTTTAAGTAAATATAAGTAAAAACCTCAAAGTTTTGGGAGCGTCGTAACCATCCCCGGTCTCCACTAAGGTCTGTGCATGTTTATACTTAGCAGGAAATGAACCCATGACCTCACATATTTTAGTGGTATTAGTCACATGGCTTTTACCACCACGCCATCTCGAGTGGTTAAAAATCATCACTTACACTATGTTGTCAAGTTGAAAAAAAGAAGAGAAAGAAAGTGAAAGTGATGAAAAGTTAAAAAAAAAAAAAAAAAAAAAAAAAAAAAAAAAAACTCATGTTCTCAATTTTTTTTTAAATGAAAGTGAAAGTAATGGAGTGAAAGTGAATGATTTTGCCTTTAAAACTTTCACCCCACTTTACTTCCTTTCCATTTTTTTACTTCATTTTTCTTTACTTTACTTTTACTTTTTTCTCTTTATTTATTAATTTTTATTTATTGTTTTTTGAGAACAGAGTGTTAGAAAGAGTTTAAAAACACGTACTCCTTACTTACAATCAGATATCGTTAAACATATATTTTCTTCGTGATCATGCACAATTGCACATTTCGCGCATGCACACATATATGCTGCTCTAGAAAAGCTATGCTTGAAACTCGTTAAAATGCTTGAAAATCTGAATGGTCAAACTTTATGTGAGATATTGGCTATGTTTGAAAAGGGGCTTTTATGGGGCTTGGGCTTTTAAAATAAGTCGGCTAATTAAATAAGTCTCGTTTGTCATGGGGCTTATGGAAGGACTTATAAAACAAGCCGGCTAAAAACTCTAGCCCCATAAAAGAGGCTAAAAACTTAAGCCCGGGGCTTTTGAAGAATAAATTACTTATTTACCCACAAAAATATCTAACATATACATAAACTTATTTAATTATGTCCTTTTTAGTAATTTTACAATAATAAGTCTCAGCCCCAACCCATTTACCAAACAAGTTTATAAAAATACTAACTTTAATTTCGGCTTATAATATAAGCCCCACCCCCAGCCTCAGCTCTAGCCCCACCCCCAGCCTCAGCTCCAGCCCATTTCGCCAAACATACCCATTTATAGTATGATAGTATACCCACCATGTAACGTAACATTTACACAATGAAACTCAACCTCTATACAATATTCAGTATTTTGTCTAAAACATTTCTTTGGGAACCAAACCTGTATGCATGTAACTAGTCCAAGGACCAAACATGTAAATTAATATCTCCTCATACATGGTTGGCTTCGAGCTGTCTATAAAACCAAACATCCCAACATGGGCAAATACTACATCACCCAAACATTTGGAAGCCTCATTTTATTTCGATTCTGATTTAAAGACAAAGTAAATCTAATCACTATAAAAACTGTCACTACCGTGAATATCATCCGGCAACATCATGTGTCAAAGACCAGCATCTCCTACAGAATCCGATAGTGGTTCTAAGGATTCCACCGAGACATATGTCCAGATCGTAACATCTGGTGGTCGTAGGATTCAGGCACATGCTAACATTCTGGTAATATATTCTTGTTCTATATAGATTGTAACATCCATAAAATAGTCCTGTAATTATTGTCCATCTTTCTGTTTTGGTTGTATCGATATATATCTCACTTTTCCGAGTAATAATTTACTATTTTTACTTTTATTTTTTTGAAATTCACATTTCATATTCATAAATATTTGGATTTACATAGAAGTATAAGGAAAACGGGTTGAATAGCAAAACCGATTCTTTTGAAAACTATATTTGTGGATCTAGGTGTAAAAACATTACTATGCACTCGTTGGATTCTATTGAGGAACTTGCTGCCTCAATAGAGTCTAACGAGTTATGCAGAGTGATTTGTTCTAAATCTGCATTGATTATGTATCCTTATCATCAAAGCTCCAAGTTTTATTACTTGTATCCGTAATTTACTATTTTAGCTGTTTGTTTTTTTGTTTGTTGACAATAATTCCGCGACAAGCATTTGTCCATGGAAACAAAGTTGTGTTTTCGATGTTTTAAACATGTCAAGATTATTCATCTATAATATGTAAGCTTAATGGATTTTAGTATAGTTCTAATGGTTTGTTTGCTATATGCATTCAGGCATCGGCTTCAACGGTGCTCGAAAACCTAATCGACAGGCCACGTAAGCATCGTAGCTTCGAGAAAACTATCCAAATCCTCGGAGTACCGTGTGACGCCGTGGAGGTCTTCGTAGGATTCCTTTATTCTAGCAAGTTAGTTCCTAACCACAAGCCACCTAATTTATTTATTTATTTGTTTATTACAAAGATTTGATTACATGATAGCCGCATAATTAGAAAATATTTATTCAAAAAACATCTGCACCGTCCAAGTTTTGTATGATTTAAACGTGGCACATCTATCACCATTCACTGCTGATTTTTTGGCTAGTCATGCACTGCCGGCCTTAAAAAAAAGTCGGTATTTCTTTATTTAAAAGTGAAGTTAATTATTACTAGTGCTATTATAACTTTATTTTGTATGAAAGTTACATTATGTTTTTATTCTTTTGTAACATAGTTAAGGAATCAATATAGATTCAAATGTCACATTTAGTAACTAAAAGATTCGGCGAAAATAGAACCAGAGGGTCTGAATTCCAATAAGCGAGTCTTGCTTAGAACATGTGAATGGTAATAATAAGTTGTCGTTCAAAAAATGTTTAAGAAAAAAGTATATATGACATAATAAAGTTTTAAGAAAGTGTGGGAATAAGAAATTGACGAATATGCTATGGATAACAGGTGCACTGAGGAACAAATGGAAAAATATGGGATTCATCTATTGGCTTTGTCCCATGTATACTTAGTCCCACAGCTGAAATCGCGTTGTACTAAGGCCTTGATCGAACGTTTAACAATTGAGAACGTGACTGATGTGCTTCAACTAGCAAAGCTTTGCGACGCGCCTGATCTTTACTTGAAATGCATGAAACTTGTGTCCAAGAGTTTTAAAGCGGTTGAAGAAACAGAAGGATGGAAATTTCTTCAAAATAATGACCCTTTTCTTGAACTGGAGATCCTTCAGTTCATAGATGAAGCTGAAACGGTTCGTACTATAAACCTAGCTAGTTTATTTAGTTATATTAGTAAATTAGCTAGACTTACAGCTGATTATCTTATTACGATTTTTACATGCAGAGGAAAAAGAGTTGTGTGAAGCATATGAAAGAACAAAGTTTGTATTTTCAGCTAAGTGAAGCTATGGAATGTTTGGAACACATTTGTACAGATGGATGCATTAGCGTAGGACCATGCGACAAGGAGCCCAGTAAGAACAAGGCTCCTTGTAGCAAGTTCTCAATATGTCAAGGCCTTCAACTCTCGATACAACATTTTGGGAGTTGCAAGAAACGTGCCAAAGAAGGATGTGTTAGGTGCAAAAGAATGTGGCAACTCTTTAAACTCCATGCGTCCATTTGCGAAGCGCCTGAATCGACTTGTAAAGTTCCCCTTTGCAGGTAATCTATTTTTTTATTATTATTTTTTAATGATTTGTTAGTGGCTCAGGTCCAGCAGTGATATCTAATTAATTAAGTAGCAATACTCCGATAAACTATCGTCGGTGAATATAACATACATAATAGCTGTAATGGTCGGGTAGATTGGACCAAGTGAGGGGTACATGGAGTTGTATGTTCTAGAAGAGAGTTTTTTCACATGTGAAAAGGGGTTGAGCTATAGGTTAGGTACAAAACTTTGATCATAAATTACGAAATGCATTGATGTAGAAGTAAGCTACAGTTTAGAGACATGCAATTTGTCCATCAATCAACCATTTAAGATATTTTTGTTCCAAGTAAGAAATAGTCAACAAATTTAATGATCCAATTAACTCATCTTTGCCCTCATTGGTTGTGGTGGTTTCCACCTAGCTACATCATGTTATATGGACATATGGTGATCACCTACTAAGATTCCATCCATTTTTTTCCATAACAAATACTCCTACTTGGTTTTAACTTAGTAATACATGCATATACCAATTCCAAGCATAACGTGTTATTTGATCCATTGTGACTTCTCATATTTTAGTGTCATTTTTTAATGATGGTTGGGGTTGTCAATTTTTGTATTAATTTTTTTTATGTTGTTGGCAAAACCCTTTATTTTATATACCGTGTCTTGTCGTTCATATGATTCTTCATCGGCCATTAATTATGTCGGTCCATTTTCTTTAATGCAGTCGATTCAAGGCGAAAGGTGGAGAGGAAATGAAGAACAAGAAAGAAAAGAAAGAAATGGTTAGATGGGAGTTGTTAGTGAAGAAAGTGGTGCTAGCAAAAGCCACATCATCTATATTATTGCCCAAGAGAAAAAGAATGGAAGAAGAGCCAACACAACCATGTGGCCAAACCAATGATATTAGAAATTTGGTTTGTTAATCATAGCTATAAATTAAAGAAAAATAGCTGTATGATTCTTTATATTTCTCAAATGAAATAGGAAAGCAATTGTGTGTATATGGTGGTGTAGCCGTGTAGGTGTATGATACCATACCAATTTATATATATTGTATCGTGTTCTCTTTGTAATTTATTCATGGGGTCGAGTGTCATGAATAGTTTTGGAGTTTTGTGAATGGAGGACCCTAGTTTATACAAGTGCATATCACATTTTTGTACATTACATATGATGATATGAATAAAAGAATGATTTTCTAGTACTTGTTGAGACTTGTACGCTTTAATTAAATACGATAATGATTGTTTAACATCAAGTAGGAAAGGTTTTTGAGGTATTTGATATGGGAGATTATTCACACATTTCAACTTTTTATTCGCATACTTAAGTAGTGAATGCAGAATATTAATACAGTACAAGTTTCGCATGCATGAATTGAAGTGTCCAACTTTGCACACTAAACTGTATAAGTAGTTAATGTAGTATATTAATATAGTATAAGTATCGCATGCATGAATTGAAATGTGTCAATCAATTAATAATCAGTGTAAATCAATTCTCACTTGTTATGTCTAGTTCAAAGAATTTGATTGGTTAAGATCTAGTGTGCCCACAAATCTTTCACACAATTGATGGTTATCAATCACAATTTCGATTAGGTGGAAACTCTATATATATACACCAACTAGTCAAATTAAAGTATTTAAATACCAACTAATCAAAGTGTGATTCTCTTACTTTTGAAGAAGGTTCGAAAAGACCAAAACTACTTAGCTTTGAATGTGGTGATTTATTTCCACACATAACAACTCTATTAAGTCTACTAATTATTATTGACTTTATTATATTTCAAAAATGTTTTGATCAATGTATATATGATGAAATAGTATAACAAGCAACGAGGGTCTTGACCTAGGTGACAACTAACAATTAAAATATGAAAAAACATCGTTATACATGTACATGCATGACGAATGGTACATATCTCCATGAATTTTTAGGTTACACACTTTAGTGTTTAACATAGCTTTACGTTTCTTCTGCTAACGTATTCTTATAAATAAAAAATGTATAAATATGACAATTCAAGAAGTTAAAAATTGTCTACATATAGCTTTTTCAAAAAATATGATTTATGTACTTCAAGTATGCTTTGAAAACCGATTTCACTAGTTAAGTAAGAATTATATACAAGAAACCTTTTTTTTTTTTTTTTTTTTTTTTTTTTTTTTTTTCAAACTAAGAGCATGCGGTACTGTGTGCGCTGGGGGTTGCGTTTCCAACCAGCCAACACGAAAACGGCAAAATGTTTTTTTTTAAGTGTGTTATGTGTGAGTCAAATGGTGTCTCATAACACCAGAAATAGGAGGAATGTTTTGTGTGATGTGATAGATTTTAGAGTACGGGGTATCGTGGCTTGGAAGCTCGCTACTTCCAATGTGTCACGCCCTTTGGCACCGCCACCCTCAAGCCACCATACTCCACCCCCCCCCCCCCTCCCCGAGCCACTTATTTGGCTTACACCAATTCTCACATTTTCTCACATTTTGTTTTGTTTTTGTTTTTTAAATGGGTCTTGTGTGTGAATGTTGTATTTTAATTGGGATGATGGGTCTCAAAAAGGGGTGTTTTGACTTGAATTATGAAGGAGGAAGTATTTTTATGTGTGAGTGTTAAAAGTAAGATGGTGAGGTGACGCTGAAATGGCAAAGCGGCTTTAACCACCGTACCTATCGCTCTTAGTGTTATAAAAAAATGCTAAGGTGGCAACGCTTTACCCATAACACCACTCGATGTCACCACATGATATCTAGTGATCTAAATAAAAATCAAACAATAACCCAAAAAGCTTTTAACCCATCGGTATTCATGCATGTAGTAGCGTGACATGCTTTTCAACTAAACTGATACAAGTGCGTCAAATATAATTGTGGTGCATGTGTTTGCCATACTTATTGAAGAATTATACTTATTTTTTAAAAAAAAAAATAAGTTGTTTAAAATATAAGTTTTGTTTACTAGACCGAACTTATAAAAAATTATAAAAAAAAATCATAATAATATCTTAAAATCAAATACTACTTCATATAGATTATAAAAATAATCTCATTCTTCGTCTCTATCTATAGCTCCATCTTCTATTATAATATCAGTTACTTTTTTCAAACATATCCTAATATAGATGTATATTAGCTTATTTTTCTAACGGAAAAAATAAAAAAATAAAATAAAAAATAAAAAAATGGAACAATTTTCCATAACTCATAGAAAATTAGAAATCATTTTTAAGCAGTTCACATTATGAAGTACGAGTAGAAGTGTAGAACTGAGTCCGAATCCATTGGCCGGTATCATTATCTTATTATTTATGGATGCCAATTTCCCACTTCAAAGAAATTTGATTCGGTTTTTACAAATGCCACGATAAACTTGTTTTCATAATCCAAAATTTGATTTCAAATCAAAGCAAAGTATTTTATTAGCTGGAATGTTTGTCTAATTCAACGTGAGGCGAACGAAAGCGTATGGCAATGTGGATCCTTTTGAAAAATGGTTTATATTTTTCTATTTAGCATTGACTTATAAAACTATAGGTTTAACGTGTTAACCAATTTAATTAGCATCACAATCAACCTAATTTTAAGGAAGGAACGTTCCTAATCCCTTACACAATCATCTTTGACATATATGGAACAATCTTTCAACATTTGGCATGTTTTAAGCAGTGCCGTCTTTGAGGATGCGCAACGTGAGCGACCGCTCAGAGCCTCAAAATTTTAGGTGTCCCAAAATTTGCAAGTTAACAATTATATGTATGTATACACACATTTTTCACAAAGAAAAACAGTTTTTGATGAGAAAATATTTTAAATAAGTAACATGTTAAACGTTTAGATAACTAATTACATTATATTTTATAAACAGTGAGATTTTATATATAACATCCATTTTCGAATTGTCTCATTATGTAATTTCGTCCAGGACCATCAAAATTTTCAAAGATTCAGGGACGGCCCCGATTTAAGGTTGCTTCTCTATCTCAGACTGTTATTCACGGACTGAATCCAAATTATAGCTTACGACATACCGGAAAATATAGATGGATTCATTGATTAGACAAAGTTAGGTGATGGTAATGTATGTGCTTAGGTAAATCGATCCACCTTGCTTGATGTTGTAAACTCTAGGGTATGTCGAGTGCAACGTGTTCGAAGTTTGACCTCTTAGCTATAAAAAGTGATCACATCGTTGATGTACCGGAATAAACGACTCTTTCATATATAAATAGAGATGAAAGTGACCACTCCAAGTGATGTGCAATATAAATTACATACATATGATGCACGATTTGCCACCAAAACCGACCACTTTAAGGAATGTGTAATATATTTATTATATCATATCTATGATATATATGATGCATGATTTGCCACCAAAACCGACTTTTGCCGCCACAAATACATGTAATGTTTACATGATCATGATCCTAGGATATTATTAATTCACGATACAATAAAGCAAAACCCATCTCGTTCTTACGTAGAATCTTTGCGAGACACGAACTTATTAGGATTCTGATATTAACCTTAGAATTTTAAGATCTCGTTCGATCCGATCTTACTTTTCTCGAATCACAAGATGAAAAACTACAAATTTATGTATTAAGTTTTGTTGAATATAAAAAACAATAAGCTAATTGTATTAAATACTTCATAATCATAATTTTGACCTACATTTTCATGATATATACAATATGATTTATGAGTAATAAATAGATTGGCATAATTTTATAATGCTTATTAAGAAAAAAACAATATAGTAGGATCTTAAAATCATGATCCAATCTTATGATCACGATCTTGCAAGATAAAACAGATCCTAGGTAAGATGACTAAGATCCTGATCTTAAAAACCTTGTTTTAAAGATATACACCATTCATATAACATAAAGATAAACGATGATGTGACTTTATGCCTTGGTAGTTGATGAAGTAGTGGCACATATCAAGCCGAAAATTTGGAAGGAAATGGAAATAAAGTAACCTAAAAGTTAAGACAGAACAAATATGAGAAGGGATATATCACTGAGGAATCGAAATTAGAAAATGACTCGTACTTATTATCCGCTCATTGTGCATCGTTATGCACATGAAGATTGGTGGAAATTCTTTGTCACGTTGCTTTCTCGACTGGACCATGCATGGTCGAGCTATCTATATCGATTGTGGAACACAATTTTCGTGACTCAAATCCGAAAAGGCATTACAAAAGAAACTAGATTATACCACTTGCGCTTCAAAGTCGTGGATGTGATCACTGTTTGAAATAAAATAAGTTAGTTGTGCATTGATCTACTTACGTGTTCAATAGTCATCGACGAATGAGACTAGATATATCATATATGCATGCTTTGAATGCTAACCAATTGGCAAGTCTACGTGATAAAAATATATGGATGAAAATAAAGTGGTTGTTTGTTCATCTTTTTGATACTGCTCCTCTTAAACGTTGTTTCATAAAGTACTTTTTAACAATTAAAACGTTACGATATGTCGATATTATTGAAAGGTTTTTCCTGACAAATTGCTCTTTAGAAGAGAAAAAAAGAATTAAAGTCCAACGGATGTTATCAATTAAAAGTTAACTAATTTGATTTTAAAGAAGTTAACGCGAGAATCAATTTTCATGTCGGTTTTAATGTGTGGTCTTAATGGAGCGAGGGTCAATTTTCAGTTTTTATATAGTACTCAGGTTCGGGTGTGTTGCTTAATTTTAGGTTTGGAATTAAGATCGGAGTTAGGTTGAGCATATTCCTCCTTTATAATGTAGTATAGATAGGTATGGATC
Organism: Artemisia argyi; assembly: GCA_030686995.1. Lineage (NCBI taxonomy): Eukaryota > Viridiplantae > Streptophyta > Magnoliopsida > Asterales > Asteraceae > Artemisia > Artemisia argyi. The sequence goes on along the minus strand of CM060688.1, from coordinate 26,790,724 downwards.
TAGGGCTGCAATCGAGTCGAGCCGAGCTCAAGCTCAACAAGGCTTGAGCTTGGTTTGAAAGAAAAACACTAGGCTTGAGCTTGGCTTGATAGCTTGTCAAGCTTTCATCATCCAGGCTTGAGCTTGGCTTGAGTAGGTTCGAGCAAAGCTTGAGCTTGGCTTGAAAAGCTTGAATGAATACAAAAATATTTTATTCAATAGCTAAACTCAACAAAGTATATGTATTTTAAGTAAGCAACAGTAGCAACACAATATTAAGTAATACTTGCATAAATATTTACATATGGAGTACTCGCGTAAATAGATTGATGATGCTAACACTTAACAATGGCAAGATAAAAAACACAGATACATGTATATAATATAGATTGATGATGCAACACTTAAGATTATTAAATTAAAAATCTTGATAATGATAAATTGATAACTGAAGTTACGAATACTTCTGGAAAAAAAAACTTTGGACTTGGTGGTTGAATGTGTGGAGGAGATTGAGGAGACGCTTAGATTAGATCATTAGAATACAAATCGTTTGGACGCTTGGTAGGGTTAAAGGTTTCTAGAATACATTATCCAATATTTACGAACTAAGCCCTTATAAATTATAATTAGCTTAATAACCAAATTTGCTCCTAATTACTTATATGAAATTTATATGAAAATATCTATATTAAAGCTTGATAAAAGCTTGATACAAGCTCGAGCCAAGCTATCCAAAGCTTGAGCTTGGCTTGTTAAATATTTCGAGCTAATTTTAGGGCTTGAGCTTGGGCTTGAGCTTGATAAAAGCTTGACTCGATCGAGCCAAGCTCGAGCTCGAGCTCGAGTTGCTTGATAAAAGCTTGACTTGATTGCAGCCCTATATGGATCTTTCATAGGTGAAGGACTCATCACTACTATCAAACTCATACCCATTGTCATTCATGCGAGCATACCAAACGCACCCTAAAATCCTCACAAGAGATTTAGAATTCAAAGCTCATTATAATTATAACACTATAACATTTGTTGGGATGCTTTTGGGATGCTTTTGGGATGCTTTGGCTACACCTTTGCTTCTTACCCGACCCGGCCCGGCAAAAATGGTTTCTACAGTGCATTTGTGAGGGGATGTATAGTCGCCCGGTAAATAAAAGCGCTCTTCTCTCGCACATTCTAGATTACCATTCATCCATTCATTTTAATCGGCTCTCAATCAAACCCTCACACACACACACACACCATCAATCCCGGCTGCCATGCGTGCATCCTCCACCGTACCGGTTGGATCTTCGACAGCCGGATCAAACTCCGATGAATACGAATACATGATCAAAAATCACTTTTGTAAATCTGTTGCTTTGATGTAAGTAAATCTGATTTTTTTTTTTTTTAATTCCTTAAAGTTTTTAATGAATTGGGGTTTAATTGTTTGTGATTAAAAATGAATTGGGCATTAATTATTTGACATTAGGTTAATAGCCTTTCAAGATTTATATAAAAGATTGAAACTTTTTTATTTGTTTTGATTTTGTATGTGTGAAGAGAGACGCTGAGTTGTATATCTTCAGCAAAATCGCCGGAAAAATAACAATAAGTTTTGCAAGCGTGTATCTGTTGCTTAGATGTAAGTAAAGCATATATATATATATATATTTTTTAAAATGTTTTAGGCTTAGGTTTTGATGATGTACCTGATATGCTTACTTCTGAAATTAAGGGAGTGTTTGAATTACCTTATTTCTTGGCTTATGGGTTGGTTAATCTGAATGTATGTAGAGCTTTTAAGATGTTTGATCTTTTGTCTTTGAAATTGTTTTTCTTCTTGATTGTTCGTATGCATTAGATTTGTTTTAGAGAGTGTGGTGCTGACATGTGCCTACAATGTGTTTTTGATTGATTGTTTTTTACTAATGAGTATGCTAAAATTATTGGATCCTTAAACAACTGAACCGGTGTTGAAACACAAGTAAGGTTGTCTTTTAAAAAATTTATGTGAAATTTTTTTACAGGATTTGAGCGCATAATTAAACGATTAAAAAAATCGATTGTTGCGGTTCTCAACTGCAACCTTAACCTACAGCTGAACCGTATCTGTCAACACAACCTGAACGCGGAGAAGTAAGATCGGTGGTCCTTCGACTACTTAATTTTAACCATGATTTATTTATTTAGTTGTCTACATGGATTATACTTATTCAATTTACTTTATGCAGTGACGTCGAGCTTTCAACTTCTAGAAAAGCTTGGAGTCGATAGGCGGTCTTTTGACGATAGAAACAATGCCGCGGATGGTAAAACGTTGGAGGTTGCTATAGCTTTATTACTTATTAATCATGTTTTTATATATTAAGCAACTTTATCCACGTGATGAATTTTGCCACGTTTTCAATATAGTTAACATTTTTATTATTTTTCCTAAATGCCACTAAGATTATATCAGTTGATTGTCGGGACCAACAATTTTCAAAAATTTTCACGCAAGTACTCAACATCTTAATTAACTCAACAGCCTAACCTTTGTAGGTGTGTGGCTAATGGTTTTGTTTGGTGCAGGCTCGCAAGTGGAAATTATTGGAAAAGGATATTTTGAAGTAACGGAAAACCTTTACCACTAATTGAACAGTGGAGATTTGGTGGTTTATGCGATTGTGGAGGTTGGGATTTAGGGCGCAGGTTAAGAATACTTGCAAATCGGGTGCAATTTAGCAGAAGATCAAACTCACCAACTGGTCAGTTTGAACTTTTCTTTCAGGTACATCTTATTCCTGCAATTTTCTGGTATTTGTTATTCTAAAGGGATAAATATCTGTGTTTATGAAAGGGATGAATAAAGATTGTTTGGATGTGCTTTGGCTGCTTGAAATTATAATATTTACATAATTAGACATGTGACTGTTTGGCGAATTTCATTATTTAAAAAATCATGGAACTGGCACAATCCCAATCCCAAACGCCCTCAAAACAACATATCTTTTATATTTGGGTGATATTTTATGATGTATAAGGGATGTTTAGTAGCTTATTAAAAATCTTATACACAGTTGCTACATTACCAATGCTTACAAGGAATGCGCTTTTTTTTTTAAGATTTACTCGGTGCACATTTCTCCATAAAAAGAGCTTAAACTTGATGTTCAGTCACATGTACAAATTGATTCGAGAACACCTTAAGACGTATGTACACTCTTCTAACTTGCTGTTCGGTGATAGAAATTGGTCTGCAATCTACACCTTAGAGGTGGACATTTTGACATATGGGTCAAATGTAGAAAAGCTGTTAAAAGTTTGTTTCAACCCAACACATTTGATGTTTCCCAGCTTACCCGACCCACCCTTTTTTCCACACCTGTTGCACATAAATGTATCAACAACCCATTCTTGATCATAGCTTACAACGTTTAACATGACTTTAGTTGATTTGTTGCAGCCTGAAGGGATTCGATGAGAAGCCAACAGAACAGTCGTGGGCAGAGAAACGACTTCACCATATTAGCAGCTTTTGGTGACAAGCAAATAAGAATGGTTCATTGAAGGCAAAAAAACAGAAAATTGATTGTGAAGGACATGTGAAAGTTATGAGATCAGGTATTTAAGGATATTAGCAAAAAAAGAGGTAGATAGATCACAAGTTGGGCCCATGAGATGTGTATGGGCTGCCTTAAGACTTTATTGTCCTTCATGGGCTCCTACGAATAGCATACAAATAAAAAGCTGATTTTTTCTTAACCACAACACAATTGACATTTACATCTCGTTCATTTGTTTTTTCAACACATAATTAGCAGGATTTGTTGGCTCAAAACTTAGGAAAAAATATCATTATCCTTTTGGAAATTCAAACTTTCTTAATGCGCTAGTGTGCCCAGTTTATATTTTGCACAGAAAACATATAAAACTTGAGACATCTCATATTCTTGTGATAATAGTTACACCTTTGACTAAACTTAACCACCTCTAGCAGTTTTCATATTTTGTTAACATAATAATCAGATGAAAACACTATAGAAACCTCACATCGACATATGCTGGAAAAATGTTGGGTACATAAGATAGAATTTGTCTTGTAATAATACAACGCGCTTTAAGACCAATTAGAAGCAATTTTCATGAAAACTTTGCAGTCAAGTGTAAAAAATCCATACATACACCAGTGGACAAAACAAACAATATAATAGTAAGGTATTTAAAATCCTCACAAGAGATTTAGAGTTCAAGCCTCATCAAGTACAAATTTCGAGTTGATTAAGAAGGAAAAAAAAAACCCAAAATGGTCATGAAAATACCTCGATCAAATCGCATACATCTAAATCAAAAACTCGCAATATGAAAAAAAAAAAAAAAAAAAAAATCTTGTTCATTTTACACCACTTATACATAATCACAAATTAGGCCCATGACATTCTGGCTTGACACAATGAGTGAATGACACATGAAAAAGAGAATAATATAGATACAAATTGGGCCCAAGAGATGTGTATGGGCTACGGTAAGACTTCATTGTCTTTCATGGGCTATTCCTTCGTAGGTCAACCAATGCAATTAGGGTTGAGCATCGGGTCAAACCCGACCCAACCCAACAAAAACCGACCTGACCCGAAAATCGAAAAAGGGAAAACTCAAACTGAGAACCGAACCGAAAAATGTATATCAAAACCGAACCGAATAACTCTGTTTGGGTCGATTTTCGGGTTTTGAACCGAAAAAGCAGAGAAAACCGAATCGAACCGAAACCGACAAAAACCGAGATAAATATACAAAACCGTAACCAAACCAAAAAATGTTGGTTCAGTTCAGTTCGGTTTCGGTCAGTTTGTCGGTTCGGGTCGGTTTTCGGGTGCATTTGCTAAGCCCTAAATGCAATATATTTTTAATTATTGTTATTTTTTTTTTTCTAATTTATTTTCTTAACCACAACACAATTGACATTTAAATTTCACTATCTATCACTCATCATCTCGTTCATCTATTTTTTCAAGTTTCATGATCACATAGTTAGAAAGATTTGCTTGCACAAAAATTTAAGAACAAATATCATTTTTCTTTTAAAAATTCATAGTTTCTTCATACTCTAGCGTGCCCCGTTTATGTTCTACACCAAAAACTATATCAAACTTGAAATCTCTCATATTCTTAAGATAATAGTTATACCTTTTGCTAACTTAATCACCTCTAGCAGTTTTCATATTTTGTTAACATAATAATTAGATAAAAACACTGTAGAAACCTCACATCACCGTAGGCGTAGAAAATGTTGGGTACATAAGACAGAATTTGTCTTGTAATAATACAACGCCATTTGAGACCAATTAGAAGCAATTTTCATGATAACTGGTCACCAAAACAAACAATAGTAGTAAAGGTATCTAAAATCCTCACTAAAGAGATTAGAGTTCAAACATCATCAAGTACACATTTCAAAATAGCTAGGAAAAAGTCCAAAACAATCACAAAAATACCATACATCTTAATCAAAAACTCGCCATAAAAAAAAAAAAAACAGTTCATTTTACACCACCCAAACATAATCCCAAACACCCTGACACAATTTGACTATTGACATATTCAAAGTCAACCCTCAAAACCCCTATACAAAACCAAACACCCCACCTCCATCATCACCACCACACAACCAAAACCCAACCATGGGTTCCAACACAAGCAACAGCCCAGCGCTAGATCCAGACACAGACCACCCACAAAACCCAGGTCACCAACTAGCCCAATTCGGGGCAGGATGCTTTTGGAGCGTTGAGCTAGCTTACCAACGCTTAGAAGGTGTCACTAAAACTGAAGTAGGGTATAGTCAAGGCCATGTTCATAACCCTGATTATAAACTGGTGTGTACTGGTACTACTAATCATTGTGAGGTTGTCAGAGTTGAGTTTGACCCGGCTGTTTGTTCTTATAATGATTTGTTGGCTTTGTTTTGGTCTAGACATGATCCTACTACTCTTAACCGTCAGGTATATATGAATTTTTTTTATAAAGATTGTTGATTTGAGGGTGTTTGAAATTTTGGTTTTTATTGTTTTGATTTGAGGGTGTTTGTTTAAGATTCTCCAAAGGTGTAAATCGGTTGGAACACCATGATCCCATGCATCTTTTGATGCCAACTGGACCTTTCGCCAAGGACCTGGCCCCATGCGATGAGCACCTGTTCTCATTGACCTAATTAGTCGGGAGTTGGGATCCCTTGGACCGGTCAACTGAGTGTTTGCGGTGAGGGAATGATATCAATTGGACTTTAGTGCTAAGGAAGAGACTTGAACCCGGGTCTATTGACTCAAGCACAAGCACCCTTACCATTGGACTAAAGCTCCAATGATGGTGTTTGTTTAAGATTAGTTTTGGACTTATTAGATTATTTGACTCAGCTTGTATATACTGGCATGAGATTATGTTTTGGGCTTAGACTAGAGTATTTCATAAGCAGCTTATGCCTTATAAATAATAAGTTCATAAGCCCGTGCTTAGGGTTTAGGTTAGCTTATTATCATCAATGATGTAAAATAACCCAAAAGTAGGTATCAGAGTCTTTTTGATACAATACGCGTCTTACATAAGCCCCCCAGATTTATCTAATCCTACTCGTATAAGCTCATAAACGTTACCATATAGGCTTACCCAAAAACTCAACTGAGTTTATTTTAGTTATACAAAGCTAATAAACGTAGCCAAACACTCCCTTCAAGAGCCCAATTTTTTGGCTTATATGCTGAGCTTATTATGACTTAACGATGGAAATAGGCTTGTAAGCTAGAAAATAAGCCGGAAAAATGGTTTATGAAATATATGTCGAACAACATGAGCTCGTAGGACAAAAAAAATAATGCTTAAACAAATATCCCCTATAATGATTGTGATAGTTTTAGTTATTTGAGGGTGAAATAATTAGTTTTAAGGATTGTTTGTGATTGCTTATTGGAAAAGGTTGTCTGTTTATTGAGATTGCTTATATCAAACTAATTGTTCTTCAGACGATTCAAAGTTGCAAGTTTACCAAAAGGTTTTGTGTAGATTTGGGATTTTTGAATTCAAATGAAGTAAAGCATAGATTTTGATGTATATTAAGCCCAAAAAACAAAATAGTGACAGACCATGTTGATTCATTCATTGACTTCAAAGTTGCAGATTTAGAGACATTTTGCAGATTAGAAACTATTTATAGCAAAGATTGCCGAAAGTACTAGTTTGAATTTAAAAGTGGACTTTCCATTTTGTGAAAATCTTGTATATTCCATTTTTTTTTTTTAATAATGTGTTCTTGTTGTAGCGTGGTGATGTGGGTACCCAGTATCGATCTGGGATATACTATTACAGCGAGGAGCAGGCTCGCATAGCAAAGGAATCTTTGGATGAAAAGCAGAAGGAGTATAAAGATAAGATTGTGACGGAAATTCTTCCAGCCAAGAGATTCTACAGAGCGGAGGAGTATCACCAGCAGTACTTGGAAAAAGGTGAACTTGCGGGTTCTAAGCAGAGTGCTAAAAAAGGATGCAACGACCCCATCAGGTGCTACGGATGATAAAGTATGTATCACAGAAACCTAATTAACTATAATAAAAACCAGGCCTATGTCGTCTGTCTTTATTTCCCTTTAAATGGATAATGCTGTGTTTATTCTGAAGAACTGTAACTTATCTTTGCCTATGCTGTTGGAATCTTGGATATTATGTATAAAGAAATCTTGGAAGTACTACGATTACATCAAGATGACAAATCCATAATACAAATAAAGACTGCAAGTCTACAACTTTAGCCATAATTATGTGCAATTTTCACTGTTAGCAACGTACTTAGGCCATTGGTCTGTTTTTGTAGTTATACTTCTTTTTGATGGACCATTGTGGTAATTTAGTCAATAGGTAACCAGTCAAAACACTGACGTGGAAAATCAATAATTTTGTTATTTGGGTGCATGTCACATAATAGCGCATTTATATTCGTTTGAAAATGGACCATGAGTAGCTTGAATTAGACTTATGTGAAAATATATCTTTATTAGATCATCATACAACAGTGAAGTACTATGATTACATCAAGATGATAAATACTTAGTGTTTAAGGAATAAGAAACTACAACATTAGCAGTAATTAGAATGATTGTGTGTATATGTGGTTAATTTGTATAATCTAGAGTTCGTCTTTGAGAGATGATGTTGGAGAAGTCATCGGGTTGACAGCAGAATTCTTGATAGGATAGGATGCTTCCATTGCTATACCACAAAGCCCTCGTTTATCAGATATTCCTCGTTGCATCCTAATGTATCCCTTCTCACCCCATTCAGCTCCCCATGAGTTCCTTACGATCCAATATTTTGTTCCATCTAGAGTTGTACCGTATCCAACGGCTGCCACCCCATGATCTAATTGCGTTCCACACTTTCCGGTAAAAACCCCCTGTTACACCACAAAAATAATCATTTTTACAAATCAATTTCTAGATCAAATAACATCTTTTGTCAAGTCTCTTAAGATTTGTTCACCAGAATCTTGGAAATATGTTCATTTAGGTATAAAAAATATTTGTTATTACCTCACTATAGAACTGGAAGTCTTGTTCTCCAGCATCAATGGCAACAGCTACAGGCTGGTGAGCTACTGCTTTCTTTAGTGCTTTCTCATTATTTTTTGGTACATCCTCATGGCCATCAATCGATACCACCGGAGCATTCACCTGACGAGAAGAATATCATTCTTTTAGTTTAAACCCAATTTCATTTTCTGAACTAGTTTATGCTAAAAAAAGGTTGTACCTTTTTAGAATCACAACGCCCATCTGAAGCTGTGTAAGGATAAGTAACCTCTTTTGTTAGCCCTCCTGTTTTCTTGACGTAGTCAAAAGCTAAGTCCATTAGCCCTCCGTTACACCCTTGGTTTTCTGAAGTGTCACAATCAATGAGTTCTTGCTCTGATAACGACACTAGCTCCTTGGTTTTGATTGCATTTATTCCTTCCACTGCTGCCACAGTCGAAAACGCCCAGCAACTTCCTGTAATACACACATATGGATAGTTAATTACATGCAACAGGTATATGTTATGTTGTATCAGTTACTAAAGATTTACCGCATTGTCCTTGATCCTTGACAGGGGTGACAGCCCCTTTCTTTCTCCAATCAACCGAAGTAGGGACCCTTTCAACATTAGCATACATAAACGTCTTGTTACCAATTCGATCTCCTTGAAGCGACCTATGATGATGAATCTTGGAACCTGCATATACGCTTCTGAACTCATGGCTAGTCATGTCAGCAAACTTATTAAGCTTCAACTTATAAGGCTTGTCCATCTTGTTAGTTTCATGAACATGCAACGCATTAGTTTTGAACACATTGAACCGTCTCTTCTTCTCAACGTCGTGTGTCGCTACTTTGTGGTAGCTCCTCCATCGCTCGTACATCTCCCACAAACTATCCTCAGTTTCAAGCTCCTTTTCGTGAAAATCAAAACTCCATGCAACGCCTAAAACCAAAGCTAAAGAAAGAGAAACCAAAAGAAAGTTACGGGTCGTCATTTTCTTAAAACAATCTTGATTGTTACTTGAGTATATGGGGTTTGAATAAAGATGATGAAACTTGAGGACTTGGAAGGTGGTTTATATAGAGGAAAGATTGAAGAGTTGCTTAACAAGTTGATCAAAGTGGATGAAAGGTTCCTTATGGGCATGAACAACCATTATGGTTCAATAATGGTGGTGTATATGTGTGAAGTTAAAATGATCCAAAAAGTGTACCAAAGTGGCAAGGTTTTATTGATAAGAAGTGATTCATGTTGTGAGTAAATGTTACTAGTAATTGAATGAAGAAATTGGTGTAAAATGTGATATTATTATGTGATGTATGCATGGTTTACACGTTATGGGATGCAAATGGAGGAAAGGCGACAAATGCTATTGGTCATTTAGTTGTGCACTTTTAGTTTTTCTTGTTCAATATGCCAATTTTAGAGGTTTTTTGGGTTGCTTTAATGTTAAAAACTAGTTGTTGGCTGCTTTTACAACGAATAACACGAACATTTTTATTTCAGAAATTTCTTTTTCCTTAAAATGGGAGAAGCTTTCTCAACATATTAAAAGTTCCTCTAATGCAATTATAGGTCGTATGAAAAAATAAGTTTCCAACTTCTTTAATTCAACCTAAACATAAATACAAACGATTAGCTTTTGTTTCACATAACACTAACATTAAACATATCATTCAATTATAAGTCGTGACTCACTTGTTTTTCATTGTCAAATTTATATGTGCTTGTATATGTGGAAACGTAGAGGTTTGGGACGTATCTGTAACTATATAATTTTATCAACCAATGGCTTGTGCTACCATAATTTCTGAAAAGGCTATAACGTACAAATACATGTGTGTATATAACGGTTTTTAAAGTAATATATACCCTCAAACTATTGAAAAGAAATGTTCATAAGCTTAAACTTTATCAAAAAAGGGCAAGAACACGGGATAAAATCTTTTCTTTTAGAAGGTTAGCGCGACCCAATTATAGTTTTTTTAACCTAGCAAAAAATAAAAGAAAATTTGCATTTTTGTGACTTACGATTGTAGTCATTTTCAACTTGACTCAACTTTGTGTCATAATGATAAAACTAGTTCTTTTTTTCATTTTGTGAAATGACGAAACTGACCTCACTTTTACATATAAATTATCACTTATGACATATGGTAAAAAAAAAAAAAAAAAAAAAAAAAAAAACTCTCTTTCATGCGAATTACACAACAATCGTCTTTTAAATTATCTACACTTTATAAAACATATACAAAGTAATAACTAAAATTATTAAACGATTTATATCAAAAATCTTAAAATTTAATCTTCTTTTATTTCAGATTAATTTTGCTCTATATTGAAAATTTTAAAATTTTCGATTCTTAAATTTAAAGTTTATAAAAGTTATTTCAAATAAATTTCAGTTACGATGTGTACGAAACTAAAAACACTAACTGGAAATGAAGGAGCAAACAATTGTTAATATAAGAGCATAAGGTGTGGGATCGCCGTAGCTTCGCCAAAATGACATGGCAAAATCATTGCAGCTCGCCACCATACCCCTCTACTTCGCCATAGTTCACTAAAGTGGAGTTCGTAGTCTGCACGAAGAAGCAAAATTCTGATAAGTGAACTGTTTGTGGGCCCAAGTGTGCTATTCAAATGTCTTTTTTTTTTTTTTTTTTTTTTTTTTTTTTTTTTTTTTTTTTTTTTAAATCCGGGCTGGAGTGGAGTGTGTACAGGCAACAAGTGGGCTTAAGTCAAAGTTTTGATTTTTTTTTTATTAATTTTTATTTTTTTTATTATTTTTTTTTTTTCTATTTTGTAACTTTAAGAAAAATGTTATTTGTATTATTTGAATGAAATAAATTTAGTTTATTTGGAAATTTGAATAAAAAAAGTAAAACAAAAGTGGTGGGACTCAAATGAGTAAGTTAATGTTAGTTGTAATAAGGAGGGTTATAAAAGGGAGGTTTGTTAAAATGATATGACACCTTGTGAGTGCCAAATGACAAGTTTTGGTATGTCAGTATACCTTGTGCTCTAAAGAGTAGGACTGAGCAATCCCGACTGACACCCGACAACCGTCCCGATTCCGACCAGTCCTGGCCAACCCGATCCCGATTCAGACCAGTCTCGGTTCGGGACTTGGTTTGCGTTTTCCTGCGAATGGGTTTCGGGCCGGTTCGAGATGGAAACCGAAAAACAACAAGTAAAACCGACAAATCCGACCGATCCCGACCTATCGGGACTGTCCCAATACCGAAATGACTGTATTCGGGTTAGGAGTCGGTTTGGTTTTCTGGCGAAATCGGTTTCGGGATTTGTCGGTATCGGGTCGGGACGGGACGGGGCCGGCCCGATGCTCACCCATACTAAAAATCATTTGGTGTCGTAACACAAGTGCTGCGTTAAGGGTGAGGTGGAGGAGAGGTAACACACGTGAAGCCTATGTTACCATACCGTGCCTCTGCATTAAGGTTAAAGTTTCACCCCTATGTTAACCTGGTAAAGCTGAGTTAAAAATTTGTTTTCTTTTCTTTTTTTCTTCCAATTTAAATGGGTTTTGGTGGGTATTTTGGTTTGTGTTTATATAACGTGTGTTTTGTGTGTGTTTTAGTTGCAGTTTTTTAAAGATGGAAAAAAGAAAGTTTTGGTGTTTTACAGTTTCAATCCTTATGGTTTGTTTTTGTTGTGAGTGATGACAAAGTTTTTTTTTTTTTTATTTTTTTTTTATTTTTTTTTTATTTTTATTTATTTTAAATTAAGGTGAAAAGGTTAAAACTAATATAGCGCTGACGTGTCATTTGGTGAAACTTTAACCCAAGTGATGATACCTAATGCTCTAACAGTGTGTAAGAATTATGTTTTATGTGAGGAGAAGATAATCTTAATATTTAAAAAAATAATCTTAGTTTTAACAATATGCCATAAAAGTGAATCAACTTGAAATTAAGTGTCATATTAGGTAAAAAACTGCAAATTTCCCAAACTAAATTACGAAGAACTCATATTTTGATGATATCACAAGCTTTTTTTAGAACGTGTCCTCAGCTACTACAGTATTTTTTTCAAGGCACTCTTTTATTTCTGGCTCTAGTTCTCATACATGGAAATATTCTCTCCGTTTCATAATAAGGTATAATTTTTGAAATGCATATTGTTTTGAGAAATTTCACTAACTAAACTTTCTACCAATCAAATATCATATCTGATCACTAAAGTCGATTTCAATTTGTTAAAATATAAAGTTAACATCCAAAATAGCAATCTCAAACATTTGATATGAGAAAGAAGCGTATAAGATTAACAAAATTTGAAATTTTAAAAACGCTATGAATATATCTTTCATTGTCCAAGAAATGAGTAAAACAAAAATTCACAATATCATATTTAAATTATGATATTTAAATGCCGACAACCTCATTATTATTATTTTAATAATGATATTTAAATTGTTATGATGATTGTGAAGATTTGCAAGCTCATATTAATTAAAAAAATATAATGAAAAATAAAATAAAAAATAAAAAATATTGTATCTAACTTAAACCGTACTAAACCTTGTCCATTTCTACACACTAGTAACACGACACGCCCAACTTTCAGGGACGGAACCAAGGGGTTTTCATGGTTGCCTGAGATCCTTATTGATTGTTTCGATGTAGTGTAAATTTTTGAAAAAAACATCAAATTTTTCATAAATGTATCTTAAATGCACCCGGTCTATCAAAATGTGTTTCTATATTACCATTTCAAAAAATTTGTACACCCGGTTATATTTGTTCTTGATTTCGTCCATGACAACATGTGATCTAAATGAGAAGAACAATTGATAATATAATTATCTCGGTGACAATATACACTCACTTTTTGAGTACATATGAATTTGATATTTTGTAAAATCACTTGTGATTTGTGAATGAAATTTCATATCATTTTAAACACATGCAACTTTTTTTGGTTGTGTAGTTTCCATTGGAGCATATATTTACACGTAATGTAGAGTTGTACTTCTCCTATCGACAAGGAGTATAAGCAGAAGAGATAACTGAATGTGATGGCTTAGGTTTTCTTAATGAATGGATGGCTTAGGTTGATCCTTTTTATACTCGTAATCTTGTTGGACAAGCATAAGCAACTACATTTATTAACAATCCTAATCAGTCACCTAATCATATTGCTACATGTCTTCACCTATTTGAATACTGCTCATCTAACTTTCGGTCGATGGACTACTTAATTAATTATGTTACGTAATGAGCCGAATAGATGCCTCTCGCAGTCTGCCTAATTTCCCTATCAGTGTGAAAACTAACCCGAATACATGTCGATAAAATTAAATATAGTGATTGATCATAGTAGATTAATTTTTATGATCAAATAGATTAGTGATTGATAATAATTTAACGAACGTGGTTTTATTTTTATTTCAATTTGTTAAGTTTTGATGATTCTAGTTTCTTCTGGTCATTTAAAATTAGAATAGCGATAATCCTTTTTTCTTCAATTTTCCGAACAATATAATCACCCATGATAAAATAATAAATGGACAAAAAAAAACCTCGTTCAAGTTACTCGCAAAAACGAATCTTTCCTACTGACTCATATATACGCAACTTAACTGAAGTATCCGTGTGAACATAAACATGTATACGTAAATATTTGGCCTTTGTGACCCATTATTGGCGTATGAAAAACGAGTATTAAACCTGATTTTGCCACCAACTCTCTATCCCTTGTCAGATCTATAGAATTTGCCAATTTGGAAATAAAGTTTCTTAATCAAAATCTATGCACTCTTTTTTACTTTGGCCTTTTTATTCTTTCCCATTATTGATGTGCGGCCAAACTCTCTAAAATTTCTATTTTAGGTTCCTCTTGTATAAATATTTCTTGTGTATTTATGATGTTTAGCTTTAATAATTGAATAAAGTAATAAATACTTCTCTGAGTATTCAAGATGTTAGGTTAGTTAGCTTATTATAAGATTAAGGGTCATTGTGCATTATATGTGACTAGAACGGTACTTGCGCAATGCGGCGGCGGGTATCTGACTATATTTTGCGTTATTCAGTTACAAATTTAGTTGTCTTTATGTTTTATAAGTAGAAATGATAGAGATAGTTAAGCCAAATAATTTTAGTTTGAACAACCAACCTGCTTCCTAACCAACCTGTTGAAGTAAAACCTTGCGAGTAGGCCCCGCCATCTGGTTTGTCACTCGGTTTCTTGAACTACCCTGCACAAGAGTAGCACACGTTAGGCTCGCCCTGGGTTTTATCCCAAGACCAACCTCCGGTGTGAGGATGAGTATGTGAAAAGATGGAAGGTTTGTAATAAATGCTGGTGAGAGTAGTGTGTGTGTGTGTGTTTGTTGAATCATAAATGAGGTGGGGGGTATTTATACTACCCACCTCATTACCTACTCTGTCTTGGGAAGGAGCAAGCCATACCTGGTTGGTAAATGTCAGAGCACGTGAGCGACACGATCCCCAAAATCCTGGGATTGTGTTGTGACATCGGCTTACGCCCGTTGGAGCTTCTCTTCGGTAACGTGCCTTACGGCTAGGTGTATACGAGCCGAATGGTTCCTGGACATTCGGCTACATACGCCAACAACGCAACTTAACTGAAGTATCTGTGTCAACCACCAATGATAAAATGAGAAAGGGAAAGTAAACATAAACATGTATACGTAAATATTTGGGCTTTGTGACCCATTATTGGCATATGAAAAACGAGTATTAAACCTGATTTTGCCACTAATTCTGTATCCCTTGTCAGATCTATAGAATTTGCCAATTTGGAAATAAAGTTTCTTAATCAAAATCTATGCACTCTTTTTTACTTAGGCCTTTTTATTCTTTCCCATTATTAATGTGCGGCCAAACTCTCTAAAATTTCTATTTTAGGTTCCTCTTGTATAAATATTTCTTGTGTATTTATGATGTTTAGCTTTAATAATTGAATAAAGTAATAAATACTTCTATGAGTATTCAAGATGTTAGGTTAGTTAGCTTATTATAAGATTAAGGGTCATTGTGCATTATATGTGACTAGAACGGTACTTGCGCAATGCGGCGACGGGTATCTGACTATATTTTGCGTTATTCAGTTACAAATTTAGTTGTCTTTATGTTTTATAAGTAGAAATGATAGAGATAGTTAAGCCAAATAATTTTAGTTTGAACAACCAACCTGCTTCCTAACCAATTAATTTTGAAATCCTTTCATAATAAGCAAGTAAAAGTCTGAATTTTAAGCCTTTTTAATTATAAAATAGTCCAAAATGCATTTATATAGTAGCATAGATAACTAAGATTTATATTCTACAAAATGTGTAAATCGTTGGGAACACTTCAATCTCATGCATCTTTTGATGCCAACTGGACCCTTCCCAAGAACTCGGCTTCAGGCAATGATCATCTGTTCTCATTGACCTAATTAGCTAGGAGTTGGGATTGAACCCATTCCATTTTCTTCAAAAGGCCCTCTTTGACCAGTCAACTGAGCATCTATGGTGAGGGACTGATACCACTAGAGCAAACCCCAATTGGTAACTAAGAGATTTATGTTAGGTCGTGGTCAGAGTAACTATTTTAAGTAATGATAGAAATCTATTTGATATATTGAATGTTCACCAGTCTAAATGTACACGCTTTTACTGAAGTTCTTTTCAAAGCAGACTATCTGCATCATATCTCCTTTTACTCTATTGTGGTCAGATTGAGTAATGTTGTTATATGATCGTAGAGATTGGGCCTTAAATAAAGCAATGAACATAAAAAAGAAAAGAGAAAAAAAAAAAAAAAAAAAAAAAAAAGATTCCGTAAAAAACCAGTAACAAAGAAAAATAAACTTTTTAGAATTGATATCATGTCTTTTGGAACAACTAACATTACATTATAGATTTGTTTAAACAGTAAGTCTCTCCTTTTTTTGTTTAAAGGGCCAGGTAATAAGCCTTTCTGACTTATCATCACTTACATAGTTACATGCAAATAAAGAGATGTTTACGTTCGAGTGTTCAACATTAACCTTCTGAAAGTATTTTAAATGCCATATTATAATATGCATACACTGAAAGTGCCATTTACTACTCTTAGCAATATTAGGATTCAGGTCAATAACGCACTTGCCCTTAAGGCTAATAACCTAATATTGCTAGCATACTCATTAGGAAAAGAAAGTGAAAAATTCAACAAAAAATTGCAACAAAATAAAAACATTGAGGGTGTATAGTTTTTGTAATAATACTAACGAAGTAACGAGAGCGTGACATGCACAGATATGTCATGGTTAGACTTGAAATTTTTTTATTATGTACAAACTCAATGTTATGAGCAAGGTTCTATGTTGTAATATGTAGTTTTTGAGATACGTTGTAGCTAGTCGGTATCAAATTGAATGCTTAAAAATGATCAAACATGTATATTAGAAAGAAAGAAAAGAATATTTTAAACATGCATTTCAACGCCCCTCAACCCGTACTCATGCTCGATCATATCATTGTGCATGCTCCTAACCAACCTCTTTCTACTGCTATTCCTAAATGGGCCTCATCAGTCCTCACACAAGCCAATGGCAATGGGTCGGGCGTAGGTCCATCAGACAAGGCTCGAAAATACAAGAGTTGGTAGATTCAAGAATTGCTACAGTAATTTTCCTTCTGTTCACTAACGGCTTGGCAGCCTGCTTCGAATGGAAATAGAAGAAGAATGAGCTGCTATAGTCATCCACTTACACCCATTTAAATGGAGCAAAATAATTCTAGCAAAGATAAACATAATTACTAGTGAAGAATCACCCATTCTAACCCGTATGAATTTAGATTATATAGACTCGACATTGAGATTAACATGTTGTAATTTGAGAATTTAATATTTTATATTGATGAAAATGGTCTTATCAACAGATTTTGTATTCTGATATTACTAATATCCCACATCGGTGGGCGTTACGAAACGGATAGAGTTTATAATTAGAAGTAAGCATCATTTGTCAAATTGGTGAATATGCAGATATATTATATATTTAATATATTTTCATATTTATCAAATTTTTTATATTTTTTAATATTTTTTACCCAATTTGCATTTTGCGTCACTTGCGTTTATATTTATCAAATTTTTTTTTATTCTTTTATTTTTTTTACCCAACTTGCATTTTGTGTCACTTGCGTTTATTTTGTAACTTTTTTACCCTTAAATTTATTAACCCTCCTATTACTCTGGAGAGGTTGTATAAATGAAATAATGGCATATAAATGTATCTTACTTGTTATCATATTCTTTTATATATCGAATTAATTTTTTTTTTTGCTATTTTATATATTCAACTTGCATTTTGTATCACTTGCGTGTATTTTATGACTTTTTTACAAAAACTATACACCCTTTAGTGACGAAACTTCCTCTTGTATAAACATTTCTTGTGTATTTATGATGTTTAGCTTTTCATTCTACTTTCATTGAATAATTGAATTAATACTTCTATGAGTATTCAAGATGTTAGGTTAGTTAGCTTATTATAAGATAAAAGGTCATTGTGCATTATATGTGATAACTAAGATTTTTGTAAGGTCGTGGTCAGAGTAACTATTTTAAGTAATGATAGAAATCCATTTGATTGAATATTGTTCACCGGTTTAAATACACACACTTTTACCGAAGTTCTTTTCAAAGCAGACTATTTACATCTTATCTCCTTATACTCCGTTGTGATGAGATTGAGTATTTTTGTTATATGATCGTAGAGATTGGGCCTTAAATAAAACAATGAACATAAAAAAGAAAGAAGAGAAAAGAAGAAAAGAAAAAAAAATTGATTCCCTGAAAAACTAGTAACAAAGAAAAATAAACTTTTTAGAATTGATATCATGTCTTTTGAGCAACTAACATTACATTGTATATTTGTTTAAGAGCAAATTGTTTAAATGCCAAAATCGCCCAAATTGTTATTTTTTATAGATAAAAAAATAAAATAAAATGTCTTCTCAAAATAGACAAGGCGACTTGCATTGGGCGACTAGTCGCTCAAGTAAAATGTTAAAAATGTCCCATGATTGTACTTTGGGCGACTTTTTGTGTAAGGTACTTTTCCATGTCGCCCAAGTCGCTCAAATAAAATGTTGACAAATGTCTCTGATTGTATTTTGGGCGACTAGTCGTGCAAGTCGCCTTGTCTATTTTGACAATTTTTTTTTTTTTTTTTTTTTTTTTTTTTTTTTTTTTTTTTTTTAAATTAAAGGTGAACAATTTAGGCGATTTAGGCATTTAGAGAATTTGCTCTTTGTTTAAACAATAAGTCTCTCTTTCTGACTTATCACTTGCATGCAAATTATGGGATGGTTAAACTAATGATCCCTATTTAAAGAGGTTTACGTACGAGTGTTCAACATTAACCTTCTAAAAATATTTCAAATGTCAGATTATGATATGCATACACTGTAGTACCTTTTACAACTCTTAGCAATATTAGGATTCAGGTCAGTAACGCACTATTACGAGTCTAGAAGTAACATGTGTATTGACGAGTTTTTGATAATGTATAAATCTATTACGCGTCGTAAAGTTGTGTATCAATGAATCTCAAATAAGTGTGTATGAATATTGTTAAGTTTTGTATTAATGAATAATGCATTATTTGTTTTTGTTATAGAATCATCGACATGATACAAATTAATAATGTGTTAGACACGTAATGTTGTCAATACAAACAAACACCTAACAATCAGACGTTTTCAAATTAAAAATAAACAATATTATTTTATGCAGATTCAGATATTTACACCTTAGATTCAGATTCAGATGTGTGAATCATACTTGGATTCAAAGCCTCTTAATAAACAAACAGCACCTTAATATACATAAACTTTCATTGAAGAATCAAATTTATAGAGTTGCCCATCTACTAGTTTATGTGTATAAAATTAAATTGGTAATTTTTATGGACTATATAAGTCCATAGGATTGTGGAAGCAAGTTTATATGTTTTTTAATTAAAAAGAATAATAATAATAAAAAATAAAAAATAAAATGACACAGATATACTATAAACTTAGTAAAGTTTATAGCATTGGCTCTTGTAAAGTAATTATATCGTTCAAAGAAAAAGAAAAGCAACCATGTAAGAAGTTGCATGTTGTATAATACGAATGTCAAAAGTCACCTATTGCATATTTTAATGCGTCCAATGTCCTATATCATTTTATTGAATGAATGAAAAAAAAAATGTATTGTATTATTAGCTTGATATATAAAACTAAGTGTAACAAGCTAGGCATTGGAAGACGTGTCTTTAGCCCCTATGACATGTCAAAGTTATAAAACAGACACCCCTCTATGACGCATCGGTGAAGGATTTTTGGAACTTGGAAGAGCTTGGTTGATGAAACGACCAAGTTGTTGAAGTTTGTTGTGTACAAGTATTTGAATTTTGTGTCATATTTGTGTATAAAGTGGGGTATGTTTAGGTGGTGAAAGTGGATGTCTTGTTATGCTATGTTCATGATAATGTTGGTGGTGTAAGAATTGAGGCGCTGAGTTGACCGTGATGATGCTGGTCACCAAGCACCGGTTTAAAAAAAGAAGTTGACGATACAGTGGTAGTGGTTCGGCCCAACCCGACTTGATTTAACCCTTACATTAATGACTAGTTTTATTCGGATCGATGTTAACTTATCACTAATCTGTCCAACTTGTTGTCTTGCCACCTTTAGTTATATTTGTAGATTTATCGATCTTCTTATGTTCAGTCAAGCAACATGGCAATAGCCGCCTCTTTTGGTTAGATCCTCTTTGGTTCATATCTTGTTTCTTATTTTGCTACAAGTCACACTTCTCATGGAACATAATTTGACACAAACATGGATATGTCGGACATGAACTATTCCCACCGATTCTTTTATCATGGTGTAACGTTAAGAACAAAAAAAAAGACAGCAACAAACAATGCAAACATATGTAAAATCCTCAAATCATGAACACCAAGATTTCAAAACATAAAGTTCATAAATCATTAAAATACAAAAAGAATCCTACAAAATTTGGTTTGTGAAACTCCTTGATCTTATTCGTTAAGAGATAATCCAATATATAGTACATAGGTAACTTGATAAAAATAGGAATTGAAGAACTTTTTAATAAGGGTTTTGCAAAATATAGTATTAAAGATTCTGATTAAAGAAACTTATGTATAAAAGACTGTACATGAAAATGGTTAAGATAATTATCATAAAAGTAATAAGGTGGTTATTATCAAAGTATAGTTAAACAATGCATGTCTTACAATCTTATGCAGTTATGCATATGCAAAGCTTTGAAAACATAGTAGGTATATGTTTATAAACTTTTTTTTTAAACATAACACACACTAAAGGATTACTAAAACCTGATCGAAGAAAAAATCTAACAATTAACGACAAACAAAAGGGAAAAATATTTATTAATGTACTATACTTGTCACAAATATCACTTCCGCGTAGTGAACAAAAAAAATAACTTTTCTGTGCACTAAAGTTGACATTTTTGTCTTTTTTTAAGTATTATGACTATTCTACCTTTCCAAATTACAAAAATGGTCCAGTGGGTTTGCTTAAAATTGCATCCACCGTCCCTTTTTTTCTAAATTAATTTTTGTCTTAAAAATTTATTTTTTGAAAAAAAAAAGTTTTTTTCTGAAAAAAAATATTTTTGAAAAAAATAATTTTGAAAAAAAAATATTCGGAAAAAAAAATATCGAAAAAAAATTTTGAAAAAAAAATATTCGGGAAAAAAATATCGAAAAAAATTAATTGTGAAAAAAAATACTATCGAAAAAAAATATTTTTGAAAACAAAATATTTTCGGAAAAAAAAATTTTGAAAAACTTTTTTTGTCTGAAAAAAAGGTTTTTTTCTGAAAAAAAAAATATTTTCGAAAAAAAATATTCGGAAAAAAAAATCGAAAAAAAATATTTTTGAAAAAAAATTCTGAAAAAAAAATTTCGAAAAAAAATAATTTTGGAAAAAAAAATATTTTTGAAAAAAATTATTTTCGAAAAAAAAAATTTTGAAAAAAAAATTATTTTCAAAAAAAATAAATTTGAAAAAAAATAATTTTTTAAACCTCAGGGACCATTTATGCAATTTAGCCAAAGGACATTGGATGTAATTTTCAAAAAGTGAAGGGTAAAATGGTCATCACAAAATTATATTTTGTCTTTATTACACAAAGAAAGACAAAAATGTCAACTTTAGTACACATAAAAGCTATTTTTTTTGTTCACTACGCGAAAGTGATATTTGTGACAAGTATAATACATTAATAAATATTTTTCCCCAAACAAAATAACAAAAGCAAAGTAAAACCGAAACGAAATTCTCAGAAATAGCCCAAAAAAAAAAAAAAAAAAAAAATCATTGTGTCCAACCATATGCATAGTCTATGATCAAATCACACAAAAAAGGAAAATTTGTATATATATTCCTCTAAAGATGTAAAATTGTATATATATCTAAAATAGACATAAAAACCATTATATTGTAAGTATGCATCAAAAGCTTGTACGAAGGATATATATATGCAATTATTCATCTTTGGAAAAGCTAAACTGTTAATCAACTCATAAACATTCCACAACGATTATTGATCGCATATTCCAGAACCACTACTGTTCGCTTGTGATTCAAGTCTTTCTTGCACTGCAAACTCTTGCAACGCACCACCTTGCACCAAGGGTGGCTGTTGAATTGACAAAAACTGGTTCAAGTTATTATCATAAAGAAAACCTCTAGTGCCCCCAGAATCAACCAACTGATAACCATACGGAGCAATAGGTTCACGGTTCATGAGCATGTATGAAGTAGATGGTACATCATTACTAAGCCAATTGTTCATGACGTGACGAGGGTTAGGGTTACTTAAACCCGGATAATGAAACATGGATGGGTTATTTCCAATGTTAAGTGTATATGGATATAGAATATTCATGTTTCTTTTTTTCAACTCGAGACGAGTTCTTACTTCTTTCTCCTTTGGTTCCAATTTCACGTCAACGAATTGTCTTAAATAATGTTCAGGAAAACCATTGAGATCATCAAACCATGTCGAATACTTGGCTTCAATGTTCTTTTTACGGGCTTTCATTAGCTCGTCTTCAATCTTTTTCTTTCGATCTTCAAAGAAATCATTGAGATTATAAGTTCTTTTTCCAGTTTCCCCTTTTTTAGATTTGTAAGAAGCGATGCTTTTCTTGATTTGATCAGGGGTTTCTGGCCATACCTCAGGTTCATTAGAGTTTGGAGGGCATATAATCATAACGGTGTCAACATCACAAAGAATTGTGAATTCGCTAGCTTTCTTAATGATACCAAGCTTTCTTTTTTGATAAGTTGTGATTCGCGTTTTCTCTTTCTTTATGAGTTCCATCCTTAGCTTAGCACGCCCCATCTCTTAAGAAAACAAAACAAAACCGTGCATACGAGCACGTAATTTAGCTAGTATGCATCATTATTAAAGAAAAAAAAATAATGTACATTCATAACACATAAAGAGTGTAAACAGTCTAAGATGACTTATGATTTACAAGAGTTTATTTGTGTTTTCTATGTGATTTTACGTGAAATTTATATAAGGATTTAGAGGTGTTCATCGTAAGATTTACATGCAAAACAAGTATATGCCAATATGGAAAGATTCAGACATTAAAAGCAAAGATCTTAATTCTGTGATACTGATACTAAAAATAGATAGATAATCTTATACGTATAATTTTTCATTTTTGTAATTAAAACTTTTTTTTAACAAGGTTTGTTACTATACTTTCATCGAAAGTCATAATCATTATTATTTACAGAAAATTTCAACCGTGATAATCTTTCAAAATGTGTTTAACATTTCATATGTTATATATACTCAAGTATTAAAACGTTTTGATGTTTTAACTGGTGCGTTAAGGAAACAAGGCAAAAAGTTATTATAATCGAAGATATTCGCCAATTTTTGGTAACATGTTATGAAAGATGAAATTACTAAAGTGCCTTTATATTTACTTTCATGAAGGTTTACAATATGGTAAGCAATGAATTGTCTTTCGGTCAATATTCGTGGGATTGGGTCTCAAGGTAAATCGGATTGGATAAATCGTTTAAAGAACGAACATGGTGCAATGTTTATTGGGCTACAGGAAACGATGTCTAATGATATGTCGTCTGGCTTGGTGTCGCAGTATTGGGGAGGTTTGGGTCATGATTTTGCTAGTGTTGATGCCGTTGGAAATTCGGGAGGGATACTTAGTATATGGGACCCAAAATTCTTTTCAAAAGATTCGGTTGTTAAAGACCCCAATTTCTTACTTATCTCCGGCTTTCTTTCTGATGGTTGCAGTCGTGTTAATTTTCTGAATGTTTATGCCCCACAAAACAATATTCTGAAGAGAAATCTTTGGGATAGATTACTTCGGGTTATTCAAATGGGTTCTGGGTGGTGGATTATTTTTGGTGACTTCAATGCGGTTAGAGACCAAGGTGAACGGAAAAATTCGGTCTTTGACCCTGTCTGTGCTCGAGATTTTAACCTTTTTGTGGATGATGCTGGTCTTAGGGAATATGAGTTGAAAGGAATGAAGTATACATATATGGTCAATCGGCGAGGTGTGTGCAAATTGAGCCGCATTGACAGAGTTTTCGTTTGTGAAATTTTTTTTAATAAATGGACGAATGGGTATGTTCGGGCTCTTAAAAGAGAAAAGTCGGATCATTCTCCGTTACTCCTTTCTCTTGTTGACACAAATTTCGGTCCGAAGCCGTTTAGATGGTATGACTCTTGGGTTGATAGACCGGGTTGTTTGGAGGTTATCAATTTGGTCTTTGATGGTTGGATAGATTCGGGCCCGGCAGATTTGAATTTAACAAACAAATTAAAACAGTTGAGAGATAAACTCAAGGTGTGGATTACGGCCAGCAAGCTAAAAGAAAGCCAAGACGAAAACAACTTGAGACTTGAGAAGGAAAGCCTTGATGTTCTTATGGAGCAACAAGATTTGGAAGAATCGGATGTTTGGATTTGGACCGAATGTGTAAAAAGTCTACAGGAAATCGAGTTTATGAAATCTCGTGACATGAGACAAAAGTCGCGGATTAAATGGGCAACTCTTGGTGATGAGAATTCAAGTTTTTTCCATAATATCGTCAAGGGTAGACACGCGAGAAATTGGATTCCGGGGCTCCAAATCAACGACGAGTGGATCTCAAAACCGGTTTTGGTTAAGAGGGAAATCCTTAAATATTACCGAGATCACTTCCGCGAAGACACACCTATACGGCCCATTGCAAACTGTGAAGGTTTGAAACGCCTGACTGATTCGGATGGTTCTTTTTTGACAGGTCCATTTTCCAAACAGGAAATTCGAGACGCGGCTTTCGATTGCGGGTCAAACAAGGCCCCCGGACCGGATGGCTTTAATTTTCGGTTTGTGAAGCGTGTTTGGAACTTGCTCGAAAATGATTTTTATAAAATTATGGACGAGTTTTATGCCACAGGTACTATCAATTCGGGTTGCGGTTCAGCCTTTATTACTTTGATTCCTAAGGTTAAATCTCCGGTGGGCCTTAAAGACTATCGTCCTATTACTCTTATTGGGATGATAAGTAAGGTTATTTCTAAAATCCTTACGAATCGTCTCAAAAAGGTTTTAGGTAA
Source organism: Artemisia argyi (assembly GCA_030686995.1). Lineage (NCBI taxonomy): Eukaryota > Viridiplantae > Streptophyta > Magnoliopsida > Asterales > Asteraceae > Artemisia > Artemisia argyi. The sequence continues at coordinate 26,765,556 of CM060688.1, read as the reverse complement.
GGTGATTTCTGAATCGCAATCTGCGTTTCTATCTGATCGCTTTATTTTAGACGGTCCGCTTGTGGTGAATGAGATTATCGATTGGCTGAAAAAACACAAGAAAAAGGCTTTCCTGTTAAAGATAGATTTCGAAAAAGCCTACGACAATGTCAATTGGCATTTTTTGATATCTATGATGTCTCAAATGGGTTTTCCGGCGAAATGGTGCAAGTGGATCAAAGGCATTCTTGTTTCAAGTCGCGCCTCAATTCTAGTTAATGGTTCTCCCACTTTTCAGTTTAAAAGTGGAAAAGGCCTTCGACAAGGTGATCCTTTATCGCCTTTCTTATTTTTGATTGTAATGGAGTGTCTTTCTTGGATGTTGGATAAAGCAAAACTTATTGGAGTTCACAAAGGCATAACTCTTCCGGCTAATGGAGCAAATATTAACCATCTTTTCTACGCGGACGACGCTCTCATAATGGGTGTTTGGTCTCAAGACAATCTTCAATGCACGGCGCGAATACTTAGAGTATTCTATTTATGCTCGGGTCTCCGCATAAACATACACAAATCCAATTTATTCGGCGTTGGCACACAAGATTTCGAGGTCGATGATATGATGCAGTTCTTGGGATGTAAGCGTGGAGATTTTCCCTTCTCCTACTTGGGCATTAAAGTGGGAGCCAAGATGTCAAAAATAGGGAATTGGGACTCGGTGATTGAAGTCGTGAGGAACCGGTTGAGTTCTTGGAAAGCTAGACATCTCTCAATTGGGGGTCGTTTAATTCTTATTAAGGCGGTTTTAGAAAACTTGCCAATATACTATCTTTCTTTATACAAAGCCCCTAAGAAGGTCACCGACACTATTGAGGCGATTATGCGGCGGTTCCTTTGGGCTGGCTCTAGTGACGATAAAAAGATTAGTTGGGTCGCGTGGGATGTTGTTACTACTCCAAAAAAATCTGGGGGTTTGGGTCTTTCAAAATTGGTCCACGTTAACGAGGCTCTCTTACTTAAATGGTCTTGGCGTTTCAAGAAAGATGGAATTTGTCTATGGAAGAAAATAGTGGTGGGGTGCCACGGATCTAACAGGTCTTGGTCGTCCATCCCTTACTCTCCATCCTCAAACAGTTGCTGGAAATTTATTGCTAGAGTCGGGGAAAAACTGTGGAATGGCAAACCACTTAACAGTTACATCCGCGGTACAGTGGGGAATGGCGAAAGTTTTCACTTCTGGATAGATGCCTGGCTCTATGACGAACCACTTCGTACCATTTATCCGCAACTGTTCAGAATTGAAAAGAACAAATGGGCAACCATCTCGGACAGATTGCAGGTGATTAATGGCAGCAAACATCTTATTTGGGACTGGTCTGCAGCCCCAGTATCGGCTCAGCAGGTGTCCGAGCTGTTTACCCTATTATCGGACATTTACGACTTCGAATGGAAAGGGGACACAGATAGTTGGAGATGGACAGCTGATTCCAGCGGCATTTATTCAGTGAAAACAGCAAAAAACCTGCTGTCAAACGGGTCGGCTGCGACTAATACTTGGAACATGAATTGGTATGGTTGGGTTCCTCTGAAATGCAAAGTTATGGCGTGGAGAGCTACGCTTAATCGCTTACCAACGAAGATTGAACTGTTCAAACGGGGAGTCCCGATTCAAGATAAAGCCTGCGTTTTTTGCAATTCGGATGACGAGACGGCGATCCATATCTTCACCGGCTGTTTTTATACAGCAGAGATATGGACCAGAATTCAAAGCTGGTGCAATATCGCTCCTTTGATTGTGTTCGATGTCTCGGATATTTTGAAATCTATAGAAGCACAGCAGCTTTCGAAGCAAGCCTTATACATCCTGAACGGGATTCTTATTACAACTATGTGGGCGATTTGGAACGAAAGGAACAAGAGAATTTTCGAAGAAAAAAGACGGAGACCGATTGAAGTCGTGGAGATTATCAAAACTACGTCTTATTTCTGGATCCGCAATAGATCCAAGATTAAAAATATAGAGTGGAATGTTTGGTGTAGTTCCCCGTTGAATTCTATGATGTAACGTCGGCTTTTGCCCTTGAGTCCTTGTTTTGAGGACTTCTTGTGGCGTTTTTGAATGAAACTTACCTTTCAAAAAAAAAATTTTACTTTCATGTATAAACTCACTTGCTATTAACACAGACCTTATTGAAACTTATTTACCTTATTTATATGTGTTTGAAAACATATGTTCATTAAAGTGATGAGTTTTATTTTTAAAACATTGTTAATTAATGAATGCTTAAACAAAAATCATTGGGTTGTTTTTAACAAATCACTTATTGCAAATATAGATCTTGTTTTTTAATTTAAGAAATAATAATACTATTTTAAGTATGAAAATCTTATATATAAAATCTATAGGTGAGCACGGTTCGGTTTGGGTGAGCTTTTTCTCAAAACTGAAATATTCGGTTTGTACAAAATTTAAAACCGAAATTGATCGTTTTGGTCGGTTCCTTTTTTCGGTTTTTGTCTTTCCATTTGGATTATTAGTTATTTTGGTTTTTAACCGTTTATATATGATTCAGTCAATCCGTGCCGACAAATTTTCTTTACGTAAGAAAATATGTTTATTATTTATTTATTTTTTATTATTTTTAAACAGCTCCTTAGGTTGATATTTTTAGGAGTTGCAATATCTTGTTGAGGAAGCAGAAACAACTATCTTAATCAATCATCTAATCATATTTATGTATTTCTTAACCTATCCGGATACTGCTCATCTAACTTTCGACTGATGAACTATTTTATTGAGTTACCTACTGAGTTGAAGAGATGCCTCGGGCAGTTTTGCCTGATTTCCCTACCCACGTGGAAATGAACCCGGATACATGTGATTAGATAAAATTAGATTAGTGAGTGATCATGACTTAAGGAACCAGGCTAGTTATTTTTACAATTTATTAATTTTTGATGATATAGTAGCTTCTTCAAATCATAATAGCTCAATAATTAAAATTGAAATAACGATCATCTTTTTTTTTTTTTTTGAACATTGAAATCATCCATGACAAAATGACGAATTATATATTCTCTAAAAAGGAAAGTAAACATGCATATGTAATTTGTAAATGTTTCAATGTTTGGGCTTTATGATAATGGGTTGAAGCCCATTATTGACATATGAAAAAGGATTAGTAAACCTGATTTTACCACTAATTCACCTTGTCAATTCATAGAATTTAGAAATGAAGTTACTTAGGGGCGTTTGGTTTAGATGTGGTATGAGTATAAGAATGGGAATTATTCAAGAGAGAGAAAACTCACTTTTTAGGGTGGGTATGAATTATACCAATATTTATGGGTATGATTGCTAAATTTAAAATCAGATCTTCTAATCAAACAATTTTTAAAGGATTCATATCATTCCTTATTCCGATATCCATAAACTAAATGCACCATTAATCAGAATTTATTCACTCTTTTTTCTTAGGCTTTTCAGTTCTTTCCATTACTTAACTAAATTATATTTTAGGTTCATCTTGTTTAAATTCTTAGGCGCAGTTTGTTTCGGAGGTTTTGCAATGTAAGGTTAGACTCGCACCCAAAAAGATATGTTTGGTTACAAAAAATGGGCCATGACTTTAGGATGAATGCTAAATATTTTCTATACATACAACAATTCGATACATAATGGTAGGTTTACAAAAGTTATTCAATTTTTGTCATTTTCAAAAGAAGCGGGCCATCACATATTCTACAATCTACACCACTTATTTTTTTTTAAATTTATTTATTCATAATAAATTTCTTTTATATATTTTTAATATAGTTATATCATTTATATATTTTCTCTCTCTCATATCTTTACTATCTAATAAAATAAGGTTTTGTACAACCTCAATGAAGCACGAGCATTAAAAAAACTCATTAAATGTGTGACAAAAATTCCTTAATTAGAAGACAATGTACAACAATTTTAAGCATTAAAAATTAGGAGAAAACAATTAAAAAGACAATAAAGTCCTTTGGCACAAGTCCTTTAAGCATTAGCATTAAAAAAACTCATTAAATGTGTGACTAAAATTCTTTAATTAGCTTCAATGTACAATACCCATTATGCTTATCAAAAGAGAGTATGACCAAAAGAAAAAGTCAAAAAGTCGATGCTTCTTAATTTTGTAAAGTATTGAAGCCCATTTAAACATCGGTTACAATCAATCAAATCAAAAGACTTCTTCTGTACTCATCATATTCACATTCAAATCGAGAGTTTCGAATGAGCAATAAATGTTAACACATTCAAACAATCATCTCTAAATATAAGTTATGAATTCAAAGACATCATTATCAAAACACCAATTCAAAATCAATTCAAAACATATGATTTGGTGGAGATATCTTTGATTCAAGGTTAGTAAGGTTAGTAGGTTTAAAAATTATATCTCATTATTTTGTGGTTTTGCTTTTTCAGTGATATTTATTTCTAATTGATTTCTTCTAATCTTTTTTTTTTTATTTGATTAATATTCTAATCTTTTTGTTAAAAATTATCTGTTTGTATCCATATGAATGAACTACTTTTATGTTACATTGGGATGAAGTTTTGAGTTGGATTTGGAACGAATTAACGAGGGTATTCTATGCACACCACGTGTTTGATGAAATGTGTGTGAAGCTAAATTTGTTTTTTTAATTGTTTTAGGGTGTCAAGTTCACTTATTGAACCTGATATGAAGCGGATTTATTTGTGAAGCAAAACACAACTTCAATACCAGGTAATCATTTTTATGATAGTTAACTAATTTCAAAGAGCTAGTTTATATTTATATATATATTTTTTTTGTAGGCTTCCATGTTGTTGATCCTGCAAGCTTCATGATAGGTAAGTGTCTTGAATGTTTTTATGATCTAAGTTTTATCATTAGACTTCTAAGAGCACAAGAAGACTGGTCTTTGTTCTTAGGTTTGCAATGTCTACTACAACAACAAAAAATGTATACATAAGAGTGCTATTGAATGCGGATGATTGCTAACTTGAGTTTCACATTGTTATTGCACAATACATATTTTAAGGCATGACGCATGTCTATACAAGTGATCCAGACAAGTTAAATGTTTGTGGTTGATATTTTTGTCTGTGAACAACACAAAGATGTGCAATACTTCTTTAATTTGTCTGTGAACAACACAAAGATGTGCAATTTCTAATTCAACCAAGCCTGTTAATTGGGTAAAGATGTGGATTTTGTGGTGCTTTTATTGAAATTTAACTTATACAATCAATAAGGAGTGATTTCATATGTGATTCATCTTTAAGCTGTTATTTGATATTGGCGCAAATACATAATAAAGGTCATGCAAACATGTTATCGGTTTATATTTATGATAGCAGTAGTCATATAGTTCCTCACATTTTACCATTTTTCAATTCTTTTTTTTTTCTTTTTTTTTTTACACTTCTAAGTTAATTTTAGTTCTTTTGTTTTTTGTTCAAATGGTGACGAAAATGTTGGGGTTGCACTTTTGTACAAGGTACGAATTCTTCTCCATAACGCAACACATTATCCAAAGTTCAGGTCAATTACATTTCGGCTATCAGGTATTTCTTATGAAACTTCGTATAGGGGCTATATGGGATTTCTTATCTGTTTAAGCTTATATGTGGTTTATGAGCTATAGAAAAAGGTTGTACATATCACTTTGATCATGGAGTCATTTTTTGATCATAATGGGTACTCATACCATTTTGTGTTGCAGGAAGACTTTGACAACCTAAAAGATGTATGATATTGAGTAAGAAGCTCAAGTTTGTCTAAGTAGATTCCATGGTTAAGTCAAAATGCTCTAAAAGATATTATGCCCGAGTTAGACAAACTTAGCCAAAAAAGCAGTTTCAAAGGTAAAGTGGACAGATTATTTATGTATTCTTCGTATATATTTATCTCTTTGCGTTCCTATGTTTCCTCTATTTAGTTTCTAAATTTCTTTCCCTTTTTTAGGTTCCAATATTAATTTGGAATGTTGGATTAATCGCATGTTGTCTATAAGATACAGGGATTGAAGAAAAGATGATGAACAACTATGCGTATTCTTTTCTTTCTTTTTTAATTATGAGATAGTATGTTAGTATCGTATGCAACACCTGGATTTTAACATAGTTGATGGTTTCAGGATGGACAGATTAGCTATGAGGAATTTGAAGCGACGATGAAGTCGGAATCGAACTGATTGGAGTACAACATCTTTTGGTAAATGTCTTTTTCGTTGCAAGTTGTTTGGCGTCTGTATTTAAAGCACGCGCTCCTATAAATAGAAGGCATTTACTGACTAGACTTTGTGATGGACTACACGTGCAGGAAGTTGGAGGTCGGGTATGTTGACCAGACAAGCATGTCTCAAGTGATGACTACTGAACCAAAAGTTGTGGTGCAGATGAACGAGTAGAGAGGTATGATTCCCAATAAATTCTGTCAAATCTGAATCCATATAAATTTTTGGTATTTTTCACGTTCTTAGAAGTGGAGAAGTTTGTCTTATCAAATTCAACATTGTGTCCACGACCTTAACTAATATATGGGTGATAGTATGTTACAGGTTTAAGACTAATGTCTCCCACTGTGTTCAATATTGCATACTAATATCTCCCATTTAAAATAAGAATCTCATATATGGGTGATAGTATGTTCAATATTGGGTGATAGTATGTTACAGGTTTAAGACTAATGTCTCCCACTGTGTTCAATATTGTGTCCACGACCTTAACTAATATATGGGTGATAGTATGTTACAGGTTTAAGACTAATGTCTCCCACTGTGTTCAATATTGCATACTAATATCTCCCATTTAAAATAAGAATCTCATATAAGAAACTCATTTAGTAACGGTGCCAAAAGATGATTGAAAAGGATTTAGAAATAAGATCTGAGTTTAAAGAATGAAACATGAGACTCTTATGTGGAGCATCTTACACTTTATTTGCATCCACCTTTATCAACTTTTTAATGGATTCTTTTTTAGTATAAAATTGAATTTAAGTTAAGACTCTCTATGACGAAAATATCAGAGTTCTTATTTCTTTGCAATAGTATTGTAGCGAATTGTCATTTGTCGTTGTCGCATATGGGTTAAAACAGTTTTGACTATGGTATACTTTGTACTTAACCGGTCTATTTGCCTACTGGAATTGAATTATTATGAAATCATAAATATTAAAATCTGCAGATTTGTGTAACATTATAATATATATAAGTATTATTTGTAATCTCGGCCGTCATTTCACCCAATAGGCGTGTAGATGATTTCAATCTATTTTGTGTCAAATATCTGTGATATACATATCGGCTTACATAAATGTATGGCTATCTTTGTTTCAGGTTATATCAAAGACCTATCCGCTGTCATTTTGATACGGTTTTCCTCCTACACTTTTATCATTTTGACCGCAAGATAGCATTTAGGCATGTATAAACAATCTTTTTATCATTTTGAAGCTTTATTTTTTATGACTAAAAAGATTGTTTTTGTGGTTGGACAGTGAAATTGACCAGATGTACATTGCGTTCTTGGCACCTCAAAATGGATACTTTTTGAAGCAAGGAACGTTGCTCGATTAATGAATATGCACTGGGTGAGGGAGATTAGTTCACTTTAATGAGACAAGAACACTTATGAACAAGACTCACCAGGTATGTCGTTAAGTTGTGCATTATGTTATTATTCTGTGTCTCTTAGCAAATTAGCTGTTTTGAGAAAGTATACTAAAAAAAACACCAGTAAATGTCATTTCGAGATAATCATACATTAATGTTAGTCCTATATTCACAATGTTCAATATCGATTAGAGGGTCACGAGTCACGATATTTGAGTATTTATTATTTACTTCACGAATCAGTTGGATAAAATATCTAAAAAGTCAGAGTCACTAACTTTATCATTAGGGGCTGTCAATGGCGTCATTAACATGTCATTAGGGGTTGATTGGATAGAATAATTCAGCAGCATTTTGGCATCATTAACATGTTATTTGGGGCTGTTTGGATAGCATATTTCAGCCATTTGGTGTCATTTATGTGTAATTAAGGGTTGGTTGGGTGGCATATTTTGAAAGATTGTAATTCTTTCAAGTTCATGGTTTTAATAACATGTCGTCATATTGCAAGTTATTAGTGAATTTTTATAAGAATCTCCATCCTACTACCATATGGTTCTTTCATTGAATTCAAAGATGATGTTTTCAAGCACATGAAATCCAAGATGATGATTGAAACAGTTGTAGAATTCGTATGCACTTTATTGTTTTCCATTTACTTACTATAGTTAGCTACTAATTATAACCTGTAAACAATGCTAAACGGTTATCCATGTTACTTTTTTGCAGTATGTGAGCATGCTTATACACGGGCTCAAAATCCAAATCCATATAGTGAAGGTAAATGACATGTTTGCTAAACATGTGTATATGTTTTTTTACAATTAATTATGCTACTAATTATATCATGTAAACAATGCTAAACATAGTCTAAATGCAGCACCTCAAAAAATGCAGCAAAAGAATCAGAACGTGGTGGTAAAGAATTATTGTTTTGAGATTATAGATGATTGGATTAAGCTATATAGTGTGGATTAAATTTACTTTAGTTATATGAAAGAATATATCATGTTACTATTTTTTTTTTTTATTTATTTTTTTTTTATTTTTTTTTTTTTGTGTTTTTTTTGTGTTTCAGGTTCTTCAACATGGTACTAAGAAAAAAATTGGAATATGATTTGTCTTTTACTTGGAATTGCAATTGTGTCATTTATCACCACAAGGCTACAAATCATGGTATGTTTTAAGCTTAATAACACTGATTTCAGTTTATAAAGGTGGGAATTGTTGAATGTTAGGCAATTTGGATAGCGGATTAAAAGGTTTTTAGCAGGTTGAGCTTATCATTAACACATTAAGTCATATGTGAGGCGGTGGTTATAGTTGCAAACACAATTCAAGAGACAAGAAGTATCGAAGAAACACTAAAGTCACTGTGTGGCAGAGTGAGTGGATGTCTAAAGACGGAAGCTCATTGTTTACATGATATATACTTTACTAGTGATTTTATTGATGATATATACCGAGTAATGTATCAATGATTGATATTGATGATAGTTACAAACCAAATTGGTTATCAGATATTCAGTCTTATTCTCTTCAAAAAATAATTGAAGTTGTTTACATTTATTGTTGTTTGTTAATTTATTCACACGTAACTCCTTTCAAGAGGTTTGAAGTTTGTCGTTTGTGATGAGGATGGTAATATCGCTAATAGTCTAATACTACTACAAATGTTGTCTATAATGACGTATCTCAAGGTCTATGATCAAGGATCAAAAAGTATGTACAATATAAATTATCACATTTTTTTTACCATATTTTAAATTATAATAGAGAAATGATATTTCCTCCTACTAATTCTTCCCTCAAATATTCCTACTTACAGGATCCTCACATGTGTCAGAATTGATGGTGAATTGACGGTTTAGATGCAGAGAGATAATGAGTAGAGAAAAAACATAAAATATTAGTGTGAGTGTAGGAGGATATGTAGGAATGTATTGTAGGAGGATATAGCAAAACTCATTATAATATATTATCAATCATAACCTACTTTTACTTACATTTTCTATGGACTGTTAAATGTTCACAGAATAGACATTGGCTATTAAATTGATTAACGCTCACATACGTCATTTGCTATTCAAGACCTTCAAATTTTGAGACGACAACGACATTAATGTTTATTATTTTAGGGATAATCACCAAAATAGACCGGACAACGACATTTTTGTTTGTTTTTGTGAATGGGGAGTCCCATTCATTTGTTTAGACTCGGCAATATTATGGAATGAATGTTTGGCACTTTATATACTAATCCTTCATAAATTAGATTGTGCTGTTGTTTGTTTTAATTCTTTGATAACAGGAAAAAACACTGCATTGGAATGAAGCTATGATCTTTGGAGCATTATTGGTGAATACATGGCTGTTAATTCCAAGGAGATTGTTCATCAAAGAACATAATCATCACTTAAAACTCATTGACAAGAACTGCTGAGATGAAGTAACATTTGTGAAACATTTGTGTCTTAAGATAGAGTTTAAATTTGTATCTATTTGTGTGATTAGTAAAAAAAAAATGATTAGGGTTTCTCCAATTCATTTGAGATAATATAGTAGTAAAGTTTGTAATAAAGTTGTGTAATTAATATACTATTCTTTTGCGATATCATGGTTTCCATATAATTTTCAATAATTCGCAAATGATCTTTAAATAAATGAAAATATTTTTTAAGTGTATTTCTCTACCAAAAATAATAAAATGAGTCAAGCAAATCTTTTTCTATTATAAATACAAAATATGGTTTGGTAAATCTCGGATAAATTATACATGTGTATTTAATCAAATAAAAAAATCATTAAATGTATGACTAAAATTTAATGTTTGGTGGCAAAGTAAAAGATTTCCAACTCTACTTTTTCCATTTTATTTAATTACAAAATCATCCTATTTTGTTAATTATTCAAAAAATAGCATTTATTAGTAATAATATGTAACGGTTATGCTTTATTTTGTGCCAAAGATTTTGTTATTCTACTCATTTTAATATGATTACTCTAATTGAATTGAATTTTTAACCTAATCTCTATCTATATAAATGGTGGCTATTTTGCACTCTTTAATCCATCAAGCAATCATATTAGAATAGTAAGGTAAAAAATATTCGTAATGTCAAACTCACATCTTCAATACTCTGGTGAGTTTTCATTCATGATGGAAGTTTTATTTTACTTTCATTCATAAGTTTATTATTATAGTTTAGAAATTCAAATTTTCCTTACCACCATATGACGGAGTATTTATTTATTTTTTAATTTAGCACAAAAGTTCGATTCTGCTAATACAGATGGAAAAAGAACAAAAATTGAAGCAGTAAAGGATAATGGTGCAGACAAAAAAGATATTGATCGTTTGGTTGATGTAGCAGCTGGTGATGTCAGTAAAAAAGAAACGAAACCCATGAAGGAAATTGATGGGGTAAATGCTTTTATCGAAAAAAATGATTCTAAACGAAACCTTTTGAACCTGTCATTAGTACATACTATGATTCTGATGATTCCATAGATTCGTGTATTCTTAAAAGTATACAAGAGGAGAGTTGTTTTTGCCCTATTTATTCCGGAACTTGCAAATGTCCACCTGAAAAATGTGAATGCTCATACTGCTCGCCTCCCACGCTATAATTGAAGTTGATTTACAAAATAAAAAATAATTGTATTCATTTTTTGAATTTTTTTTATTTGTTATCATCAAGTTGTTTTTGTTTTTGGTTTAAAGATTTCCATGTTTTTTTTTATTGTTTTTATTTTATCGTTTTTGTTTTACTGTATTCATCAAATTGGTTATTTTTTAAAAGATATTGTAACATAAACAATATCTTATATTATAATGGACTCATTCTCTCATTATTTGTTTCATATTCTAAATGGAACAAAATTACACGTTGGTTGTAAATCGATAGGTGGTCACATACATATTTTGCTACTAAAAAAAAAAAGTTTCGGAGACACCAAGGTTGGACGTTTGTTTGTGTAATTGTATCATAATCCATTTCTTAAATTATAATGGCCACATTGTTTCATTCTTTGTTTCATATTTTAAATGGACCAAATTGACTTTAATACTTTTTCTTATCATCTCATTTGATCCACTAGAACCTTTTGGAAACATGACAATGGTTTTTGGCGGTGACTATAGACAGGTACTCCCTGTTATTCCTAAAGGATCCCGGGAAGACATTGTTATTGCTTCCTTGAGGAAGTCTTACTTGTGGAATAGCTACAGAGTTCTTAAGCTTACAGCGAACATGAGGCTAACAGTGGGATCACGCCCTGAAGATGTGAATGAGATAAGGGAATTTGCAGACTGGATATTGAAAGTTGGAGACGGTGACCTTGGAGAACCGAATGACGGAGAAGTTTCTATAGATGTGCCAAGAGAAATATTAATAGATGTGGCTGATGACCCGGTTCAATCTATTATTGACTTCACTTACCCAAACATTTTAGATAACATAGATGATCCGACGTATTTTCAAGAAAAAGCGATTCTTGCTCCCACTAATGAAGTCATTGACAGCATAAATAGACATCTGTTGGACAAATTCCCAGGAGAAGAAATGGTTTTCCTTAGTTGTGACAGTGTCGACAAAACTGAACGTGGGTCCGCCATTGATAATTCCGTTTTCTCCCCAGAATTTATCAACGGATTAAAGTTTTCAGGTGTTCTAAACCATAGACTTGCTTTAAAAGTGGGAGTTCCAATTATGTTGTTGCGTAACATTGATCAAGCCAATGGATTGTGTAATGGGACAAGACTTCAAGTTATTAGGTTATCTAGAACTTCAATTCATGCAAGTATAATTAACGGAACCAATTTTGGGAAAACGGTAATCATACCGAGGTTGAGAATCACTCCGTCCGATAAGCGTTTACCACTTAAGATTGTCAGGAAACAATTTCCTATTTCGCTATCATTTGCAATGACAATTAACAAAAGCCAGGGTCAATCGTTATCCAAAGTTGGTTTGTTCCTTCTACGGCCTATTTTCACGCATGGACAGTTATACGTTGCAATCTCAAGAGTTAAAAGCAAAAGTGGTTTAAAGGTTGTCGTTTGCGATCAAGATGGAAATTCGTGTTCAACTACTACAAATGTCGTCTATAAAGAAGTACTTCAAGGTCTTTGATCAACCTTATCTGTGTATTAAGTATGTATCATTAGTATACTCATTGTTGAGTTATAATTGTATCAAGTCAATGTTATATCAACTCTATTTACATTGGAATATAAATGTGTATTTTCTGCATATAAGTAGACTTTATACAATTTTTAGTTTTTTCTTAATAGTGCAACCATGTATATCTATTTTTTGCTTATAAGTATACTTTAGACAATGACTAATTTTTTTGAAAAACTTTCTTGCTTCATAAAACCATTAAAATTATGAAACAAATGATCATATACATATTAAAAAGTCTACATGTATAAAAGATGTTGATGGGCTATCATCATGCCAAGAATTACGTTTTAAATCAAGAGACGTTCACACTCCAATCAAGAGACGCTCACACTCCAATTAACTTACACGTTGATTGTAAATTGATAGGCAGTCACACACACTCATTTTCTCATCATTTGTTTCACATATTTTGCTACAAAAAAATAAAAGTTTTGGAGACACCAAGGTTGGACGTTTGTTTGTGTAATTGTAACATAATCCATTTGTTATATTATAATCGCCGCATTGTCTCAATCCTTATTTCATATTCTTTAAATCAAACAAATTGACTTTAATACTTTTTCTTATCATCTCATTTCTATATCTCATTAAAAAATGACCCAGTGTCAACGGGTCTTTAAGCTAGTATATATATATATATATATATATATATATATATATATATATATATATATATATATATATATATATATATATATATATATATTGTATTCCATGCAGTACCAATATTAAATACAGTACTTTACAGTACCATTCTAAACCAATATAAACCGTTAGATCATTTAATGAGTGGATGAGATCACTTGTGCCATTAGTGTAACTATTATAATTAGAAGGCATTCAACGAATGGCCCGGCATTCAATGCGGGTCGAAGTATCTGGTTGCCGGGATGGTTAAATGCTATATATATATATAGGGTGGAGTTATTATAAAAAGGGCTTTATAATAAAAAGTGTAGGAAGGATTGTGGGAGTGACATGTGTCACCCCCTTGCCACATCATATGACACATCATATGACACGTGTCACCCCACCCCCACCCCCCACCCACCCCCCCCCCCCCCCCCCCCGCCGAAAATTTTTTTTTTCCCGCCAAAAAAAAAATTTTTTTTTGGGCAAAAAAATTTTTTTTTTTCCCGCCAAAATTTTTTAGTGCATCACAGTTATAAAGTTACTGCATCACGGTTATAAAGTTACTGCATCACGTTTACTGCATCACAATTATGATTTTACTGCATCACGGTTACTGCATTCATGGTTTTAATGTTACTGCATCATGGTTATAAAGTTACTGCATCATGGTTATAAAGAAACTGAATTATCATAAGTTTTATGCATCATATATGTATGTAACTGCATCACAATTAAAATACGATTCTTTTTTAAGTTTTGGTGCATCTTTATTATAAGTTACTGCATCATAATTAATAGTTTAGTGCATCAGCTATGTTGCAGTAACTTATAACCTTAATGCACTAAAATTTAAAACTGTGATGCAGTAACTTTTATAATTGTGATGCAGTAACTTTATAACTGTGATGCACTAAAAATTTTTGGCGGGAAAAAAAAAAAATTTTTTTGCCCTTTTTTTGGCGGGAAAAAAATTTTTTTTTGCGGGGGGGGGGGGGGGGGGGGGGTGGTGACATGTGTCATATGATGTGGCATAGGGGTGACACATGTTGCCCTCACAATCCTTCCTACACTTTTTATTATAAGACCCTTTTTATTTTATATATATATATATATATATATAAATAACAGGAGGCATTTGAAAAATATGCCACCTCATTGCCTAGTCATTGCCCAGTAATTCATTATGACAGATTTAGGATTCGAACTTGGCTTTTATTATAGAATAACATTCATGTTTACCACTAGATCAACTCACTTTTTTGAATCATATCTTGCAAAACCAAAACTATAATCCTCTGCAATCAATTATTAAGGGTAATCCATATATAATTCATTAAATTCTGAATTTTAAAACATTTAAATTTAGAATTTATCCCACCATATATATTCCTTTATTATAGTTTGATAACTTTAACCTAATTACATTCCACGACATCAACAACAAATAATACGTGTATAAACTTTAACCTAATTACATTCGACTGCAGCAACAACAGGTAATTCGTGTTATTTGATTTCAATGATGTTTGTGTTTATTATTGTTTAGTTAATACATGTCCATGCAACATGGATGTGAGAATAATCAGGGAACAATAGCCGAGGCTGGGAAGCAACTTGAAGAGTTTGACAAGGATTGCTCCATGTGGTAACTTACTATATAGCCTGTTTCTCATTGTGCGACCCTAACAAAATCTGTGCTGTGTGCACCCACAATTACTCTTAGTATGGATGTATCAAGGCAATAGGTTTGATTTTAAGCATAATAATTTCTCAAGCTTTGTTCGACAACTCAACAGTTATGTAATTGCTCTGTTTCAATTGACTTTTAGTTTTTTTATATGATTATATGTTGATAAATGTTAGTTATCATGATCAGTATTTTTAGATTTTAATTTTAGAGACTACATTTGTTGGTGACTCACGTGTAGGTGACGGTCATAATCGCTCGGTTAATTGAGGTGAGCCGACTTTTTATATATCCAATTTCTCATGTACCGTTTTCTATGATAATGAAAATTTTGATTATTGCTAAAGAATATGTATTTTTGGGTATCCAAGTATCGAGATTTACTTCTGTGACATGCCATTTTTTAAAAGCACCTGCTAATACACTCGATGTTTCTGTTATCCACAGCTTTCATGTATTGGCAAGTAGCTGAGTTCGAGAATTTTAGCCTCAATAGATTAGTCCCAATCCAGCTTACCTACTAAAATGTAGGTGCATCGTCAAATGAGTGCTTATTAAGTTCTTTTATGTCATTGTCACTACAGGCATATCAGAATCGAAAACTTAGCCTCCAATAACAAGTAGTGCGCAACCAACGGCGCCACCACGAATGGCTCCTACACAAGCACGCACTGCTACAGGATCTCAACAGCAAGTGTACGTTTAGGTTGGTTCAAAAGTTGTAGGCTGTTTAGGCTGTAGCTTTGTGATATACCTATTTACATATTGAATGTAAAATATCATGTGACAAACATAGGTTATACAATGTAAACACATATCGCATGGCGTCTTATTAAAAAATTTTCATGATTGTCATCACAGGTATGGTAGGCCTAAGCATTGTGCCCACAACAACAACAAATGCCCATACACCAATAGGGCGACAACATGAGCCTCGACAAAGAGGGGCTGTAAGGAGGTCAACGACAGTACCCACAACTAGAGGTTTGTCAAATGCAACGACCCCCACAGTTTTAAAATTTTAGGGAGTTGTTCCCTGTTATGATATGTCGTTTCCTGATGCACTCAGGATGTTTGGTGCAGGGCCTCCATTAGAGTACAATGCTTTTAGATCATGTGATTACGTCTGCTCAAATTGTCATTTTAGATGACTTGCCCAGTTCTAAGCAATGTACCTTTATCATTATTTCAGAGTATGCAGCTACAACATTGAAGGAGTGTATGTTGCACTTACCTTCTGTTTGTGAAGAGTAGGACAAAAGGATTCGTGCTGCTGTCAGTTAAACAGAATACAAAAACTCATTCAGAGGGAAAGTTAACTGAATCCAATAAAAGGCTTTGAAAAGGTCGCGACTTTTTCATTTTTATGTGTTTGTTATCTATTATTTGTTGTGATATAATTTACGGGTTTTAAATTCAGTTTTTATCCATAGTAGCAAATAATTTGTTTATACTTGATGTTTGACTATGTGGTTTTGGTTTACGTGAACTTTCTTTCATTGGCCTACAATTTCTCACTGGCCTACAATCATTTAGCATAAAATAGATCCAAAATGTGACTATGTTTAAGCTACCTGTATGTGGTTATTGATAAACTTTGTCGATTGATGTTTCTCATACATGCTTTCTTCTGTTTCAAAAACTACAGTGTGTGCATAGCTACTTGGTTTACTATAGTTTCGAAAGGCCTAATGTAGTGCATTTCGCTGAAACTGCACGTCTCTTTATCACCACAACAGGTACACAATACATTGCATGACTACTCGGCTCATTATAGTTTGGAAAGGCCTACTGCCTAATGTGATCATGTGCAACATTTTACTTTTCCCTTTTATGCGTGCTGATGTGGTAATGCGGCAAACATGTTAAGCCACAATATTTCTTTTTCTGTCATGCTTTTATGTGAAACATAGTCTGAAAGCTTATGCTTTTACATTTCGCATTAGCAAGTTACAATGGGTTTCTACTTAAATAGTTGCAGGTATTAAGTTCTTTATCAGATGAAATCAGCTGTCAACTAATGTATCTTTTGTTATTTTATTTTATTTAATTTTTCCTTCTGAGGGGCTAATGAACCAGTTGACGAAAAGAAGTACTTAGAAGATTCTTCTAAGCCTAAGTGCGCGAGTATCAGGTGATTTCAGTAAACCCAAAGTTGGCAATTTACTCATTAATGCTTTGGGTGTCAGATTTTTCACATTAAAATAATTTAAATGGTACTTTGTAGAGTATATTCAGTTGGTAATGACCCAAATAAAAATAGTGGACAATCAATATGGTCATGTGCAATGGTAAGACAAATTAAAACAGTGCATGTGGTCACAATTCTCATGTAGCAATGCTATTTGGAGCCGCTAATCTGCTGCAAGCCAAGCGACATGAAGTCAAGGTAACTTCCGTACTTCACCTAATGTAACAGGAACAACCTTTGGAGCGTGAAACTTTTCTGCTTTTGACTCTTATTAAGGGCACAATAAAGCTGGTTTCCCAGCCAGACAAAGAGGGATTCACTAGAGCTTACACTATGCTAAAACGCAATGCACTTGACAACATCAAAGCTACCTTTGCCCTTCATGTTCTGACTCAGCATCCAGTGGGTGTTGTAGCTTCTAGGTCAGTTCTGGTAGGTTTACAGCCACCATCAGAGGTATCGGAGGACATGCTGCAACCCCACATCTATCAAAAGATCCAATTCTTGCAACATCAATGGCGGTTGTTGCTCTGCAACGCCTGCTATACGGTGAAAAAAATTAAAGAAATCTGTTATGTATAGTGAAAAGAATTAAAGAACCATAAATGGAATGAATAACTGAGCCATTCTCTATCTCAAATTGCCACACGACTTCGCCAAAAGAGTTAGACACGAAGAGAGACTACCAATAACTGAACCACCTTTCTCTTAATTTAGAAGAGATCTATACTTTTTAATTTATGCCCTTCGTTTAATGTCCTTTTCGGTGTTTGTAATCTCATTCAGGCTTAGTGATTTTGAAATTTTAAGGTTTATTTCATGCCCGTGGCTGCTCGTGAGGCTTCAATCTATACGGGTACTACCACTTTGAATATCTTCTTTTCAATTTGATGAATAGTCTTTCAGGATACCAAACATCTAACTGACTTGCAACTATTATAGGATTGATGAGGCATCGGAGGCTTCTCAAATGGCAGGAAAGATGGGCTCTAATAATAATGATGTGAACACAAAGCTGCTTAGATTAAAAGCAGTGATGGATTCAAGGTCCAATGGAAATGAACTCTTTCAACCCCGTGCTGCTACGAAGAGCTAGACTACGAAGAGTTGAATGCAATGCTAAGGTGAATAACCCTTTTAAAGAACCCACTTTTTAGTTTATTGTAGGTTTCAGATTTCTACTTGTGTGACAACAGTACAAGTTTAGCTAATTACATGGCTTTCCAAAAAATAATATGCGTTTATTGTAAGATATAAGTCTTATTAACTTAAGTGATTTTGGTAAAATTATGCTAGGACTTACATTGCTGTTAAGAAAGTGATGGGACATACAACATTTTGAGTTACACGTACATCGTTTTCTTTCTGTGACATTGATTGAGAAATTATGTAAGTAAACCTTAATGATGAAATATTTAAGGACATGTTTGCTTCTGTTATGGAATTCTGATTTGGAGTTAAAGAAGTGCTTGCACATAGTACTAAAAGATGGTCAAAGTTGGTATTGTAGGTAAAGGAGGTGGTGGAAGCGGCATGTTGGATTCAAATGTGATGGTACAGGTTCTTGGAAGAGCCGGCAAAGTAGCATGACGGGTAAGCGCATTAGGCATGGAGACACATATGTTCATGCTCACTCTTCTTACTATAAGGCACTATTTTTTTGCAACCATACATAGCATTTTTGCATGATCTAATCTAAAGGTATTGTATGTTGTTATGTTTGACCACTAAAATCATCCTACAGGTTGACAACGACACCTCTACTTAAACCTATTTTCCTGTTCAGAATTTGTTTGTTGTGGAGTGTTTTTATATTTTGCTGCAATTACAGATTCAAGATAGGTCAAACACTCAAACTGAAACCACAATGGGGCCACTCAAAGTGCGTCAGCTTAAAAGCCTTAAACTTTGCTTTTCAATCGTCACCAACTATCAAATCTTCAGCTTCTCCAAATGCATCAACCCGGGGATGACCAACTCAGAGTTGCTGCTTTATCTTCTGTTCTCACTTCATAAAAGAAGGGACCATCGCATTGCCTCTACAATCCGATCCGCTAGAAGCTCACCATCTGAAAGCAGCTTACCTGGTACTAATAATTTCTAATGAATTTCATTTTGAAGACATTTTTCATATGGGATTCGGCAAAAAAAAAAAAAAAAAAAAAAAAAAAAAAAAATGATAAGTTCTTTTTCAAAGAATTAAAACTGAAGTGTACAGGTAACCACAAAAGAAAAAAAGTGAAAAGTAATTTTAGGTTTATCTTTGATCCTTCTGATGTTGGTTATTTTTCATTCCCTAAAAGTAAGGCTGACTTTTTGCCTACTGGTAGCATGATTGAAGAAGTAACGGGTCAAGTTAGTATGAGCTGATCTTTGTGACTGATCCTTATGGTTTGACATATTGCAAGCCTATTGTATATTTTTAGCGTTGGATTAGGAATGTAGGATTAGATGGTATTATCATAAAAGTCATAAAGTTTTGGCTGTCCCCTTTTTACTGTTTTTGTTCATCCTTTAAAAGGAATTATGGGATGAATTTATGTAAATAATTTTTAGCTTTTGCTCAATTGTATTCTGGAAAAATAGAAAGCTGCAAGAAAGAAAATATTGGATATATGTCATTGTAGTGTAAATAGAATTTGGAGGCAACAATGCTATTAGTTTTGTATTCTTTATCAGTGAAATACGGCCCGCTTGTGTATCATGTGTAATGAAGTATGTTCTTTGATTAATATGTTATTTTGTCTATTTATATTGGGTTTTCGGTTTTAGATTTTCGTAAATCTTCTATTTCTTTAGTTTAGTTAGTGGTAACGGTTTATTGGTGACTGCTGACCCTGTGCAAAACTCAGGACAGAATATATAGTATCATTAAATATTTCATTGTATATGCAGTTAGTGACCACTTATGGATTTGGTAAGATTAGAATGCAACTAATGGTGTCCGTGTCAAATCTTTAACTTGAAATTCGTTCAAAATGAGATGGGTTCAGAATGGATGGATTAAAAAAGGCGAAATTTTTACAAGGTTAAAAGTGGGTTGTGGTTTGTTTTCACTGATATAATTTAATGGCTATAGTTTATCTTGAAGCCTCCACTTAGAAACACCCGTTACTTACTTATTTGCTTGAAAGTTAACAACCGAGCAATTCTTTACCAATTCAGTAAACTTAACTTTAAAGAATAGAATACATACAAAATAACCATCTAATGCATTTGGCTTACCTTGCAGGTTTGGGTAAAGTTGCCTCCTTTTGCGTTTTTCTGATAGTTCTTTCACTAATAGCTTTATTAACGGTTTTAACCTATCGCTAGCTTTTTCAATGGCTCTAAACTATTACAGCTGGTATTTTTTTTCCCTTCTAACTGGTTAATCATTTGGATTTACTTGGAGTTTCACAAGAGATGATTACATCTTATAGCTTTACATCTGGATTGTTTTAAATGAAATGACATCGTTCTTACCTTTCCAATTGTTTAATTCACAACAAATTTTCGCCTTACTACTACAAGTCTGTCAACTTATTCGTGTATATTTTGTAACTGCTACACACTACATATAAGTGCCTCTTCAAGTTATGTGTCCCGTGCAAATAAAAATCGCCTTAGTAACAACCAACGACAACGTGATGGCAACTCCCATGAGAATATGAATCATGTGAATTCTGCTACCGAAGGTAAATCTATTTTTTCTTTGGTCTGTGGAATTGCTACGCGAGTCATCAATTAGACTATACTCATTCACGCTGGTTTCCTGTTGCACCACAAGTTTGTAGAAGATTGGAAAGAGACAATAACAAACGAATGCATCTGACGTGTTCTATCGTCATTTCAGAGACGATTTTACTTGAGCCTATTATATCCATAATAAGCTTATATAAGCCCTTAAGTTTTAAAATAAACAAGACAAAAATAGGATTATGAAACACAAGCTCATAAGCCCAAATTATATAAGCTTACATTTTACGCTTACACTCTTATGATGATGATAGTTTGGCTGTTGAGGCGAATGAATCCGAAAAGTAGCTCTGGAATGTATGAGATTGCGCCTTTTCCACTCTTTTATCCGTTGTTTTTTCTTAATATTAGGTATGTTTGGTACAACAATTTAATGTCGATGCGGCCATCGCCAACAAGAACTTAAGCTATTAAAGTGGTTTAGTAAAACTTGGAAACGTCAATGTCATGTTTGCAGCATATCATTCATAAGTCATAACCTATAATTAAGTTTTACAACTTCATTTTTTATGTTAACTCATACTCAGTGAGAATTACGACCATGCATGCCCTTCAAAACAAAGAGTGTAAGTCGAGTAAAGCTGAACATGAGGGCTAGAAACAAATAAAAAATGAAGTTGGAAGCAGAAGTAAAAAAGACGAAAGTGTTTGCTAAGGAACTCGACAGGTTAATTTTGCTCTTTGTTTTATCCGGATTTCTTTTGTTATACCTACTTTTAAGTATTTTATTTTTTCTTGGTTAAAATAAAGCTGAAGTTGATATGTTTATAGGGTCTAAAAAAATTCGACATACGGGTTTTTCGAAATTCAAATAAGCCATAATCTAAGAAATAAGCTAATCCAAACACTCCCTTAGTTTGAGTTTGTATCCCATAGTTTTTCATACAATTTTAATTGCGCTTTAAAGACGATTGAAGACTCATTTCTATAAGTTTGTGTGTAATTACACCTAGATGAACATGATTCTGTCAGTTATGAATTTGTGGTCATCTAAACGATAATTAACTCTTTTTTGTCGGTCAATGGATGTCGAAAAGGGGATGAACACACAATATTACATAAATTTTACTAAATCTGTGCCCATAATCTGATTCTGCTTATTTTTTGTGTTATGCATTCTCAAAGGTACACATCTAGAAAATATGGTGCCAAGTGTTATGACATGAGCTTGCACCACCGAAAAGGCTCAATTGCTTGCTGCTCCACAAGGGTTATGTATTAAGGTTAATTCACATTGGATACATAATTTCCATTGGATACTCACAAGGCTCTCCCACCTATCTGGCGGGCTATGCAACTAACCGTGCAGTTCTTTTTCTGTATATTTTAGTTGATAAATACTGGGACGTTTATTGCAACTCTAGATTATTACATCTTTTGTTATTTAGAAGGAATGATTTTGCACTTATATGGTCCTTAGCCCTTCTGAAACTAAGATGTCGTTTACATTTAACCATATACTATCTTCTTACGAATAACTTTGTAGCTTTTAATTTTTGATAATTGTTAACGTTCATTTATTTTTCATTGTTATGCATTCAATATAAGAGTTGATATGTTTCTATGTTAAGTCGTTTACAAGTGGTAAATGATGGGATGGTCACAACTTGCAGTTTTTATGGCTAAAATATAATAATCGTGAAAGTCCATTACTTGCCTCTAAAGGAAATTCATATGTTTTAGTTTTGCATCTGAGTTAAAATCACATACTATGTCCTTGATGTGTTTTGTAATGACAATTAATAAGAGTTAAAGTCAAACATTGTTTTTCTTCTGAAAATATAACCATTTCTTTCAACATGTCCACTTTTCCAGCTAATCTTGACCACCCTTCTTTCGTTATATAAAATTAAATAAATTCGACTTCCTTAAAAATAAATTTCCACTAACTGACACCATCAAAATTATCATTATAAGTCATGCCCGGCCATCGGGCGGGCTTCGACATCTAGTATATATATATATATATATATATATATATATATATATATATATATATATATATATATATATATATATATATATATATATATATATATTTAAAACTTACACAAAATTCGAATCTAAATCCATATCCAAATCCCTTATACGGTATGCATTTGTGATGTTTAGCTTTTTATTTTACTTTCATCACAAAAAAATTGAATATACTTTAATGAATATATGGCATGTTAGGTTTGTTAGCTTGGTTTGTCATAGTAGGCCTTTTGTGCATTATACGTGGTTTTAAGTTTTATGATAAATCGTGATCAAAGTAACTCTTTTAAGTAATGTGAGCATTTTAATGTTTGACACCTGAACATAACAGTTTAAAGCCATATGATTTAGGATTACTTAACTAATGTTTTACATGTATACACTTTTAGTTTGGTGTTTCCATATATTAAACTTAGCTTTATTATTGAAATTTTATAAAATCTCAGCAAAAAGTTAATTTGGACAAAATTGACAGTAGGAGTGAGCATGGTTTGGTTTGGCACCAAAAATGTTCAGCTTTTGCTTTTTAGAAACCGTTCGGTTTTGGTTTTATCTAGGTTCGGTTTTCCGGTATTTTGTTTCTTTTCGGTTTGGTTTTTGGTTTCTATTTCACCTATCTAGGTTCGGTCTATCTAAGATCGAATTTGTAATGCATAAAAAACTAACACGTTCAAGTTTAAAGAATAAAGAAGCACACATTAGTGCCAATAAAAAACTAATAACCATAAAAAACTAAAAGAGAATAGCTTATATGTCGTAAATTGACACAACAATGACAACAAAAAATTAATGACCGCAAAAGGTACCTAAAAGAGAACTGTTTATATGTTTTAAATGACACTTTTTAAGAACCAATTGAAACAACAATGTTTAAATATTATATGTACTTTATTGGTTCATTTCTTTAGGTTTTTTTATGCTAAAAACTAACTAAACCATAAACTTTGATTTTTCCTGTATACAAAACCCAAACCATCGGTTTTTAAATCGGTTTCGTTTCTCTGTTTTTATTGGTTTTGATTCAGTTTTTCAATTATATGCACACCCTTAGAAATTGGTATAACTTAATCCAAACACATATTTGAGTGTCCTATAAGTTATTCTCGAATAAATGGCGACCTAAAAGAAAAATGATAAATACTTAGGTGGCCTCACATGTTTTGACCTTAAAGATAGTAATTATCACTATTTTTTCTATTTTACCATTTTAACCAGAGCTTGTGTTAATTATTCCTGTCTAGAGGTTGAACAAAAAAATCAGTTTTTGAATCGAACTGAATAATGAAACCGAAAACTGGTTTTCCCAAAAATTAGTTTTGGGAAAACCAAATATAGAAGAAACAAACCAGCAGTTTTGTGACCGGTTATAGTTTTTATGGTCGACCGATTTGAAAACCGAACCGGTTACAGAAACTGGTTTAAAACCGGTTTTTCATCCCCTCCTTTTGGCAGCTATTTTGGCAACATTTATGGGCATTGATGACACTAGAAAATTTCAGCTTTTGTCCCCTTGATGCGTGGGAATTGCACCAGGCTTTACCTCTCGAGGGATCTCGAGAAGCTTACAACCCCCACCAGGCAGTGTACCTGATCGTTGTAGTATAGTATAGTGACAAGTACCGGGGGATTGATCGTTCAACTCAGGAATAGTGTCGCTAGGATTAGAAAGCCTAAAAACTAGGTCTAGAGGTGAGGGATGATTCTTTTTGTATTTTTATATTTTATGAAAAGCAATTAAAAATCTCGGGTATTGGAAGAGTGGACGGAATTAGTTGCTATTCAACTAACCCAATAACTAAGATGCAATAAAAATAAAATAACAAAAATGAAAATAAAACTAATTAAACTAGTGTGGTGTGAACAATAGATGGGAGAATTGTGTTTACTTAGATTTCACTACACCCTAGATATCTTTTACAGGTTAATTACTTGTTACAGTTGCGTGGATGATGGGTTATGTAAGGAATTATTGAAGATACTACTGACTGATACTGCTGACAGGTTCCTGCGGAAGCTTAGAGTGTTTCTGCTGATGACTGGTTCCTGCGGACGTATAGAGATCCTACGGATAGAGTTAAACCGTGGATAAAACTTATGTAATTTAGGACAAGATATGTAGAATATCTTTTATTAGTTTATTATTATTTGTTTCTTGTAAGAAAGGTTAGGGTTTCCATTAGTATATAAGGAACCATAGGTCATTGCATTACGTACGAGTTTCATAACATTATTAGTGAAAGTATATTGATCTATAGAAGATCAAGTTTAGTATATAAGTTTGTTTTTATATTCCGCAATAATTACAAGCTCACAGAGATTATCTAACTTAGTCTTACTGGTGATTACATTAGTAGGCTAACGATCTATTGGCTCGAGATCTATCAAGATATAGATCCTAACAGGTTACATTCCTTAATACCAATCATGGGGTGGCGTACTTACTTCCCCAATTCTATAAGCTCCTACTTCACTCCTATGTCGAGCCTGCAAGAAGCTCCTAACATGGGATCACTAGAATTCGCTCATGCATTAAATACAACCATAAAAACCTAGTACATATTGGTTCATGTTTCTTAAGACGTTCAAGCAAGTTACACAATGGAGATCTGCCAGTTTTCTTAAGCCTAACATTGAAATCATTCATCCATTAAAACTATAAACAAGCAATCAACCTATAATCAACATCTAGGTTTCATTACATCTAAGCAAACACACAAGAGATCTAGCCTAACATGTTAAAATTAAGACAAGCGTAAGATATATTAAAACAACACATAGACATATTGAATGAATTGAAAGGATACTTATCTCAATTGAACATGAAGGGTTTCAAAGGGTGAAAACCCTTGAAAATACTGTAAAAGTTGTGTTATGGTTTATTAGGTTCGACCCTAAAATTCTCCTCCCAAGTTACCTACTTATGAATGAAAATTAGAAAAGTATATATAGATTTCATGAGGCGACGGCGTCAAGAAGAAAGTTCTGACACCGTCATCTCGCCGCCAAAAATCTTCTCGGATTGCCTAGATCCAGATCTGACGCCGTCATGTGTATTTCTGCTCTGGGCTGTCACCACTTTTACTCTTGACGGCCTTGTGCTGACGCCGTCACGTTTTCTCTGGGCCGTCATCAAAATTGCTCTTGACGCCGTCATAAAATTGCTCTTGACGCCGTCAGGTACTGTGCCCAACAAGGAAAATTAAGACTTTGCCGTTTTCTTCACTTTTATGCTCCAAAAACGTCCAAAATGCTTCCTTTTCCAGAATTCACTCGCAAAGTACCTAAAATCACAAAAGGAACGATTTAGGGCAATATTTGATCAAATAAATTCGAATTCTGGCTTAAATGACCCCCTAAAAACGGATAATTTTTCGCCTCATCATATACCCTTACACTTGAGATTTGCTTGTCCTCAAGCAAATGCGCTTTTATTCTAATCAAAATACAAGTTAGGGGTCATTTAACACTAATATAAAAGTAATTACAACAAATAATCGTTCCACTAAAGACCAAAGACAAGCACGGAGGTCATACACTAGCACCTCACAAATAGTGTTTAGATACTCACATCTCTCGGGTGTAATAAAGTATATATCACAATATGAAAATGGAAAACATCTCTCACTACCTGTCATAGCAAAATAGATTACCATAGGCTTGGGAAAGGATCAAACCTCCATCACATGGCGTAAGCACCTAGGATAAACTATCAAAGAGGTCTTTTAAAGGGTTATAACGTTAGGTGTAGCGATATGGAATACACGGTTTTGTTGGATATAGGCAGTCTTTACTGGTGGCGAGTTAAAAATCTTGGTTAATTACATGTACAACATGGCGTTGCTAAGCCAAGACTAGACTCTACTTAAGCAAATAAATAAAAAATAACAAAAACATAAAATAAACATAGAATAAAACGGGATGGTAGTCCGTATGTTTTTTTTTCTCTTTTCTTTTTCTATTTTTTTTCTTTTTCTTTATTTTTTCGTTTTTTTTTTTTTTTTTTTTTTTTTTTTTTTTTTTTTTTTTGTGCATACACTCTTACCCTACCATCCAAAATAATACATCATAGGGAATGAACATTCCACTTACACTTGAATTTTTACATACTTTACAATAAACTAATCTAATGACTCGAATTAAGATAATCAAAACACTTGGAGTACTTTTAAGATTAACGTACATATGGGTGTAATAAATGATGTTCTTCCCCATTACTCCATTAAATAAGTACTTTACCCATGAGTCTCAATCGTCCCAAAATAATATGTACAAGGATATGACTCGACTTAGCAACCATGTAATCAATTAG
Source organism: Artemisia argyi (assembly GCA_030686995.1). NCBI lineage: Eukaryota > Viridiplantae > Streptophyta > Magnoliopsida > Asterales > Asteraceae > Artemisia > Artemisia argyi. The sequence goes on along the minus strand of CM060688.1, from coordinate 26,738,215 downwards.
ATAATTAACTAAGGGTTTAAACAAATAACAATAATGCACTAAAGATGAGTGCATACACGGAAGGCTAAGGCGATTTGGTTGTAGATTTAAGTGGGTTGTAACAAATTCTTCCCTTAAGTAAGATGCTTAAAGTTAGAAACGAAAAGATAGGCTCGGAGGGGTGTACTAGTGGTTACGTGTACTAAAAATGAGTACAACGCTAAAGGTGTGGGAAAAATTAATTGACTTAACTAGCCAAGTAATATGACTTAAATGGTCAAGTAATTATGATACGGGTTTAACACAAGGGTGATCCTAATGCCTCTTATCATCGTTGAATAAATTCAACTCACCAAGACTAGTAGTTGATGTATTACAAATTCAAAATCACATGCTCAGTCAACAATAACAGCCTTGGTATATCGTTACTTTAGGGTTTCTTGGAAACACGATTAACTAAATCCAGCAACCCTAATAAACCCTAAACATCCATCCTTGGTGTGATGTAAGATGCCCAGTTCTGAAGATAGTCAACAAACAAACCCTTACGCCTTCAAAACAAAGCCTTACTCCATTATCGTATATTATTCACACCAACAGTTGTATCTAAGCGCATAAAGACAACACTTTGTAAGTGTCGCTAAAACCCTAACTTCACCAAAAATCAATCAGACACATCCGAAGCTGCTTTCATTCATGAACTTTAGATACCAAACAACATATACTCAACTTCTAGAATAAATTAAATTCAAGTAACCACGAATTCAAAGAAGTTGAGATCAAGAAAACCCTAAAAATTCAAAAAATTATACCTTTCTCAGCAGCAATTTTCGACAATTTTTATCTTTTTATTCGAAGCTCAGATTGAAGATCCCTCCAGTGGAACTCTTCCTTGACATATTGAGAAGCTCCAATAAAAATTTCAGCCTGATCCGACGGTTAACGAAGGAGATATCGCTCCTTGAAAACTGACCTGCAGTGAGTTACGAAAATTGAACCAAATTCGAATTTTTCTTGTTTTCTTCGTTCTTCGACAAACCAAGCCTTGTTTAATCCCACGATCACGAGCCCCATGTCTCTGATACCACATGTTAAAGATCGTTTATGGCTCGAGGTTGTTTAGACCTCATCTAGGGATTACACAATAATAAAGACAAAGAACATGTACGCAGCGGAATAAACAAAACATCTTTATTATTGCTAACAAGGTTTCTCGTCATCATCTCTACTCTAACAATCACCAAAGCCCCAATGCTACGTGATCAAGTGTAGCACGGTTACATCCTAACAGCGATCTAAGATCGTTGAGGCTTAACCACAAATCAACAAGTCTAGGCGTTTACAATAACTATACGCCCTAGACACACACACACACTTTTTCTGGACTTTACATCTTGTACGTACATAATATCAATTCCCTGTATCTCTTTATATAATAGAGATACTAGGGTTACAAAGGATATTCTAGAATAATAAAAAGATATGCAGTAATCTTTTTCTTTCTTTGCAAGTTTCTTCCTTTGTCTCCATAAGTCCCTCATGTTTCACATGTTTTGTCTTATCAACTTAATTGTAATTCCCAACATTCTAGAATCTAAATGCTACCGGTACACTCATAAGCACTAATAATAAATGCTTTTCCTATTAAATCTAAAGGCGAACCTCACATATTTGGGTGGAAAATTTTTCTGAATAGTACGGTTTTGTGCTAGTCATACAATCTCCTATCCATGAGACGCTTGCTACGGCTAAAGTTTCACTCCTAAATGTTGTAAAAAATTTTAAATTTGGCGCTAAAATTACACTAACAAGTATTTCTCATAGTTTTATTACACACCTACCATCAAACAAACAAACTCAAGCGAAAGTGTATACTATAAGGTATCCTTATTTTACCCTCCCCTTACACTTAGGATGAACATTGTCCCCAATGTTCAATTAAAGAACGTAAAAGTGAAATAGGTAAAAGAATGAAATCAAATACACCCCTGATTCACTCGGTATGGATAGTATGGTAACAAGGTTAGATCTTCCTCCAAGAAAATGAACAATCATAGCTTCCCTTCCAGAAATATAAATCATCTTCTTGTCATACATAACCTGTTAAACCTGAGAAAACAAACAAGGCAACCTCACGTAAAATCGGCGGCAATCTATATATGATAACAAATCCTAGAAAACAAAGTAAGATATAATGCTTGTGGAATGAATGTTTACAGATTTCCTGGAGTTTATAAAACTAAAGATTCAACAAAAACTTTGAGACTCCGTTAGAAAAACAAAACTAGCAAAATTTCCAGATTTTTACACATGACGCCGTCAGGAATTTCTTCCTGACGCCGTCAGAAGTGACCTGTAGAAATTCTTATGTTAAGTTTCCGAAAAATTTCTGGAAAAGCTTTGTCCTACTTCCTGGAAAATCCTGCAAAACATCATTATGACTCGATACAAGCATTTGACTCTAACAAATACGAATATACATGTCCATTTAATATTGTGGATAATCATGATCGAGTTTATTTCTTAAAAACATATTTGAGGTTTCCCCTTACACTTATCTTTTGCGAAATACCTTTGGATGAAGTTAAGACTAAGCTAAACGACAAAATAAAGTATTTTCACCATTTTAGTTTGAAACATGATCTACCAACAACAAAAATAAAGCATGCATACAGAAACAAATAACAATCAAACAAAATAAAAATCACACAAAGCATGGGCTGCCTCCCAAGAAGCGCTTTTCTTTATTTACGAGTCTTGTAGCTAGACTCAAGGTCATGGGCTACTATGTGACCTCATCTCTCAAGATGATGTACCCCATATAGTTACAATCATTACTATCGTGGTGGTGGTGTTTCAATCTGTCGATACTCGCAGTCACCTCTCCTCCTCCTTTACTTCTCAAGTTAGCCATCCAATCTTGGCTTATGCCCTCAACTGTGAAAGGCCCATACCACCAGGGACTCGGTTTATCGGGAGGTATCGTTATCTCCAAGTGTCTTAAGAGTACTAAGTCCCCTCTTTCGAATGGTACATGGTTCCTCGTTGGTTGACTGTGTTCAAACTCGACATGAACTTTGTTGCTTTTGCTTCTTTCGTGTTTAGTTTCTTGGTAGCTTTTGATTCTTGCCTCCCATACAAATATCTTTTCCTGAACATGGATAGGTGATGTGTCAATGTTGTTTTTGGGCTTTCTCCTCATCAAACTCTCTTGCGCATATCGCGGGGTCATGGGAAAGCTAATCTTTATTTTTCCTGATTTAAGCTCAATTTTTATATTTTCATACTTAATGACAGCTCTTGCGGGGGTAAGGAATGGTGCCCCAAGGATTATTGGCATGCATCCACCTCCCTTATCATCGATGATCATGAAATCAACGGGATACATTGTAGAACCCTGTAAAAATTTCTTGTAATTAAATCGTTGATAAATAAATAATCCTTTGTTAACGTTTCTAATTCCCATTTTCTCGGAAAAATTTGAAATTTTTCTTATTATATTATTTTGGCGATTATCACAAAATAATATAATTCACGAAATGACGGAATTAATCCTCAACACGTTACACGAAACCTAAACTTTTCATTTAATCCTAAACCTAATTCCTAATCCTAATTATATTTTCTAAATATAATTAAAATTACCTAATTAACCAATCGGACCCTTAATCACTTTCAGCCCAACACCCTCGTTACTATTCCTAAGCCCAACAAACAAAGCCCAAAATCCAAATTCTTAAATATTCATCCGATCGACTAGATCAAACTCTCCCCAAAACGCCTCGTTTATTTCTAAATCTTACACACGACATACGTATTTTATTTTCTCATCTCATTAACCTCCTAGCCAACTATTAGTGTGTCAATTCTCACGTCCATACGTTGAGTTTTGATACGTTTTTAAGAGGCAAAGTGTTCGACTCGTACAAAACCAAATCGATTTGTAATATATTCAAAACTTAACCGTTTTGAATCCCGTTTGTTTCTAATCGTTCCTAATAATATTTCTGAGTTGATTCTATGTTCAAATGTTAAGAATGATCAAGTATGTACAAGTAGTATACGATTTTGTAAATCGTATGCATAGATAAATGCTTGGTCGACATAGGCATGATTCACCACAACATCTTCCACCTTTTGTGCTCTCACATACACTTGAATAACATTATAAAAATCACCTAAGAGCTAGTTCCCTGACATGAAAATAGTACGAGAAGTTTTCATTGAAATTTTCTTACTTACGTGTTATATATTCAAGTAATATATAACGTACATGCATGCACTTGCTCTTATTCATTCTCATACTCTTTCACTTAGTTAATTCGTCCTTCAAACTATTTTCACAAGACCAGAAGCCGATTGGTATATTGTTGGAAGCAAGGAAAGGAAATCGGGTTTGATATTTATATATAACGTTTGGGTTATATTGTGAAATGTGATTTTCTTGTGTTCCATACTATCACACTCGACTCTTGATCACCTCTAAGGTGTTTGTAAGTCTCTTCTACTCATTTCCATTCCATATCACACGTTAATTTCTTGTCATGCACCATATATATTTTATTTCGAACGTATATCATTTTGCACTTATATTACACGTATATATTAATTCTTAGTACACGAAACGTGACTAGCCTCTATCTTGGAAGGCTTAGGAGTCACGTAGCACCGATAATTCGCTTTAGTTGTAACGTTACAAGCATTTGACGCACTCATTTCAAACCATATCCATCGCATGAAAAATTATATTAACACTTAGTAAATATTTGCAAGTTTTCAAAATATATACCGGTTCCAAACATGCCACAAAATACACGAATAACTTTGAATTTCATTTAACGAGAGTACAATACTATTTCATGACTCCATAGACCAGGTAGAAAACTAACATTTTCATATAAACGACTTGTGAAAATAATCACGTTTTGACACCATACTCGACCCATTTTGAATCGACACCAACCGGATTTTCAAACCAAACTTTATAATAAAAACCTTATGTTTGTTGATTGGGCTCAATCCAAGCCCATTAAGAATTTAAAATCCGTAAGCCCACTAGGCCCATATGAAATGTTTTTAGAATCATAAAAATAGCCCAAAGCCAAGCCCAAAACTTTTTCCATGCCCTCACCTCCAAAACTCTTAACGGGCCTTGATTGTCTCGTTAAGTAGCCCATAAGCTAAAAAAATAAGCTTTTAAATAAATAAGCTGTTGAAATTAGCTTATTATCAACTTAATAAGCTTCGGAAATTTTTAGAAAATTTTTATAAATATTTTTGCAAATTTGGACTAAAAATATAACGCGACGACACCTAGAGGGACTAAATGTGTAAATATTAAAAAGAAAGGACTAAACTCTTAAATACAGAAACATAAGGGTAAAATGTGATAAAAATTAATATTCTAAGGTTAGTATTGATTATTGGACAAAGTAGAGGACTATAGTTGAAATATATATAAAAAGGACTAACGGTGTAACGCAAATATCGTTAGAGTAAAAATGGTAAAATTGAAAAAGGAGACAAAGACTAAATATAAATTTATTTATTATTCTTATTTATTTTCTATTTTCGTCAAAACTTTATTTTATTTATATATATATTATTTAACGTAACGTTAATAATATATATAACGATATTTAAAAAGTTAATATTTTACTTACGATTAAAAAGGTAAAACTTCGATAGATAATTTAAAAATCATATTTTGTCATATCATGCATATCACAAGATTTTCACTGCACATCACTTATTCGTCATAACAAATATTTAATATTCGTTATTCCTTCGTAATTACCAAATAGTATTTGGTCAAGTTCTCAAATAAATTTATTTATCAGGTTGTGTTTCGAAGCCGTTTTCATAAATTCGTCCGACTTTATTTTCTTCATTTTCAGTATCAATCAAGGTGAGTCATAGCCTCACATTTACTTATTTTCAAAACTCCGTGAGGGGGATACATGTTATAAACAGATCGCAAGTATTTTTCTGTATGCTTCCTGACTGATATATGCCTAAGTTAGCTATTGCCAAAAGACCCTTAATCATGAGCCATTAATCACTGAGGTGAACACGAATATAATGAATAGATCTATTTAAGGTTTGACAGCATGTCCCATTAATACTTGACAGAATGCCATTATGCATGTGGTTAGTCGTATTAGTCGTGATAATTATATTTGAGTAAAAATAGGAACTGGCAAATCACCTATTACACGAGGGCAAATTTATCATTGATTTGATAAACACCTCCGTTTTTACGGTATTTGTTAACGTTTGCGTGTCATGAGACTTAGAGCAATATATGAACTGTAATATCAATATTTTCAAACTGATTGTATTTTCCAATACAATCTTACTTGTGTATCAAAATGATTATTAAATTCAAACTCTATGATTTCACTCAACATTTTTGTTGACTTTTAAGCATGTATCTCAGGTATTTAGCAGGGGAAGCAAGCATGGAACGGGCGGCAAAAACTTCAAAACTTGTCTACTTTATTTCAATAATGGTGTAAAATAAAAGATGTTTGATTTATTGAAAACATCAAGACTTTTATTATAATACTATGATAAGGACCTCTTGTAATTGAATTTTTATAAATGAAATTATGTTTTAAAACGTCTCTTTCGAGCCGTTTTCTATCATTATGACTTCGATCCTCACCGTAACACCCTAATTACTATTCCGCTGCCGCATTTCAAATTAGGGGGTGTTACATACATGAATCCTGCGACAATGACCAACACATCTTCTGCGATTCCCAGGGGGTACACGTAAGAGTGTCCAGCGAAGGATAGCCTAACACGAGTGGTGGCTGTCATTTTTGACGTTAGTCGGGTGTAGATAGTTAGGGGCATAAGATTTACTTCCGATCCTTGGTCGGCGAAAACGTTTAGACATTTCAAATTCCCGATGCTGACTGGTATCTCGAAGTTCCCACACGCCATCTACTTAGTAGCTACTTTTTGTACAAGTAGTTTCTCAAATATCGGTCCCCCAGGTAATGTATCATACTCATCTTTTCCCTCTTCCCCCTTCTCTGAACCCTGTTTGGAGGATTGGTTACGCCCGTCACCCTTTATCCAATTTTTTATAGTGTTTTCGTTTATATCATGTTTCAGGTAGTAACTCAAGGACTGGGATTTTGGCGGTTCTTCTGTGGTTTGTTCATTGGGGGTTTCTACTTTCTCATTATCCGTATGGACAATTGTGATGGAATTAACAAACCGGGTATCGGGGGTGACGCTTTCTTTCCTCAATAACATCCTTTTAGGGGTTTTCATGTTGGCATACTCCTCCACTAGGCTCATCATCTCATTCATTTTCTCTTGCATCTTCTCCTTTTGTTTATAGACTGCTTCCTCGAACCTAGCAAGCCGCTCAGAATGGGTTGCCATATATTCTCTCATTCGGGCTTCAAATTCCGGGCTAAGTTTCTCAGGCGGAGAATAAGGTGGGATATAGTTTTGAAAGGTCTCAACATTCTCTCTAGAGGGTGACTCTGATAACGGCGTTAAAGTCATTTTCGAGACAGAATTGACAGCAGCCCGTCTAGGACTTAAGGGTCTCTTTTGCCTTTCCTCGAAATAGTCAACTTTTGCCTCAAGTTTGCAAAGGAGTTCATCAGAGATTTGATTAGTCCCTCCAGGTGTCGAGATTGAGTTGATGGCCGCTTTTATAGTGTGATTAAACTCCCATAACTCTTGATTATCGGTGGCAAGTTCGTCAATAAATGCCCAAGACTCCTCGGCGTTCTTATCACGCAATCTACCTTCTGCGGCTCGATCGATGGTACGTTTAGTGTGATAGTCAACATGGTCATAGAAGATTTGAACTAATAACAAAAGATTTATACCATGACGAGGGACTTTGTGGAGTAGATCCTTGAAACGAGCCCACGCTTCGTAGAAAGTTTCACCCTGATGTTGTTCGAACATCAAGATGTCATTTCTGAGCATCGCAGTCTTCCCCGGTGGGAAGAATTGAGCAAGAAAACGAGTGATGAGATCATCCCATGAGGTGATGGATCCCGCGGGGAAACGTTCAAGCCATTTACTAGATTGATCGCGTAGAGAGAATTGGAATAGGCGTAATCGGGTCGACTCTCTAGTTGTAACATAAAGGTCTACAGAATCTACGATTTTAAGGAAGTCCTTGAGATGTTGATTAGGATCTTCGGAACGAAGTCCATGGAATGCACATCCGCTTTGCACCAACCGGATGGTGTCGGATCGCAAGGGGGACACATTGGCTCCTTGGGTGAGATCAATGGTGTTTCGATAGCCTTGGTGGCTAGGTCGGGAATACTCTCCTAGGGTTCGGGGCCTAAGAGGTTGGTTAGCTAATGGTGGGTTTTGTGGGTGGTCTTGTTGTGGTGGGTTGATGGGTTCAAAGATGTTACCACCTTCCATGATGTCGGATGGTAAAGAGTACGAACAATAACACGAAGAAATAAGATAGACTAAAGAGAACCTAAAAATAAAAATAAAATCTTACTAGAGAGGAATCTAGCAAGTAGACCTAATAAAAAGAAATTCTAACCTAGACAATAACTATTCCCCGGGCTGCGGCACCAAAATAAAATAACAAAAATAAAACTAATTAAACTAGTGTGGTGTGAACAATAGATGGGAGAATTGTGTTTACTTAGATTTCACTACACCCTAGATATCTTTTACAGGTTAATTACTTGTTACAGTTGCGTGGATGACGGGTTATATTCCTTAATACCAATCATGGGGTGGCGTACTTACTTCCCCAATTCTATAAGCTCCTACTTCACTCCTATGTCGAGCCTGCAAGAAGCTCCTAACATGGGATCACTAGAATTCGCTCATGCATTAAATACAACCGTAAAAACCTAGTACACATCGGTTCATGTTTCTTAAGACGTTCAAGCAAGTTACACAATGGAGATCTGCCAGTTTTCTTAAGCCTAACATTGAAATTATTCATTAATTAAAACTATAAACAAGTAATCAACCTATAATCAACATCTAGGATTCATTACATCTAAGCAAACACACAAGAGATCTAGCCTAACATGTTAAAATTAAGACAAGCGTAAGATATATTCAAACAACACATAGATATATTGAATGAATTGAAAGGATACTTATCTCAATTGAACATGAAGGGTTTCAAAGGGTGAAAACCCTTGAAAATACTGTAAAAGTTGTGTTAGGGTTTATTAGGTTCGACCCTAAAATTCTCCTCCCAAGTTACCCACTTATGAATGAAAATTAGAAAAGTATATATATATTTGATGAGGTGACGGCGACAAGAAGAAAGTTCTGACGCCGTCATCTCGCCGCCAAAAATCTTCTCGGATTGCCTAGATCCAGATCTGACGCCGTCATGTGTATTTTCGCTCTGGGCTGTCACCACTTTTACTCTTGACGGCCTTGTGCTGACGCCGTCACGTTTTCTATGGGCCGTCACCAAAATTGCTTTTGACGCCGTCATAAAATTGCTCTTGACGCCGTTAGGTACTGTGCCCAGCAAGGAAAATTAAGACTTTGCCGTTTTCTTCACTTTTATGCTCCAAAAACGTCCAAAATGCTTCCTTTTTCAGAATTCACTCCCAAAGTACCTAAAATCACAAAAGGAACGATTTAGGGCAATATTTGATCAAATAAATTCGAATTCCGGCTTAAATGACCCCCTAAAAACGGATCATTTTTCGCCTCATCACCCCTCCTTTCCCTTTTTTTGATACCGGCATATTTTAATGGAGTGTCTCAAAAATCTCAGTTTTTTTTTTCAAAAATTCTAATATATAAGTGTTTTAAGTGTTGAGGTTAAATTACACTTTCAAAAAACACAAAAACACTCTCTAAAAACGCAAAAAAACTTTCTTAAAAAATGGCATCCCGACAATCTCAATCTTCCATTGGTGGTTCTTCAGCCAATCTCACGATGGTTTCTATCTAACCAACAACTAGAAACCCTAAATTTGCGTAAACTTCGATTAGTGTTTGATGTAGGACAATTCAAAAAGAGCGAGATGTAAGTAGTGTGGGGTTTTTCAGACATGACTCAAATAGTACGTTGAAAAATCATATGAGGAAAAGTTGTCCCGTTGTTAAAGCGACATCGGGTTCTAGTCAAACAACAATGGGGGTTGATGGATCATTGTTTGTATACGAGGCGGATTGGGTTCATGATAGGATGGCGAAATTTGTGATTCAACAAACCTTGCCTTTTGACCACTTCGACAATAAGCGAATGACCTCGCTTATTCAAGATACACTTCAACCTCGATATACCCATGAAAGTCGAATGACCCTTAGACGTGATTGTATAAAAATGTAGAAAATGGCTAAACAAGAAATGATTTTAGGATTTCAAGCGTTAGAAACCGGTGTAAATTTAACGTGTGATGTTTGGACGGCTCCATCTGGTTCACCGAATGCGTATCTTTGTGTTACCATTCATTGGATAAATCCCAAAATGTGGGTAATGATGAAGTGTGCGATTGCGTTTCAATTGTTTGGATACCCCATATCGACGATAATCTTTATCATATTTTAGATTGGATCATCTAAACGTGTAACTTACAAGAAAATATTTTTTCTATATCTTTCGATAATGCGTCGAACAACACCAATGCGGTTGAGTCTTTAAAACTAAAATACAAACCGATTTGCAACTGTGTCTTTTTTCATAGTCGATGTATAGCACATATCATTAATTTGGTTGTGCAAGACGGGTTAAATTTTAGCTGGTCAACAAGAACTGCTTTTAAACATAGGTTGAAAGATATTTTTAGTAGTAGTAATATACGATATCAAACTATATCAAGTTTTGTGCTAGAACAAATTCCATTTGTTTATGTCCGAATTGTGTAGAGAACTGCAAAATCCATATAATTAACAACATTTAATTATATTTAATCTCTGTCATTATTTTAATCACCATTTTTACAGAAAAAATTGAAATTTTTCTTATTATATTAAATGGTCATGATTACGATATCACAAAATTCACCAAATGACAAAACAAGTTCTCGACATGTTTAACGAAACTTAAATATTTCACTAATCTTAATTTATCTTAATAATTTCAGCCCAACCAAACGACCCAACTAATTTTCGGCCCAAAACCTTAAAGCCCAATTCTAATTCTATTAATTTCATATATTCTACTAGTACATGCTACAAATTGCCTCTCGTTCTCCCAATTTTTACACACGACATATATATATTTTTATACCATCTCTTTTTTCACCTAGCCAAATATACGTGTGCCAAATCTCAGAATCATAGGTCGACTTTTGCTATGTTTTCGAAAGGCAAAGTAATCGGTCAAACACAACCCATTCGAAATAGTTGAAAATCCAAAACTTAACCATTTTGACTCCGGTTTGTTTCTATGAGATCCTAATAATATTTCAAGTAGGATTTCATGTTAAAAGTCAACTTGTATAAGCTAGTAACCAAGTTGTACACGATTTATCAAATCGTGTATGTAAATATATAGCTAGTCGACATTTCCATGACTCACCAAGACAAACACCCATCTTTTAAGCTCTCACAAACATCTCTTAAAGTCTTAGGAGGTAAGAAAAGTCATTTAAAATCGTTCATTCACTGACACTAAATAGTAGTACATGTTTCTTTGAAATATTTGCACTTACGTGTTCTAAAACTCTACTATATGTACTCTATATCCGTTTGCTTGTTTCTATCATCCAAAGCACTCATAATAAACTCAAATACTCTCTCAAACTCATCTCTGAAAGACCAGAATTAAATCACTCTCACGTTTGGAAGCAAACAAGAAATAACGGGTTCAATATATAAGTTTATTACTTGGGTTATATCAAACGTGATTAAATCTTGTGTTTTCCTTCTTCACACTCGACTCTCTACCACCTTTAAGGGTGTTGTAAGTATCTTAGAACTCTTGTAATTTCATTTAGTACGTTATTTGAGTTCCATGCATCATGTATAATTTCATGTCGAGCATATATAGTCTCATATATATTCTTGCGTACGTATAAACATATAGAGCACTAAAAGTGACTAGCCTCCCTTGTGGAAGGCCTAGGAGTCACGATACACACTCATCTCATGTTTATTTCTATGTTACATGCGTCATTCGACACTATTTTAAACCTTGTATCAATCGGGTATAAAAACTAAAAACACTTAGAAATATTTCTAAGTCTTTCCATATGTAAAAACGTCCTATATCACCACTTAGATGGCCACGTAAAAATCCAATTCGAATTAACAATACATCAATATTTTTACATATCTCAATAGTAGACCTGGAAAACTACCCTTTTCATGTTTTAACTTCAACCCCATAAGCTTAGCTCGACACTCAAATTGATTAATTTTGATCGACAGTTACAAGGTTTTCTAGAATTTCATTATTATTTAAAAACTTAATAAATTCGGTTTGGGCTTATTCAAAGCCCAACAAGAGTTAACGATCCACCAGTGCACCAGGCCCATATGAAACAGTTTTAGAATCACAAAAATAGCCCAAGTCCAGGCCCAAAACTATTTTCATGCCCTCGCCTCTAAATTTCTTAACGGGTCTTGTTAGTGTACACTAAAGGCCCATTTATATAAAAATAAACTACTTTCAAAAGTAAGCAGTTGAAATAAGTTTTAATAAGCATAAGAAAGCTATAGAAATTTTCAGAATATTTTTCCTATAAATTTTGTGTAAAAAGGACTAAACTTGTAACGCGTTTTCACTTTGAGGGACTGAAGCTACCAAACGCCTAAAATTGGGACTGAAATTGTAAAAACAAAATCTTAAGGATAGAAATTGATATTATTTAATATTCCAAGCTCAGAATTGATTATTGGACAAGTAGAGGACTAAAATTGTAAACTATATATAAAAGGATTAACGGTGTAACGCTAATGCCGTTAGTATAAAAAGTATAAAAGCTGGAAAAGGACAAGGACCAACATATTATATTTGACATTCTTATTTTATTTTCCATTTTACGTCACCCCATCACGTCACGTGCATTTTGTATAACTCGTTTATTTAATAATTAACTTTCGTTATATTTATATAAAACATTTTAAAACGATTTAACTTAACGAATTGTTTCCTCACTTTCAAGAAAACGATATATTGGTTTCAAAGACATAAAAATAAGATAATATTATGAAATATATTAATTTTGAACTTTAGGCATTTTAAGCATATCGTATTCTCACTCTAACGATCATATCGTTATTCGTTCTCATTATCATTTCCATCACTAGTATAAAGTCGAAATCTTAAGACCTTCCTTATAATCAGGTTCCGTATTGAAGACGTTTCCATAATCGTTCTCATAATCTCACCCGAATTTCCTTTTCATCATTTCCAGTATCACTCAAGGTGAGTCATAGCCCCATTTCTAATACTTGTTTTAACTCTTTGGGGGAGATACATGCTTACATATACTTTGATAATTTTATAAGTATATGAATAAATTACATGATTCAAATCAATTTCATAATTAATATTTACCTGATGAAGTTTATGATTTAAGATGTGCTCTATATATATATATATATATATATATATATATATATATATATATATATATATATATATATATATATATATATATATATATTACTGGCAAATTGCTTAACTAGAATACTGAACTCAGATAATAATGTTTCCAAATTGATTATTGTAAGATTATATTTGATTTTACTATAACATCCTGAATGATTCCCTTATCTCTATATGATATTTCTATGTTTCAACAGAAATAATTGCTAGGAAGAGCACAAATACTCTAGTTATATCATTACCTTGATATTGCCTAAGTTACCCTTATCGCCATAAAGTCCCTCTATCATGAGCCATTAATCACTTGATGTGAGCGCGAATATAGTGAACAGCTTCGAAACCTGTTGAGGCTTGACATCCTATCCCACTAAATACTTGACGGAATGCCTTTGTGGCTAGTCGTATTAGTCGTGATACACTATATTTGAGTAAAAATAGGAATTGGCAAATCACCTATTACACGAGGGCAACATTATCATTGACTTGATAATCACCTCCGTTTTTACGGTATTTTGTTAATGTTTTGCGTGTCATGAGGCTTGGGGCAATATCTATAAGAAAATATATGTCTTCAAACATATATCAAGATATAGCTGTATAGGTAATTGACCAGATTTGAATTATAAATCTCACTACATTAGTATCATGAGTTTCCATCTCATGTTAGGATTATGATCCAATACTTGAATTTGATTGAATACATATATGATTTATCTGTGATTACAATCAACATCACTCAATACTTGTTCTATCACTGTTAGTATTCATTACAATTATTACTAAATACTATTGAATCTATTGAAATAAATGGTTTTCCATTAAACTCTGTGAACTCACCAACCTTTGTGTTGACACTTTTAAGCATGTGTATCTCAGGTAATTAACTGAGCAGGACAAGACACGGAGTGGGCATTTATTACTCTGATAAATTAAAATGGTGTAAAAATCAAATATGTCATTCTTTCAAACCTTTATATCTTTTAATGAGATTTTGAATCAAAGGTTTCATCTTTTATCAAAAATATTATTTGAATGATAAATAACTTTCAAAAACGCCTCTTTTAAGCCGTTTTATGTGATTATGACTTCGATCCTCCCCGTAACACCCAAATTACTTTTCCGCTGCTAAATCATAAATTTGGGGGTGTTACAAATTGGGACGTACCTACCTAATGGAATTCTGCTTGTTTGATGTTTAAAAGTGCTTTATGATAAAGAGATACTTTAAAAGTGTTTTATGAACAACTTGCACAAAAAAATAAGGCCGACCCTTATCGCGAGGATGGTTGGTATACTATAAAAGTTGCTACAGAAATGCTTGAAGTTTTTAAAAATGCTACTACTTTGTTGTCGGGAGTTTACTATCCTATAAGTTGTTTAGTTGTAAATCAACTTTATTTAATAGCTTCAAAGTTAGAGGAGGTTGAATCGAAAAGTGATTTATTTAAAGAGATGGTGAGACCGATGAAATTAAAGGTTAAACAATATTTGAAGAATTGCCTTGCGTTATACTTGTGCTGCCGCTTTGAACCCGGTTCTAAACTGAACCAGGGTTGAGGCTTTGATTTCTACCATTGGTTATGATTTGCGTTTTTCCGATGATGACCCGGGCTATGTTTCTAGACAAGTTGATCACTTTAACCGTGCTTTTGAAAATATGTTTCAAATTTATTTAACTAAATATGGCTCAAGTTCTTCACATATCCATACTATGCATCAAGAGGCGGGTTCGAGTTCTCATGGTACTAACGAGTCAATTCGAATGTATAATCTTTTAGGAAATGAGAATCAAAAATGAGCTCGAGGTATAACACCCCTAGTAGCATGCACGGAAGGTACCAAGGATTCGATTTCTTGTCTCAAATGACCATTGAAGAATTTCAAAGTTTTTTGGATTGGTGGAAAGAATGGGATTCCCAATTTCCAGTTCTAGCCGCCATGGCCCGTGACCTACTAATGGTCCAAGCAAGTACGACAACTTCGGAATCCGCCTTTTCGACTATTGGGAGGGTTATATCACTAAGAAGATCAAAACTCACTCCGGTGTCGATGGAAACTTGCATTTATTTGAAAAACTACCTCGATGGCATTGAAAGGATTCAACATATATCACCACCCGAAGGTGAATTGGAACGGGTTGAAGAAGAAATACACTTGGAAGAAATATCTACTGGTATGGCCCTACCTCTTGACGAAGACGAATCGTTCAAAACATTATTTTTATATTATCCGTTTAATGTTATTCAAGAAGACGATGTTTTATTTTTATGTATTTTGTATTTATGTATGCAAGAAACAATTTGATGTTTGATGTTTAAATATGTTTAGGGTTTGTGTTTTGTTATATACTTAGTTCAAAAAAATCTGCACTTATATATATATATATATTAGTAAAAAAAAAAAAAAAAAAAAAAAAAAAAAAACTGCACTTATTATATTTAGTTCGTTAACAAAAAACGGCTTTTAGAATTAGTTTACCCAAAACCGGTTGAAACCGGTCACTACCGGTCTGGGTTTTCTTTGGCAAAAATTGGTTTCAAACCAGTCCAGTTTGAGCCAAACCGGTTTTTTACCAGTTGAGTCAAACCGAAACCGGTTGGTTTTTGAAATTTACCCGATTTGTGCACTTCTATCCCTGTCTAATTTACATAGTAAGTGTTGATAAAAATGACTTTCAATCAATAAAAACTTGCATTCATTACTCATATGAAAATTTATCGACTCTTTGTTTGTGAACACTTTTTTATAAGACGGACAACGTATTACAATAATTTATCAATAGCTAAAAGATCTTATTATACGTGTGAATACTTTACCTTCTAAAAAAGAACAAAGATCATATTTTTTATGTCGGCCATTTACGAAATTTTTTAAGTAGATACTCGATTTGACCCGACCCGACTTGATTTGACCCGTATAAGTATCACATACGGATTATTAGTTTTGTCCGGTTAAGAGTGGTTGAGTCAAACATTTAACCTGGAAATAGCCGATTGTATTCTTTAGATCCTCTTTGGTTCATGTCTTGTTTCTTGTTTTGCTTTTTGTCACATTTCTCATGTAGCATAATTAGTTGATAAAACACATGGAAATGTCGGAGATGAACAATTCTTAAGATTCTCTTATCATAAGTTTTTACGGAGGGGGAAAAAAATAGTTCTACAAACTATCTATACCAGAACAGACATTTGCTTAAAACCTAAAAACTTTAAAAATGAGTAATGTTATATTAGACTAAAATATTGCTATTAATAAAAAAAATGCAATATATTATGTAAGAGGATAGAAAACCGTAGAATATGATATATTATTTAACCACTATTTATAGAGTAAGACATTGAGAAACCATAATGGACTCAAACCAATAAGCCGGGCTTGGGCCAACCTACCTATCACTTAATATATTACTATAAATATTTAAGAGCATTGATAGAGATAACTCACATGCCTAATAGCATGTCTAATCCATATAAAGATTAACACATGTGATGGTTATTTTATCTCTCTTTATCTCGATCTTTCAACATGGCATGTGTTGCAATCATATTATTAGGCATGATTTTAGGCACAAGTTTTAGGCACACCGATCATTTTTCAATATTTAAATACTTAATTATAATTTAAACTACTAATTTTCTCTACTCTCACTTACTCCATGAAAAAAATGCACACACAAATTAATGCTACTACACACCGCCGCCGCTATACGCCATTACTTGTCTAGCTAGTATAGAAACATGCATGCATATAAAAGTCTTTAAGTCTAATTAAGACCACCATGATTTCAAAACATGAAGTCCAAATATCATCAAAATTCAACAAATATAAAGATATAACTTCGACAAAACAACACCCGGAAAAAACTAGACTTAGAAGGTATAATGGCAAAATTTATTAATAAAGTTCAAGAAGAATGAAATAAGTGTTGTTTAGACTAGTACTAACTACTACGTAGTACTATTTACAGAATATAGTTGCCTGCCGCCAGTCTGTGCAGGTTAAATCAAGGTACAAACATATGATTCCCATTCATATGCTTACAAAATGATATGAATTAAGTTTTAGATAACGGAATGTAATCATAGATAAAGGCGAACGCCGAAAGTATCCAACAGCTTACAGCTACATACCTACGTTACCTTGTTCAGGTTGTCAGCATATTTCACCTTCTAGAACAGATCCAGACATACGTCCTTAGAATAGTACTATCTCAACAGAAAAGAATATGCTTCAATGTAAATACAACGTGAGTGTCGACAAACAAAAGAATATACATTAATACATTAATGGTTCACGGGAAAAAAAATGAGTGTTTTTAACTAGGTGTAATGTGCATGAGATAGGGTTCGATCAACACCAAAGATCAGATGGAAAAAAAGGATGGATCATCAAAGAAACCTGACAGCAGGGCGCCACCTGGGTTAATAAAGATGATTACAGAACATGCTGACTGGATAGACATAACTTTAATGGCGTTTGGGACTGGAGGGTGTGTTGCAAATGGATTAAGTATGTCGTTGGTCATGTTAGTCCTTAGCCGAATGACAAATGGCTATGCATCTGTGTCTTCTATAACCCCTTCTGACATAAATCAAGTTAGTATTATCGATTTAAACATGTTTTTTATGCATCTTAGTTTTCATATTATATGACCAATATTGTTGTTTTTGCAGTATGCACTCAGTTATATGTATATTGCTGTTGTTGTGGCTTCCGGCGCATTTATACGTACTTTTCATCTTCTTACAGATAATTGGGAGGGTGTTTTGGGTTGCTTAGTTTTAGTGCTTATAAACTTATTTAAATATCAGATCAAAAGTTTGAAGTATTTGGATAAACTACGAATTCACTTACTATAAAGTAAATAAGCACTAAAATTAAGCAGGTTGGTATGGGCTTACTGTTTTATTCAGATAAACAATTTCAAAATAAGCAATCCCAAACATCCCCTGTCATCTTCATCTTATAATCTTCATCTGCTTAAGTAACATGTTTTGAAATTTAACAGAGGGATTCTGTTGGGGCCACACTGCAGAAAGGCAAGCATCACGGATGCGCATTAAATATCTAAAAGCTGTTCTACGACAAGAAATCGGGTACTTTGACAAAAGTCTAGAAGCATCCCGCGTAGTCAGAAATATATCAACTGATATATCAGTAAACATACAAGGAGTTCTTAGCGAAAAGGTATTTATTTATAACTTCACTACATATTTTAACATCGTTTACGAAATGTATATCTAAATTATTTTTTTAACATGGGGACAGTTTCCGGATTTTATTGCAAATCTATGCATGTTCGCAACAGCTGAATTGACTGCTGTGTACCTTTGTTGGAGACTAGCTATAGTGGCACTCCCTGCTATGTTTTTGCTGATTATTCCAGGGGTAATTTATGGAAATCTTTTAGCAAAAAATGAAGAGAAGCTACAGGAAGCTTATGCAGTTGCCGGTGCGATAGCAGAACAGGCATTTTCTTCAATTAAAACAGTTCATTCATATATTGGAGAGGAAAAGATGGCGAAGAAGTTTTCAAATGCATTGGTACCAACACTAAATCTTGGAATTAAACAAGGTTTTTTGAAGGGAATGGTTTTCGGTAGTTTTGGAATCATATTTGCTATTTTCGCATTTATGAGTTGGTATGGGAGCATTTTGGTCATTAATAAAGGAGCCAAAGGTGGAGATATTCTTAGTGCTGGTTTATGCATTGTCTATGGAGGATTGTAAGTATATTGCACATAATCCTTTAACTACTATATTTGTTTCATGAATGGGCCAATTTGGGTTGTGTTAATTAAGAAACTAAACATCATTTTCACTAACCTTTGCAGTGGTCTTGGGGCTTCTTTAATGAACATCAAGCATTTCGCTGAAGCCACGATTTCAGCATCCTTTGTAAATGAGATTATAGACCGCGTCCCAAGCATAGACTCAACAAACGAACATGGTACAAAAATATCTATTGTTAAAGGTGCATTGGAGTTCAAAAATATTGACTTTGCATACCCGTCAAGACCAGAAAGCCTAGTTTTAAAAAATTTCAATCTGAAGATAAAGAACGGTCAAACTATTGGATTGGTTGGTCAAAGTGGAGCTGGTAAGTCAACCATAATCAATCTGCTAGAAAGGTTCTATGATCCGATTGAGGGTGAGATATTACTGGATGGAGTTAACATAAAGTCACTCCAGCTAAAGTGGTTAAGAAGTCAAATGGGCTTAGTAAGCCAGGAACCTATACTATTTGCAACCACAATTAAAGAGAATATCTTGGTTGGGAAAGAAGGTGCTACAAGTGACGAGATTATAAGAGCAGCTAAAAAATCAAATGCACACAACTTTATCATGCAACTACCAAACGGGTATGACACACTGGTAAGAACAGCTGAGATAAACTATTTCTGCAAAGTATTGGACCAAAGTTAGTTACCTTTGTATGCTAATCATCTACCATATTATCTTCAGGTTGGTGAACTGGGAACACAGATGTCGGGAGGGCAGAAGCAACGGATTTCCATTGCAAGGGCACTGCTAAGGAAACCGAAAATCTTGTTACTGGACGAAGCCACTAGTTCTCTAGACTCGCATTCTGAGAAGGCAGTACAGGAAGCCTTGACTCGAGCCTCAATAGGAAGAACAACAATAGTCATTGCACATGGTTTATCTATAGTGCATGATGCGGATTTAATTGTTGTTATTAAGTCAGGGAGAGTAATAGAGTCAGGTTCACATGAAGAACTTATTCGAAACACTAATGGGCCATACTCGATCATGGTGAATGTACAGAAGTCAATGTTTGTAAAGGGTCAATCTTTACCACTATCTGAACAAATAAAATCTAGAACCGTACAATATCTAGAAACAAAAGAAAAAACGGAAAATAGAAAGAATTTAACGAAATCCCGTTTCAAAGAAGTGGCAAACCAACAGTCCGATGAGGAATACAAACCATCATGGTGGCAACTGATGCAGATGACTACACCTGAATGGAAATCGACTCTAATGGGAACTATTGGTGCTCTTATTAGTGGTTTGGTTCAACCATTGGTGGCGTTGTTTCAAGCAGTAATGCTTTCTATATTTTTTCTCAAAGATCAAGATGAAATAAAATCTCAAACAAGATACTTATGCTATGCCTTCATGACTGTATCCGTCTCTGCCATCATTTCCAGTGTCATTCAGCATTACTATTTTGGAATAATGGGAGAGAACTTAACAAAAAGGATAAGACTAGCAATCTTTGAAAAGATCATGGCTTTTGAGATCGAGTGGTTCGATCAAGACGACAATAGCACCGGGGCCCTTTGTTCAAGGCTTTCTTCAGATACACTTATGGTAAGGAATCTCGTGGCTGATCGATTGGCATTCTTTGCACAGTCAATCTCAGCCTCTATTTTAGCTATCATTTGGGGGATGTTCTTATCTTGGAGACTTGCTAGTGTAGCTATCACTTTACAGCTACTCATCATTGGCAGTTTCTACTTGAAATTAGTTATGACGAGAAACATGTCCAAGAAAGTCTTGGTTGCACGAAACAAGAGCAGTGGAATAGCAAGTGAGGCTGTTAGTAATCACAGAATGATCACCGCATATTATTCACAAGATCAGGTTATGAGATTATATCATGCTACACAAAAAGGGCCCAAGAAAGAGAGTAAGAAGCAACCTTTAATATCAGGGATGGCTTTATTTACTCGACAATTTGTAATGACTATGAATATATGCATACTTTATTGGTATGGCGGAAAGCTTCTGTACAAGGGTGAGATCACATACAAGCATTTATTTCAAACATTCTACATTGTGGTAACAGCAGGGATACTAATCGCTGAAGCTGGAAGCATGACTGGAGATATATCTGTCGGAACAAATGCTTTAAGATCGCTATTTAAGGTTCTAAACAGAAGTGGCAAGATGGAAAATGGCGCATCAAAGGATAATGTTCTCAATCCAAAAAAGATTAACGGGCAGATAGAACTAAAAGAGGTGGAGTTTACTTATCTGACGAGACCAACAAAGATGGTTCTTAGAGGTTTAAGCTTAAAGATCGAAGCTGGTGACGTTGCAGCTCTTGTTGGAACAAGTGGATCTGGGAAATCGACAATTATTGGAATGATTCAGAGATTTTATGACCCGACAAAGGGGTCTGTGGAAGTGGATGGAGTTGACATTAAGCGCTACAAACTTAAAGCATTACGTTCATTTATTGCTTGGGTTGGTCAGGAGCCAACTCTATTTGCAGGAACAGTTAAGGAAAATATTACTTATGGGAAAGAAAATGCTACCGAAGCAGAGATAATCCAAGCAGCAAGGCTTGCCAATATCCATAAATTTATAAGGTTTATCTTCTCTTACATTCTTTATGTTAATTAATTTAGTGGTGGCAATTTCGAACCCATATTCAGGTGTGTTATATTTTAACGGATCAAACGGGTAAAAAAACTGAAAAATATTAGCTAAAAAGGAAACGGGTAAAATAGGTGGGAAGTCACCTAAAAGGTATGTTTAATGCATTAAGCCTCCTATATTATTTTTATTCCTTAGTTTAGTATATCATTGAGATAATACTTTTTGTAATCATATTTGACACGCTAACTATTTATAACAAAAATTATGGACGATACTGTTTTGACCCAACCCATAAAAAATTGCCCATTTTAACCCATTACCATCTAGCCACCTTCTGCAAGTATCTACTTTTACCCAGGAACTTGGTAAAGGTGATTAGTTTGTCTGATTTTATGAGCAGTTCCATGAAAGATGGGTATGATACAGTTTGTGGAGAAAGAGGCACGCAATTATCAGGGGGTCAGAAGCAAAGGATCGCAATTGCCAGAGCAATTTTGAAAAATCCATCCATTTTGCTACTGGATGAGGCAACAAGTGCACTCGATGTTAGATCAGAAATCATTGTTCAAGATGCTTTAGAAAAAACTATGGTTGGTAGGACATGTGTCATTATAGCTCATCGATTATCTACTATACAAAGATCAAATAAAATATTGGTGATTGACAATGGGATTGTTGTTGAAGAGGGTTCCCATAATGATTTACTAGCCAAAAGAGAAAAGAGTGCATACTTTTCGCTTTTCAATCTCCATCAGCAATCTTACGCGAGTAACAAAGACGGCCAAAGCTAAAGATTGCTTCTTATGTCCATGATCCTATGGAAAAAAGTTGCATTATGGTATTATACGTAAAAGTCTTTCGACCTGTTTGTGTAGTTTTGGTTTTGTCTTTTGTTTGGGTTTAGGTGCTTTTGTTTTTGGCGCTGGCTGTTTTTTTCTTTTTTTGTATATTCGAACTTTTGTATCCCTTTTTGTGGTTTCCTCCTCGGATCCATTGTTCTATTGTTAACATATCCTAGCCTTTCAGGAAGAAGAAAAAAATAATAATAATAAAAAAAAAAAAAAAAAAGAAGCAAAGCTGACATGAATTATGTTAAAATGCTATTTGTATGTGCTTTTTTTAGAGTGATCATTATAGATAATCAGGTCTTTGAAGGTAGGGATAGTTAGATAAATTTATTACCATTCGATAACTTTCCAGTTTTATTATAGCAACAATAAAATATACGCCTCTTTGAGACTCGCGTAAGTAATTAAGGAAAGGGCTAACCTCTTATATGCTACCTCGTGAGGTTAACAAGGCAATTGATCAAATCAGTGACTCCACGTGCAGATGATTCCATTTCTGCCCGAAGTGACTAGAGGTTTTCCAAGACCACTCCAAGAGCAACATAATACCGAAGCTGTGTGTTCTTTGAGAGTGCTTACTATACTACCTTTAGATATCGACGAGACATGAACAGACCCATTGACTGATCCAGCAGCAACATAATTACCATCTGCGCTGATACATGACCTGCTCCAATTAGATGCAACTCTATTCTCAGTTGCTTGAAACCGCCCACAAACTTCAAAACTTCTTATATCGAATAAATTATGTAAATTATCTCTTCCACTTGCCAGTATCATATTACCATTTGTGTACAGAGATGTAGACGTAACAGCAGAAGAATGTGCAGCAACTTCACTCAGTAGCTTCCCCTTCTGTATACCCCATAACAACACGGTTATCTAATTATGATGATTATTCCGTATCACATATAAGTGAACGACATACAAAACATATGAAAAATGAAGCTTCGACTTTTATCTACCTGAGAAGCAACGATAACAGGTTTAGAAATAGCAGTAAAAGCAGGGGCATGAGCTCCTTCTTCCACCATATGACGCTTCCTAAGCGCTCTAATCGCATGCTTTATCGCTTTTTTCGCAGATTCATCATCCTCGTACCTACACAATCAAACCAATCTTTATTGTTAAAAAAACATGAAATGATTTAAATGTTGATCCAAAGCCTAAATTTGTATGATAGCTTACACCTTGTTGAAAGTTCTAAATGACCGAGACTTGGGAGCCCTCCAAGCGACACAGTCAAGAACCCGAAACTAAACGTTAACTCCATTTCATCAGTTTCGTCTCCTAGTTCTTGCACACAATATTACTCGGTCAATGCTATGAACACGTGTTTCAAGCAAACCCGAGTTCTTAAAAAAGACCAACATGATGAACCAACCAATAAAAAGACGGTCAACAAAATAATTGAAACACCTCTTACTCAAGATCTTGAGGAAGAATTCAAGGAACTTTACATTGAACGTCCGATCATTGATGTCTTAGCTTGTGCTCCTTACTATCATGCCCTTTTGGAAAAATATGAGAAAAAGCTTAAGCTAGGTAAAAATGGGACCGCTTATGTCCAAAATAAATTACCTAAAAAATTAGATGATCCGGGCATATTTGTTTTACCTTGCAAGATCGGGAATTCTGAAACTTTTGACACATTAGCCGATCTTGGCTCAAGCCTCAACTTGCTTCCGTTATCCCTCTACACCACTCTTAAGCTAGGTAAATTAGATGAAACAGAGGTAATTATTGGCCTTGCGGATGGAAGTGTCGCATATCTGGTTGGGGTAGTAAAGGACGCATTAGTGCACATAGGAAGATTAACTATTTTAGCCGATTTCCACATCCTTGATATGGTTAGTGACACGACATGCCCTTTGTTGATAGGAAGATGATTTTTAGCTACCGCAGGTGCGATGATTTATTGTAAGCCATCTAAAATAGCGGTAGGAGAAGGTGAAACCTTGTCGATCTATGATGTTAAGAAACACGCCTATGACAACAATGAGGAACCCACACCACATTGGGTAGATATAAATAGGAGACCCTCTAGGTACGGACCTTGGATCAATAGAGACCTCATAGGGCCCCAACGCCCAGTCTACCTAGAAGAGGTATTTGTTAACCAAACATATTCGGTAGAATTGGACCCATTTGAAGATCCTTTAGTTTTTAGAAAGATGATTGAATTCCTAGGACTTTTGCCAATTAACCTAGGAATGAATAGGTAGAAGAGCGTGAGTGATAAATGTAAGTGGAATTGGAACAAGCCACCTAAGAAAGGAGATGGATCGTGACACATATAAATGACATTATATGATCCAGATGGAGAAAATTTTGAAAAGTCATACCAAACAAAGTGCACAGATAGGAAGCTAAAACATAAATCTGATCCTAAAGATGTCCTCGATGAGGAACTCACTCACATAGGATAGGGTATGACTTTGAGTCTAGCTACAGGAGTCGTAAATAAAGAAAAGCACTTCTTGGGAGGCAACCCAAACTTTATTTTGTTTGTTTGCTTATTTGCTTTTTATTTGTTTTCGTATGTATTTTTTATTCTTATTATTCATTGTTCATGTCTCAAATAAATTTGTGAAAATGCTTTGTTTTGTTTTTAACTTTGTCTTAATTACATATAAAGATATTTTGCAAAAGATAAGTGTAAGGGAAGCTTATATTTGTTTTTAAAGAACGAATTGAACATGAACGATAACAATAAGATATGAATATACATATTAGTATTTGTTTGAGTCAAATGCTTGTATCGAGTCACAATGAATGTTTTGCAGGAATTCCAGGTCTTAAAACACAGGTTTTTCTAGAAATTTTCCGGAAACAAAATATAAAAATTCTGTTAGGTTCATCCTGACGGCGTCAGACCTTATTTTCTGAAAAATTTTCCAGATTTTGTTTTTCTGCCGGAATTGTAAAGTTTTGTAAAATCTCAAATTTTTGAACTTCCGGAATCTGCAAACATTTATTTTGCAAGCATTATATCTTTATTCGATTTCTAGGATTTACTTTTATATATATAGTTTACCGCCGATTTTACGTGAAGTTTCGTGTTTGTTTTCTTTGTTGCTTACAGGTTATATTGGACAAGAAGATGATTATATTTCTGGAGTGAGGCTTTTCATGCACATTTTCTTGGAGGAAGATTTAATCATGTTACCAAATTTTCCATACCGAGCAAATCAGGGGAGTACTAGTTTCTTTCATTCTCATTTATTTTTACATTTACATCTTTTAATTGAACATTGGAGACAATGTTTGACTTAAGTGTAAGGGGGGGGGGGGGGTAAATTGGGATACCTTATAAACTACAACTTCGCTTGATTTTTATTTTGTTTAATAGTAGATGTGCAATAAAAACTGAAAGAAATACTTGTTAGGGTAATTTTAGCACCAAATTTAAAATTTTTTGCAACATTTAGGAGTGACACTTTAGTCTTAATAAGCGTCTCATGGATAGGAGTTATATGACTAGCACAAAAACTGTACCACTAAAAAATTTCCACCCCAAATATGTGAGGTTCGCCTTTTTATTATTAGGAAAAAGCATTTATGTTTAGTGCTTGTGAGTGTACCGGTAGTATTTAGATTCTAGAACTTGTATTAGTGATGCATCCTGAGACCGCTAGTGAGACTACATTCGTGTAGTTAGGATTTACTATATGATAAGAGGCATTAGGATAACCCTTGTTTTAAGCCTGTATTATAATTACATTGACTTCATTGGTCAATTGATTTTCCCACACCTTTGCAATGTACTCATTTTTAATACACGATACTCCTAGTACAACCCTCAAAGCCTATGTTTTTCGTTTCTAACTTTAAGCATCTTACTTAAAGGAAGAATTTGTTTACAATCCACCGCCAAATGTACACCCAAATCGCCTTAGCCTACCTTGTATGCACTCATCTTTAGCGCATTATTGTTATTTGTTTAAACCCTTAGTTAATTGTCTAATTGATTACATGGTTGCTAAGTCGAGTCATATCTTGTACATATTATTTTGGGACGATTGGGACTCATTGGTAAAAGTACTAGTGTTAATTGTCTATTTGTTTAAACCCTTAGTTAATTGTCTAATTGATTACATGGTTGCAAAGTCGAGTCATATCTTGTACATATTGTTTTGGGACGATTGGGACTCATTGGTAAAAGTACTAGTTTTATGGAGTAATGGGGAAGAACATCATTTATTACCCCCTATATATGCGTTAATGTCTTAAAGTACTCTAAGTGTTTCGATTATCTTGATTAGAGTCTTTATTTTTAGTTATGTAAAAGTTCAAGTGTAAGGGGAGGAAACGAGCCCCCTTGATGTATTATTTTGGATGGTAGGGCAAGAGTGTATGAAACAAAATCAAAAAATTGAATAAATGAAGAAAAAAAATGGTAAAAGAAAAGTAGAAAAAAACATACGGACTACCATCCCGTTTCTTTTATATTTATGTTGGTCATAGTTAGCTTTAGTTGAGTCGAGTCTTGGCTTAGCAACGCCACATTGTACATGTAGTTGACCAAGACAATTGACTTGCTGTCACACCCCAGAAATCGGGTCCAGCGGAAGCTTACATGTCACTGGGGTGCAACTCAATTGGTATCATAACATATGGTACAAAGAATGGTTTCATTTCATTTATTTAGAATGAAAATTTTTATCAAAGCATTTATTTTTCATATTATAAAAGAAGTGTGGAAATAGGCCCATAATTTAGTTAAAGCGGTCCCAATTAGTTATCAGAGTCTTCTCTGACCATGCCATGCCAAAAGCCACCAAAGGTAAGATAACGCCTTAAGAACCTGAAAATACATGCTAAAACGTCAGCATAAAGCTGGTGAGTTCATAGATTTTAGTAAACAAGTAATTTCCGTAGACAAGTATTTTCGGTAGACAAGTATTTTGCGGAAGGCAAGACAATATAACAAATACAATGTCACAGCCAAAAATAAGGTATACAGTGCCTAAAGCTCATGACCCCGAAGCTCGACGTAATCGTATGCAATCAAGCATAAAATGCCCCAAGTAAGTGTTTGCCAGACACTCGGAAGTAATCCGAATGATATGCGTCCGTTTGACAGGTTGGCGCGACCAACTCGGACGGGGTGTCAACCCAAATAGATCTATCCACAGCATTCGCGCTCACACGCATGTAATTAACGGTTCATGATAAAGGGGACTTCAGTGGCAGTAATAGGTAACTCAGGCAAAGTAACAGTTTTGTATTTATGTCCGCAAAAGCAAGAACTTGTATCCATAAGAAAGTAATCAAGGATGGATTAAGTAATTCATAAGGTATTCAAGTAATCAATCAAGTATTTCAACCATCCAGTAATGTTTGAGAAAATGAATCGCGTTCAAGTAAAACAAGCATTGAATTTAAATAGTAATGAGCATGTATCTTCCCCCAAAACAGTTGTAAAACAAGTAAAAGTGGGGGTTATGAACTCACCTTAGCAACAGCAATATCCGATAGACAAAGTAGTAGTTGGAAATAAAGTCCGGGTACTCTAATCGCGGCCTAAATAATGCATATGTCTTAGGTTCGAAAACAAGGTCAAGCATGCAAGTCATACACTATATTATCACTTGTACATGTTGTTGGAAATTTTTATTGCCAAAAACGTAGGTAATTAAAGTGATCTCGTATTTAAGTCATCCACCATTTTAGAAAACGTAGCTTGTAAATCTCACGACCAAATATTTGTCGTCTTGTAAATATATATTTTGAAAAACTCTAACGCACCTAATAAGTATACACAATGTTCTACCATTTTTATATACGTCATTTTAGCCAAATTATACTCTAAAATGTCCAAAAGTCAATTTTTAAATATTCCATCAGCTTTTATTATTTGAACCAAAGCTGTCAAAAAGTATATGTTTCGTCGCAACTTTTCTAGGCCATAACTTTTGCGTCGTAACTCCGTTTTTCAAGTTCTATATATTCCCGCGAAGGTATTCAAGTATACTTTAGGTTTTTCAAGGTCTCGGCTAGCCTAAATGTCATTTAACCTCAGTTTTCCTAGCTCAAAAATCGGGACAGAAACCATTTTTCAGAAAATATAGTTTTCGTCGTCAATCTTGAAAATAGCATATCTTTTTCGTTATAAATCAGTTTTAACCCGTTCAAGCGGCTATGTTTTCATTATTAAATCTATTTTCTATATTTCTAGCCTAATAAGGCCACCAAGATACTGATTTTCCACAGGGAGTCGAAAAGGGACAGATTTATCATGGATGATGTCAAGTTATTTTTCTAGTGTTTTTATTTGCTACAACCTTTTGCCAACAACTCCAAATCTTGTCCTAGGTCATCCATCAACTAGAAAAATAGTGATCTAAACATAACCTAATAATATTTAAAGTCCTTGTTCAAGATCATCCAAGTATTCAAAACTAACATATATATATATATATATATATATATATATATATATATATATATATATATATATATATATATATATATATATATATATATATATAAGTTTATTTCATTTTCTTGTAGAGATTTCTATTAACAACTTTTCTTGTGATGAAAACTTGTACAAAATATATTTTCTTGGCAAGAGATCAAAGTGGATGTAAGATGTTTCAACATGTACCAAGTGATAACTAAGTATACACACTTATCAAGCATAAAAATCATGAAGATCATGAAGTATTAGTAGTATAAAAATTACTTACAAAGAGGTTAGTGAGATGAGATTAGTAAAACACTTGTGTAACCCCAAGATTAGTGTCAATCCTTGTTAATCTACCCTAAGTACTCTTGTAATTACCCACAAGCTCACTTTTCCTTCCTTGCTCTTTTGATATGTCGAAATATTGTATATAGTGGGAGGTGATTAAAATTTTCTTCTTCTTTGTAATTATAAGGAAGTAATATATTATGGTATATATATAGGGCTATATGTAGCTAGTTAGTCAAAAGTACACAAGGACTTTAGTCCTTGTGGCTTGCCGAAATTTATGGAAAGAAAAGGGACAAAGTATGGTTCATGCCATCAAACATTTATTACCATGTTTCATGGAAATTAATACAAGTAGAAAAAATGTAGTAAGTAATTATGGAACAAAGGGGAGGGGCGGCTCATAGGGTAATATTGGAAGAATTGAGTTGTAATTTGTATAAAATGTATATATTGAAAGTATTGGGTAGTAAAAATATGTATTGGTATTAGTTTGGTAGTTGACGAAAGTTACACGTAATTAAACGTAATATGTAAAGAATTTAACTTGGTCATCGGAAAATATTTTTGGGACTTTTGTAATAATTTTGGAAGTATAAAAATACTCTAAAAATAATTGTTGAGAGAATCGGGTATGTCATGTGTTACATTCTTGAATAAAAATTAACATTTTGTTGAATTTTAAAACCGTAAGTATTTAAAGAATAGAAATTTGTTTTATAGTATAAAATTATGAATTGGGGAAAGGAGCAAGGTACCGGAGCGTTGTGGACTAAAATTAACCTAAGTCCTAGAGTACTTAGAATTTAATTAGAAATTCGCGTCGATTCAAGTAAAAGGCTCATGTAAAAAAATGTTTCAAATTAAAAGTCAAGAATTTAAATTCGAGTTTAGAAATTAGTATTGACCTGGGAAATAGCAGGTTGTGACATTCTACCCCCCTAAAAAGGGAATCTCGTCCGCGAGATTCAGTCAGCGTTGGTCGTTGGAGTGGTATTAGCGAAGAAATGGGGGTACTTCTGACGAATCCGGTCTTCTCGCTCCCAAGTGAATTCGGGACCTCGTTGAGAATTTCAGCGAACCTTAACGATAGGAATTCGACTATGTTTCAACTACTGGACATCACGATCCATAATCTCGACCGGTTCTTCGATAAAGTTAAGCTTGTCATCAAGCTGAATCTCTTCTAACGGAATGATAAGGGATTCATCGGCTAAGCACTTCTTGAGATTGGAAACATGAAACGAATTGTGCACACTGTTGAGCTCCGGCGGAAGCTCAAGTCTGTAGGCCACTGGACCGACTCTAGCCAATATCTTAAATGGACCAACGTATCTCGACTTTAACTTCTTGCATTTTTCGAACCATATCACATCTTTCCAAGGCAAGACCTTCAACATAACTTGGTCGCCAATCTTGAAATTCTAATGGTTTGCGTCGCACATCGTATAGCTTCTTATGTCGATCATGTGCAGCCTGTTGACTTGGAGCGTTGTTCCAAGCCCTGATGGGTTCTAACGATGAAATGACCAAGGAAGCGTACTAATAGCCAAAAGAAGTAGATGTCAATGCTAATGAAGGAGTGAGAAGTACATTACAATACACATGAAAGAACTAATGAATCATAAGAATAAAAAGGGAATCATGTCAAGTACCATGTTTTAAGAACAGATAATGTCAAAATGAAAGGTTGCGAACGAAAAGATCAACAATTGAAAGAACATTCGTACTAGTATGAGCCAATAATGCTTGAAAGAAAGATTAAATATCCGTACGAATAAAGAAGCAAACTGTTATCGATTAACGAAAAAGAATTAATGAATCACAACAATAGCAAATAGAATTAGATGTCAAAACAAAGAATGATTGAAAGGAGATTAGATGTACGAATGGAGAAGGAAAACGCGATTGATTTATGCAAACAAAAGAGTCAATAAATCATAACAATAGTAAATAGGTTTAGATGTTAAGAACAAAGAATGCTTAAAAGGTATGTTTGAAATCAGGATGAACAAAGAAACAAACGAAATGATGGGTAAAAGAAAGACCAATAATGATGCAATTAAACGCAAATAAAGGAATCATAAATCATTACGATAGCAAAGTGGATGGATAGAGAATATCAACACAATAATAAATTAACCGAGAGAACCAAAGTGTTCAAATAATAATCAAGAGGGGTAAATACTGAAAGACAGAGTGTCAAATGAGGACAATCAAGAAATGAGACCGACAATAAGCATCCCATATGAGAATAAATGAGGACAAGCAATAAATGAGAAAAGCATTACGCAAATCGAATGCTAAGTAAGAACAACAATAAATACAAGAGACATTAAATTTTTCGAATGTTGATTGAAGGTAATTGAGAGCGAACAATAAATGAGAAAGACAATAAATGTCATAACTATGAACAAGTAATCAGCGAGAAGTTAATTAGTATTACGAATTTTGATTAAGATTGAATGTGAACAACAAATAACCGGTTAGACAATAAATGTCACGAATGAGAGCAAACAGCAAATGAAAAGTCGAATATTGATTGAGTAAGGATGAAGACAGTAATAAATGGGAAAGACAATAAGTGTTACGAACGAGAATGAGTCAATAAATGCAAAGTCAAATAAGTATCAAGGATGTTGATTGATTATGAATGAGAACAACAGCAAATGTGATAATCAATAAGTATAGCGAATGTTGATTGAGAAGGACAGAATATTCGTACTCAACCTCTCAGGCTTTATTCTGGTCTAACGAGACCATTGGTTGGTCGTCAAGCATTTCTACTGGTGCGTGATGTTCCTTACGAGGCGCCATGCGTGTCACCGGTAATAGGGTAGAGTGGTGAATGGATTTTCTGGTGATAAACTCTAGTCGGGTGGGAGGAGTAAGATTATTAGTGGCTCTCCTATTCATCTTTCGAGAGGTCTCATGAATGGCTCCGTCTCATTGTCGGGCATTAGTAAGTAGGTCAGTGATATGGGTGTTGGGAGGGTGGCCGACAAGTTTTCCAACTTGTCCTCGGAATCGAAAAATACATTAAGTAGGGGTAAACATTTCTGTCGATTTCCGTCGTTACATTCCTGGTGACGTGATTCTTCAAAACCACAAGAAGTGAGGAAGAGTGAGGTGTTATAAAGTCGTGTCCCGAAAGTAGGTGTTCCAAAAGTATAGTGTTACAAAAGCATAGGACGAGTGTTGAAACTAGTCTTCAGAAACGGCTAGTAAGGTAATGAGTTTTAATGTCACATAAAACGATGTCACATATGATTTTTAAAATTTTTAGAGACTATTTGTATTAATTATGATATGTCGGAAGGTTTAGAGGACCTTCAAAAGTACGAGTGTGTGTGTTAGTTCAGTTACGATAGTAATATGTCTCTAGCTTTTAAAAGTTGTTTTGAAAGACCAAAATGAGTGTCCCAACTTGAAGTCAAATGGTAAGATTACGTAGGGGAAAAGGCGTAACGGTGTGACAGGTACGGTATGTATGTATAAGTGTATAGAAAATACTTATAGTGAATAGCGTAAATCATGTAAAGTATAGGTTATCAAGTAGCAAGGTATAACACATAGTTACGTCACATAGATCATTAAGTAAAATATCAAGTAAGGCAGTGGCTTGGCAGGCAGGCATGTGGCGGTCATAGGGTTAAGTTTTTGTAAAGGTAGTTATAGTCTGGGTTTTGGAAATACCCAATTCTCTATAACCGAGGCTTTGATACCAATCTGTCACACCCCAGAAATCGGGTCCAGCAGAAGCTTACATGTCACTGGGGTGCAACTCAATTGGTATCATAACATATGGTACAAAGAATGGTTTCATTTCATTTATTTAGAATGAAAATTTTTATCAAAGCATTTATTTTTCATATTATAAAAGAAGTGTGGAAATAGGCCCATAATTTAGTTAAAGCGGTCCCAATTAGTTATCAGAGTCTTCTATGACCATGCCATGCCAAAAGCCACCAAAGGTAAGATAACGCCTTAAGAACCTGAAAATACATGCTAAAACGTCAGCATAAAGCTGGTGAGTTCATAGATTTTAGTAAACAAGTAATTTCCGTAGACAAGTATTTTCGGTAGACAAGTATTTTGCGGAAGGCAAGACAATATAACAAATACAATGTCACAGCCAAAAATAAGGTATACAGTGCCTAAAGCTCATGACCCCGAAGCTCGACGTAATCGTATGCAATCAAGCATAAAATGCCCCAAGTAAGTGTTTGCCAGACACTCGGAAGTAATCCGAATGATATGCGTCCGTTTGACAGGTTGGCGCGACCAACTCGGACGGGGTGTCAACCCAAATAGATCTATCCACAGCATTCGCGCTCACACGCATGTAATTAACGGTTCATGATAAAGGGGACTTCAGTGGCAGTAATAGGTAACTCAGGCAAAGTAACAGTTTTGTATTTATGTCCGCAAAAGCAAGAACTTGTATCCATAAGAAAGTAATCAAGGATGGATTAAGTAATTCATAAGGTATTCAAGTAATCAATCAAGTATTTCAACCATCCAGTAATGTTTGAGAAAATGAATCGCGTTCAAGTAAAACAAGCATTGAATTTAAATAGTAATGAGCATGTATCTTCCCCCAAAACAGTTGTAAAACAAGTAAAAGTGGGGGTTATGAACTCACCTTAGCAACAGCAATATCCGATAGACAAAGTAGTAGTTGGAAATAAAGTCCGGGTACTCTAATCGCGGCCTAAATAATGCATATGTCTTAGGTTCGAAAACAAGGTCAAGCATGCAAGTCATACACTATATTATCACTTGTACATGTTGTTGGAAATTTTTATTGCCAAAAACGTAGGTAATTAAAGTGATCTCGTATTTAAGTCATCCACCATTTTAGAAAACGTAGCTTGTAAATCTCACGACCAAATATTTGTCGTCTTGTAAATATATATTTTGAAAAACTCTAACGCACCTAATAAGTATACACAATGTTCTACCATTTTTATATACGTCATTTTAGCCAAATTATACTCTAAAATGTCCAAAAGTCAATTTTTAAATATTCCATCAGCTTTTATTATTTGAACCAAAGCTGTCAAAAAGTATATGTTTCGTCGCAACTTTTCTAGGCCATAACTTTTGCGTCGTAACTCCGTTTTTCAAGTTCTATATATTCCCGCGAAGGTATTCAAGTATACTTTAGGTTTTTCAAGGTCTCGGCTAGCCTAAATGTCATTTAACCTCAGTTTTCCTAGCTCAAAAATCGGGACAGAAACCATTTTTCAGAAAATATAGTTTTCGTCGTCAATCTTGAAAATAGCATATCTTTTTCGTTATAAATCAGTTTTAACCCGTTCAAGCGGCTATGTTTTCATTATTAAATCTATTTTCTATATTTCTAGCCTAATAAGGCCACCAAGATACTGATTTTCCACAGGGAGTCGAAAAGGGACAGATTTATCATGGATGATGTCAAGTTATTTTTCTAGTGTTTTTATTTGCTACAACCTTTTGCCAACAACTCCAAATCTTGTCCTAGGTCATCCATCAACTAGAAAAATAGTGATCTAAACATAACCTAATAATATTTAAAGTCCTTGTTCAAGATCATCCAAGTATTCAAAACTAACATATATATATATATATATATATATATATATATATATATATATATATATATATATAAAGTTTATTTCATTTTCTTGTAGAGATTTCTATTAACAACTTTTCTTGTGATGAAAACTTGTACAAATTATATTTTCTTGGCAAGAGATCAAAGTGGATGTAAGATGTTTCAACATGTACCAAGTGATAACTAAGTATACACACTTATCAAGCATAAAAATCATGAAGATCATGAAGTATTAGTAGTATAAAAATTACTTACAAAGAGGTTAGTGAGATGAGATTAGTAAAACACTTGTGTAACCCCAAGATTAGTGTCAATCCTTGTTAATCTACCCTAAGTACTCTTGTAATTACCCACAAGCTCACTTTTCCTTCCTTGCTCTTTTGATATGTCGAAATATTGTATATAGTGGGAGGTGATTAAAATTTTCTTCTTCTTTGTAATTATAAGGAAGTAATATATTATGGTATATATATAGGGCTATATGTAGCTAGTTAGTCAAAAGTACACAAGGACTTTAGTCCTTGTGGCTTGCCGAAATTTATGGAAAGAAAAGGGACAAAGTATGGTTCATGCCATCAAACATTTATTACCATGTTTCATGGAAATTAATACAAGTAGAAAAAATGTAGTAAGTAATTATGGAACAAAGGGGAGGGGCGGCTCATAGGGTAATATTGGAAGAATTGAGTTGTAATTTGTATAAAATGTATATATTGAAAGTATTGGGTAGTAAAAATATGTATTGGTATTAGTTTGGTAGTTGACGAAAGTTACACGTAATTAAACGTAATATGTAAAGAATTTAACTTGGTCATCGGAAAATATTTTTGGGACTTTTGTAATAATTTTGGAAGTATAAAAATACTCTAAAAATAATTGTTGAGAGAATCGGGTATGTCATGTGTTACATTCTTGAATAAAAATTAACAATTTGTTGAATTTTAAAACCGTAAGTATTTAAAGAATAGAAATTTGTTTTATAGTATAAAATTATGAATTGGGGAAAGGAGCAAGGTACCGGAGCGTTGTGGACTAAAATTAACCTAAGTCCTAGAGTACTTAGAATTTAATTAGAAATTCGCGTCGATTCAAGTAAAAGGCTCATGTAAAAAAATGTTTCAAATTAAAAGTCAAGAATTTAAATTCGAGTTTAGAAATTAGTATTGACCTGGGAAATAGCAGGTTGTGACACTTGCCGCCAGTAAAATATCCCTTATCCAACAAACCGTGTTTTTCCATATCCCTACACCTAACGTTATAACCATTTGAAAGACCTCTTTGATAGTTTATCCTAGGTACTTACGCCAAAGTAGTGCAGGTTTGATCATTTCCTAAGCCTATGGTAATCTATTTGCTATAACAGGTAGTGAGAGACATTTCTTCCATTTCCATTTATGATATATAAACTTATAACACCCGAGAGATGAGAGTATCCAAACACTATATGTGAGGTGCTAGTATATAATTTATGTGCTTGTTTTGATTAAGGTGGAATGATCATTTGTTGTAATTACTTTTATATTAATGTTAAATGACCCCTAGCTTGTAATTTAATTGGTATAAAAGCTCATTTGCTTGAGGACAAGCAAATCCCAAGTGAAGGGGTATTTGATAAGGATTTATTTGATACGTTTTTAGGGGGTCATTTAAATCTTAAATCGTGTTTTTATGGTCAAATATTATCTCAAATCATTTCTTTTATCATTTTAGGTACTTGAGACATGAATTCTGAAAAATGGAGCATTTTTGAGCTTTTCAAACATTTTTATGCTCACGAATGAAGAAAACCAAGAAAAGTCTGGAAATTACACCAGACCGCGCCAGGCTTTAGAGCTGACGTCGTCGCCCTTTGAAGTGATGCGATGGAATTTTACACTAGGCACCCCAGAAAAGAAGTTGGAAGTTATAACCCGGCGTCAGATGTATTTGAGTCAAGGCCGCCTCGTTTTATGCTCACACGAGACGGCCCAGAAGAGTTATAAAGGGACGGCATCAGAAGCTATCTTGGGTGATACGAAACCATAAAAGCGGCGACCTGACGGCATAGGAATTATAACCTGACGCCGTCAGCCTTGTAAATCTATATATAATTTTCGATTTTTCATTCATTAGTGTGTAACTTTTAGAAGAGAAACCCTAGCATGAATTTTCCAGCAACTTTAGGGTTTTGAATCATCTTTTCTTCCATGTTCAATTGAAGATAAGTATTTTTTTCAATCATTCAATATGTCTATGTGTTGTTTGATTAATTGTTTATCTTTTCTTTACTTTAACATGCTAGCTTAGATTTCTTAGTGTTTGCTTAGATCTAATGAAACCTAGTTGTTGATTATTGATTTGTTATTGATTGTTTGATTGATTGACTAGTGTTAGGCTTAAAAAAACTGGCTAAATCTCCTATACGGTAACTAGCTTGAACGTCTTAAGAAACGTAATCGAATGTGTACTACGATTTTATTAATTGTATTTAATGCATGATGGACTATTAATGAGGCTATGGTAGGATACTAAACGTGTCGACATAAGAAGAGATAGAAACTCATAGGGTTGGGGAAGGCTGTACACACCCCCACGAATGGTATTAAGGAATACAATCCTTCATCCAAACAATCATGGCAAATCAATAAATCAATATGAGATAACTAGGGAGTAGTGAAATCTAAGTAAACACGTCTTTCTTCTTATAAGTAGTTCACAAACATTTATTTTCTTGTTATTTTATTTTGTTTGTTTACTAGTAATTTGGGTTAGTTGACTAGCAACTAATTCCGCCCACTCTTCTAATACCCGAAATTTTACCTGCTTTCATAAAATATAAAAAAATACAAAAAGAATCATCCCTCACCTTTAGACCTAGTTGACATAGCTTTCAATCCTAGCGACACTATTCTCCTAGAGAACGATCAATCTCCAGTACTTGCCACTCACTATACTACACCGGTCAGATACACTGCCTGGAGGATTGCAAGCTACTCAAGATCCCTTGAGTAGTAAAACTTTTGCGAGTTTTGTAATCCCGCATCACTTTTACTAATTCATCCTTGTCACATTTATAGAATTTGGAAATAAAGTTTCTTAACCTGAATTTATTCTCTCTTTTTTCTTAGGCTTTTCAGTTCTTTCCATTAAGTGATAATTGGCCAAACTGCCTGCAATTTTGTTTTAGGTTCCTCTAGTTTAAATTCTTATTAGAGTATGCATTTATGATGTTTAGCTTTTTATATTACTTTCATCATAAATAATTGAATGTACTTTAATAAATGTGTGACATGTTAGGTTTGTTAGCTTAGTTTGTTATAGTAGCCTTTGGTGCATTATATGTGGTTTTAGGTTTTATAATAGGTCGTGATCAAAGAATCTGTTTTAAGTAATGTGAGCATTTTATTTGATTGAATGTTTGATACCTTAAGAGTCAAAAGACATATGATTTAGGATTATTATTTAACTAATGTTTTGCACATATACAATTTTAGTTTGGTGTTTAGATATACTAAACTTTTTAGCTTTATTTCTGAAATTTTATAAAATCTCGGCAAGAATTTGGACGAAATTGATAGTAGGAGTGAGCATGGTTAATTTGATTTGGCACCGAAAAATCGGGTTTTGCTTTTAGAAACCATTCGGTTTTGGTTTTATCAACGTTCGTTTTTCCTGGATTTTGTTTTTTTGGTTTCTCGGTTTCTATTTGACCTATCTAGGTTCGGTCCAGCAAAGGTCGAATTTGTAACACATCATAAAATAACACTTTCAAGATTAAAGAATAAAGAAACACACATTAAGGCCAATAAATAACTAATAACCATAAAATTAAAAAAATAATAATAAAAAAAAGGAGAATTGCTTATATATAAATTGACACAACAATGACAATAAAAAACTGATGACCATAAAAAATACCTAAAAGAGAATTGTTTATATGTTCTAAAAAACAATTAAAACAACAACGTTTAAAGATTATATATACTTTGTCGGTTCTTTTTTTTTCGGTTTTGTTTTTATGCTAAACAGTAACCTAACCATAAACTTTAATTCTTCCAACATACAAAAAGCAAACCATCGGTTTTTAAATCGGTTTATGTTTCTCGGTTTTTATTGGTTTAGGTTCGGTGTTTCAGTTCTATGCACAACCCTAAAAATTGGTATGACCGAATCCTAACACATATTTAAGTGTCCTATAAATTATTCTCGAATAAATTGTGGCCTAATAGAAAAATGATAAATACTTTGGTGGCCTCCCCATACTTTGTCTTTAAAGATAGTAATTATCAAGGTTTTTAAGATCGGGAACCTACTTAGGATTGTTTTCGTCTTTGCAAGATCGTGATCGTAAGATCGAATTAGGATCCTAAAATCCTACTATAATGTCATTTTTTTAATGATCTTTGTGATGTTATTCAAATCTACAAATTATTATATACTATAAACACAAAATTATATGAATGTTTCATGAAAATGTTGTTCGAAATTATGAATATGGAATGTTTAAGAAGAATCACACGTTGTTTTTAAACTATATAAAAACAAAAACCATAAATTTGTTGTATTTTAGCTTGTGGTTTGAGAAAAGTAAGGTCGGATCGGAGTATATCTTAAGATCCTATGATTAATATCGGAATACTATTAGATCTTAAGCTTGTTAAGATCCTACGTAGGATCTGGATCGTTTTTGCTTTGTAAACTATATAAACACGAAATTATTATATACTATAAACACGAAATTATATGAATGTTTCATGAAAATGTTGTTTTAAATTATGAATATGGAAATGTTTAAGAAGAATCACACGTTGTTTTTAACTATATAAAAACATAAACCATAAATTTCTTGTTTTTTAGCTTGCGGTTTAAGAAAAGTAAGGTCGGATCGGAGTATATCTTAAAATCCTATGATTAATATCAGAATACTATAAGATCTTAAGCTTGTTAAGATCCTACGTAGGATCCAGATCGTTTTTACTTTGTAGAATCGTAAAATCATAAAATCCTAAAATAAAGATCGGGATCTTAACAACTATGGTAATTATAACTATTTTTTCTATTTTTCCATTTTAATTGAAACTTTTTGTAAGTTATCCATGACTAATTTATACAGCAAGTGTTGATAAAAATTCTTAATCAATAAAATCAATAAACACTTCATTTATTATCCGTATCATAATTTCTAGACTCTTTTTTTTAACACTTTTTTATACGACGAACAACGTATTACAATAATTTATCAATAATTAGAGAAACTTATTATAAGTGTGAATAGTATACTAGAATTTTTTAAGGGAATTGATTTGCACACAAGATTTTGATTGGGCCACTCCATTTTATGCATAACATAGTTGTATAGTGTTTACAGTGTACTCTGTATACATGAGTATGCAAATCACTTCCCATCTTTTATGATCGG
Organism: Artemisia argyi; assembly: GCA_030686995.1. Classification (NCBI taxonomy): domain Eukaryota; kingdom Viridiplantae; phylum Streptophyta; class Magnoliopsida; order Asterales; family Asteraceae; genus Artemisia; species Artemisia argyi. Next base: position 26,697,799 of record CM060688.1, on the reverse strand, counting down.
CCATTTACGAAAATTTTTAAGTAAATAATAAGGGGTTGGTGACTCGATTTGACCCGACCCAACCCTACTTGATTTGACCCGTATAAGTATCACATAATAGTTTTGTCCGGTTAAGAATCTCAATTCTTTGGTTCAGTCAATCATATAACCTTTTGCTTAAAAAAAGGTTTTGCTAATGACAACTTAAGGGTTGTCGTTAAGCAAATAAGTTTTATTACAACACCATTAGTGAATGCTTCTGATTGGATGATAATTACGAAAAAAAAAGTGGAGACAATTTAGAATATAGTGAATACATAATTGACACTTGATTGTGATTAGTTAGAATTTCATTCTTACAAACAATTGTAATAAAATAATGTCTCTTAATGACAACCTTTAGGGCTGTCGTTAGTAAAACCAAAAAAAATATATATATAATATATATATATATATATATATATATATATATATATATATATATATATATATATATATATATATAAATGGTCAAACATTAACCTGAAAGTAGCCGCTTGTATTGGTTAGATCATCTTTGGTTCATGTCTTGTTTCTTTTTTTGCTTTTTGTCACATTTCTCATGCAGCATAAGTTGATATAACACATAGAAATGTCGGACATGAACATGAACATGAACATGAACAATTCTTAAAGATTCTCTTATCATAATATATAGAAACATGCATGCATATAAAAGTCCTTAAGTCTAATTAAGACCACCATGATTTCAAAACATGAAATTTAAATATCATCAAAATTCAACATATATAAAGATATTGTTAAATGTTACGTATAAACATTAATAGGTAAATGTCTAGGATCGAACCCGAGACCTCGGGATTGCACACTTTACAAACAAGAATAATATAAAATAAATATATATATATTAAATGTATTGAATATATATATTTATAACACTTAATGGACTAAACGGTCGTTAGTTATTAACCGTATGGACTAATTATCGTTAGGGACGAAAGATATGGACTAGAGTGTAACTTGGGAGTCAAGAAGGATCTAGAAACACCCTTGTGGGTGTTAGGCCGGTCGAACCCAACCCAAAGGGTCGATCCACCCTTGCTTGTGCTCCAAGAAATCACCTAGTATATATACAAGGCCAAGGGTAAGACTTTCACATCTTTTGTGCACACACTCTAACCCTAAAACTTTGTTTCTTTCTTTTGTTTTCCTAGGCCGATCGGTTCAACCCCCCTCCTAAGGGATTGGGTCGATTTTGGTTTAATCCAAAACTAAGTGTTTTGTTTACTTGCAACAAACTTTTATTCGTTGGTAGTTTGTGTGTACAAGAACGAGGTAATTACTTACTTTAGTAATTATCAAGAGATCGATAAACAAAACGGTAAGGGGTTTATCATTGATCTAATTGTCCAAGAATCAAGGTTTATTTGAAGTGCATCGAGTACATTTACTATTTATGTTTTAGTTAATATTTATGTGTTATACTTGATCCTAGCTTCCGCAATATGTGTTATTTGATTGTCAAACTCTAACAGTGGCATCACGAGCCATGTATAACATGTAATTGATTACTAAAACGTAATAAAAACCGGATCTTTAATTGTTTTAGATACATGTTTTTTTTTTATCTAGGGTTTTTCCTATTTTTTTTTCTAAAAATTTCGAAACCCTAACCCTAATTTTGGGGGGGGGGGGCGATTTTTCCATGAAACCCTAATTAGGGTTTTGTGGTTTTCTAAGATTATGTGTAATCACTAGAAACCCTAGGTCATTAACCGGTTAATTGAACGTATCTTGTGACCTAATTGCTAATTGTTAGGTTTTAATCCGTGACTTACATGCATGTTTGTCATGGATCTTGTTTTTTTATCACATGATAAGATAGATCTTAAATTGGGGAAGACTCTAATACTTATTAAAATCAATTTTATATGCTATGTGGTGTGTTTTTAGCTTTGGCCTATGCAATTGATTCGTCAATGTATGTGACTCACCTCCATTAAGAGGGGAAGGCCTTAGTTGATTACATGCATAATTATACCTAGAATTGATTTTATTAGGATATTTTCTAATACGGATTGCATGTGGCTAATTGTTTCACTTATTTATTATTGGTGTTTTGATTTTCTTTGATACTTGTTTTATTGTTTTTAGTTGGACTTGATGTAAGCAATAAAAGGGTTGTTTTTTATAAAGAAAATTAATACGGACTAATAATGGTGAAACCCTAAAGTGATAAAGTAAGAATCTTGCAAGGTCTTATTGCCAATCGTGGTCCGATTCGCACGGTAATCAGCTCCCAGGCGAGACTAGCAAATTCAAACTTTATTACTATTTTGAGATTGAATCCATAAACTTTTACTTGAATGATGTTTTGTGCAAATATGCTTTTAAAATTAAGTCTTTTAAGATGATATTCATAACCGTGATTTGAAGGCTTAGAAAAGAGCCTTAGAGTCTGCCTTGGTTATCACAATATTGAATATGTCTTAAACGAATTACTTTTAAAATCATATGTTGTAGAAAGTCATCTTAGGGTTTTGGCATAAACCTCAAGTAAAACTTTGTGTATTAATTTCACGAATTGGATAATAAAAAGTTTTTATGAAAACTTATGTTATAAAGATGAGTGCATGCATCTTTGTACATATTTTTGATTGACATATCAAAAATTAATACCCTTAATAATTTAAGTTACGTGCCATCTATCTATAAGAAACACTTGGAATTTTAATTTAGTAAACGTGAGACCTAGGCTAAATTACTATAACAAGGTAAAATTCTTTTAACGCGTGAGACCATAATTGTAATTTTACAGTTTCTAAGGTAGACGACTTAATTAAGTTGTACGTGAGACCTAGAACTTAAGGCATGAGATGGGATGAAACATGCTTACAAGGCAAATTGATGAATCAATTTGTAGTAAATCCCATAATGATCTAGGAATTGGAAATCTTGTTTGCCAATTATTGTTCGACAGATTACCAACTCTTGTACTTTCACCACTAGCAGATCAACTGATGTGGTGGAATCTATGTAAAGTTGGATCCTAGATTTTCAAGAAAATTAGTTGGTTATATGAATATAGCCTTGGGTATTTTATTTTCTTGAAGATATTGATTATCGAAAATACTAATATTTGAACTTTATCTGTAGATATGGCTCAACCCGATAACCAAACTGTGATTTCTGCTTTCAAGAGTCATCTTGAGAGGGAAAAACTGACTGGAAAGAATTTCAATGACTGGTACCGTTCGCTCAGAATTGTCTTGAGGGCGTCTGGTAAGATTGATTATGTGACCGAGGAATGCCCTGCTGAACCTGCTGCTACTGCTACACCAGAAGCAAAGGCAGAATGGAAGGTGACTAATGCTAAGTACAATGAGGTTGCTTGTTTAATGCTCACTAGCATGAGTGCTCAATTACAAAAGAAGTATGAGTACTCATCTCCTAAGAATATGCTTGATAACCTCAGGCAATCTTATGAGAAGTCACCTGCAGTTGAATTGTATGATGAACTTGACAAGCTACACAACTGCAAGCATGGTGATGGTAAACCAGTAACCGATTATGTGGATGAGATGAAAGATTCCTTTGATCAACTTCACAGAATTGGTTTTGGTTACCCCGAGAATGTGCAAGTGCACTTGATCAACAGATCCCTCAACAGGGATTTTGCTGGTTTTGTGCAAAACTTCAACATGCATTGCTCGGGGAAGACAGTCTCAGAATTACTCGCATTGCTTGTTGATTATGAGAAAAGTCTACCAGCCAAGGTCAAGAATCCTACCCCACAAGTGTTGGCAATTCATGGGGGGAGAATCCAGAAGAAATCACATGTGAACAAAGGCAAAGGTAAAGGTGATAAAGGCAAGCAGGTCATGGCCTATCAACCTCAACCCAAGATGAAGCAACATCAGCCTAAGCAGAACAAGGTGAATCCACCAAATAAGAAGGATCAGGCTTGTCACCATTGTCATGAAAAGGGCCATTGGAAGCGCAATTGCCCTCTTTACATTCATGACTTGCGACTCAAGAAGCAGGGGAATGATGCTGGTAACCCCAGCACATCAGGTGCGTTCTTTATGATTGAATTATTCACTCTTACTCCTAAATTGAATTCATGGGTATATGATACGGGATGTGGCATTCATATTTGCAATACCTTGCAGGGGTTTTGAGTTGAGAGAAAGCTGGCCTATGGACAACAATTCTTGCACGTTGGTAACGGAGCGCATGCAGGAGTTGAAGCTATAGGAGTTTTTAATTTAGTGTTGCCTTCGGGCCTAGTACTATCTTTAAATAATTGTCATTATGCACCGTCAATTGTTAGAGGTGTAATTTCATTTTCATGTTTGTTAAACCTTGGTTTTCATCATACTATTTCAAGCAATGGAATTTCAGTTTCTTTAAATAATGTTTTTTATTTTAATGCTATTGCTGTGAATGGTGTATTTGAAATTGATATGAATGATAATGATAATGCTTTTGTTAAAAATAATTCAATGTATAGCATCAACAATAAGAGAATCAAGAAAGGTCTGGATTCATCTTATCTTTGGCATTGTCGACTTGCTCACATTGGCAAAGATCGCATGAAAAAGCTGCAACATGATGGGCTTTTAAATAAGATCAATGATGAATCATTTGATAAATGCGAATCTTGCATTGCTGGGAAGATGACTAAGAAACCCTTTAAAAATAGGATTGAAAGGGCGAATGATCTACTTGGTCTTATTCACACAGATGTGTGTGGACCACTTAGACATGTGTCAAGGAGGGGTGCTAGCTACTTCTTAACATTTACGGATGATTACAGCCGTTATGGTTATGTTTATTTACTTAAACATAAACATGAGGTGTTTGAAACATTCAAAGTGTTTAAAGCAGAAGTAGAGTTGCAACTTGGAAAGAAGATTAAAGCTCTTCGATCCGATAGAGGTGGTGAATACCTGAGTCAGGAGTTCATAGATTATCTAGCAAAGGAGGGAATTGTCCAGCACCTTACTTCTCCATATACTCCACAACAAAATGGTGTATCTGAAAGAAGGAATCGTACATTGCAAGACATGATACGATCTATGTTTAATCTAACAACTCTTCCTTTCTCGTTTTGGGATTATGCCTTAGAATTTGCGGTTCGCATTCTAAATATGGTTCCAACAAAGAAGGTTGATAAGACACCATATGAGGTATGGACTGGAAAAGCTCCTAACCTGTCTTATCTAAAGGTCTGGGGTTGTGAGGCGTATATTAAACGTGACTCAGCAGACAAACTCCAACAAAGATCTGTGAAGTGCATCTTCGTAGGATACCCTAAGGAAACTATGGGATACTACTTTTATTACCCACTTGAAAACAAAGTATTTGTTGCAAGGTATGGAGACTTCCTTGAAAGGGAGCTCATATCTCAAGAATTCAGTGGGAGAATATATGATCTGGAAGACGGTCAAGAAGATGTAGAACCTTCTGAAAACACTAACCAACTTCCGGTAGAACCTGAAAGTTTAGGTCCTTCACCTGAAGTTGAAGTGATTCCCATTCGTAGGTCAACAAGACCAGTAAAAGCTCCTACTCGTCTATGTCTTAATGTAGAGAGTGATGAGAATATACTGGGTGATCTTGATGAGCCTACAAGTTATAAAGCTGCCATGAATGGACCTGAAAAGGCCAAATGGAAAGAAGCTATGGATGGGGAAATGCAATCCATGGAAGACAATGATGTCTGCGAAGAAGTAGACCGACCTCCGGGTGCCAAACTAGTTGGGAGTAAATGGCTCTACAAGAAAAAGACTGACATGGATGGCGTTGTACACACCTATAAGGCCCGTTGTGTAGCTAAAGGCTATACACAAACTTTTGGTGTTGACTATGAGGAGACCTTTTCTCCTGTAGCTAACATAAGGGCAATTAGGATTCTTATAGCCATAGCTGCTTACTATGACTATGAGATTTGGCAAATGGATGTAAAAACCGCCTTCTTAAATGGTCGCCTAGATGAAGACATCTATATGGCGCAGCTGATGCGTGGGAATCACACCTTGCTTTACCTCTCGAGGGATCTCGCGAGGCTAACAACCCCCACCAGGCAGTGTACCTGATCGTTGTAGTATAGTATAGTGACAAGTACCGGGGGATTGATCGTTCAGCTTAGGAATAGTGTCGCTAGGATTAGAAAACCTAATTAAAAGTTCTAGAGATGAAAGATGATTATTTTTTGTGTTTTTATATTTTATGAAAGCAATTAAAATCTCGGGTTTTGAAAGAGTGGGCGGAATTAGTTGCTAATCAACTAACCCAAAAACTACTTTGTAACTAATTAAACTAATGAAAATAAAATTAAACTAATATTAAACTAAGGTTGTGAGCAGTAATTGGAGAAATTGTGTTTACTTAGACTTCATTACTCCCTAGATATCTTTTACATGTTAATTACTTGTTACACTTGTATGAATGACGGGTTGTATTCCTTAATACCATTCGTGGAGTGGCATACATAACTCCCCAACTCTATGAGCTCTTATCTCCTCCTACACCATGACCCAGCACAACTATAGGGATTGTAAACAGTGGCTCATGCATTAAATACAACCAATAAAGACCTAGTACGCCTCGGTTCATGTTTCTTAAGACGTTCAAGCATGTTACCATTTGGAGATCTGCCAGTTTTCTTAAGCCTAACATATAAAATCATTCATTCAAAACAAGAATAGACAAGTAATCAACACATAATCAACATCTAGGTTTCATTAGATCTAAGCAAACACAAGAGAGATCTAGCCTAGCATAGTAGAATTAAGATAAGAACAAAAGATAAACAACCAACACATAGACATATTGATTGAATTAAGAGTATACTTATCTCAATTACAATGCAAGGTCTCAAGGGTTTGGAACCCTTGAAAAACCTGTAAAAGAGGCACCAAAATCGTCTTTAGGGTTTCACCAAAACTTCTCCTCTTTTAATGAAAAAACTAGAAAACTATATATAGGAAAATCGTCCTGACGGCGTCAAGAGTAAAATCTGACGCCGTCAACTCGCCGCCATACACTTCCTCGGATGCCCTAGATCCAATCGTGACGGCCTATGTGACGCCGTCACCACCTTCGGTAAATTAATCTTGGCCACTTTGACGCCGTCATAACTCCATCTGACGCCGTCACCAGCTACGGTAAATTATTCTTCATGTCTGATGCCGTCAAGAGCAAACCCTTGACGCCGTCACCTTGTATTTCCAGCTTGGATTTTTGGTACTTTGTCGTTTTCTTCACTTTATGCTCCAAAAACGTCCAAAATAGCCTCTTTTCCAGAATTCACTCTCCAAACACCTAAAATCACAAAAGGAACGATTTAGGGCAATATTTGATCAAATAAATTCGGATTCGGGCTTAAATGACCCCCTAAAAACGGATCATTTTTCGCCTCATCATATACCCTTACACTTGAGATTTGCTTGTCCTCAAGCAAATGAGCTTTTATTCTACTCAAAAGACAAGTTAGGGGTCATTTAACACTAATATAAAAGTAATTACAACAAATGATCGTTCCACTAAAGACCAATAGACAAGCACGGAGGTCATACACAAGCACCTCACAAATAGTGTTTAGATACTCACATCTCTCGGGTGTAATAAAGTAATATAACATTATGGAAATGGAAGATATCTCTCACTACCTGTCATAGCAAAATAGATTACCATAGGCTTGGGAAAGGATCAAACCTCCACCACATGGCGTAAGCACCTAGGATAAACTATCAAAGAGGTCTTTTTAAAGGGTTATATCGTTAGGTATAGGGATATGAATTACACGGTTTTGTTGGATAAAGGGAATTTTACTGGTGGCGAGTTAACAATCTTAGTAAATTACATGTACAAGATGGCGTTGCTAAGCCAAGACTAGACTCGACTTAAGCTAATAAATGAAAAATAACAAAAAACATAAAATGAACATAAAATAAAAACGGGATGGTAGTCCGTATGTTTTTTCTCTTCTTCTTTTCTATTTTTTTTTTTTTTTTTTTTTTGCATACACTCTTACCCTACCATCCAAAATAATACATCATTGGGGATGAGAATTCCCCTTACACTTGAATCTTTACATACTTTACATTTAACTATTCTAATGACTCGAATTAAGAAAATCAAAACACTTGGAGCACTTTTAAGATTAACGTACATATGGGGGTAATAATATTATGTTCTTCCCCATTACTCCATAAAATAAGTACTTACCCATGAGTCCCAATCGTCCCAAAACAATATGTACAAGGATATGACTTGACTTAGCAACCATGTAATCAATTAGAAAGTTAACTTAGGGTTTAACAAATAACAATAATGCACTAAAAATGAGCGCATACACGGAAGGCTAAGGCGATTTGGGTGTACATTTAAGTGGGGTGTAACAAATTCTTCCTTTAAGTAAAATGCTTAAAGTTAGAAACGAAAAGATAGGCTCGGAGGGGTATACTAGGGGTATCGTGTACTAAAAATGAGTACAACGCTAAGGGTGTGGGAAAAATTAGTTGACTTAACTAGCCAAGTAATATGACTTAAATGGTCAAGTAATTATAATACGGGTTTAACACAAGGGTGATCCTAATGCCTCTTATCATGTAGTAAATCCTACCACACGAATGTAGTCTCACTAGCGGTCTCGGGATGCATCACTAACGCAAGTTCTAGAATCTAAATGCTACCGGTACACTCATAAGCACTAATAATGAATGCTTTTCCTATCAAATCTAAAGGCGAACCTCACATTTTTGGGTGGAAAATTTTTCTGAATATACGGTTATGTGCTAGTCATACAACCTCCTATCCATGAGACGCTTGCTATGGCTAAAGTTTCACTCCTAAATGTTGTAAAAAATTTTAAATTTGGCGCTGAAATTACACTAACAAGTATTTCTCATAGTTTTATTACTCATCTACTATCAAACAAAACAAACTCAAGTGAAAGTGCATATGTAAGGTATCATCTTTTTACCCTCCCTTTACAGTTAAGATGAACATTGTCCCCAATGTTCAAGTAAAGAATGTAAAAGTTAAAAAGTAAAGAGAATGAAATCAAATACTCCCCTGATTCGCTCGGTATGGATTTTAGGTTGGCCAGGTTAAATCTTCTTCCAAGAAAACGAACAATCAAAGCTTCCCTTCCAGAATATAAATCATCTTCTTGTCACAAATAACCTGTAAATCCTGACAAAAGTAGACAAGGCAACCTCGCGTAAAATCGGCGGCATCCTATATAAGTTACTAAATCCTAGAAAACAAAATAAGATATAATGCTTGTGGAATGAAGTTTGCAGATTTCCTGGAGATTATAAAACTTAATAATTCACAAAAACCATAAGACTCCGTTAGAAAAACAAAACTGGTAAAATTTCCAGATTTTTGACTCCTGACGCCGTCAAGAGCAATGCCCTGACGCCGTCAGAATGGGCCTGCAGAAATCCTTATGTTAAGTTTCCGGAAAATTTCTGGAAAAACTTTGTCCTACTTCCTGGAAAATCCTGCAAAACTTCATTATGACTCAATACAAGCATACGAATATACATGTTCATTAAATATTGTGGATAATCATGATCGGTTTGTTTCTTAAAAACATATTTGGGGTTTCCCCTTACACTTATCTTTTGCAAAAATACCTTTAGGTTGAAGTTAAGACTAGGCTAAACAACATAATAAAGTATTTCACATTTTAATTGAGAAACATGATCAACCAACAATAAAAATAAAACATGCATACGGAAGCAAATAACAATCAAACAATTAAAATCACACAAAACATGGGTTGCCTCCCAAGAAGCGCTTTTCTTTATTTACGAGTCTTGTAGCTAGACTCAAAGTCGTAGGTTACTACGTGATTTCATCATTGGTTCCACTCTCTAGGTCGTCTTCTAAACCAGTTTTGTATTCCGGACCTAGTTGCAAGCATTCTTTGTAGAAACCAAGCATCCTATTTCTAACATACTCTACTCCTCTACGTCTATCTTCATCATTCCTATAATAAGCCGCTTGCTTACGTTCCTTTTCGAAATTAGAGAGAAGGCGGTATTGCTCAATCTTGTAGGGCATTTGATAAGCAACCTCATCATTCTCTTCCTTGAATCTAACTATCCCTAACGTTGGATCATAACTCATCCTAGTGGCCTCAACAAATGGTTTCCCAAATATTATTTGACTTAGGCAAGAATCTATTACCGGACGCGTGTCTTCCACTATCATGAAATCAATTTCATAGGTGAGATTCCCTATAATCACATGTACTCCCTTAACTCTTCCTGCAAAATTACTTATCCAACTTTTACCGGACATTATCCTAAAATTGAGTTGCTTCTTCATCACCCAGTTGTAATAAGTCCTAGACATGATGTTCACGGGGGATCTAGGGTCTATGTAAGCTTTCCATACATGCATGTGCCCGATATTGCATGGGATGTTAATGTTAGAGGGGTCTCCCATTTTGATCAGGGGATCGCCAAAGATATATGTTGTCTCGGGACTATCGAATAAATACTTATGGTATTCCCGTTCTTCCTTGGTTGGCAACTTATCAAAATATTCCTCTATAGGTTCTACCTCCTCTAATTCCTCATCCTTATTAACCTCAACTTCCCTACTCTCATCCTCACTATTGGCTTCTACTCTAACTTCATCTTTGTCACTCTCCTCTATCTCCCTATCTATCGGCTTAATGGTGACAACATTGACAAAGTGGACATGTTTGGATGATGAGGGGTCCTTAGCTTGGATTCCACTATTGGTGTCCCTAGTGTCCTTCCTAGGTGTGGCTAATGTTTGGTTGTTGAGGGCTTTCAACAAGTTGTCGATCTTGTTGGTCATCTCCGTTTGTTGTTGGTTGAATTCGGTTTCAAACCTAGCTATGCGAGCTTCTTGAGATGCCATAAATTTCGACATCAATCCTTCAAGATTGTTGGTACTACCATAGTTGTTAGAAGGATTGTTGTTGAAGGTACGGTTGGATGGTGAACCGTTTGATTGGTAACGATTAGGTGGGTTGGATGAATTGGGTTGATTTTGTTTCCACCTAAGGTTTGGGTGATTTTTCCATGAGGGGTTATATGAATCACCGTATGTGTTCGGCTCGGGCTTGAAAGTGTACCACTTATCTCCCGCTTCGTCGGTACGCGTGGATGCGTAGTCCGCAAAAGCTGTTCCGGGGAGTTCCATACAATCACGAGTGTCATGGGGACCACTACATAATTCGCATGAAGAAGTGATTTTGTTCACTTGGCTTGAATGCTTCGGAGCTTCGTAAGATTTCATGAGAAACTTGACTTGGTCCTCAAGTTCCATGATCCTACGGTCGGGAGTGCTTGAATTATTCGAAGGCAAAGATATTGCCTTGGCCGTTTTGTTCAAATCACGGGGATCATTCCAACTTTCGTTGTCATAGAGAGCAAGATCTTCTATGAGTTCCCATGATTGTTCCGCACTAAGATCACGTAGCTTACCACCGGCCGATTGGTCAATGGTTCGCCTCGTGGGGATATCGATATGGTCATAGAAGATTTGGACTTGGAGCCACAAATCTATGCCATGATGAGGGACTTTTTGGAGTAAGTCCTTGAAACGAGTCCATGCTTCAGAAAGAGATTCATTTTGACGTTGTTGGAACATCAAGATGTCATTCCTAAGTTTAGTAGTTCTCCCCGGTGGGAAAAATTGAGCAAGGAAACGAGTGGTGAGATCATCCCATGTGGTGATGGATCCCGCGGGTAAACGCTCAAGCCATTGACTAGCTTGATCCCGTAGAGAGAATTGGAATAGGCGTAAACGGGTAATCTCTCTAGTTTCAACACCTAGGTCTATGGAATCTACGATTTTGAGGAAGTCCTTAAGGTGTTGGTTTGGATCTTCGGAACGAAGTCCATGGAATGCACATCCGCTTTGCACCAACCGGATGGTGTCGGATCGCAAGGGGGTCACATTAGCTCCGGTGAGCTCAATGGTGTTTCGGTAGCCTTGGTGGCTAGGTCGGGAATACTCTCCTAAGGTTCGGGGCCTAAGGGGTTCTAATGGTGGGTTTTGTTGTGGTGGGATGATGGGTTCAAAGATGTTACCACCTTCCATGATGTCGGATGGTAAAGAGTTACGAACAAAAGCACGAAGAAATAAGATAGACTAAAGAAGACCTAAAAATAAAAATAAAAAATCTTACTAGAAAGGAATCTAGCAAGTAGACCTAATAAAAAGAAATTCTAACCTAGACAATAACTATTCCCCGGCAGCGGCGCCAAAAACTTGATGCGTGGGAATCGCACCTTGCTTTACCTCTCGAGGGATCTCGCGAGGCTTACAACCCCCACCAGGCAGTGTACCTGATCGTTGTAGTATAGTATAGTGACAAGTACCGGGGGATTGATCGTTCAGCTTAGGAATAGTGTCGCTAGGATTAGAAAACCTAATTAAAAGTTCTAGAGATGAAAGATGATTATTTTTTGTGTTTTTATATTTTATGAAAGCAATTAAAATCTCGGGTTTTGAAAGAGTGGGCGGAATTAGTTGCTAATCAACTAACCCAAAAACTACTTTGTAACTAATTAAACTAATGAAAATAAAATTAAACTAATATTAAACTAAGGTTGTGAGCAGTAATTGGAGAAATTGTGTTTACTTAGACTTCATTACTCCCTAGATATCTTTTACATGTTAATTACTTGTTACACTTGTATGAATGACGGGTTGTATTCCTTAATACCATTCGTGGAGTGGCATACATAACTCCCCAACTCTATGAGCTCTTATCTCCTCCTACACCATGACCCAGCACAACTATAGGGATTGTAAACAGTGGCTCATGCATTAAATACAACCAATAAAGACCTAGTACGCCTCGGTTCATGTTTCTTAAGACGTTCAAGCATGTTACCATTTGGAGATCTGCCAGTTTTCTTAAGCCTAACATATAAAATCATTCATTCAAAACAAGAATAGACAAGTAATCAACACATAATCAACATCTAGGTTTCATTAGATCTAAGCAAACACAAGAGAGATCTAGCCTAGCATAGTAGAATTAAGATAAGAACAAAAGATAAACAACCAACACATAGACATATTGATTGAATTAAGAGTATACTTATCTCAATTACAATGCAAGGTCTCAAGGGTTTGGAACCCTTGAAAAACCTGTAAAAGAGGCACCAAAATCGTCTTTAGGGTTTCACCAAAACTTCTCCTCTTTTAATGAAAAAACTAGAAAACTATATATAGGAAAATCGTCCTGACGGCGTCAAGAGTAAAATCTGACGCCGTCAACTCGCCGCCATACACTTCCTCGGACGCCCTAGATCCAATCGTGACGGCCTATGTGACGCCGTCACCACCTTCGGTAAATTAATCTTGGCCACTTTGACGCCGTCATAACTCCATCTGACGCCGTCACCAGCTACGGTAAATTATTCTTCATGTCTGACGCCGTCAAGAGCAAACCCTTGACGCCGTCACCTTGTATTTCCAGCTTGGATTTTTGGTACTTTGTCGTTTTCTTCACTTTATGCTCCAAAAACGTCCAAAATAGCCTCTTTTCCAGAATTCACTCTCCAAACACCTAAAATCACAAAAGGAACGATTTAGGGCAATATTTGATCAAATAAATTCGGATTCGGGCTTAAATGACCCCCTAAAAACGGATCATTTTTCGCCTCATCATATACCCTTACACTTGAGATTTGCTTGTCCTCAAGCAAATGAGCTTTTATTCTACTCAAAAGACAAGTTAGGGGTCATTTAACACTAATATAAAAGTAATTACAACAAATGATCGTTCCACTAAAGACCAATAGACAAGCACGGAGGTCATACACAAGCACCTCACAAATAGTGTTTAGATACTCACATCTCTCGGGTGTAATAAAGTAATATAACATTATGGAAATGGAAGATATCTCTCACTACCTGTCATAGCAAAATAGATTACCATAGGCTTGGGAAAGGATCAAACCTCCACCACATGGCGTAAGCACCTAGGATAAACTATCAAAGAGGTCTTTTTAAAGGGTTATATCGTTAGGTATAGGGATATGAATTACACGGTTTTGTTGGATAAAGGGAATTTTACTGGTGGCGAGTTAACAATCTTAGTAAATTACATGTACAAGATGGCGTTGCTAAGCCAAGACTAGACTCGACTTAAGCTAATAAATGAAAAATAACAAAAAACATAAAATGAACATAAAATAAAAACGGGATGGTAGTCCGTATGTTTTTTCTCTTCTTCTTTTCTATTTTTTTTTTTTTTTTTTTTTTTTTGCATACACTCTTACCCTACCATCCAAAATAATACATCATTGGGGATGAGAATTCCCCTTACACTTGAATCTTTACATACTTTACATTTAACTATTCTAATGACTCGAATTAAGAAAATCAAAACACTTGCAGCACTTTTAAGATTAACATACATATGGGGGTAATAATATTATGTTCTTCCCCATTACTCCATAAAATAAGTACTTACCCATGAGTCCCAATCGTCCCAAAACAATATGTACAAGGATATGACTTGACTTAGCAACCATGTAATCAATTAGAAAGTTAACTTAGGGTTTAACAAATAACAATAATGCACTAAAAATGAGCGCATACACGGAAGGCTAAGGCGATTTGGGTGTACATTTAAGTGGGGTGTAACAAATTCTTCCTTTAAGTAAAATGCTTAAAGTTAGAAACGAAAAGATAGGCTCGGAGGGGTATACTAGGGGTATCGTGTACTAAAAATGAGTACAACGCTAAGGGTGTGGGAAAAATTAGTTGACTTAACTAGCCAAGTAGTATGACTTAAATGGTCAAGTAATTATAATACGGGTTTAACACAAGGGTGATCCTAATGCCTCTTATCATGTAGTAAATCCTACCACACGAATGTAGTCTCACTAGCGGTCTCGGGATGCATCACTAACGCAAGTTCTAGAATCTAAATGCTACCGGTACACTCATAAGCACTAATAATGAATGCTTTTCCTATCAAATCTAAAGGCGAACCTCACATTTTTGGGTGGAAAATTTTTCTGAATATACGGTTATGTGCTAGTCATACAACCTCCTATCCATGAGACGCTTGCTATGGCTAAAGTTTCACTCCTAAATGTTGTAAAAAATTTTAAATTTGGCGCTGAAATTACACTAACAAGTATTTCTCATAGTTTTATTACTCATCTACTATCAAACAAAACAAACTCAAGTGAAAGTGCATATGTAAGGTATCATCTTTTTACCCTCCCTTTACAGTTAAGATGAACATTGTCCCCAATGTTCAAGTAAAGAATGTAAAAGTTAAAAAGTAAAGAGAATGAAATCAAATACTCCCCTGATTCGCTCGGTATGGATTTTAGGTTGGCCAGGTTAAATCTTCTTCCAAGAAAACGAACAATCAAAGCTTCCCTTCCAGAATATAAATCATCTTCTTGTCACAAATAACCTGTAAATCCTGACAAAAGTAGACAAGGCAACCTCGCGTAAAATCGGCGGCATCCTATATAAGTTACTAAATCCTAGAAAACAAAATAAGATATAATGCTTGTGGAATGAAGTTTGCAGATTTCCTGGAGATTATAAAACTTAATAATTCACAAAAACCATAAGACTCCGTTAGAAAAACAAAACTGGTAAAATTTCCAGATTTTTGACTCCTGACGCCGTCAAGAGCAATGCCCTGACGCCGTCAGAATGGGCCTGCAGAAATCCTTATGTTAAGTTTCCGGAAAATTTCTGGAAAAACTTTGTCCTACTTCCTGGAAAATCCTGCAAAACTTCATTATGACTCAATACAAGCATACGAATATACATGTTCATTAAATATTGTGGATAATCATGATCGGTTTGTTTCTTAAAAACATATTTGGGGTTTCCCCTTACACTTATCTTTTGCAAAAATACCTTTAGGTTGAAGTTAAGACTAGGCTAAACAACATAATAAAGTATTTCACATTTTAATTGAGAAACATGATCAACCAACAATAAAAATAAAACATGCATACGGAAGCAAATAACAATCAAACAATTAAAATCACACAAAACATGGGTTGCCTCCCAAGAAGCGCTTTTCTTTATTTACGAGTCTTGTAGCTAGACTCAAAGTCGTGGGTTACTACGTGATTTCATCATTGGTTCCACTCTCTAGGTCGTCTTCTAAACCAGTTTTGTATTCCGGACCTAGTTGCAAGCATTCTTTGTAGAAACCAAGCATCCTATTTCTAACATACTCTACTCCTCTACGTCTATCTTCATCATTCCTATAATAAGCCGCTTGCTTACGTTCCTTTTCGAAATTAGAGAGAAGGCGGTATTGCTCAATCTTGTAGGGCATTTGATAAGCAACCTCATCATTCTCTTCCTTGAATCTAACTATCCCTAACGTTGGATCATAACTCATCCTAGTGGCCTCAACAAATGGTTTCCCAAATATTATTTGACTTAGGCAAGAATCTATTACCGGACGCGTGTCTTCCACTATCATGAAATCAATTTCATAGGTGAGATTCCCTATAATCACATGTACTCCCTTAACTCTTCCTGCAAAATTACTTATCCAACTTTTACCGGGCATTATCCTAAAATTGAGTTGCTTCTTCATCACCCAGTTGTAATAAGTCCTAGACATGATGTTCACGGGGGATCTAGGGTCTATGTAAGCTTTCCATACATGCATGTGCCCGATATTGCATGGGATGTTAATGTTAGAGGGGTCTCCCATTTTGATCAGGGGATCGCCAAAGATATATGTTGTCTCGGGACTATCGAATAAATACTTATGGTATTCCCGTTCTTCCTTGGTTGGCAACTTATCAAAATATTCCTCTATAGGTTCTACCTCCTCTAATTCCTCATCCTTATTAACCTCAACTTCCCTACTCTCATCCTCACTATTGGCTTCTACTCTAACTTCATCTTTGTCACTCTCCTCTATCTCCCTATCTATCGGCTTAATGGTGACAACATTGACAAAGTGGACATGTTTGGATGATGAGGGGTCCTTAGCTTGGATTCCACTATTGGTGTCCCTAGTGTCCTTCCTAGGTGTGGCTAATGTTTGGTTGTTGAGGGCTTTCAACAAGTTGTCGATCTTGTTGGTCATCTCCGTTTGTTGTTGGTTGAATTCGGTTTCAAACCTAGCTATGCGAGCTTCTTGAGATGCCATAAATTTCGACATCAATCCTTCAAGATTGTTGGTACTACCATAGTTGTTAGAAGGATTGTTGTTGAAGGTACGGTTGGATGGTGGACCGTTTGATTGGTAACGATTAGGCGGGTTGGATGAATTGGGTTGATTTTGTTTCCACCTAAGGTTTGGGTGATTTTTCCATGAGGGGTTATATGAATCACCGTATGTGTTCGGCTCGGGCTTGAAAGTGTACCACTTATCTCCCGCTTTGTCGGTACGCGTGGATGCGTAGTCCGCAAAAGCTGTTCCGGGGAGTTCCATACAATCACGAGTGTCATGGGGACCACTACATAATTCGCATGAAGAAGTGATTTTGTTCACTTGGCTTGAATGCTTCGGAGCTTCGTAAGATTTCATGAGAAACTTGACTTGGTCCTCAAGTTCCATGATCCTACGGTCGGGAGTGCTTGAATTATTCGAAGGCAAAGATATTGCCTTGGCCGTTTTGTTCAAATCACGGGGATCATTCCAACTTTCGTTGTCATAGAGAGCAAGATCTTCTATGAGTTCCCATGATTGTTCCGCACTAAGATCACGTAGCTTACCACCGGCCGATTGGTCAATGGTTCGCCTCGTGGGGATATCGATATGGTCATAGAAGATTTGGACTTGGAGCCACAAATCTATGCCATGATGAGGGACTTTTTGGAGTAAGTCCTTGAAACGAGTCCATGCTTCAGAAAGAGATTCATTTTGACGTTGTTGGAACATCAAGATGTCATTCCTAAGTTTAGTAGTTCTCCCCGGTGGGAAAAATTGAGCAAGGAAACGAGTGGTGAGATCATCCCATGTGGTGATGGATCCCGCGGGTAAACGCTCAAGCCATTGACTAGCTTGATCCCGTAGAGAGAATTGGAATAGGCGTAAACGGGTAGTCTCTCTAGTTTCAACACCTAGGTCTATGGAATCTACGATTTTGAGGAAGTCCTTAAGGTGTTGGTTTGGATCTTCGGAACGAAGTCCATGGAATGCACATCCGCTTTGCACCAACCGGATGGTGTCGGATCGCAAGGGGGTCACATTAGCTCCGGTGAGCTCAATGGTGTTTCGGTAGCCTTGGTGGCTAGGTCGGGAATACTCTCCTAAGGTTCGGGGCCTAAGGGGTTCTAATGGTGGGTTTTGTTGTGGTGGGATGATGGGTTCAAAGATGTTACCACCTTCCATGATGTCGGATGGTAAAGAGTTACGAACAAAAGCACGAAGAAATAAGATAGACTAAAGAAGACCTAAAAATAAAAATAAAAAATCTTACTAGAAAGGAATCTAGCAAGTAGACCTAATAAAAAGAAATTCTAACCTAGACAATAACTATTCCCCGGCAGCGGCGCCAAAAACTTGATGCGTGGGAATCGCACCTTGCTTTACCTCTCGAGGGATCTCGCGAGGCTTACAACCCCCACCAGGCAGTGTACCTGATCGTTGTAGTATAGTATAGTGACAAGTACCGGGGGATTGATCGTTCAGCTTAGGAATAGTGTCGCTAGGATTAGAAAACCTAATTAAAAGTTCTAGAGATGAAAGATGATTATTTTTTGTGTTTTTATATTTTATGAAAGCAATTAAAATCTCGGGTTTTGAAAGAGTGGGCGGAATTAGTTGCTAATCAACTAACCCAAAAACTACTTTGTAACTAATTAAACTAATGAAAATAAAATTAAACTAATATTAAACTAAGGTTGTGAGCAGTAATTGGAGAAATTGTGTTTACTTAGACTTCATTACTCCCTAGATATCTTTTACATGTTAATTACTTGTTACACTTGTATGAATGACGGGTTGTATTCCTTAATACCATTCGTGGAGTGGCATACATAACTCCCCAACTCTATGAGCTCTTATCTCCTCCTACACCATGACCCAGCACAACTATAGGGATTGTAAACAGTGGCTCATGCATTAAATACAACCAATAAAGACCTAGTACGCCTCGGTTCATGTTTCTTAAGACGTTCAAGCATGTTACCATTTGGAGATCTGCCAGTTTTCTTAAGCCTAACATATAAAATCATTCATTCAAAACAAGAATAGACAAGTAATCAACACATAATCAACATCTAGGTTTCATTAGATCTAAGCAAACACAAGAGAGATCTAGCCTAGCATAGTAGAATTAAGATAAGAACAAAAGATAAACAACCAACACATAGACATATTGATTGAATTAAGAGTATACTTATCTCAATTACAATGCAAGGTCTCAAGGGTTTGGAACCCTTGAAAAACCTGTAAAAGAGGCACCAAAATCGTCTTTAGGGTTTCACCAAAACTTCTCCTCTTTTAATGAAAAAACTAGAAAACTATATATAGGAAAATCGTCCTGACGGCGTCAAGAGTAAAATCTGACGCCGTCAACTCGCCGCCATACACTTCCTCGGACGCCCTAGATCCAATCGTGACGGCCTATGTGACGCCGTCACCACCTTCGGTAAATTAATCTTGGCCACTTTGACGCCGTCATAACTCCATCTGACGCCGTCACCAGCTACGGTAAATTATTCTTCATGTCTGACGCCGTCAAGAGCAAACCCTTGACGCCGTCACCTTGTATTTCCAGCTTGGATTTTTGGTACTTTGTCGTTTTCTTCACTTTATGCTCCAAAAACGTCCAAAATAGCCTCTTTTCCAGAATTCACTCTCCAAACACCTAAAATCACAAAAGGAACGATTTAGGGCAATATTTGATCAAATAAATTCGGATTCGGGCTTAAATGACCCCCTAAAAACGGATCATTTTTCGCCTCATCAGCAGCCTGAGGGGTATGTAAATCCAGAATTCCCAAATCGTGTATGCAAGCTTAAAAGATCCATTTATGGATTAAAGCAAGCATCACGACAATGGAATAAGAGATTTGATGGTGAAATTAAAAAGTATGGATTCACTCAAAATCTTGATGAGCCATGTGTATATCACAAAGTTAGTGGGAGTAATGTAATTTTCCTTATATTATATGTTGATGACATATTGATCATGGGAAACGACATTCCAAGTTTGCAAAAGGTTAAGGCATATCTTGGAAAGTGTTTTTCTATGAAAGATTTAGGGGAAGCTGCATTTATTCTGGGAATCAAGATATATAGAGATAGATCTCAGCGATTAATTGGATTAAGCCAAAGTGCTTACATTGATAAAATATTGAAGAGATTCAATATGCAAAATTCCAAGAAAGGATATTTGCCAATGCAAGAACAACATGGCTTGAGCAACAAGGTTTGTGCTTCAACACCTGCAGAGGTGCAACGCATGAAAAGAGTCCCTTATGCTTCGGCTGTGGGATCTATAATGTGTACGGTGAAAAGTACAAGACCTGATGTAGCATTTGCTCAGAATTTAACCAGTCGATATCAGCAAAATCCAGGTGTAGCTCACTGGACTGCTGTTAAGAATATTCTTAAGTACCTTAGGGCTACTAAAGATATGTTCTTGGTTTATGGGGGAAATCCATCAGTAGAACTTGATGTTACAGGTTACTGCGATGCTTCTTGGAAAGGTGATAAGGATGATACGAAGTCTCAGACGGGTTATGTCTTTGTCATTAATGGAGGAGCTGTGGATTGGAGGAGCAGAAAGTAGAGTGTATTAGCGATGTCTGCTACAGAAAGTGAGTATATAGCTGCTTCAGAAGCTGCAATGGAAGCTGTTTGGATTAGGAAGTTTGTTTCAGGGCTTGGAGTTATGCCTTCGATTCAAAGACCTATTAAAATGTATTGTGACAATTCAGCTGCAATTACATTTGCCAATGAGCCTGGAATCATGAAAGGCACCAGACATTTCCCGATTAAGCATCACTATGTTCGAGAACAGGTCGAAATAGGTGAAATCGAAATGCTCAAAGTTCACACAGATGATAACTTGGCAGATCAATTAACAAAGCCTCTACCTGGCACTAAGCTTTACAAGCATTCTGAAGGTGTAGGACTTAGATTAGCTGAAAGTTTCATGCCCATTTGTGATTAGTGTTTGGATAAAGGATGTAATGTACAATTATTATTTTAATGGAATAAAATATGTTTTATGTTTATTTATCATTGTCTTAATAATATATCCTATATTTGCATGTTTAAGATCCATGAATAATTTATTATTCTAAATGTCCATTGTCGATTAATGATATGGGAATATCATTAAACTAAGACAAATTTGAGTATTGGTTTAGGATATACTTGAAAGTATATTGATGCGTAGTCATACCAATTTCACATGATATTTGATGAATTGAATATTGGACTTATCCCAACAATATGATTTAATGTTTAATGTGAGAATCATATTTAAAGTTATCCTCAGACTTGAGATACCAGATAAGTGTCATGGATGTAGTGCATTTTTGTGAAGCAATCTACCGCTCACCGTAACAGGGAGTTATAAGGGTTGTTTTCAGAAGTGTTGCAAAGTTCATGGGTTATTCTTGTAGTCAAGAAATAATTTATTCCTTCTGATTTGTTTAGAAGTTTAATACTGCTGGGCCCCTCGTAGGGTTGACAAAATGTTTGCATGGCCATGCCCAAAGTCTATCTGGAATACGTTCAGATGTTTTGGTAATTTTGTTCAATCATAAAGAAACGAGAAACAGAAATTTAATAAAGGAACTCACATCTTTATTAATGTGGTATTAGTAATGAAAGGATAATTATAATGATGAATCATTAATGGTTTTTCCAGGAAACCTAGCTCGGATTGAACTAGGGGCATTGGAGTGTTGCAAGACGCTAACCAATGTCATTTTACTATTAATGAATATACGAGTGGGAGCTGTTAAATGTTACGTATAAACATTAATAGGTAAATGTCTAGGATCGAACCCGAGACCTCGGGATTGCACACTTTACAAACAAGAATAATGTAAAATAAATATATATATATTAAATGTATTGAATATATATATATATATATATATATATATATATATATATATATATATATAACACTTAAACGGTCGTTAGTTATTAACCGTATGGACTAATTATCGTTAGGGATGAAAGATATGGACTAGAGTGTAACTTGGGAGTCAAGAAGGATCTAGAAACACCCTTGTGGGTGTTAGGCCGGTCGAACCCAACCCAAAGGGTCGATCCACCCTTGCTTGTGCTCCAAGAAATCACCTAGTATATATACAAGGCCAAGGGTAAGACTTTCACATCTTTTGTGCACACACTCTAACCCTAAAACTTTGTTTCTTTCTTTTGTTTTCCTAGGCCGATCGGTTCAACCCCCCTCCTAAGGGATTGGGTCGATTTTGGTTTAATCCAAAACTAAGTGTTTTGTTTACTTGCAACAAACCTTTATTCGTTGGTAGTTTGTGTGTACAAGAACGAGGTAATTACTTACTTTAGTAATTATCAAGAGATCGATAAACAAAACGGTAAGGGGTTTATCATTGATCTAATTGTCCAAGAATCAAGGTTTATTTGAAGTGCATCGGGTACGTTTACTATTTATGTTTTAGTTAATATTTATGTGTTATACTTGATCCTAGCTTCCGCAATATGTGTTATTTGATTGTCAAACTCTAACAGATATCATCAAGATAACTTGGACAAAACAACACCCTAAAAAACTAGACTTTGAAGGTATAATGATAAAAATTTATTTAAAAAAAATAAAAAATAAATAAATAAATAAATTCCTTACAGTAAAATGAAATATGTTTTGTTTATACTCCTAATTTTTTACAGAATCTGGTTGCCTGCCGCCGTCTTCAATGGACGAATAAATAAGCATCAAGGTACAAACATACGATTCCCATTCATATGCTTACAAAATATAGTTAAGTTTCAGATAACGATTTCTAATCATAGATAAAGACCAACGCCGAAAGTATCCTACAGCTTACAGCTGCAAGCCTGCATCACTTGGTTGTTAGCATATTTCACCTTTTAGAACTGATCCAGACGTACGACCTTAAAATATAACTGCCTGTTGAACGGAAAAGAATATGCTCTAATGTAAATACAACATGAGTGTTGCCAAACAAAAGAAGCTTTAAGATGCATGATTAATACATTAATGGTTCACGGGGAAAAAATGAGTGTTTTTAACTAGGTGTAACGTGCATGAGATACGGTTCAACACCAATAGATCAGATGGAAAAAAACAATGGATCATCAAGCAAACATGACAGCAGGGCGTCACCTGGGTTAATAAAGATGATTACAGAACATGCTGACTGGATAGACATCACTTTAATGGCGTTTGGGACTGGAGGGTGTGTTGCAAATGGATTAAGTATGTCGTTGGTCATGTTAGTCGTTAGTCGAATGACAAATGGATATGCATCGTTGTCTTCTATAACCCCTTCGGACATAAACCAAGTTAGTATTATTCATTTTAACATGTTGTTTATGCATCTTATTTTTCATATTATATGACTAATATTGTTGTTTTTGCAGTATGCACTCATCTACATGTATATTGCTGCTATTGTGGCTTCAGGCGCATTTATACGTACTTTTCATCTTCTTATAGATTTAGTTCCCTAATTCGGAGGGTGTTTTGGATTGCTTATTTTAGTGCTTGTATACTTACTTTAGTATCAGATAAAAAGCCTGAAGTATTTGGATAAACTATGAATCCGCTTACTATAAAGTAAATACGCACTAAAATAAAGCAGGTTGGTATCGGCTTACTGTTTTATTCAGATAAACAATTTCAAAATAAGCAATCCCAAACATCCCCTAATCATCTTCGTCTTATAATCTTCATCTGCGTAAGTAACATGTTTTGATCTTAAACAGAGGGATTCTGTTGGGGACAGACTGCAGAAAGGCAAGCATCACGGATGCGCATTAAATATCTAAAAGCTGTTCTACGACAAGAAATCGGGTACTTTGACAAAAGTCTAGAAGCATCCCGCGTAGTCAGAAATATATCAACTGATATATCAGTAAACATACAAGGAGTTCTTAGCGAAAAGGTATTTATTTATAACTCCACTACATATTTTAATATCGTTTATGAAATGTATATCTAAATTATTTTTTTAACATGGGGATAGATTCCGGATTTCATTGCAAATCTATGCATGTTTGCAACAGCTGAATTAACTGCTGTGTACCTTTGTTGGAGACTAGCTATAGTGGCACTCCCTGCTATGTTTTTGCTTATTATTCCAGGGGTAGTTTATGGACATCTTTTAGCAAAAAACGAAGAGAAGCTACAGGAAGCTTATGCAGTTGCCGGTGGGATAGCAGAACAGGCCTTTTCTTCAATTAAAATAGTTCATTCATATGTTGGAGAGGAAAAGATGGCGAAGAAGTTTTCAAATGCATTGGTACCAACATTAAATCTTGGAATTAAACAAGGTTTATTGAAGGGAATGGTTTTCGGTAGTTTTGGAATCATATTTGCTATTTTCGCATTTATGAGTTGGTACGGGAGCATTTTGGTCATTAATAATGGAGCCAAAGGTGGAGATATTCTTAGTGCTGGTACATGCATTGTCTATGGAGGATTGTAAGTATATTGCAAATAATCCTTTAAATACTATATTTGTTTCATGAATGGGCCAATTTTGGTTGTGTCAATGAAGAAAGTAAACATTATTTTAACTAACCTTTGCAGTGGTCTTGGAGCTTCTTTAATGAACATCAAGCATTTCGCTGAAGCCACGATTTCAGCATCCTTAGTAAATGAGATTATAGACCGTGTCCCAAGCATAGACTCAGCAAACGAACATGGTACAACAATATCCACTGTTAAAGGTGCATTGGAGTTCAAAGATATTTACTTTGCATACCCGTCAAGACCAGAAAGCCTAGTTCTAAAAAATTTCAATCTCAAGATAAAGAACGGTCAAACTGTTGGATTGGTTGGTCAAAGTGGAGCCGGTAAGTCAACCGTAATCAATCTGCTAGAAAGGTTCTATGATCCGATTGAGGGTGAGATATTACTGGATGGAGTTAACATAAAGTCACTCCAGTTAAAGTGGTTAAGAAGTCAAATGGGCTTAGTAAGCCAGGAACCTATACTATTTGCAACCACAATTAAAGAGAATATCTTGTTTGGGAAAGAAGGTGCTACAAGTGACGAGATTATGAAATCAGCGAAAAAATCAAATGCACACAACTTTATCATGCAATTACCAAACGGGTATGACACACTGGTAAGTACAACTCGGATATACTATTTCTGCAAGGAATTGGACAAAAGTTAGTTACCTTTGTATGCTAATCATTTACCATATTATGTTCAGGTTGGTGAACTGGGAACACAGATGTCGGGAGGGCAGAAGCAACGGATTTCCATCGCAAGGGCACTGCTAAAGAAACCAAAAATCTTGTTACTGGACGAAGCCACCAGTTTGTTGGAAAATTTAGTGCACTTGAGGGATCAATTCACACCTGGTAATGGGTTTGGAGGTATGGAGTATACACTCATTTGGTCACTGAATCCCCTGACTCAATAGTGGTTATGTATTGAATCTGCTGCTAGGATTCTGCTGACAGTTGATCCTGCTGCTAGGATTCTGCTGACAGCTGATCCTGCTGATAGCTGATTCTGCTGCTGATAGCATTCTGCTGCTAGTGTGATTCTGCTGCTGGCATTCTACTGCTAGTGTTATAGTTTCCACTGATGTGTTAACATTACCACTGCTAGTGATATTGTTTCCACTGATAACCACTGATCCCTATTATTATGGAAAGTATTATGATATAATTAATGGGCCGTTAATTATACATAAATCCATGGGCTAGGGTTTTGAGTATTCTCTATTATAAATAGAGGTCACATCATTCTGCATGGATATACGTTTTTACAATACGATTAACACAAAACCCTAAACACTTCAATACGCATCTGGTTCTTGGTTTGTGCCTAAAGCAAGAACATCACTTGGTCTTATCCCATAGAGATATTCGTGTAACCCAGGCATAGGGTCAAATAGTTTCTATTGGAAAGTGATACCACGATTTCAAGTGAATATCCGGTACCTTTATTGATTATCTTAACCCTAATCTGGGAACTATTTTACAAATAACAACCAACAATCAATATAAACTATTAGTGATAATCAATGGCTGCTGCTATGAGACAAATGGCTGCTAACTTTTCCAAGTTGGAAAAGTTTGAAGGTGTTGATTTCAGAAGGTGGCAAAAGAAGATGCACTTCTTATTGTCAAGTATGAATGTGGTGTATGTTCTCACGACTGAGATTCCAGAAGATCATGGAGATGATGCTACTATGGATCAGATGAGGGCAAGGAGCAAATGGGAGAATGATGACTACATATGCAGAGGTTTAATTCTCAATGGTATGTCTGATTCTCTATTTGATATTTATCAGAATGTTGAAACTTCTCAAGAACTATGGGATTCCTTGGAAGCCAAGTATATGGCTGAGGATGCATCAAGTAAGAAGTTCCTTGTAAGTAATTTTAACAATTACAAAATGGTTGATTCTAGACCTGTCATGGAACAATACAATGAACTTCTTAGTATACTTGGTCGATTCACACAACACAAGATGAACATGGATGAGGCTATTTCAGTCTCTTGTATCATCGATAAACTACCTCCTTCTTGGAAAGAGTTCAAGCATATGCTTAAGCATAAGAAGGAGGAGTTAACTCTTGTTGAGTTGGGCAGTCACTTGCGCATTGAGGATTCACTCAAAGCTCAAGACATTGACAAGCAAAAGAGTAGCACTGCTGCTAGTCCATCAGTTGTCAATATGGTGGAGCATAACAACTCCACCAAGTACAATGACAACAAGGGCAAGCGTAAGCATCAAGATAACACCAAATCTGATCTTAACAAGAAACCTAAGGTGACTTGTTGGAAGTGTGGGAAACCTGGACACTTCAGGAAAGATTGCAAGGGTGGTAAAGTTGGAAACAAATCCAATGGATCAGGCACAAGTGGAGGGAATGGTAACACCAATTCTCTGAAAGGTCAGAATGTATTTAATAAGTCTTTTAAGATTTATTATGTTACATATATATCTGACATTTACTTTGTGTAGGATGATGATGTTGCGTGGTGGGTTGACTCTGGAGCAACAATTCATGTGTGTAAAGATAGAAGCTGGTTCAAGACCTACAAGTCAATGAATGATGGTTCTATTCTTCACATGGGAAACGAGTCAACTGCCCTGGTGCATGGAAAAGGATGTGTTGAGTTGAAGTTTAGTTCTGGAAAGATTGTTTCTTTATTTAATGTTTTACATGTTCCTGATATTAGAAAGAATTTGGTTTCTAGTAGTGTTTTGAATAATTGTGGTTATAAACAGGTTATTGAATCTGATAAGTTTGTTTTGTCTAAAAATGGTGTGTTTATTGGTTTTGGTTATTTGTGTAATCAAATGTTCAGACTTAATATTGTTCATGATAATATTGATTCTGCTTTTATATCTACATCTAAACTTTATGATTCAAACCTATGGCATGCAAGACTTGGCCATGTACATTTTAAAAGAATGCAAGATATGTCCAAGGATGGTTTAATACCCGCTTTTGATATGAACACTGAAAAGTGTAAAACTTGTATGATGAACAAGATAACTAAGAAACCTTTTCAAGGAGTAAAACGTGAAACTAAAGTTTTGGAGTTAATTCACAGTGACCTTTGTGATTTACACGCTACTCCCTCTTTGGGGGATAAGAAATACTTTGTAACTTTTATTGATGATGCTTCTAGGTTTTGTCATGTTTATTTATTACATTCTAAAGATGAAGCATTAGATAAATTTAAAGTATTTAAAACTGAAGTTGAATTGCAACAAAGTTCCCTGATCAAAAGATTAAGGACTGATAGGGGAGGTGAGTACATGGATACTCTGTATTTTCAGTCTGTTGGTATAATCCATGAAACGACTGCCCCTTATACTCCTCAGCAAAATGGTATTTCTGAAAGGAAAAACAGGGTGCTGAAGGAGATGTTTAATTCCATGTTGTCCTATTCAGGGCTGAGTCAAGGGTTCTGGGGTGAAGCTATGTTAACAGCTTGCTATTTATTAAATAGGGTTCCCAACAAAAGGAACAAAGTTACCCCTTATGAACTTTGGACTAAGAAGAAACCTAATCTTAATTATCTTAGGATATGGGGTTGTAGGGCTGTTGTAAGACTCCCTGATCCAAAGCAGAAAACTTTGGGTGAAAGAGGCATTGAATGCATCTTTGTTGGATATGCTAAGCATTCCAAGGCATATAGGTTTTATGTTATAGAACCTAATGAGTCTGTTTCAATTAACTCAATAATTGAATCAAGGGATGCACTATTTGATGAGAACAGATTTTCATCTATCCCTAGACCAAGTCAAAGGATTCCAAATGGAACCAATGACAATGGTGTTTCAGAGGTTCCTGCTGATGAGGTTCCTGCTGAGGTTGTGGAACAACAACCTGAACCTGAGCTCAGAAGGAGCAATAGGGTGAGGACTCCAAAGTCATTTGGACCTGAGTTTCAATTATACTTAATTGAAGGTACAAGGAGTGAGGTCTCTGACCAATACTCCTATTGCTTCATTGTGGAGGATGATCCCAAAACATTTGAAGAAGCAATGAAGTCCCAGGATGTTGCTTTCTGGAAAGAAGCAATTACTGATGAGATGGACTCTATCATGGGCAATAACACTTATGTGTTGACTGATCTACCACCTGGTTGCAAACCTTTAGGTAGCAAATGGATTTTCAAAAAGAAAATGAAGATAGATGGAACTGTTGAAAAGTTCAAGGCAAGATTAGTTATTCAAGGCTTTAAACAAAAGTCAGGAATAGACTACTTTGATACTTATGCTCCAGTGGCATGTATCAGTACCATAAGATTGCTAATTGCTTTGGCATCAATTCACAATCTGATTATTCATCAGATGGATGTGAAGACAGCTTTCTTGAATGGTGATTTAGATGAGGAGGTTTACATGAACGAACCTCAGGGCTTCATCATGCCTGGCAATGAAAACAAGGTGTGTAAACTGATTAAGTCTCTTTATGGACTAAAACAGGCACCTAAGCAATGGCATCAAAAGTTTGATGAAGTGGTTTTGTCGAGTGGTTATTTACTTAATCAAGCTGACAAATGTGTATATAGCAAATTTGATGAATCTGGTAAAGGAGTCATCATTTGTCTATATGTTGATGACATGTTGATCTTTGGCACTGAACAAAATCAAGTTGATCTTACAAAAGAATTTTTGTCATTAAAGTTCTCCATGAAGGATATGGGGGAGGCTGATGTTATCCTTGGTATTAGGATTAAACATGAAAGTAACAAAATTTCTATCTCTCAGTCTCATTACATTGAGAAGGTGTTAAGGAAATTTAATTACTTTGACTGTACTCCAGTGAGTACTCTTATGGATACAAGTGAGAAGCTAATGCCTAATACTGGCAAAGCTGTATCTCAACTTGAGTATTCTAGGGTGATTGGCTGCTTGATGTATGTCATGACTTGTACAAGACCTGGCATTGCTTTTGCTGTGGGTAAACTGAGCAGGTATACTAGTAATCCTAGTGCTCATCATTGGCAAGCAATTCAGATGGTCTTTAAGTATTTGAAGAGAACTATGGATTATAGTCTCTCATATACTGGTTATCCTTCAGTATTAGAAGGATACACTGATGCAAGTTGGATCAGTAACACTGAAGACAATTCGTCTACTAGTGGCTGGGTATTCCTACTTGGTGGAGGTGCAATTTCTTGGGCATCCAAGAAACAAACTTGCATTACCAGTTCAACCATGGAATCTGAATTTGTAGCTTTAGCTGCTGCTGGCAAAGAAGCTGAATGGTTGAAAAACTTGCTTCTTGAGATTCCATTGTGGCCTAAACCTATAGCACCTATTTCTATCCGTTGTGATAGTGCTGCTACATTGGCAAAGGCTTATAGCCAAATGTACAATGGAAAGTCTAGACACTTAGGTGTCAGGCATAGCATGATTCATGAGCTTATCATGAATGGGGTGATATCTATAGAGTTTGTTAAATCTCAACAAAACTTAGCTGATCACTTGACGAAGGGTTTGGCTAGAGACTTGGTTTTGAAGTCTGCTACAGGGATGGGTTTAAGTCCAACTTAGTCACTGAATGCAAGGATACCCAACTCCCTTCTAAGGAAACTTGGAAGCTGAGTTCAATGTGGAAAGCTGATCATTTGGTGGACTGAAGCACAGGTATCACAAACATCCCAAGGTTGTGCTTGTTATCTGCTGGAAAGGAGGATGAAGTCATAACTTCTTAATGGTTAATTTTCTTTGAAAAAGTGCTAAGCAGGAGCATGAATTAAAGATGAACCACCTATGTGAATGTTGAAGTTTTGCCGCTTCAGGAAGCTTTGGACTTTTAGCTTTTACAACATTTATGAATTGGATATGGACACATGGCTTGTATAGTGTCAGGAGTATTTTAGTGTTTGAAAACTTGTGTGTATTTATCATCAGGTATTCAAATGGGTTGAAGGGTTCAATTCTTAGAACACCCTGATTCTCGAATATTTGAAAGTATATGTACTAATGTGGAAATTCAATCCTCAGGATATTTTCATTTATGCACTTGTTTTGGTTTGTGTTTGATTTTCATGCAAAAGTAGTGAACTAAATTTGGGGAGGATTGTTGGAAAATTTAGTGCACTTGAGGGATCAATTCACACCTGGTAATGGGTTAGGAGGTATGGAGTATACACCCATTTGGTCCCTGAATCCCTTGACTCAATAGTAGTTATTTATTGAATCTGCTGCTAGGATTCTGCTGACAGTTGATCCTGCTGCTAGGATTCTGCTGACAGCTGATCCTGCTGATAGCTGATTCTGCTGCTGATAGCATTCTGCTGCTAGTGTGATTCTGCTGCTGGCATTCTACTGCTAGTGTTATAGTTTCCACTGATGTGTTAACATTACCACTGCTAGTGATATTGTTTCCACTGATAACCACTGATCCCTATTATTATGGAAAGTATTATGATATAATTAATGGGCCGTTAATTATACATAATTCCATGGGCTAGGGTTTTGAGTATTCTCTATTATAAATAGAGGTCACATCATTCTGCATGGATATACGTTTTTACAATACGATTAACACAAAACCCTAAACACTTCAATACGCATCTGGTTCTTGGTTTGTGCCTAAAGCAAGAACATCACTTGGTCTTATCCCATAGAGATATTCGTGTAACCCAGGCATAGGGTCGAATAGTTTCTATTGGAAAGTGATACCACGATTTCAAGTGAATATCCGGTACCTTTATTGATTATCTTAACCCTAATCTGGGAACTGTTTTACAAATAACAACCAACAATCAATAGAAACTATTAGTGATAATCAATGGCTGCTGCTATGAGACAAATGGCTGCTAACTTTTCCAAGTTGGAAAAGTTTGAAGGTGTTGATTTCAGAAGGTGGCAAAAGAAGATACACTTCTTATTGTCAAGTATGAATGTGGTGTATGTTCTCACGACTGAGATTCCAGAAGATCATGGAGATGATGCTACTATGGATCAGATGAGGGCAAGGAGCAAATGGGAGAATGATGACTACATATGCAGAGGTTTAATTCTCAATGGTATGTCTGATTCTCTATTTGATATTTATCAGAATGTTGAAACTTCTCAAGAACTATGAGATTCCTTGGAAGCCAAGTATATGGCTGAGGATGCATCAAGTAAGAAGTTCCTTGTAAGTAATTTTAACAATTACAAAATGGTTGATTCTAGACCTGTCATGGAACAATACAATGAACTTCTTAGTATACTTGGTCGATTCACACAACACAAGATGAACATGGATGAGGCTATTTCAGTCTCTTGTATCATCGATAAACTACCTCCTTCTTGGAAAGAGTTCAAGCATATGCTTAAGCATAAGAAGGAGGAGTTAACTCTTGTTGAGTTGGGCAGTCACTTGCGCATTGAGGATTCACTCAAAGCTCAAGACATTGACAAGCCAAGGAGTAGCACTGCTGCTGGTCCATCAGTTGTCAATATGGTGGAGCATAACAACTCCACCAAGTACAATGACAACAAGGGCAAGCGTAAGCATCAAGATAACACCAAATCTGATCTTAACAAGAAACCTAAGGTGACTTGTTGGAAGTGTGGGAAACCTGGCATATTGCTGTAATTGGCATCTAACTTACACCATTACTTCTCATGCCCCCATAATGGTCGATGGGGATACAATCATGAGAAGTCGTGTACTATTGGTTGCCGGCATCTAAGATACAGGATGGATAAGTAATTTGCCTTGACCAGGTCAAAGCGTATGTATATGATACCAAAAATTTCTGGAATGCCATTGTGTGCCTCAGCTAACAGTCTGTTTTACGGTTATCTTTTATTTTAACAGTCTGGTTAAGCTACTTTAAAGATGTGGTTAAGTTATTGATTGCATCTTCGGTTGTGTGGCATGCAGGAATAAGGGGATTTTCTTTGTTCCTATTCTTCAAACAAGGCCTCTTTCAGATCAAGGTCCTTTTGATATTGTGCTGCATAAGGTCAGTGAGGCCGAATCTTTTCCTTTACAGTATCTGGTAGTTAGCTTTTAGCTCACATTTATGACTGAAAAACATTATTTTACTCTTTTTGTCTACAGTTGACTGGGATGGAATAGCGTAAAATTCTTAAGGTTGGTCTTCCCGGGAATGTCCTGATGTATATATTGAATATTTAAGTAGTTTAGTTTTGATGATATTTAACTGGTTGACATGTGATTTCTAATTTGCTACCTGATGATCATTAAAGTACATATAAGTAGACTGCTGAACCAGAATAATCAGCTGGATTTAACATATGTATTATGCCCAATTATAATACAGAGCATTTGGAGAGAGCTATTTATTAAGATTACTTTCTACACGAATAATCAGGCTCAGGGCTGAGTAAATCAAATATGGTTTTGCTTGAATCTTTTTGGTTAATAAATGCATTAATAATGTAGGCAACCTCTTCTGTCCTTTTGATTGTCCCTGGTTTTTCTATCTTGTTTACAGTCATTTGTTGGGATTTTGGTTAATAAATGCATTAATAACAAGCTATATGGGATTTTGAACCTAACGAAAATGGAGGACATGGAAATATGAGCCAAAAAACGTTCATTAGATTCAAGCTTAACCATTGAAGAAATTGTAGCTACTCAAACTGATTCTAGAGTGGAGAAAGAGGACTTCAGGAAGCTAGTGACTCGATGGTTTTGTGAAGATGCTCAGGTAATCAAATTCTTTTAATGCATTGACTAATCAGTTTTAATAACTTCAAAATGAGCTAGAAGATGTTTTACTAAAAATGACTCATTGGTTTTGTGAAGATGGCCAAATATCGCAGGCCACGTCAACTAATCAGGTAATCTTGCGATGCTCAGGTAATCTTATCTTTTTCTTTTCCTTTGACTAATCAGGTAATTTGATCTTTTAATGCATTTGATTCAAGTTTATGATGTTATACTACTCTTACGATGCAACGTATCGCAGATGGCTACAAATTGAGTTTGAAAATGCGGAAGTTGATGTGTCAAATGAAGAAAAATAGAGAGCGACTATGTAGCTATGGTAACACTATCTTCATCTATGCAATTGCTACTGAGTGAGTTTATATACTCTCTTTGTGCATCTTTGGATTTGTAAGCTTTGACCCATATTGGACTAATCGCTAACTATTTTTAATAGGAGAAGGAAACCCATGGTTGGTCCCTGCTGAGGATCAGATACATAATTTGGTTTGTAATATATCTAAAATTGCCTCAAAACGCCTTATAGGAACACAATAAGCAGATAGTAGTAGATCTAGTGAGCTAACTGTTTGTTTTGTTGCTCTATCAGTTGAACCGAAGAAGCATAGTTCATGTTCTGTTCAGTTGATCAATAAAACCGACAATCATGTTGCTTCCAAGGTGCTCATAGTGTTTAATTATTTGTAATATATCTAAAATTGCCTCAAAACGCCTTATAGGAACACAATAAGCAGATAGTAGTAGATCTAGTGAGCTAACTGTTTGTTTTGTTGCTCTATCAGTTGAACCGAAGAAACATAGTTCATGTTCTGTTCAGTTGATCAATAAAACCAATTCGGCATGTGAATTTTCGGGTACTGTATGTTTTGGAATATGTTTGGTTAAATATTTGCTAAATTAATACCCATTAAGGTGTTTTGTTAAGGCTTTTCTTGGTTGCGATGTTATTTTAACATGTTGGTAACTAGACAAGTTGAATAATCTTTGATAAACTCTTTTACTGTAGGGCGCCCCTGATCACCGGAGATTGGTGAGGGCTCATGGAACTGCCGTTGGGCTTCCCACTGAAGATGACATGGGAAACAGTGAAGTCGAACATAATGCTTTTGGTGCTGGAAGCATCTTTGCGCAACGGTGATCATTCTTCCGTTTATTTTAACTTAATTACCCTTTTAACGTTTTATCTTTTTCACTCGCAATGTAAATGTTCACAAAGTATTTACTTAATCTTCCTTGGCTGATATTCATGACAGATGCTGAAGAATGGAGCATGGGAGCAGTGTATGTCGGCTTTGGAGCCACCTGGATGCTTCTTCACAAGAACATTTATTGCAAAAATGGCAAAAGCTTTATTTTTGTACATTTGGATTGAGATTGTTTTAGAAATTGATGTGTTTGAACTAATTTTGAGAAATGCAGATTGTATTTGTGCAATATTATTATTATTATTTTATTATTATTATTGTTATTATTATTATTATTGTTGAGAAATGCAGTATGCATCTCTGCATATTTGAGATTTCTGCCAGAAATGGAATATGCATTTGTACACTTTGCAAAGTCAGCTTTTGCTGACTAAAATTGGCAAGAAATTTGTGTCATTTTAGTGATTTTGTAGAAAGGTGGTGTATCCTTTAGTGACTAAAAAATTTTAGACACTAAATCTTTTGAACTTTTGCTCACTAAAATTTTAGTGACAAAATACTTTTAGTGATCCCTTTGTTACTTACTCTTTTTTCTTTAGTGGGAGTTGATAAATTAGCATTTAGTGACTGTTTTCTTATCTTTTGCTCACACTTCTTTTAGTGAGCAAATGTCATTTATTTTGTAGTGATAATACCGAAGCTGTGTGTTCTTTGAGAGTGCTTACTATACTACCTTTAGATATCGACGAGACATGAACAGACCCATTGACTGATCCAGCAGCAACATAATTACCATCTGCGCTGATACATGACCTGCTCCAATTAGATGCAACTCTATTCTCAGTTGCTTGAAACCGCCCACAAACTTCAAGACTTCTTATATCAAATAAATTATGTAAATTATCTCTTCCACTTGCCAGTATCATATTACCATTTGTGTACACAGCTGTAGACGTAACAACAGAAGAATGTGCAGCAACTTCACTCAGTAGCTTCCCCTTCTGTATACCCCATAACAACACGATTATCTAATTATGATGATTATTCCGTATCACATATAAGTGAACGACATACAAAACATATGAAAAATGAAGCTTCGACTTTTATCTACCTGAGAAGCAACGATAACAGGTTTAGAAATAGCAGTAAAAGCAGGGGCATGAGCTCCTTCTTCCACCATATGACGCTTCCTAAGCGCTCTAATCGCATGCTTTATCGCTTTTTTCGCAGATTCATCATCCTCGTACCTACATAATCAAACCAATCTTTATTGTTAAAAAAACATGAAATGATTTAAATGTTGATCCAAAGCCTAAATTTGTATGATAGCTTACACCTTGTTGAAAGTTCTAAATGACCGAGACTTGGGAGCCCTTCCAAGCGACACAGTCAAGAACCCGAAACTAAACGTTAACTCCATTTCATCAGTTTCGTCTCCTAATTCTTGCCCACAATATTACTCGGTCAATGCTCTGAGCATGTGTTTCAAGCAAACCCGAGTTCTTAAAAAAGACCAACTTGATGAACCAATCAATAAAAAGACGGTCA
This sequence comes from Artemisia argyi, assembly GCA_030686995.1. Classification (NCBI taxonomy): domain Eukaryota; kingdom Viridiplantae; phylum Streptophyta; class Magnoliopsida; order Asterales; family Asteraceae; genus Artemisia; species Artemisia argyi. The sequence goes on along the minus strand of CM060688.1, from coordinate 26,661,778 downwards.
ACAAAATAATTGAAACACCTCTTACTCAAGACCTTGACGGAGAATTCAAGGAACTTCACCTTGAATGTCCGATTATTGATGTCTTAGCTCGTGCTCCTTACTATCATGCCCTTTTGAAAAAATAGGAGAAAAAGCTTAAGCTAGGTAAAAATGGGACCGCTTATGTTCAAAATAAATTACCTAAAAAATTAGATGATCCGGGCATATTTGTTTTACCTTGCAAGATCGGGAATTCTGAAACTTTTGACACATTAGCCGATCTTGGCTCAAGCCTCAACTTGCTTCCGTTATCCCTCTACACCACCCTTAAGCTAGGTAAATTAGATGAAACAGAGGTAATTATTGGCCTTGCGGATGGAAGTGTCGCATATCTGGTTGGGGTAGTAAAGGACGCATTAGTGCACATAGGAAGATTAACTATTTTAGCCGATTTCCACGTCCTTGATATGGTTAGTGACACGACATTCCCTTTGTTGATAGGAAGATGATTTTTAGCTACCGCAGGTGCGATGATTGATTGTAAGCAATCTAAAATAGCGGTAGGAGAAGGTGAAACCTGGTCGGTCTATGATGTTAAGAAACACGCCTATGACAACAATGAGGAACCCACACCATATTGGGTAGATATAAATAGGAGACCCTCTAGGTACGGACCTTGGATCAATAGAAACTTCACAGGGCCCTAACGCCCAGTCTACCTAGAAGAGGAATTTGTTAACCAAACACATTCGGTAGAATTGGACCCATTTGAAGATCCTTTAGTTTTTAGAAAGATGATTGAATTCCTAGGACTTTTTCCAATTAACCTAGGAATGAATAGGTGGAAGAACGTGAGTGATAAATGTAAGTGGAATTAGAACAAGCCACCTAAGGAAGGAGATGGATCGTGACACATATAAATGGCATTATATGATCAAGATGGAGAAAATTTTGAAAAGTCATACCAAACAAAGCGCATCGATAGGAAGCTAAAACCTAAATCTGATCCTAAAGATGTCCTCGATGAGGAACTCACTCACATAGGATAGGGTATGACTTTGAGTCTAGCTACAAGACTCGTAAATAAAGAAAAGCGCTTCTTGGGAGGCAACCCAAACTTTATTTTGTTTGTTTGCTTATTTGTTTTTTATTTGTTTTCGTATGTATTTTTTATTCTTATTATTCATTGTTCATGTCTCAAATAAATTTATGAAAATGCTTTATTTTGTTTTTAACTTCGTCTTAATTACATATAAAGGTATTTTGCAAAAGATAAGTGTAAGGGAAGCTTATATTTATTTTTAAAGAACGAATTGAACATGAATGATAACAATAAGATATGAATACACATATTAGTATTTGTTTGAGTCAAATGCTTGTATCGAGTCACAATGAATGTTTTGCAGGAATTCCAGGTCTTAAAACACAGGTTTTTCTAGAAATTTTCCGGAAACAAAATATAAAAATTCTGCTAGGTTCATCCTGACGGCGTCAGGTGTCATAACCTGACGGCGTCAGACCTTATTTTCTGAAAAATTTTCCAGATTTTGTTTTTCTGCCGGAATTGTAAAGTTTCGTAAAATCTCAAATTTTTGAACTTCAGGAATCTGCAAACATTTATTTTGCAAGCATTATATCTTTATTCGCTTTCTAGGATTTACTTTTAAATATATAGTTTACCGCCGATTTTACGTGAAGTTTCGTGTTTGTTTTCTTTGTTGCTTACAGGTTATATTGGACAAGAAGATGATTATATTTCTGGAGTGAAGCTTTTCATGCACATTTTCTTAGAGGAAGATTTAACCATGTTACCAAATTTTCCATACCGAGCAAATCAGGGGAGTACTAGTTTCTTTCATTTTCATTTATTTTTACATTTACATCTTTTAATTAAACATTTGGGACAATGTTCGACTTAAGTGTAAGGGGGGGGGGGGGGGGAGTAAGTTGGGATACCTTAGAAACTACAACTTCGCTTGATTTTTATTTTGTTTAATAGTAGATGTGTAATAAAAACTGAAAGAAATACTTGTTAGGGTAATTTTAGCACAAAATTTAAATTTTTTTGCAACATTTAGGAGTGACACTTTAGTCTTAGTAAGCGTCTCATGGATAGGAGTTATATGACTAGCACAAAAACTGTACCACTCAAAAATTTCCACCCCAAATATGTGAGGTTCGCCTTTTTATTATTAGGAAAAAGCATTTATGTTTAGTGCTTGTGAGTGTACCGGTAGTATTTAGATTCTAGAACTTGTATTAGTGATGCATCCCGAGACCGCTAGTGAGACTACATTCGTGTAGTTAGGATTTACTATATGATAAGAGGCGTTAGGATAACCCTTGTTTTAAGCATGTATTATAATTACATTGACTTCACTGGTCAATTAATTTTCCCACACCTTTGCGATGTACTCATTTTTAGTACACGATACTCCTAGTACAACCCTTGAGGGGTACGATGAACAAAAAAATTTTTTACCAACAACCCTAGCTTAAGATTATTACCCCCATATCTTGTCCACGGTAATGGCTAGAACCGTGAGGGGTACGACGAACAACAAGATCACAACCAAGAATCTAAAGTCTTCGTCTGGAACGTACGCTAAGTAGATAGCGGCAAGGACGACATACACAATCGCTAGTATCATAATGAGGTGCGGCATTTTGGAGATGAGGAATGATAGGAAAATGGTTGGTGGAAGAAATGGAAATTTGAAAGAGGTATATGTAGGTGGAAAACTAGCCGTTAGATCACTATTTAGGACCGTTGGATTCACTATTCACGACCGTTGGGTACGGTACACCTAGCCGTTATTTTACTATTCAAAACCATTACCTTCAATATTCACAACCCTTAAATACACCAGTTTCTAGATCCTGTCTAGCACAAATAAGTCTAAATAAACCACGTCTCCTAAATCTTAATAAATAAATAAATAAATAAATAAATCTCTCGACAACCCTCTAATCGAAGTTTCCTAATACAAAAATTTCGTTAAAACTGAATTCCGGGACGGAATTCAGAATGAGGGGTAGGTACTGTAAACTCCCGTAAATTTCCCTATAAATGATAAAAGTTAATCTAAGACTAATATATCATTACGTAAATTAATGACGTTTTTACCAATAACAAATTTTTTTCTTTATTATTTTTTTTTATCAAATATGCTATGTTACTTAAAATCACTACGATATTCATGATTCCTTTTTGCCTGGAACGATGCTCACACATGTACCAATATAGTCTAAAATCATGAGAATATTAAAATTTTCTTTTATTCGTTACGAACCTGCATTTTCGAGATATTTTTCAAAATTACTATTCATCGGTTACTATTTACCAAACACTATTCATCATTTCACTATTCATCGTTTTTGGAGTCGGTTAGTGATATTGAGATGTTTTTCAAAAGTTTTACTATTCACGAAATACTATTCACAAAACACTATTCACTCTCGGACTCACGTAAACATTTCACTAATTAATTTCTAAACTTATCACTAATCACAATTAATACTTTACTAATCCTAAAATACACCTAACCGGACCCTAAATCTCACCCTAAGCCCGACACATTTCTCGACCTGTTACTATTCACAGCCCAAAACCAATTTAGCCCATTTACCTTATTTTGTTTTCAAAACCATTCGACTAGACAAGATAGAAACGAACTTCGTACGCTCAAATCCTACACACGACACATACTTAGACATTAGGTTGTGTTTAAAATGAGTTTAGGTCGTTATAGAAACAAACGTGGGTTAAAATGGTTGAGTTTTGGTAGGTACTGTAAACTCCCATAAATTTCCCTATAAATGATAAAAGTTAATCTAAGACTAATATATCATTACGTAAATTAATGACGTTTTCACCAATAACAAAATTTTTTCTTTATTATTTTTTTTATCAAATATGCTATGTTACTTAAAATCACTACGATATTTATGATTCCTTTTTGCCTGGAACGATGCTCACACATGTACCAATATAGTCTAAAATCGTGAGAATATTAAAATTTTATTTTATTCGTTACGAACCTGCATTTTCGAGATATTTTTCAAATTTACTATTCATCGGTTACTATTCACCAAACACTATTCATCATTTCACTATTCATCTTTTTTGGAGTCGGTTAGTGATATTGAGATGTTTTTTAAAAGTTTTACTATTCACGAAATACTATTCACAAAACACTATTCACTCTCGGACTCACGTAAACATTTCACTAATTAATTTCTAAACTTATCACTAATCACAATTAATACTTTACTAATCCTAAAATACACCTAACCGGACCCTAAATCTCACCCTAAGCCCGACACATTTCTCGACCTGTTACTATTCACAGCCCAAAACCAATTTAGCCCATTTACCTTATTTTGTTTTCAAAACCATTCGACTAGACAAGATAGAAACGAACTTCGTACGCTCAAATCCTACACACGACACACACTTATTTTTACACACCCTCGTTCCTCCCCTAGCCAACATTTAGAGTGTCGATTTTTAATTTCTCACATCGAGTCTAGATACGTTTTTACTAGGCAAAGCTTATGTCCTAAAAACGATTTCATAAAATTCCATCTAATCCAAAACTCAACCATTTTAACCCACGTTTGTTTCTATAATGACCTAAACTCATTTTAAACACAACCTAATGTCTAAGTATTGCAAAATTATCAAACCTCACAAACTATGCAAGAAATACCAATCGGTTTACAAACAAAATAGGTAGTCGACATGCATGTTACAAACAAACTAGTACTCCCTTAAATCAAGCACACTCATTTCCATATTTTATTCACTAGGCAAAGTACCATGACCTTTTATAATATATTTTACAAGTACCATTTCGTTTCTAAAATTCAATGCCCACGTTTTTCTCTAAATTTTGAGGATGTCGACCGCAAGAAACCAAAACCTTGAGTGACTAGTGTTACTCTTACACCTTAGGACTTTTGCATACAAGTAAGCATCACATCTCATTAACTGTTATTCACTAGAACACTTCAAGTTTCATATATAAACCCATGCATGCACATTTTCGTTTCTACTTCCATGCAAAACCAAAAATTCACCAAAAACCTTTAAGTCTTTAGTTTAGCCTTGGGTCGAAGCATTTGGGTAGGAATTCAAAGGATTCGGGTGGTGTTTAGAAGGAACAAGTCGTTGTTTGTGAACCTTGGTTGAGTCGACACACACACTACACTCTTGTACTCTCTTTTTCTCGACTCTACAAAACATTTTACCCCACCATTTTGGTGTAGTAAGTCTCACACAAACTTTTTCCATTTTTATTTAAAATGTACCTTTAATTTTTTTCGTATAAATCACAAACAAATGCACCTTATTACTCGTAAATTAAATAAACAACATATACGTATTATACCTTCGTCTATATATTTTCCACCTTAACAATCAAGTTACATAAAGTTTTGAAACTAAAACGCTACGTACAAACTATTTTAGAATACGTTTCTAACGTACCACAACAAGTATTGAAAACCCTTAAAATTTTCTAAGTCTTTTCTTATGAAAACGCGTCCTATGCTACGCCCAAAACGCACGTATATCTTTAAAATTTACTTAACGAGCATGCCATTTTATTTCACAAACTAATAGACCTCATGAGAAACAATCATTTTCGTATAGAAACTTTGTAATAAAAATCGTGTTTTGAACCTATAAAAATCACAAAGCAAATCGACATAGGAACTAATTCAGAAAAATAGGTAGTATATTGGGCCTTAAGGCCCAATCATTTCAAAATAAGCCGATCGTATAAGCTATAGAATAAACAGTTTGGGAATGTTTTTCATAGTCCTAACCTTAGCCCAAAACCCTCGTAGGCCCATTGGATCTAAAAATGCTAACGGGCCTTACATTTCGTTAAAAAGCCCATAAGCTATGAAATAAGCTTTTCGAACAAATAAGCTGTTAGAATAAGTTAAATAAGCTGTTTTGAAACTATTTAAGAAATGAAAACATTAAGTTTTGAAAATTGTGAATTTTGGACTAGATTTGCAAATTTTACAAAAATCGGGTTAAAAGTGTCAACTTTTCAAAGTTTTGGTATAAATTGTCATTTTGTAAGTTTAAGGGTGAAAACTGATTTTTATAAACTTTAGGGTGAAAAGTGTAAGAAATTTAAAGTTTTGGACGTTAAATGTAAATATATTTAATTTTGGACTAACGCCGTTAGGGTAAAAAGTGTAAATTTTTGGAAAATACAAGGGCCGTATACAAAATTAACCTTTTTTTTTTACTTTCCATTTTTAAGATTTCACGTCACGACGTTACGTTTATTTTCAAACTATTATTATTATTACTATTATTTTTATTAAACGTTACGTTATATTTATATATATAAATAAACTAAACGTACGATATACTATAAAACCAAAAGTTTTACTAACGTTAAATTAACAAATCAAGTATTCAAAAACTACTCGCGATTAAAACATTAAGACTATCAAACACTAAAACTTGCCAAATATTATCTAGGTCGTGTGTGGAACCGTTCCCATTTTGCAAACTGAGTATCAATATTTTTATTCACTAAACCACTAAGGTGAGTTCATAGCCTCGCCTTTACTTGTTTAAATGTTTTATAAACCCTGCGAGGGGGATACATGCTAGTTTTTACAAACTGAACACAAGTATTTTCTTGGTATGCTTTACCTGATCTCGTTATTGCTTAAGTACCTTTTTGCCAAAAGCCCCTCATATCATAAGCCTTAGTCACCCAGAGAGGTGAACGTAAATAATTGTGGATAGATCTATTAGGGATTGACAATCCCCGTTTGGGCGTTGAGAAAACAACCAAACGCTCTTTATTTGAAATCTAATAGGTTACTGGCAAGAACCTATCCCGAGGGCCCTTGTTACTATAATCCATCATTCGTGATGAGATCTGTTAATCGGCTGAGTGTCATGAGCTTAATGCAATAACAACTGTTTTTAACTTATAATTGTATGACGGTGCAATTATCACTTATAGCTTGTGTTCAACTTTTAAACTTAAACCTATGAATATCACTCAACTTTTGTTGACTTTTAGCATGTTTATCTCAGGTCTACAACGAGCAAGGATGGGACGGAAGAGCACGTAATTTTCACAAAGGCTATAAAATTTTATTATCATTTGAAAACCTATTTAACAAACTGTAAAACCACTGGGACCTCATTTTTAAAACTATGATATTCATAAAAAAATTTGAATGATAAATGTTTAAAAAAAAATCATTTTCTACTGAAAAACTATGAGCTGTGAAGTAACACCCAATCTTTATTCCGCTGCAAATATTTTAAAAATTGGGGGTGTTACAGGACTCATTGGTAAAAGTACTAGTGTTATGGAGTAATGGGAAAGAACACCATTTATTACCCCTATATATGCGTTAATGTCTTAAAGTACTCTAAGTGTTTAGATTATCTTGATTCGAGTCTTTATTTTTAGTTATGTAAAAGTTCAAGTGTAAGGGGAGGAAACGAGCCCCCTTGATGTATTATTTTGGATGGTAGGGCAAGAGTGTATGAAAAAAAATCAAAAAATTGAAAAAATGAAAAAAAAAATGGTAAAAGAAAAGTAGAAAAAAACATACGGACTACCATCCCGTTTCTTTTATATTTATGTTGGTTATAGTTAGCTTTAGTTGAGTCGAGTCTTGGCTTAGCAACGCCACATTGTACATGTAGTTGACCAAGACAATTGACTTGCCGCCAATAAAATTTCCCTTATCCAACAAACCGTGTTTTTCCATATCCCTACACCTAACGTTATAACCATTTGAAAGACCTCTTTGATAGTTTATCCTAGGTGCTTACGCCAAAGTGGTGCAGGTTTGATCATTTCCTAAGCCTATGGTAATCTATTTGCTATAGCAGGTAGTGAGAGACATTTCTTCCATTTCCATTTGTGATATATAAACTTATAACACCCGAGAGATGAGAGTATCCAAACACTATATGTGAGGTGCTAGTATATAATTTATGTGCTTGTTTTGATTAATGTGGAATGATCATTTGTTGTAATTACTTTTATGTTAATGTTAAATGACCCCTAGCTTGTAATTTAATTGGTATAAAAGCTCATTTGCTTGAGGACAAGCAAATTCCAAGTGTAGGGGTATTTGATAAGGATTTATTTGATACGTTTTTAGGGGGTCATTTAAACCCTAAATCGTGTTTTTATGGTCAAATATTAACTCAAATCATTTCTTTTGTCATTTTAGGTACTTGGGACATGAATTCTGAAAAATGGAGCATTTTTGAGCTTTTCGAACATTTTTATGCTCAAGAATGAAGAAAACCGAGAAAATTCTGGAAATTACACCAGACCGCGCCAGGCTTTAGAGCTGACGTCGTCGCCCTTTGAAGTGATGCGATGGAATTTTACACTAGGTGCCCCAGAAAAGAAGTTGGAAGTTATAACCCGGCGTCAGATGTATTTGAGTCAAGGCCGCCTCGTTTTATGCTCACATGAGAAGGCCCAGAAGAGTTATAAAGGGACGGCGTCAGAAGTTATCTTGGGTGATACGAAACCATAAAAGCGGCGACCTGACGGCGCAGGAATTATAACCTGACGCCGTCAGCCTTGTAAATCTATATATAATTTTTGATTTTTCATTCATTAGTGTGTAACTTTTAGAAGAGAAACCCTAGCATGAATTTTCCAGCAACTTAGGGTTTTGAATCATGTTTTCTTCCATGTTCAATTGAAGATAAGTACTTCTTTTAATCATTCAATATGTCTATGTGTTGTTTGATTAATTATTTATCTTTTCTTTACTTTAACATGCTAGCTTAGATTTCTTAGTGTTTGCTTAGATATAATGAAACCTAGTTGTTGATTATTGATTGTTGATTTGTTATTGATTGTTTGATTGATTGACTAGCGTTAGGCTTAAGAAAACTGGCTAAATCTCCTATACGGTAACTAGCTTGAACGTCTTAAGAAATGTAATCGAATGTGTACTACGATTTTATTAATTGTATTTAATGCATGAGGGACTATTAATGAGGCTATGGTAGGATACTAAACGTGTCGACATAAGAAGAGATAAAAACTCATAGGGTTGGGGAAGGTTGTACACACCCTCACGAATGGTATTAAGGAATACAATCCTTCATCCAAACAATCATGGCAAATCAATAAATCAATATGAGATAACTAAGGAGTAGTGAAATCTAAGTAAACACGTCTTTCTTCTTATAAGTAGTTCACAAACATTTATTTTTTTGTTAGTTTATTTAGTTTGTTTATTAGAAATTTGGGTTAGTTGACTAGCAACTAATTTCGCCCACTCTTCCAATACCCGAAATTTTACCTACTTTCATAAAATATAAAAAAAATACAAAAAGAATCATCCCTCACCTTTAGACCTAGTTGACATAGCTTTCAATCCTAATGACACTATTCCCCTAGAGAACGATCAATCCCCAGTACTTGCCACTCACTATACTACACCGGTCAGGTACACTGCCTGGAGGATTGCAAGCTTCTCAAGATCCCTTGAGTAATAAAACTTTTGCGAGTTTTGTAATTCCGCATCACTTTTACTAATTCATCCTTGTCACATTTAAAGAATTTGGAAAGAAACTTATAAAACTCAAATCATATAATTCAAAGAAAACTTTTCCTCTCTCTAAAAAAATCCCTAATTTGGTGGATGGGGGAATGGCAGGAAGTTCCAGCTCGCTGGAATATAGGAAGACAGAAAAAGAAAGGGGAAGCTAAGGGGATGGGGGATGCGACCAAGTTCGATATTTCTAACCTTCCCAATGGGTGTAACCCTTGGGAGGTGTCGGAGTTCCTTGGTTGTTTTGGGGAGGTAGTGGGTTCGTACATCGCCAGGAAACGTGATAAAGAAGGGAATAGGTTTGGTTTTTTCACGTTTAGGAAGGTTAGGAATGCGATGGAGCTTGAAAAGAGAATGAATGGAATAAAGATGGGGCCATGTAGATTGAGAGTGAATGTCGCTAAGTTTGCTGTGGAAAATTTCGGGTTATGGGAATTAGAGGAGAAGATTGGTAGGTAACAAGATAAACAAGAGGATCTGTATGGAAGGAAACAAGAGAATCAAGAGGTGGAACGACAAACTAAGGTTAATATGCAACCGATTCGCCCAGGGGTTGGGCGGTCATTCAAAGCAGCCCTTGATGGTAAGAGTGGCGTGATCTCAGGAGGTCAGGTGAATTCCACATGTGATGCGTGGGAATAGCAACAGGCTTTACCTCTCGAGGGATCTCGAGAAGCTTACAACCCCCACCAGGCAGTGTACCTGATCGTTGTAGTATAGTATAGTGACAAGTACCGAGGGATTGATCGTTCAGCTTAGGAATAGTGTCGCTAGGATTAGAAAACCTAAATACTAGTTCTAAAGGTGAAGGATGATTATTTTTGTGTTTTTATATTTTATAGAAAGCAATTAAAAATCTCGGGTTTGAAGGATTTGGGCGGAATTAGTTGCTAATCAACTAACCCAATACTAAAGATGCAATCAAAATAAAATACTAGAAATAAAAATAAACTAAATTATACTAAAGTTGCGAGCAATAAATGGAGAAAATGTGTTCACTTAGATTTCACTACTCCCTAGACATCTTTTACACGTTAATTACTTGTTATAATTGCATGGATGACGGATTGTATTCCTTAATACCATTCATGGGGTGGCACACTTAACTCCCCAATTCTATGAGCACTTATCTCCTCCTACACCATGCCCAGCACAACTATATGGATTGTAAACAGTGGCTCATGCATTAAATACAACCAATAAAGACCTAGTGCGCGTCGGTTCATGTTTCTTAAGACGTTCAAGCATGTTACCAATTGGAGATCTGCCAGTTTTCTTAAGCCTAACATATAAATCATTCATCCAAGACAAGTATAAACAAGTAATCAACACATAATTAACATCTAGGTTTCATTAGATTCAAGCAAACACAAGATAGATCTAGCCTAGCATGATGGAATTAAGACAAGAACAAGATATAGACAACCAACACATAGACATATTGATTGAATTAAAAGAACACTTATCTTAATTACACATGAAAGGTATCAAGGGCTTGGAACCCTTGAAAAACCTGTAAAATTCGCATCAAAATCGTACTTAGGGTTTCTCCAAAACTTCTCTCCTTTAAATGTGAAAATTAGAAAACTATATATAGGAAAAGGGGTCTGACGGCGTCAAGACCAACATTGTGACGCCGTCACCTCGCCGCCAAAACTATTCTCGGACTGCCTTGATCTACATTTGACGCCGTCAAGACTTAATCATTTCCAGGCCGTCATGACTTTAACTCTTGACGCCCTACCTTCGTGACGCCGTCAAATCTCTACTGGATCGTCATGGAATTTTGCTCTTGACGCCGTCAGGGAATTACTCTTGACGCCGTCACCTACTGTTCCCAGCATGGAAAATTAAGACTTTGGCGTTTTCTACACTTTTATGCTCCAAAAATGTCTGAATTGCTTCCTTTTCCAGATTTCTCTCCCAAAGTACCTAAAATCACAAAAGGAACGATTTAGGGCAATATTTGATCAATTAAATTCGAATTCGGGCTTAAATGACCCCCTAAAAACGGATCATTTTTCGCCTCATCATATACCCTTACACTTGAGATTTGCTTGTCCTCAAGCAAATGCGCTTTTATTCTACTCAAAAGACAAGTTAGGGGTCATTTAACACTAATATAAAAGTAATTACAACAAATAATCGTTCCACTAAAGACCAATAGACAAGCAAGGAGGTCATATACAAGCACCTCACAAATTGTGTTTAGATACTCACATCTCTCGGGTGTAATAAAGTATAAATTACAATATGGAAACGGAAGATATCTCTCACTACCTGTCATAGCAAAATAGATTACCATAGGCTTGGGAAAGGATCAAACCTCCACCACATGGCGTAAGCACCTAGGATAAACTATCAAAGACGTCTTTTAAAGGGTTGTAACGTTAGGTGTAGGGATATGAAATACACGGTTTTGTTGGATAAAGGAAGTTTTACTGGTGGCGAGTTAACAATCTTGGTTAATTACATGTACAAGATGGCGTTGCTAAGCCAAGACTAGACTCGACTTAAGCTAATAAATGAAAAATAACAAAAACATAAAATGAACATAGAATAAAAAGGGATGGTAGTCCGTATGTTTTTTTATTTTTTTTTTATTTTTTTTTTGCATACACTCTTACCCTACCATCCAAAATAATACATCATAGGGAATAAATGTTTCCCTTACACTTGAATCTTTACATACTTTACATTAAACTAATCTAATGACTCGAATTAAGAAAATCAAAACACTTGGAGTACTTTTAAGATTAACGTACATATGGGGGTAATAAATGATGTTCTTCCCCATTACTCCATAAAATAAGTACTTTACCCATGAGTCCCAATCGTCCCAAAACAATATGTACAAGGATATGACTCGACTTAGCAACCATGTAATCAATTAGAAAGTTAACTTAGGGTTTAACAAATAACAATAATGCACTAAAAATGAGCGCATACACAGAAGGCTAAGGCGATTTGGTTGTACATTTAAGTGGGGTGTAACAAATTCTTCCTTTAAGTAAGATGCTTAAAGTTAGAAACGAAAAGATAGGCTCGGAGGGGTGTACTAGGGGTTTCGTGTACTAAAAATGAGTACAACGCTAAGGGTGTGGAAAAAATTAGTGGACTTAACTAGCCAAGTAATATGACTTAAATGGTCAAGTAATTATAATACGGGTTTAACACAAGGGTAATCCTAATGCCTCTTATCATGTAGTAAATCCTACCACACGAATGTAGTCTCACTAGCGGTCTCGGGATGCATCACTAACGCAAGTTCTAGAATCTAAATGATACCGGTACACTCATAAGCACTAATAGTAAATGCTTTTCCTATCAAATCTAAAGGCGAACCTCACATATTTGGGTGGAAAATTTTTCTGAATATACGGTTATGTGCTAGTCATACAATCTCCTATCCATGAGACGCTTGCTATGGCTAAAGTTTCACTCCTAAATGTTGTAAAAAATTTTAAATTTGGCGCTAAAATTGCACTAACAAGTATTTCTCATAGTGTTATTACACATCTACCATTAAACAAAACAAACTCAAGCGAAAGTGCATATGTAAGGTATCATCTTTTTACCCTCCCCTTACACTTAATATGAACATTGTCCCCAATGTTCAAGTAAAGAATGTAAAAGTGAAATAAGTAAAAAGAATGAAATCAAATACTCCCCTGATTCGCTCGGTATGGATAATGAGGTGGCCAGGTTAAATCTTCCTCCAAGAAAATGAACAATCAAAGCTTCCCTTCCAGAATATAAATCATCTTCTTGTCATACATAACCTGTAAAACCTGATAAAATAGACAAGACAACCTCGCGTAAAATCGACGGCATCCTATATAAGTTACTAAATCCTAGAAAACAAGATAAGATATAATGCTTGTGGAATGAAGTTTGCAGATTTCCTGGAGATTATAAAACTTAATAATTCACAAAAACCATAAGACTCCGTTAGAAAAACAAAACCGGTAAAATTTCCATATTTTTACACTTGACGCCGTCAGAAGTGGCCTGCAGAAATTCTTATGTTAAGTTTCCGGAAAAATTCTGGAAAAACTTGGTCCTACTTCCTGGAAAATCCTGCAAAACTTCATTATGACTCAATACAAGCATTTGACTCTAACAAATACGAATATACATGTTCATTTAATATTGTGGAGAATCATGATCGGTTTGTTTCTTGAAAACATATTTGGGGTTTCCCCTTACACTTATCTTTTGCAAAAATACTTTTTGGTGGAGTTAAGACTAGGCCAAAACAACAAGGTAAAGTATTTCCATTATTTAGTTTAGAAACATGATCTACCAACAATAAAAATTAAGCATGCATACGGAATCAAATAACAAACAAACAAAATAAAATCACACAAAACATGGGTTGCCTCCCAAGAAGCGCTTTTCTTTATTTATGAGTCTTGTAGCTAGACTCAAGGTCATGGGTTACTACGTGACATGGGTGAGTTCCTCATTGAGGACATCTTTTGGATCAAACTTAGGTTTCAACTTCCTATCGGTTTCCTTAGTATGGTATGACCTTTCAAACTTTTCTCCATCCGGATCATACAAAGTCATCCTCATATGCCATGATCCGTCACCTTCTTTAGGTGGCTTGTCCCACCTCCATTTACACTTGTCTCCCTCTCTTTTCCATTTATTCCTTTCTATGTTAATGGGCATTACGCTTAAGAACTCAATCATCTTCCTAAAGACCAAGGGGTCCTCAAAAGGGTCTAGTTCTTCATCTCTAGCTATGAGTTGTTCTAGCGAATGTGTCTTTTCAACGAAATCTTTTTCTAGATAGAATGGGCATTGAGGTCCTATGAAGTTCCTTTCTATCCAAGGTCCGTATCTAGATGGTCTCCTATTCATCTCTACCCAATGCGGTGTTGGTTCATCATCACAATCATAACTATGTTTGTTAACATCATACACCGACCAAGTATCGCCTTCACCTACCGCTATCTTAGACTTCTTACAATCTATCATGGCGCTAGCGGTTGCTAAAAATCCTCTTCCTACCAATAATGGGCATGTAGTGTCAGTAACCATGTCTAGGACGTGAAAATCCACTAATATAGTTAACTTCCCTACGTGAACAACTACATCCTTAATCATTCCAATCGGGTGGGCAATACTCCCATCCGCTAGTCCTATCAATACCTCCGTTTCCTCTAACTTTCCTAGCTTAAGAGCGGTGAATAAGGATAAGGGAATCAAGTTGAGGCTTGACCCTAAATCGGCTAGTGTGTCGAAAGCTTCGGATCTTCCTATCTTACAACGCAAAACAAATATACCCGGATCATCAAGCTTTTTAGGCAACTTGTTTTGAACGAAGGCGGTCCCATTTTTACCTAGCTTACACTTCTCATATTTTTCTAGGAGGGCACTATAGTAAGGAGCACGCGCTAAGACATCAATGACGGGGCGTTCAAGGTGAAGTTCTTTGAATTTATCGTCAAGGTCTTGCGTAAGAGGTGTTTCAACTATGCTTTTGACCGGCTCTATATTGGGTGTTTTATTTGATGGGTCCTTTTGAAGATCTTGGTTTTGTTTGAAACACGTGCTCGTGGATTTAACCGAGTAGTATTGTGGGCACGAAGTAGGTGACGAAACTGAAGATATGGAATTAACGTTTAGTTTTGGATTTTTGATCGTGTCGCTTAGAAGTGCTCCCATTTCTCGGTCATTGAGAACCTTCAACAATGCGTCAATTCTAGTGGTCATCTCGCTTTGCTTTTGTTTGAAATCGGCTTCAAACTTAGATATGCGAGCTTCTTGAGATGCCATGAACTTAGACATCAATCCTTCAAGATTGTTGGTACTACCATAGTTGTTAGAAGGATTGTTGTTGAAAGTACGGTTGGAAGGTGGACCGTTTGGTTGGTAACGATTAGGTGGATTGGAAGAACTGGGTTGATTTTGTTTCCACCTAAGGTTTGGGTGATTTTTCCATGAGGGGTTGTATGAATCACCGTAAGTGTTTGGCTCGGGCTTGAAAGTGTACCACTTATCTCCCGCTTCGTCGGTACGCGTGGATGCGTAGTCCGCAAAGGCTGTTCCGGGGAGTTCCACACAATCACGAGTGTCGTGGGGACCACTACATAATTCGCATGAAGAAGTGATTTTGTTCACTTGGCTTAAAGGCTTAGGAGCTTCGTAAGATTTCATGAGAAACTTGACTTGGTCCTCAAGTTCCATGATCCTACGGTCAGGAGTGCTAGAATTGTTCGAAGGCAAAGATATTGCCTTGACCGTTTTGTTCAAATCACGGGGATCATTCCAACTTTCGTTGTCATAGAGAGCAAGATCTTCTATGAGTTCCCATGATTGTTCGGCACTAAGATCACGTAGCTTACCACCGGCCGATTGGTCAATGACTCGCCTCGTGGAGATGTCGATATGGTCATAAAAGATTTGGACTTGGAGCCAAAGATCTATGCCATGATGAGGGACTTTTTGGAGTAAGTCCTTGAAACGAGTCCATGCTTCATAAAGAGATTCATTTTGACGTTGTTGGAACATCAAGATGTCATTTCTAAGCTTAGTAGTTCTCCCTGGTGGGAAAAATTGAGCAAGGAAACGAGTGGTGAGTCATCCCATGTGGTGATGGATCCCGCGGGTAAATGCTCAAGCCATTTACTAGCTTGATCCCGTAGAGAGAATTGGAATAGGCGTAATCGGGTTGTCTCTCTAGTTGCAACATCTAGGTCTATGGAGTCTACGATTTTGAGGAAGTCCTTAAGATGTTGGTTTGGATCTTTGGAATGAAGTCCATGGAATGCACATCCGCTTTGCACCAACCGGATGGTGTCGGATCGCAAGGGGGTCACATTGGCTCCGGTGAGCTCAATGGTGTTTCGGTAGCCTTGGTGGCTAGGTCGGGAATACTCTCCTAAGGTTCGGGGCCTAAGGGGTTCTAATGGTGGGTTTTGTTGTGGTGGGATGACGGGTTCAAAGATGTTCCCGTTGTCCATGATGTCGGATGGTTACGAACAAAGGCACAAAGAAATAGATAGACTAAAGAGAACCTAAAAATAAAAATAAAATCTTACTAGAAAGGAATCTAGCAAGTAGACCTAATATAAAGAAATTCTAACCTAGACAATAACTATTCCCCGGGCTGCGGCGCCAAAAACTTGATGCGTGGGAATCGCAACAGGCTTTGCCTGTTGAGGGATCTCGAGAAGCTAACAACCCCCACCAGGCAGTGTACCTGATCGTTGTAGTATAGTATAGTGACAAGTACCGGGGGATTGATCGTTCAGCTTAGGAATAGTGTCGCTAGGATTAGAAAACCTAAATACTAGTTCTAAAGGTGAAGGATGATTATTTTTGTGTTTTTATATTTTATAGAAAGCAATTAAAAATCTCGGGTTTGAAGGATTTGGGCAGAATTAGTTGCTAATCAACTAACCCAATACTAAAGATGCAATCAAAATAAAATACTAGAAATAAAAATAAACTAAATTATACTAAAGTTGCGAGCAATAAATGGAGAAAATGTGTTTACTTAGATTTCACTACTCCCTAAACATCTTTTACACGTTAATTACTTGTTATAATTGCATGGATGACGGATCGTATTCCTTAATACCATTCATAGGGTGGCACACTTAACTCCCCAATTCTATGAGCTCTTATATCCTCCTACACCATGCCCAGCACAACTATAGGGATTGTAAACAGTGGCTCATGCATTAAATACAACCAATAAAGCCTAGTGCGCGTCGGTTCATGTTTCTTAAGACGTTCAAGCATGTTACCAATTGGAGATCTGCCAGTTTTCTTAAGCCTAACATATAAATCATTCATCCAAGACAAGTATAAACAAGTAATCAACACATAATTAACATCTAGGTTTCATTAGATTCAAGCAAACACAAGATAGATCTAGCCTAGCATGACGGAATTAAGACAAGAACAAGATATAGACAACCAACACATAGACATATTGACTGAATTAAAAGAACACTTATCTTAATTACACATGAAAGGTATCAAGGGCTTGGAACCCTTGAAAAACCTGTAAAATTCGCACCAAAATCGTACTTAGGGTTTCTCCAAAACTTCTCTCCTTTTAATGTGAAAATTAGAAAACTATATATAGGAAAAGGGGTCTGACGGCGTCAAGACCAACATTGTGACGCCGTCACCTCGCCGCCAAAACTATTCTCGGACTGCCTTGATCTACATTTGACGCCGTCAAGACTTAATCATTTCCAGGTCGTCATGACTTTAACTCTTGACGCCCTACCTTCGTGACGCCGTCAAATCTCTACTGGATCGTCATGGAATTTTGCTCTTGACGCCGTCATGGAATTACTCTTGACGCCGTCACCTACTGTTCCCAGCATGGAAAATTAAGACTTTGGCGTTTTCTTCACTTTTATGCTCCAAAAACGTCCGAATTGCTTCCTTTTCCAGATTTCTCTCCCAAAGTACCTAAAATCACAAAAGGAACGATTTAGGGCAATATTTGATCAAATAAATTCGAATTCGGGCTTAAATGACCACCTAAAAACGGATCATTTTTCGCCTCATCAACATGTAAGTCCATTAAGGTTCCCTATAACGTTGTGGCCTTCTTTGAGTTAAGAGGTAAGGCATTGATCGGGAGAGTTGTTGACTTAAAAATGCGTACATGCATGAACAAAATATTAGTGGATAATGGGTTTGGAGGGATGGATATTGTGTATGCTGGAGGTCTTTTGCTTTTGTTGAATTTCCATGAGAAAGATGATGCGGTGGAGCTTTTGCTGAAGAAGGAGGTCTGGAGTAAGTGGTTCACGGTGTTGGATGTTTGGGAAGGTCAATCATTGCCGTTTGAAAGTGTGGTGTGGCTTAAGATTCACAGGGTGCCTATTAATCTAGCTATCAATGAGGTTTTTGATAACGTTGCCAGCCAGTTTGGGAAGATTATTTATCCGTCCCAGCATAACCTTGAGAATGGCGACATTTTAGTGGGTTTTGTGGGGGGTTTTAGTTGGTGATGGGGGGAAGATTAATGATGTAGTGAATCTTAGATGGACCAACAAAACTTTTAAGACATGGATTATGGAGGAACCGAGAGATTGGGATCGTGAGTGTGTAGGAGCGGTGGTTATGAGGAAGAGGGATACGGCTGTCAATCTATCTGATACTAGTAATGAAGCTTTGCCGGATATTGTGCATGTGCCGGTGCCGGAGGTTGGTAAGGAGGTAGATGAAAAGCTGGATGAGTTAGTGGAAGAGCGAGAAATTCTTTCTTCCATGAACGAGGAGACTGGGGAATATCAAAGGGTGCATAGGGAGAAGCATGGGACTAAAATTATTAATGAAGTAAGCGTGGAGGATGTGGAAGTAGAAAAGATGGACATTGGGAGTAGTTTGTGTCCTGATGTGGGAGCAGAATTTAATGATAATATTGTTGTGGAGGAAGTCAATGAAGTGGGTCTTAAGAGTGCTGATAACAAAACTCTTTTTTTCTCAGCCTCTAATAATGGGCTCAAGCCTGTTGGGAATTCTGTTAAGTAAGAATTCTGCTGACTGTTTCTGCTGAAGGTTACTGCTGAAGAGATGGTTCCTGCTGAAGCAGTGTATCTGCTGAAGACTAGTTTCAGCATTATTAGTTTCTGCAGATATATTATTTCCGTATTTTATGTATTATAGTTTGGATATGCATGAGTTTATTTAGGAAGTGATAATGCATATCTTTTAGAAGTTTTAGAATATACGTTTCTTGGGAAACGGTTTAGGGTTCCTTGTGTATAAAAGGAACACATGATTATGTATTGCATAACGTTTTTAGAAAACACTTTCATTATTATTAAAAAGATCCATAGAGGATCAAGAGTTCTTAGTATTACACTTGTGTTTGTTTCCGCTTTAAAATACAAGTTACAGAGATTATCTATTAGTGTGTTTTTGATTACATTAACATAACTAACGATTCTAGAGTGCTTAAGAAGATCTATCAAGGTCTTATAGTACAACAAGTGGTATCAGAGCCTCGAGAGAGTCTCTGTTATACTAAGAAACACAAATCTTACACCTTTAGAATCCAAACCAATCAAGAAACATGCCTGGATCTGATGATGAAGTTGATACAACCCAAAACCTTAACATCACTTCTCTTCAACAACTCAACCTCTCTAATAGTAATGCTAAGTTTCCATACTTGAAGAATGCTGAAGAATATCATTTGTGGTCCATGAAGATGCAGAACTGGATCACAAACATAGACTGGAATGTTTAGGAGGTTGTCAAAAAGGGGAATAGCCTGAAGAAGCATGTTAAAGATGCTAATGGGATAGTTACAATTCTAGGTCCCAAAACTACTGAAGAGATTCTAGCTGTGCAAAGGGAGAGTAAAGTAAGAACAATTCTGCTCCAAGCTATACCAGATGACCACATGGGTGACTTCCACTTCATGAAGGATGCCAAGGACATTTGGATGGCAATAAAGGCAAGATTTGGTGGGAATGAGGAATCAAGAAGGTTGAAGAAGTCTATGTTGAAGCAGAAGTTTCAAGAGTTTCAGATATCTGAAGAAGAAGGCATTCACAAAGGCTATGACAGGTTTCACCGGATCTTAAGTCAACTCAATCAGATGAAGGCTAGACCAGACAATGAGGATTGTAATGCTACATTTTTGAGATCTTTGCTACCATCTTGGTTGCAAGTCTATATTGCTCTTAAGACCAAGGGTGGGTTGGACATGATGTCCTTTGATGACCTCTACAACAGGCTTAAATCACTTGAGCCTGATGTTAGAAGTCCCATTCGTCCATCCACTCACTCAGCATTTGTTGGTACCACTACAAAACCTGTGCATCATGCCTCAAGCTCTTATTCATCAGGAGCATCTTCTCAAACCCAAACTCAATCTGCTACTAAATCAAAATCTAGTAGTGTGTTGGATGATATTGTTCATTCATTTGTGGCTGAATATGAACATCAGCAGTTTCTTGCTTATGAGGATTTTGAACAGGTGGATCCATTGGAGATGGAGGAGATGCACTTGAAATGGCAGCTTGCAATGATCTCCATGAACATTAAGAGGTTTGAAACCAAGTCTGGATGGAAGTTTGGTTTTAATGGAATAGAGGCAGCAAGGTTTGATAGAAGGAAGGTTAAATGTTACACTTGTGGTCAAGTGGGACATTTTTCAAGAGAATGCAAGGAGAGGAAGTCTGGTGATGAAGTTAGATATGGCTCATATCCATTGGAAGCAGGGACATCTAAAGCTGCACCTTCAAAGGCTATGGTGACTCTGGATCACCAGATTGATTGGGCAGAACATGAACCTGCTGTAGAGGAAGCTTCTACTTCTACACAAGTGGATCTGCTGGCATACTCACCTTCAGAGGACAAGAAGGAGCAAGTCCCCTTGATGGGAATCTCTCAGGTACACAACTGTGTGTTTGGATGTAGTGTAAGATACAATGAGCTTAAACAAGAATTTGATGAATTGAAACCAAAGTACAATGAGTGTTATATTGAAGTAGAGTCCTATAAAATGGCTTTAAAAACTTTAGAGAAACAAAAAGTCTGGTTTCAAAAGAATCAAGTTAAATATGATGAAAAAATAAGAGTTCTAGAAAGTGATTTAGAAATTGCTAAGATAGATTTAAGACGGACTAAGAAAGAAAAAACTGATGTTGTTTCAGAAAATCTAATTCTGAAAGAGAAACTAGATAAAGAGATAGCTAGAAATAAACAATGGTTAATATCAGGTGATAATCTAGCTAGTGTTCTATATGGTAGTCAGGCTGTAAACTCTCGAATAGGTTTAGGATTTAAAAAATATGTTGGTTTAGAAGCTAGGAATGACCTAGGTAAATCAACACCAGCAGGTTTAGCTAACTATGTCAAAGAAGGTAACTTACATGTTGTCCCTGGACCTATAAGAGGGGAACATATGCCTATCGACATGTCCATACCTAGTGACTTTGATGGATCACACCATCTCTATGGCAAAAAGTCAACTGACTTGCCAGACCCTATTATGAAATCTACTGACTTTGTCTCTTGTTGTGACAGTGACAAGTCTTCTGATGAAGGGTCTACCTCATTTGCCAGCTGTGATTCAAGTGAGAAGTCTGACCTGCCCAAGACCACTCCCAAGACCACACCAAAGACATCACCCAAGACTCCCCACAAGCCTTCTAGAGTTGCTGCTGATAACAAGACAGTTTCTACTGAAGACTTGTTTTTAAATTCTTTGCAAAATAATACTTTTGGTTCTGTTAAAAACAATTCTGATTATCATGGTGGTTTGAATACTTTTTCATGTTATGGAACTTCTTTTAGTTTGAATAAATCTTCTAAGAAGAAGAAATGTTTTGTGTGTGGAAGTAAATCTCATCTGATTAAGGATTGTACATTTCATGAGCAAAGAATGGGTGTATGTTTTAGTCAAAGGAAACCTAGGCAAATGTGGAAGAATGTTAGTGAAATACCCTCTTTTGTTCCACATCAGCAGAAATCCAATTCTGCTGAACCACATTCTTCATGGAGAAGAACCAGTACTAGACCATATGTTCGACCAACTAGTTCTTTCTTTTCTAATGGTTATTGGCCTAATCACTTTGACCCAATGTATTATGGAGGTGGGTATTGGAATACTGCTGTGAAGCCCTCAGCAAGTTGATCTTGGACAAAGAAGGGACCTAATATGCATTACAGGCCCAAGAACAATGGTGGATCTAAAACATCTACATGGCCTATCACTAATGATCCACAAGGCAGGCTCAAGTCAGCAATGACTTGAGTCTCCAATGTGTACTAACTTTTGTATATTTATGTTGTTGTTGTAGGATCATCCTTTAAAAAGTACTGAAGTAGGTATAGTTGATAGTGGTTGTTCTAGAAGTATGTTAGGGAACGAGGACAAGATGCATGACTTTGTACCCATAGAAGGAGGAGGCACTGTAACTTTTGGTGGTGGTGATGGCAAAATTACTGGGAAAGGAACTATTAAGACACCTTTGTTAGATTTTGAGAATGTTTATTATGTGAAGGAACTGGAGCATTTTAATCTATTCTCTGTATCACAAATTTGTGACACTAGGAATAAGGTTTTCTTCTCTGAAGATGAGTGCCTTGTACTCTCCAAGGACTTCAAACTTCCAGAAGACACAACTGTTTTGCTGAGAGTTCCTAGAACCTTCAACTTGTACACATTCAATCTGAATGATGTCAAGCCAGAAGGTGATCTAACATGTTTGGTGGCAAAAGCTCCCAGGATGAATCTACCAAGTGGCATAGGAGAATGGCTCATGTGAATTACAAGACTATCAACAAGTTGTCTAAACTTGGTCTTGTTCAGGGCCTACCTTCTAAACTCTTCACCAATGAACACAATTGTATTGCTTGCAACAAGGGAAAGAAACACAGAGCCTCTTACAAAGCTATCAAAGCTGTGAGCACCATTTTAGAACATCTTTAGTTGCTGCACATGGATCTCTTTGGTCCAACTCCTATCAGAAGTATTGATCACAAGTACTTCTGCCTGGTTATCACAGATGATTTTAGCAGGTTTTGCTGGGTATTCTTTCTAAAAACTAAAGATGAAACAACTCCTATTTTGAAAGAATTCATCATTTTAATTGAAAACCAGCTTAATAAAAAGGTTAAATGAATTAGGTGTGACAATGGGACAGAATTCAAAAATGTTGTTTTCATAGAATTCTGTAAGTCTAAGGGGATTAGAAGGGACTATAGTACTCCAAGGACCCCACAACAAAATGGGGTTGCTGAAAGGAAAAATAGAACCCTCATTAAGGCAGCAAGATCAATGCTTGTAGACTCCAAATTACCCACTATGTTTTGGACTGAAGCAGTAAGTACTGCTTGCTATGTCTTAAACAGGGTATCCATCACTAGACATCATGTCAAGACACCTTATGAACTTCTCACTGGGAAAGTTCCAGACATACATTACCTTAAACCTTTTGGATGCAAAGTGACCATTTTAAATACTGCTGATATACTAGGCAAGTTTGATGGGGAAGCTGATGAGGGGTATATTGTGGGTTATTCAGCTCATAGCAAAGCCTTTAGGGTTTATAATCTGAATGCCAAAAGGATAGAAGAGACCCTTAATCTAAGATTTCTTGAAGATCAGCCTAATACTCAGGGACAAGGCCACTCTTGGTATTTTGACCTAGATTATTTGACTGACTATTTGGGTTATACTAGACATGCTTCTAATCCTAATGCAGGTACCAAAGATCCACATTCTAACCCTACAGGTTCCATGGATGATGACTTAGACTGTGAATCTGAGCCAGATGAACATACCATTGTTGTACCATCTTTTCCACCTAACCATTTTGTAGGTAATCATTCTGCTGCTGAACAAGATGATGAGTCACATTATGCAGAGGATCTTGCTAGACTGAAGAAGCAAGAACATGCTGCTACTCAGGAAGCTCAGAAACTCAATGAAAAGGTTATACAAGAGACTGAAGCAATCCTACATCAATCAGCACAAGCAGTCAGTGGAAACAAGGATACTGCTGACGATTCTGCTAAAGGCACACCTATTCCCACTGATAAGGTCAAAGATGCTGATACAAATGATGCACACTCTCCCATTTCTACTAAAGTCTCTGCCAACTTTGAGAAGCCCTTTACAAGATTTCCAAGTCCTTCTGATCTTGGGAATTATCAGCCAAAGCCTGGCCTATTTTACTCAGCTTCTTATGATACTGAGTTTGGGCCTACAGTCAACAACCTTGATGCCACAATTGATGTTCAACCTACAGCAACAAAAAGGATTCATAATGCTCATCCCCTATCAAAGGTTATTGGAGATCCTAAAGATCCTGTTAGAACTAGAAGCACTGTAAAGAATACAAAATATGGTGAAGTTGCTTTCATCTCTTATGTCTACAATCAAAAGAGGAACAATCACACAGACTTCAACATTGTCTGATTGCATGCTTTCTTTCTCCGATTGAGCCAACTAGTGTTCCTCAAGCACTGGCTGATTCAAGCTGGCTTGAAGCAATGCAAGATGAGATGCTGCAATTTAAGAATTAGCAGGTTTGGATATTGGTTCCTCTTCCTGATGGTAAATATGCCATTGGGACAAAATGGATTTTGAAGAATAAAAGAGATGCCAGGGGGATTGTGGTGAAGAACAAAGCTAGACTAGTGGCTCAAGGGTTTAGACAAGAGGAAGGCATTGACTATGATGAAGTCTTTGCACCAGTGGCCAGAGTTGAAGCAATAAGGATATTTTTTGCCTATGCCTCTTATATGGGCTTTTATGTTTTATCAGATGGATGTTAAAGGCGCTTTCTTATATGGTGAGATTGAAGAGGAGGTTTATGTGACTCAACCCTAGGGATTTGAAGACCCTGATCATCCTGAGTATGTGTACAAGGTTGTCAAAGCTCTCTATGGACTTCATCAAGCTCCCAGAGCTTGGTATGCTAGACTTTCCACATTTCTGCTGAAGCATGGCTACAGAAGAGGTGCCATTGACAAGACTTTATTCCTCAAGAAAGATTCCAGGGATATTATTCTTGTGCAGGTGTATGTGGATGATATTATCTTTGGTTCAACCAAAGAAGCATGGTGTAGAGAGTTTGAGGATCTGATGAAGGGAGAATTTCAAATGAGTGCCATGGGAGAACTCACTTTCTTTTTGGGTTTACAGGTTCAGCAGAAACCTGATGGTATTTTCATACATCAGGAGAAATATGTAAAAGATATGTTGTCCAAGTTTGCTATGGAGAATGTCAGAACTGCCACTACTCCCTATGAGGCTCCCAAACAAAAGAACAATATTGATCCTGATCTCCCTGTGAATGTTCATCTATACAGGTCAATGATTGGTTTTTTGATGTATTTGACTGCCTCAAGACCTGATATTACATTTGCTGTGAGTGCTTGTTCAAGGCACCAAGTCACTTGATGCGTGCGAATCGCAACAGGCTTTACCTCTCGAGGGATCTCGAGAAGCTTACAACCCCCACCAGGCAGTGTACCTGATCGTTGTAGTATAGTATAGTGACAAGTATCGGGGGATTGATCGTTCAGCTAGGAATAGTGTCGTTAGGAATGAAATTAATCTAACTAGGTCTAAAGGTGAAGGATGATTCTTTTTGTATTTTTATATTTCTTTAGAAAGCAAGTAAAAATCTCGGGTTTTGGAAGAGTGGGCGGAATTAGTTGCTATTCAACTAACCCAATACTAAGATGCAATCAAAATAAAATACTAAAAATGAAAATAAACTAATTTATACTAAAGTTGTGAGCAGTAATTGGAGAAAATGTGTTTACTTAGATTTCATTACTTCCTAGATATCTTTTACACGTTAATTACTTGTTATAATTGCATAGATGACGGATTGTATTCCTTAATACAATTCATGGGGTGGCACACATAACTCCCCAATTCTATGAGCTCTTATCTCCTCCTACACCATGCCCAGCACAACTATAGGGATTGTAAACAGTGGCTCATGCATTAAATACAACCAATAAAGACCTAGTGCGCTTTGGTTCATGTTTCTTAAGACATTCAAGCATGTTACCAATTGGAGATCTGCCAGTTTTCTTAAGCCTAACATATGAATCATTCATCCAACACAAGAATAAACAAGTAATCAACACATAATCAATATCTAGGTTTCATTAGATCTAAGCAAACACAAAAGAGATCTAGCCTAGCATGATAGAATTAAGACAAGAACATGATATAGACAACCAACAAATAGACATATTGATTGAATTAGAAGAACACTTATCTTGATTAATCATGCAAGGTATCAAGGGGTTGGAACCCTTGAAAAACCTGTAAAGTTACACCAAAATCGTACTTAGGGTTTCTCCCAAAACTTCTCTCTTTAAATGTGAAAAATTAGAAAACTATATATAGAAAAATAGGTTTGACGGCGTCAAGAGTAATCTTGTGACGCCGTCACCTCACCGCTAAAACAATCCTCGGACTGCCTAGATCTACTTCTGACGCCGTCAAGACTTATATACTTCCAGGCCGTCATGACTCTTTTACTCTTGACGCCCTTCCCATGTGACGCCGTCAAATCTGTTCTGGGTAGTCATGGAAATTCATGAAATTTGCTCTTGACGCCGTCAAGGTGTTGCTCTTGACGCCGTCACCTACTGTTCTAGCATGGAAAATTAAGACTTTGGCGTTTTCTTCACTTTTATGCTCCAAAAACGTCTGAATTGCTTCCTTTTCCAGATTTCACTCCCAAAGTACCTAAAATCACAAAAGGAACGATTTAGGGCAATATTTGATCAAATAAATTCGAATTCGGGCTTAAATGACCATCTAAAAACGGATCATTTTTCGCCTCATCATATACCCTTACACTTGAGATTTGCTTGTCCTCAAGCAAATGCGCTTTTATTCTATTCAAAATACAAGTTAGGGGTCATTTAACACTAATATAAAAGTAATTACAACAAGTAATCGTTCCACTAAAGACCAATAGACAAGCACGGAGGTCATACACTAGCACCTCACAAATAGTGTTTAGATACTCACATCTCTCGGGTGTAAAAAAAAATGTAAATTACAATATGGAAATGGAAGATATCTCTCACTACCTGTCATAGCAAAATAGATTACCATAGGCTTGGGAAAGCATCAAACCTCCACCACATGGCGTAAGCACCTAGGATAAACTATCAAAGAGGTCTTTTAAAGGGTTGTAACGTTAGGTGTAGGGATATGAAATACACGGTTTTGTTAGATAAAGGAAGTTTTACTGGTTGCGAGTTAACAATCTTGGTTAATTACATATATAATGTGGCGTTGCTAAGCCAAGACTAGACTCGACTTAAGCTAATAAATGAAAAATAACAAAAACATAAAATGAACATAGAATGAAAAGGGATGGTAGTCCGTATGTTTTTTCTCTTTTCTATTTTTTTTTTTTTTTTTTTTTAGTGCATACACTCTTACCCTACCATCCAAAATAATACATCATAGAGAATGAACATCTCCCTTACACTTGAATTTTTACATACTTTACATTAAACTAATCTAATGACTCGAATTAAGAAAATCAAAACACTTGGAGCACTTTTAAGATTACGTACATATGGGGGTAATAAAATAATGTTCTTCCCCATTACTCCATAAATAAGTACTTTACCCATGAGTCCCAATCGTCCCAAAACAATATGTACAAGGATATGACTCGACTTAGCAACCATGTAATCAATTAGAAAGTTAACTTAGGGTTTAACAAATAACAATAATGCACTAAAAATGAGCACATACACGGAAGGCTAAGGCGATTTGGTTGTACATTTAAGTGGGGTGTAACAAATTCTTCCTTTAAGTAAGATGCTTAAAGTTAGAAACGAAAAGATAGGCTCAGAGGGGTGTACTAGGGGTATCGTGTACTAAAAATGAGTACAACGCTAAGGGTGTCGGAAAAATTAGTTGACTTAACTAGCCAAGTAATATGACTTAAATGGTCAAGTAATTATAATACGGGTTTAACACAAGGGTGATCCTAATGCCTCTTATCATGTAGTAAATCCTTCTACACGAATGTAGTCTCACTAGCGGTCTCGGGATGCATCACTAACGCAAGTTCTAGAATCTAAATGCTACCGGTACACTCATAAGCACTAATAATAAATGCTTTTCCTATCAAATCTAAAGGCGAACCTCACATATTTGGGTGGAAAATTTTTTTGAATATACGGTTATGTGCTAGTCATACAATCTCCTATCCATGAGACGCTTGCTATGGCTAAAGTTTCACTCCTAAATGTTGTAAAAAATTTTAAATTTGGCGCTAAAATTGCACTAACAAGTATTTCTCATAGTTTTATTACACATCTACCATCAAACAAAACAAACTCAAGCGAAAGTGCATATGTAAGGTATCATCTTTTTACCCTCCCCTTACACTTAAGATGAACATTGTCCCCAATGTTCAAGTAAAGAATGTAAAAGTGAAAAAGTAAAGAGAATGAAATCAAATACTCCCCTGATTCGCTCGGTATGGATAATAAGGTGGCCAGGTTAAATCTTCCTCCAAGAAAATGAACAATCAAAGCTTCCCATCCAGAATATAAATCATCTTCTTGTCATACGTAACCTATAAAACCTGACAAAATAGACAAGACAACCTCGCGTAAAATCGGCGGCATCCTATATAAGTTACTAAATCCTAGAAAACAAGATAAGATATAATGCTTGTGGAATGAAGTTTGCAGATCTCCTGGAGATTATAAAACTTAATAATTCACAAAAACCATAAGACTCCGTTAGAAAAACAAAACCGGTAAAATTTCCAGATTTTTACACCTGACGCCGTCAAGAGTAAACTCCTGACGTCGTGAAAATTGACCTGCAGAAATTCTTATGTTAAATTTCCAGAAAATTTCTGGAAAAACTTGGTCCTACTTCCTGGAAAATCCTGCAAAACTTCATCATGACTCAATACAAGCATTTGACTCTAACAAATACGAATATACATGTTCATTTAATATTGTGGAGAATCATGATCGGTTTATTTCTTAAAAACATATTTGGGGTTTCCCCTTACACTTATCTTTTGCAAAAATACTTTTAGGTGGAGTTAAGACTAGGCTAAACAACAAAGTAAAGTATTTCCACTTTTTAATTGAGAAACATGATCAACCAACAATAAAAATAAAGCATGCATACGGAAACAAATAACAAACAAACAAAATAAAATCACACAAAACATGGGTTGCCTCCCAAGAAGCGCTTGTTTTTGTTCGAGTCACGAGCCTGACTCTACCCTTATTCAACGGATAAAAGGGAAGTTTTCCCTACACTTAGGATTAGGTGCGGGTGGAAGTAGCGATACACACCCTTAGGGTGGAAGTATGCCACGTGAGAAAATAGTGGTGGATGAATTATATGCTCAAAGGGGTGTGCTCCTATCATCATAACTTTAATAAATTCAATCGGGTTAATGGGTGGATTAAGATTTTCTCCTAGAAAGGGATCATTTTCTATCATCTTCAAGAGACTACTAGTTGGGGATCCATCTTGACCTAATAAACCTTGTTTAAACCCATAATGTGTTTTGTAATCAATCAAGAATGGGTGATGTAAGCATGTAAGGTTATTTTCCACTCCTATATTGGCTTCCTCTCTACAAGGCTTAGAGTCCACTACCTTTATCCTAAGACTACCCGGACTACATGGGTTGATGGGTGGGTCGGCCCCTCTTTTGTCTCCTAGATGTATATCTAAGGATGGAAAGTTATGTGAAGATTGAGGTTCCGGTTCATCAACACTAGGTAATTCCCTAGAACTAAGAGTAAGGTTATCACTACTGGTATTCAAACCTATATCCTCTAGTTGTGTTTGGTACAAGGGTTCTACCTCTATTTGGGCTCCTATAGTCTCTTCTACTTCTTCCGGGTAAGTCACGGATGGTGTGTATTCCTCAAGTGATGGTGGGAGTTGTGGGGTACTTTGTAGGTTTGTGTTATTTACCTCATCCTTCCTTGTCTCAACATCACCTATATCCTCATCACGTGTTTTAGTAGAATCTAACCTAAACATGTTCCTAAGTATCTCAAATCCTTCTCTAGCCATTTCAAGTTCTAAGTCTGATTCATAAGAACATTCCTCAATAACTTGATTACAATGCTCAATTTGCCTAAAGGATTCATCTTTTTGCTCAATATGATCATGTTCGGCTAAATCCTCCTTAATTGTTTCCTCAAGTTGTGATGCATACAAACCCATCAATTCATTGAACTCATGGTTCACGGTTAGGAGGCTTTCCTCAAAATTTTTCCAAAGGGTCTTACTAAAAGGAATTGATCCTAACAATGATTGTTTAATATAGGCCACACATGCGCATAACTCATCAAACCTATCAAACCTTACACTCATCTCTTCTTGTATATATCTAAGATCACTTAAAAATTCATTGGAACAACAGGAAGCAAATCTATCCGAGTAAACTAATTGTTCCTCTATTGTTAATGATCTAAATGGAATCTCATCCGCCATAAAGACAAATGAAAATTGTTTTGCAAACAAAGGGCACAAAGAAAAAGATAGACTAAAGAAACCTAAAAATAAAAATAAAATCTTACTAGAAAGGAATCTAGCAAGTAGACCTAATAAAAAGAGATTATAACCTAGACAATAACTATTTCCCTGGAAGCGACGCCAAAAACTTGATGCATGGGAATCACAACAGGCTTTACCTCTCGAGGGATCTCGAGAAGCTTACAACCCCCACCAGGCAGTGTACCTGATCGTTGTAGTATAGTATAGTGACAAGTACCGGGGGATTGATCGTTCAGCTAGGAATAGTGTCGTTAGGAATGAAATTAATCTAACTAGGTCTAAAGGTGAAGGATGATTCTTTTTGTATTTTTATATTTCTTTAGAAAGCAAGTAAAAATCTCGGGTTTTGGAAGAGTGGGCAGAATTAGTTGCTATTCAACTAACCCAATACTAAGATGCAATCAAAATAAAATACTAAAAATGAAAATAAACTAATTTATACTAAAGTTGTGAGCAGTAATTGGAGAAAATGTGTTTACTTAGATTTCATTACTCCCTAGATATCTTTTACACGTTAATTACTTGTTATAATTGCATGGATGATGGATTGTATTCCTTAATACCATTCATGGGGTGGCACACATAACTCCCCAATTCTATGAGCTCTTATCTCCTCCTACACCATGCCCAGCACAACTATAGGGATTGTAAACAGTGGCTCATGCATTAAATACAACCAATAAAGACCTAGTGTGCGTTGGTTCATGTTTCTTAAGACGTTCAAGCATGTTACCAATTGGAGATCTGCCAGTTTTCTTAAGCCTAACATATGAATCATTCATCCAACACAAGAATAAACAAGTAATCAACACATAATCAATATCTAGGTTTCATTAGATCTAAGCAAACACAAAAGAGATCTAGCCTAGCATGATAGAATTAAGACAAGAACATGATATAGACAACCAACACATAGACATATTGATTGAATTAGAAGAACACTTATCTTGATTAATCATGCAAGGTATCAAGGGGTTGGAACCCTTGAAAAACCTGTAAAGTTACACCAAAATCGTACTTAGGGTTTCTCCCAAAACTTCTCTCTTTAAATGTGAAAAATTAGAAAACTATATATAGAAAAATAGGTTTGACGGCGTCAAGAGTAATCTTGTGACGCCGTCACCTCGCCGCCAAAACAATCCTCGGACTGCCTAGATCTACTTCTGACGCCGTCAAGACTTATATACTTCTAGGCCGTCATGACTCTTTTACTCTTGACGCCCTTCCCATGTGACGCCGTCAAATTTGTTCTGGGTAGTCATGGAAATTCATGAAATTTGCTCTTGACTCCGTCAAGGTGTTGCTCTTGATGCCGTCACCTACTGTTCCCAGCATGGAAAATTAAGACTTTGGCGTTTTCTTCACTTTTATGCTCCAAAAACGTCCGAATTGCTTCCTTTTCCAGATTTCTCTCCCAAAGTACCTAAAATCACAAAAGGAACGATTTAGGGCAATATTTGATCAAATAAATTCGAATTCGGGCTTAAATGACCCCCTAAAAACGGATCATTTTTCGCCTCATCATCACTCCACTTACCTCTCACTTGAATGTTGTCAAAAAGATTTTTAAGTACCTAAAAGGCCAACCTAAATTAGGTCTTTGATATCCCAAAGAGTCTCCATTTCAGCTAGCAGCTTATAGTGATAGTGACTATGCTGGTGCAAATTTGGATAGAAGATCTACAACTGGAGGTTGCCAATTCCTTGGAAGAAGACTGATTTCTTGGCAATGCAAGAAATAGACCATTGTTGCTACCTCTACTACTGAAGCAGAGTATGTTGTTGCTGCCAATTGTTGTGGACAGATTCTATTGATTCAGAATCAATTGCTGGATTATGGGTATAACTTTATGAATACTACCATTTTCATTGACAATCAAAGTACAATTTGTATTGTTAAAAATCCAGTTTTTCATAATAGATCCAAACATATTGAAATCAGGCACCACTTTATAAGGGTTGCTTATGAGAAACATTTGGTTAAAGTGGTAAAAATTCACACAGATGAGAATGTGGCAGATTTGTTAACCAAAGCATTTGATGGACCAAGGTTTCAATATTTGGTGGTCCATATTGGTATGCTTAACCCTTAACTGCAAAGTTTAAGGGGAGGCATATGCTTCAAGGGAGGATTATGAGTGTAAACTTTGTAGATATGTTGTAGATATGTATAATTTGTATACTTTTTGAGTTTTAACACTAACCCACTAATTGTATACTTTTTGAGTTTTAACACTAACCCACTAATCTCTTTGCAAGTTGTTTGGTGTATTTGCATGTTTTATGTCTGTTTTGCAGATGTTCTGAGATTTTAAGTTGTATGTTAAATTCACCGAGAGCTGAATTCAAAGGAACGTGGTCAAGTATGCTGAACATGGTTTCTACTGATTAGTTGATTATGCTGAAGGTCTTACACAATTGATTAATAAAGAAGATCTTTTCATTCATTCAAAGAAACAAGTTACAGCTTACATTCAAAGTTCCAACTGGATTACAATGACCATTCCTAAATATTTGCCTAATTGAGTACTACTAGCTTCTATCACTTATTACAAAATACTTGAGGCTATGACAAGTACAATGATGAAGCTGAAGATGAAAATGGAAAAAGAAGAGAAGGAAGACTGTGAAGATGCTCAAGTACCAAAGTCAAGAAAATACTCAAGAACTTTGGTCCATGGCAACATTCCTCAATCATCTACTTCAGCTTCTCCTTTCCATTACGTATAATCTCTGCCTTCTTGCTCTGTCCGATGTGCTCTTGTGAAAAAAGATCAAGTTCTAGAGCAGGAAGATCCAACACCAAATTTTGTGATGTTGGAAGAGATGGATCTCTCTTACTTGATCTTGGTTGGGATCTCTCTGGTGTGGAAGGAGGAAGAAAGGTTGGATCTTCATTTTCTTCCTCGGAAGAGTCTTCATCAGAGGTACAGATAAAGGGAGAGACAAGCTCTCTCTCAGCAGGAATGGGTACATGGCTTGGTTCACCCTTCATATGAGCATTCCATTGTCTTTCTTGTACATCCCATCGTCTCTCCAGTTCTCTTTCATAGTCGAAATCATCAAGCTCCCATGGATATTGTGGTAAATCTTCTTCTGATGATGAAAAAGAGGAATTGTGATCTAAGGTTTCTGGGTTTGATGACATGTTTTTGGTGGTGAATTGGATTTAATTGGGAAATTAGGGTTTGAGAGATAATTTGGGGTAAATTGGTGACTGAGATGTTATTTGGGGTTGATTAAATAAGCCAAGTTTAGGAGTTACGATAATTAATGCGAGTTGGGTGGCACAGTAAAATCAAGATATTCACCGAATATATTTTTACATTTGCTTGGTTTCTGCTGATGTTGACCATTCTTCAGCAGGTTTGACTTTCATCTCTGCTGAAGGGTAAATTTTCAAATTGGAAGTTTTTGAATTACACGTCAAACTCGGTCAATAATTAGTTCCGATAATTTTGCCCACGATTGGGGAACTTCCAAATATAACCCACTTTGCATATCTCTTCCTAAACAACATTATTCACTTATCACTCCACTTAAACCCATTATTCTCTGTGTAATTCATAACCGTCTCACGCAAGTTCATTCAAATGGCACAACTTGAATTGAGAGGCGATCATAACAAGTATGCTATTCTGAAAAAGGCAAAGGGACATGAAGAATTCGATTTAATGGTGGAATTTCTACAAAGGTCAAAGATTCATTATGCTTTGACACATAGTCCCAATCTGATTTGTGAAACATTGGTGAAGCAATTTTGGGCATCTGCTACTAAGAGATCTGACACAGAGATTGTAGCTGAGATTGATGGTGTAGAGTATGTGGTGACAGATGGTTTGATTAGGACAAAGCTTCGGTTGGATGATGAGAATGGTGTGTATCATTCTAACAATGCAGAGATTCTTGCTGGGCTAAGGGAAGCTGGATATCAAAGTACTGATACATCTAAGTGGCACAAGAATCAATTTGTCCTAAGTGGAGATATTTGGTGCATTTGTTGCTCCAATGTATAAGCAACAAGTGTGGTGGATGGAACCAATTCTCTCTGCAATTAGGTTGTGGTATTGTTTGTCTTTCTAAGGGTCTAACTTATAATTTTTCTAAGTTTATTTTTGATAATATGCTAGAAAATATTGATAAACAACAGCATAATTTTTTAATGTACCCTAGATTCTTACAAATAATTTTAGACATAACCACTGAAGATAGAACCCATGTGCCTATTAAAAGTCTTGGTTCTAAGTTGTTTGCCTCAATGAAAACAAATTATAATGGGGAACATCACCCTATGTTAGAAGCTATGTTGCCACATGGCAATGATAATGTAGTTGAGGGTGATGATGCTGGTAATGTGCCTGCTCATAATACTGCTGATGATGGTAATCCATCATCTTCTGGTGTTGCTGCTGATGGTAATCCTTTAGTGGTAATGGAGGAAGAACCAGCTACAACTGCTGAACCATTACCTATTTCTACTGACTTACCACCACCTACCCCTGTACATATGTCACCTAGTCCTACCATTTCACCATCTCAGGATGCTCCAGTTGAGCAAACTCATGAGTTTGAAGATAACTTTCAACCTCTTGAACCTGAGTTCACTAGACTACCTACACCTAGCCCTATGAGAGAGCCAATTGATGAAGGCTTTCCTAATGTTGTACATGAGTTTGTTTCTCCTGCTGGGTTCAATGAAGCTCCACTTACCACTGAGCAATCAGTTGGTAGAGCAGAGGATCCTATTACTCTCACTTTTATATATGATTCACTTTGCAGGTACATGCAAATGACTGATGATCTCTAAAAAGAGCTTGCTGATACCAAGACTACTCTTGGTAATGAAATTGCAGGGTTGAAAAGTAAGGTTCAAGATTTGGAGGCACAGCTGAATCAGCAGAAGCAAAGTAAGGATGGATTGGATACTACTGAAGTTGCTCAGGAGGCAAATTTGGATTCTCTTGAGATTCTAGCTGAAGTTGCTAGACAGTCTCATGTTGTTCCTCCTAAAGCTGCTGAAGTACCTAAATCTAAACCACAAATTCAATTCAGCAGAAGAAGAAGAAGTACAAGACAGTATTTGGCAAGGAAAGCTGCTGAATCTTCCAAAGTGTCAAGTGGTGATGATGATGTGCTCATGGCTGAAGCTACTGATATA
This sequence comes from Artemisia argyi, assembly GCA_030686995.1. Taxonomy (NCBI): domain Eukaryota; kingdom Viridiplantae; phylum Streptophyta; class Magnoliopsida; order Asterales; family Asteraceae; genus Artemisia; species Artemisia argyi. The sequence continues at coordinate 26,626,013 of CM060688.1, read as the reverse complement.
CTTCAGGAGAAACAATCACCAAGTGGTGTTGCTGCTGCCAAATCTACTGATAAAGGTAACACATCAGGAGAAGCATTCTTTGTAGCAGGGAAAGAGTATTTGAATTCCCCTGTTCATCATTCATCTGAGAATCAACAAGTTTCTCCTGATAGAGAGGTTCAAGAATTACATGATGAACCTATGGAAGATTTGAATGTTCCTCATGATGATCTTGCTGAAGGAACAGATGTGGCTGAGGATGAGCTTGTTACAGCTGAAGACAGAGCTGTACAAGAAAAACTCTTCCAAGAACGGGAAGATTATAAGAAGAGTGCTAATATGGCTGAGGAACAGGAAGCTAAGTTTGATGCAGCATACCAGTCTATCACCCAAAGCTATGTTTCTACTTTGCCTATTGAAAGACAAAGAGAATTGGATGCAGTTGTTCAAGAGTTTGATGAGTCAGATTGGCAGCATATTGGAAAACAAGTGCTTGATAATTCTGATTTAGCTACAGACATTCTTGGTAAAAGAGTGGAGAAGCAAGACTGGGCTTCTGAAATTGTGAAAGTGCTGAAGTTGAGGAAGAAGGTAACAGATGAGTTAAAAGCCAAAGCTAAAAGAGATAAACCTATGACTCAAGCACAGCAGAGGGATTACATGAGAACTTATGTGAGAAGTCAAAGCAGTTCATTATATAATACTGCTTGGACTAAGAAACAAGTGTGGGCACTTCCATTTGAAAATCTGGTTGAGATTTATAACAGAATCAAGGCTAGAAATGACAAAGCTGGAATGGGTGCTTCTAAGAATATTCCTCTCCTCAATGCTGATGCTGGTTCATCTGTTAATATTCATGTTGCTGCTGAAAAGGTATCTTTACCTGATACTTCTGCTGATGTACCACATGTTGCTGCTTCATCTTATGTAGATAAAGGTAAAGCTCAAGTGATTGCAGAAGATCCTCCATCTAGAAAGAGAACCAGAAGACAACTAGAGGAGGAAAGATTGGGTGCAGAGGCTGCTAGGAAGTTAGATGAGGAACAAAAAGCTGAACTTGCAAGATTTCATGAGCTTAAGGTAAGAGAAGTTGAACTTCAAGCTGCTAGAGACAAACAGATAAGGAAGGCTATGGATGAACAATATGCATCTGCTGCACTTGAATCTTCTCAAGATTCTACTGATGAACAATTGGATATTCCATCAGTGGAAACTGATGCTGCAGAATGTGAATCTGCTGAAGCTGAAGTTCATGCTGCTATTTATGTTCCTGGAAAAAGAGCAAAGAGGATGGCTAAAGTCAGAACTTCACATTCCAAACAAAGCCTAATCAATGTGAATGATTCTGATACTTCATTTATAAGAGAAGGATCCCCTGATGATTGGCCTGAGGCAACTAGAGATGTTGTGGTTCACTAGGAGTTAACTGAAAATGGTCAAGTTAATACCATTTATAGGTTGGATAAAACTTTCATATCCTTTACATTTCTTCAAGAGATTCTACATCTTGTGGATCATCAGGATTTGGTCACTCTATATGAGTTGGTTCTCAAGTATTATGCAAACCATACTCCTACAGGGTCTGGATTGTATTTGTTGGGTGATCTAAAAGTGTTGTTTGATTCTTCTACTCCCACTGGTGCTAGCTATGACATATGGAAGAACAATCAGAGATGGAAAGTTCAGAGTTGGAAGTTCTATCCTATGTCTTATGTTCATGTGTTGGAAACTACAACTGGTTTAAGGCTTATTATGGATATTAGCAAAAGATATCCTTTGAAAGTGTCTCTGATGGAGAAAATGCTACAACAAAAGTTGGAGATTCCTCCTGATCCAGTTGGGAATGCAAGGTTGTTTGTTGAATCTTTGGTGAAGGTCTTCAAACAAAGGATTAAGACTTCCAGAGCAGCTTCTGTTTAAGGATATCATGTTGTATATTTATTTTTATTTCTTATTTTAAAAAAATAAAATAAAATAAAATAAAATAAAAATAAATAAAACATACCATTTTGTTGTATAGTATTGTATCTATTGTATGCAGGTTTGGTTATCAACTTACCTGATGTTGACTATTCCATCACAAAGTTGGCTAGTCCAAAGGGTACAGCTTTGGTAAAGACATATCAAATCTGTTGATAGCTGTAATGGTTTGCTCAAAACCATAGGGTTTTCAACTCACCCATGCTTTATTGCTGAGTAGTTGAAATGGTTGTCAATTGACCATGGATTTTTCCTTTATGGATTCTGAATAATTGGCTAGCCCACATGTATATGGGTTGTGGTAAAGGCAGTGGAAAACCATATTTGGTAATCAGTTAACCAAGATGATTTTCATCAAAATAATTGGCTAGTCCTGAGCAAACGGCTATAGGTAAAGACATCTCAAATTCGTTTATAGCTGATGATTTGCTAAAAATCATGTGGTTATCAGTGTACCTTAGAACACTTGGCTACTCCAGTAGTAATGGCTATTGGTAAAGAGACATCAAATCCATTATTTTCAATGATTCACCTCTCACAGGAGTTAACACACCTGGACGTGATGAGAATAGTATGAAACTAATTTGTTTTGATGTACATTTAGTCATTTGTTGCAGCAAAGAATGGAGCTTTCAAGTATTTGCTGATCATAGAGATCCTGCTGAAGATGATTCTTTGCTGGTGCTATCTTATTACAATCCTCTTGGTATGTTATTTCGAAGATCTATCAAGAATTTTGAAGTTAACTAGGTCAAATTCAAGATTAGGGGAGGATTGTTGGGAATTCTGTTAAGTAAAAATTCTGCTGACTGTTTCTGCTGAAGAGCTGGTTCTTGCTGAAGCAGTGTATCTGCTGAAGACTAGTTTCAGCATTATTAGTTTCTGCAGATATAGTATTTCCGTATTTTATGTATTATAGTTTGGATATGCATGAGTTTATTTAGGAAGTGATAATGCATATCTTTTAGAAGTTTTAGAATATACGTTTCTTGGGAAACGGTTTAGGGTTCCTTGTGTATAAAAGGAACACATGATTATGTATTGCATAACGTTTTTAGAAAACACTTTCATTATTATTAAAAAGATCCATAGAGGATCAAGAGTTCTTAGTATTACACTTGTGTTTGTTTCCGCTTTAAAATGCAAGTTACAGAGATTATCTATTAGGGTGTTTTTGATTACATTAACATAACTAACGATTCTAGAGTGCTCAAGAAGATCTATCAAGGTCTTATAGTACAACAAAGCCCAAGTGGAAGTCCAATAAGAAATATAAAAGAAATTAGAGGGCTAAAAACGTTATTATTAGTCCTGTGGAGGCTAACAGACCTAAAAAGAGAAGCAAACAAGAGGTTAACGATCCATATGAGAACATGGATGCTTTGAGACGTTCCGGTATGAGACGTTCCACTTTATTGTGCTGTCTGCTTTGAGACGTTCCGGTATGAGAACATGCTTAGTATGAAGATTCCAAAGTGGATTCTTTGGAAAATTCATTACTAGAAGCTGGAAATTCCTGTCAAGGAGAGTCTTCTTTAAAAGAGACTCTACCTGATCACAGGTCGGTTTTTACAAAACCGGAGGGTAGTCTGTCCTCGCAGAATGAATGACAAAGCCATATTCGTTCTCTATCTTTATTGCTAACTGTTTTGTTTCAGGGACACATATAAAGATGGTGACGGTGATACCCAACTCCAGCTGAATCGCGTCAATCCACACCTCATGCTCACACATCCTAATTACTATCAATGAAGATCATGAATGATGAGAGACTCACTACAAAGAATGTTGAGAGACTACCAACAACGTTTCCGCAACTCTGATGAAAAGTCTCCTGATCCAGAAGGGTGTGAGCATGATGGTCCTAAAGTCACTACGTCACATGAAGGCGATACTACTATGGATGAGCTTGGAGATTTACAATGGCTGATGATCTCAAAGAAGCTCAAAGATCACATATAACAAAGGAATCCAAATCAAAAGTTCGCTTGCTTGAAGTACAAAGTGTGCAGAAAAGTGAAGAATCATAACCTACGAGCTACAAAGACTGAAGAATGCTTAAAGATCAAAGAGCTTAATCTCCAAGGTGACCTCGCTTAGGGGGAGATTGTTAGGAATACAAATATTCCTATAAAAGTCTCGGTCACCTAATTATTGTAATAGCATTAAGTTAGCTCGTAGTTAGTTTATGTATTAGTTAGTAGATTACTAGTTAGTTAATATGTAAATAGTATCCGTGGAGTGAGTTGGGTCTTCACCCACTATGCTCGCTCTACAGCCTGTTTCATGAGGCACCAAGTAGTTTGTATAAATACCCTCTCCCACCCAAGGGAGAGGGTTGGAACTTCAAGCAATCTAATATTTCACATTTTTCTTTCTCTCTCTAAGTTCCCAACTCTCTACTCTTTCTCTCTCTATCATCTCTCTAGTTTTTCTTCTATTATTCGAACCATAATCACAAGTATCATACATGTTACAATTATGAGTATATTACAATTGGTATCAAGAGCCATGGTTAGATCTTAGGGATTGTTTGCTCTCGAATTTTTAGTTTGGTTCTTGTGTTTTTAATTGGGTCGACTTGGTTTTTCTTCCGTTCTTTGGTTCGTTAATTTTTGTTACACTGATTCGAATATGTCTTTTATCTAAAGATATCATTCTATTGGTCATTTCTTTTCTTATTCACGTGGGTATCCAGATTGGTTTGGCAATAATTCTTGTCATTTATTTGAAATTATTCTTATCAGTGAGTTGCCAATTTGCTTGTTTCTTTATAGGGATTTGTTTATGTTGTTGTACTTTATATTGGCTCATTATCAAAAAGGGAAGAAGACAAACTGTCAAAGATAGCGACTGGTTTGGTCTTATGTGTATTCAGCGAGTTGCTAATACTCTTGGTAGCGAGTTGGTGCTACTACTGATAGCGAGTTGCTCGAAATAGCGAGTTGGCTATTAGGTTGGTCTGAGTGGCGTGTTGGTTCATTAGCAGCGATTTTTCATTGTATTCTTGGTGGCGAGTTGTCCTAGGTTCTTGGTGGCGAGTTGTTATAATCTCTTGATAGAGATTTGTTATCTGCCATCAAATCCATGCTGCTAAATAATCAACAACCATACTTCTACTAAACCAATTCAGGCTATCCTAAACCTTCGTCTAAAAGGAAATTGATTCAAAATTAATAGAAGAAGAAGACAAGGGCAGTGAATCGAACCCACTACGACAAACCAACTGTGCTAATTTAAACTGAAAAGAAAAGAAAGTAAATCAAGATTTCAGTGTTGCTTTGTGTTCAACATAATCAGTTCATGACAGTTTCAGAACCAAACACAAATGGAAACACTTCACAGATCGGTTTGATGCATAACATTCTTTCTATATACGAAGCTTAAAAGAGAAAGAACATAACTAGTGACGGTTTCATTCTTCTTATCTAGTTCGTTTTCAAGTCCTCATTCATCAACAAACTTAATATTATTGTTGACATCTAAACTACAAGCAAATAGAAAATAGATCTCAGATCTGTGTTTTAACGTGCTTATTACAAATCCCAACTGATTTTTCTTCAACACAAAGCCATCATCGATCTTTTGTTTAGAAGTCAAGCTTCTATTTCCATATTCGAACATCATAAGTAAGATCGAAACAAGTGTGTGTCATTCCACTTTTCATTCGGTTTAAAAGAAAAACAAGAACAAGAAAAGAAAAACACGATCTCAGTTTAACTCTTTGTGTAATCGAAGACAAGTCTAAAAGATGAGCCACAAGAATAAAACCATCATCGATCTACTGAAGCATATCACTTCTTTCAAATATCCGAATAACACAAAGGAACATACAAAGACAAATCAGTCTCCATTTGCCTTTCATTCGGTTATAGCAATCGAATAGGTAAATTAAAAGTCCTACCTGTAGCACGTTAAGGTTATTGAAGCCTTATTGAGACTGTAATCATTGTGTTGTTCGAATTATAGGATTCGAAGAGCTGAACTCAAAGAGTTGTTATAATATTCTGGGTGGTTACGTTTTGGTTTTGGAGAGAAGATAATGAGATTGTGACTGCTTGTTTAAGAGTGTTTAGGGTTAGGGCAATTTGTGTAAAAGTGATTAGGATTAATAGAATTTGGATTGGGCTTGAACCAGATTTGTCTTTGGGCCGTGTTAAAAGTGGACTGCTATTGTGTAAACCGAAATTTGTCATTGGGCTTGTTTTATTTGAAAAAATAACAAGGGACGCAAGTTTTTTTTAAGCCTTATATACAAAGGGTTTATTAAGTCACACTTTCGGGTATAATTTTGGACAACGGTTTTGACTTAGCTTCAAGAATCCGAGATTGTGATATATTATTTTGGGTTGAGATATTTTTTGGGCTTATTGGATATAACTACGGGCTTATTCGGATTTCGAAACACAAACGTTGTCTGAAACTCACTGTGACTTGTCTACTTCACCACTCATACTCACTTCTACCAAACCAAATCAATTCTTCGAAGTCTCACGGTTTATTCTTGATTTTGTAAAATCCCGCGAAAGAATCTATTTCTCGGTTTAAATCATAGAATTGTGAAATCCCGTGAACGATCACAACATCTCAAAATCTTCCAACCTTGTACAACAAATAAAGGTGTTTGATTCTAATATTGCTAATATGGAATCTTCGTGCTCTAATTCGCAAGGGAGAAAGTTGCTTCAGCCACAACAAGTGCTCCACAATGCAAATGTAAGCTGCATAGAATGTTTTCGACAACTTCATTCACATCTCTCGATACTTTTAGAGGGAACTGGATTCAAGATGGGATTCGAACGTGCATTTACAACACTCTTTGGTCAAGATGTTCAGACTTTCACATGCACAATGATTCTTTACTTAAATCAACTACAACAACAACTTAACCAAGGAGAATTTTCCAAGATAGGATCCATGGCTGCCCTTTGTGTGATCAACAAACAACTCCAAGTGTTCTTTGATTCGAAATTCACTATGGAGTATGACCATTATAGTGAGATGACGAAAAAGTGCTTTGCTGATCACACGGGAATTGAGGTTGACACGTTCAGAGATACACTTGTCCAGCTTATGGATAAAGTGAAAAGATTCATTAACGAAAAGGCACAGCATATACCTGCATATGATGACAAGGTGAAGGCATCTTGGGCGCAATCATGCGAGGGTATTGTTGATTCGGGTAAAGCATCGGATGTTGGGTCAGCTGTCACTGAATGCAAAGGATCAAAGACTGATAAGCTTGAGACTACCAACACTTCAGAGACTCTTGTTACACATGATATGGATGCTGATTTCAGACCCGTAAAAGAACAGGTATCAAGTGCTGAGGTACCCTTCACTGATCAACATAATCAACATAATGTGCTTTCTAATGAACGGCAGCATACTGATCAAATTAAGCCCACTTATGACACAAATTTGTTAGAAAAGAGTGACAGCAATACCATTTCTAATCCAACAAATATGAGTCATAAGGAGGGAGAAAGTGATCAGGATGCTGAATGTGATGATGAGTCAAGTTCTTTGTTTACGGCTGAGATGTTTAAATTAAATGACATGGTTGATAAAGAAGTTTTTAATGAACTTTCAAACAGATTTTTACAACTTGAAAAACATTGCATTTCACTTGAAATCGCAATGCAACAACAGAAAGAAAGTTTTCAAACAAACCAACCAAGTATAAATCCGGAACTTCCTGATTTCCGAGAATACTTTATGATTAATGATTTGAAAGCTCAGCTAGAAACCAAGAACTTGACAATCAACAACCTGAAAAAACGTGTTACTGAGATGTGTGATATGTGTAGTGAAGTTAAGGCTAAACATGATTGTGATGCGATTGAATTTGAACAAAAAGTGGCTAAATTACTTGATGAAAATGAGTCTTTGAAAGTGAATTGTAAAAATCTTAATGAGACAGTCATAGAAATGAGAACTAAGACGTTAGAACAAACAACTTCTTTGATTGCCCAAAATGATGAATTCAAAGCTCATTTTCAGAAAATGGGTTTCACTGTTACAGCATTGAAAAATGAGCTAAGAAAAGCAACTGGGAATAGTGTGAACACTAAGTTTGCAAAACCATCAATCTTGGGGAAACCTGTGTTACCATCAATTAGGAACCAATCGGTTATTAGACAACCGACTGCGTTTAGATCCGAACAAACAAAATTTTCAAAAACACGGTTTGCCTCCCAAGTTGATGCGGAACAAGTTGTGACAAAACCTGTCACTCCACATTATTTTCCTAAGTCTGATGATTCTAGCTCTGCAAAACCTCAACATGTAGTTGCTACTGCTCCCAGCTCCTCTAGGTATAGTTCCAAAATAGTGACGAAACCAAGCATTAAGGTTCAGAAGGACTATGATCTAGAAAACGCTAGGAAACGGGCCCTACTTCAAAAGGATGGTATATTAGGTTTACAACCTTATAGGATGCCTCCTAGTGTATTGAGGAACAATGCTAAGGTTCAACCTGCCAAGTCTAGGGTTTATTGTAAGTCATCTACAATGCATGTGAAGCAAAACAAACCGAAAACTTCTCCTAGGTGGATACCAACTCCTAAATCATTGGAGTCTAGGAATATTAATAAACCTTCCACTATGCATAAGAAGCTGAGTAATCCTAAAACTTGCCATAAGTGGGTTCCAACCGGTAGAGTTTTCAAGCACGTTGGACTTACGTGGGTTCCTACCGGAAAGCTACTCACTGATGATAATGGCATGGTTGACCATGAAACCCCTAAGGGTCTGGATACTGTTGTTACTAACCCATATATATGCTATCAAGTTTGTGATGTTAGTGCAGGTAATCCTTACTCAGTTGCAGGTACATCAATCATTCACCATATGAGAAAACTCAAAGTCTGGAGGCCTAAAGCAATCATTTCTCCAGCTTCAAGAGTTCTGGAATGTCGATGTTGATGTATGTGCATAATGACGTCTGAATTCTTCAGTTCAGGCCTCGCTCTTCTACGACTATGACGTCTGTTCACTTCAGTTCAGGCCTCGTTCTTCAACGACTATGACGTTTGAACAAATCAGTTCAAGCCTCGGTCTTCAATGTTATCACTATGGTGTCTGCTGACAACACTTCAGGCCCCGCTCATCAAAGAAAAGAAAGGTGTATGATTCAGTGCGCCTTATCTTTGGAAGAAGAGAAATCTTCTTAGTTTTGACCATTCTCAACAATACGGTTCATGCTTCTTCCATGTTCATTCAGTCATCAAGTGGATCTACTCATCTTTGCTCGAATTCATATTCACTTGCTCATTCAAAAATGGCAAACTTCGTATGCAATTTTTGAGGGAGAGAAGAGTGAATAAACTACATGATTGAGTGTATTCTTATTCACATGCTCAATCAAAAATGGCAACCTCGTAAGCAATTTTTGAGGGGGAGAAGTGTGAATAAAATACATGATTGATTGTATTCTTATTCACGTGCTCAATCAAAAAGTGCAAACATCGCTTGCAACTTTTGAGGGGGAGAAGTGTGAATATACCACATGGTGATTAATGATTGTAGAATGGTCATACGATTCGTCATACAACTCTCCTCCAACACCTATTATTCTACTTACTAAGGATGACTGGGATTTACGTTTGATGATTACTTCCAAGCTTCAACGAATGATGATTGATCAAGATGCACCATCTAGAAGTATTATGAATGATGATTGATCACTTGCTCAAGTAATCCAATCTCTAGTTATTCCTCAAGGTGTTGATGATGACTATCATGATTACGAAGTTGCACACATGAATAATGATCCGTCTTTTCGTTCTTTAATCAAGGATTGTTGTTCCTACCAATGTGCACTTTGTAAATCAACCCGAAGAACATTATGGAAAATGTTAGTTAAAATGTCTAAACGGCTAACAATTTGGACATGAAATGTCAAGTGATCACGGAGTTTATTTGGCATCCCTTAATTGAGATTGAAGAGTATTTTACGAAGGCGTCTACTTATTTCATCATCAAAACTTCATGCATCGATTGATGACTTGCGTGAACTCCTAAAGTTTATGATTGGGACTTGGATTATCTAGTTATACCCGATTGAAGGAGTTACATTGTAGTACTCACGGGTTATGGCTATCACTTCAAGGAGTTACATTGTAGAGCTCAGTGTCACACGCAAATGTGAATGTGGATAGTCTCAAGAGGTGTTGTACTTACTCTCTACATCGTTCTTTAATCAACAACAGTGCAAGCTTAAGTTACAGATTTGGGGAATTCTTCTTCAGTTTCAACTTTGGTATATCGGGTTTACTTCATCAGTGGTCACTTCAAATAGCCTACATAAGGGTTGTCAATGATTGTCATTGAGAGTTTCTACAGCAGTTGATTCTCACAGGATATATCTGAGCAAATGATGTTCTTCTAATATATGTTGCTGATTCTGAAGTATCAAAACCAGCAAAGGGGAAGGAGACATACATCTGAATGCATTAAGAGTACACGTGATGAACTTAATACTTCTTCTTTGAAGTTATCCCAGGAAGAAAAATGTCATAACCGTAGAGAATATCAGTGTATTAACTTGTGGCGTTTGGTGTACCATTCCAACTACGTGGGGGAAGTGGTCTTCTGATACTTGTGGTATGTATTACTTCAGCTTTCAATAGGAAGAATTATGAGAAGAACAATTGGAGCGTAAGATGATATTGCTTATCGACATCTTCATATGAGTTGATATGATTTATCGCAAAGTGCTTCTGGTTAATGCTTCATGTACACAATGGTATGATGATTCCGATGAGATCGCAACCATCAGGGGAGAGATTTGTGTACATCAAGGATGCGCAACAGGTTCACGTGATCGGGCTTAATCACATATTCCGGAGGTGATATCCGCAGAGATGATCAGTGCTTCAACCTGTTACTTTGGTGTCATCGTTCTCTTCTTGTGTTGGATACATGCGTACAATATGGAGTGGGTTGGTATATGTAAGATAACTGGAAAGCAATCGGTGAAATGAAGATGTCGATATATTATTCCCCTGAATAGACGACTGCTCCAAACCAGAAAGTAATGTGTACATTGGGGACGTACAACAGGGTCATGTGATCGGGCTTCATCATACATTCCGAAATTGATAACCGCAGAGATGATCCATGGTTCACCCTGTTACTTCAGTGTTAACGTTCTCTTCGGGTTCTCGAGCTTCATACAATGAGACTTTTTGCATCACTTCGACCACTTGGGGGAAGTGTCTCATGAAGATGATTGTCGGTTTGGGGGGAAGCTACCAAAGCTTCACATTGAGGAGGCAAAAAAAAATCAGCAATTTGGTGGTGTCTAGCGATTAACTCAGGTGTGAGATTCTAGTGATTTGTTAACTACTTGTGTTTGGTGAATTGTTGTGACTTAAGTCATTTCGATTAGTCTGATTGTAATTTGACGTTGTGAGTTAATCTTTACGACTTGACTTATTACGATCGGATCTATTGTAACTTGACTTGTCGCGACTTGATACTTAATGCTAATTGTCACTTATCCAAGATCTCTCTTTAAGTTTAATTCACATATTACATCTTTCGGTTTCTTTTGTTGACTTTAGTAAAATCCTGGGAAAGATTTGACCTCTCGGTTTAAGTCACAAGAGTTGTAAAATCTCGTTTAAGATTATGTCATGGCATCTACCGCTTCAGACAATTATTTAGGAGCCTCGAAAGCTTTGGTGCTGAAAGTTTAAGAGATGTTGACTACTAACTTCTACAATGAGCCGAACGATACTATCATTTTGGTACTCATATCAACATCTTCTTAAACTAATTAGTATCCTTTGTACATAGTATCAAATCAAAAAGAAAATAGAAAAATATAAAACCTATAAAAACCATAAAAATCTGAAAAATCACAAAAAATCCAAAAATATTCTTCTCACGACATGTCTCTTTTGTAATCAATATTATGTACGTTTCTAGAAATGTCATTCAATAATGACACGGAATCATACATATGCTTGAGCAAGAGTTTTTCGGTTTCAAATAAAGTTTTTTTTTTCTAAAACATGTCGTTTCCCAAAACATTCTTAACACCATGGCTTACAGTCATTTCAGGCTGTAACCCAGTCTTAAAATTATGGCTTGTAGTCATTTCAGGCTACAACCCGGACTTCAAAATTATGGCTTGCTATTACTTCAGATAGCAACCCGGTTTTCAAAATGAGGAAAACTCGTCGCCAAAAAGACGGTTGTTCCTAGTAAAGGGTGCCGTTCATCCGAGTGTGAATTACTTTATATTCATGCACCCTCGATCTAATGTGCGTTTCAGTGCATTATTTCTTGATAAAGAAGAGAAGTCTTCTTTTTATCGCCAAATACTTTCCCTTCTATGATTTTTCTGGATAGTATTTGTGCAAAACTTGGTGGTACCATGAGATTTTGATTGAAAATCAAATTGAACTCAAAAGTTTGATAAAATTTTCACTCAATCAATGACCTTAAGATTTTATGAAAGTATTCATATTTTAACATCCGTCATTGATTGAGAGGGAGAGTGATTTTTCAAAATTTTATGTATCATCAAAACTCCCCACACTTTGTACAAAACAAAAGCAACAATCCGATTTGTGATGGTTATGTGTCAGAATGAGTAAATTTTCAAAGAGTTTTCGTTAAAACTTCGAATCTTTTGCAAACTCTTCAAATCTGACACATAACAACCTCCCTCACAGTTTGAGGGGGAGCAAGAAAAAGTTCCTTTTATCAGAAAATATTAAAAATTAACCGCATTTCTCTCCCAAAACGTTTTCTAACTTATTTAAATCAATTGGGATCCAAAATCTCAAAAGATCTGAAATTTTTGATCGGGGGAGAGAATGTGATTTAAATATGGAATCTGATAATCAAATGTGATCTTTTGGACTCAATAAATGTGCTCCCACATGTGTGCTAAAATCTTTCGAATATCGAAGCACATATTGAGGGGGAGCAAAAGGCATTTGTGGAAGTTATACCAAAGACCGACCATTTATCTTTATGCATGGAGTTATAAGGTTGGTTAAGGTTAGGTATGAGTTCCTATGATCCACCAGAACTGGAAGGATCTTCCCAGGGACAATCCATAGATAGAATAGAAGTCCTTAGGAATGATATGAAAAAAGGAGAAAAGTGAGGAAGGGGAAGAGTGTGGACTGAGATAGAGCTAGGACTGGAACAAACCCAACAAGGTTCTAGTGGTGAAGTCTCGGTAAGCACTGAAGGGGTTGAAGAATGAAAAAGAAATGTAATGAGAAAGGGTGAAAAGAAATAGCCTTCCATATATTCAACCTTAGGGCAGAAACCGGGTTCAATTCATAATCTACCGGCGGTTACTAAGGTAACACCGGTATTGAAGACAAGACGTCATGGACCCAGTGACGCACTGCACTAAACTTCCCAACCACTCAAGTTCTCTTTAAAGAGCTTGTTTTATTCTCACGGGGAACCCTGTGCAATGTATCGACCGCTCATTGTGAGCTATGTTGATACCTAAAACAGGAGATGCCTCCCCAGTCTCCAGGAGTGGATCAAAACGCACTATTGAGTCTAGAGCCAAAGTGATCATCCATAAATCTCGATAGGACACACTCCAAATATGCTTATTTTTTCACACGATGTGCAAAATAAGATAAAATATTTAGAGTCCTACGTATTATCCTTGTGGTATTGCCAGAACATCCGAGTGATATGAAAATATTCACAATGAAGATGGAAATCCTTCTAGAGCGAACATCACTCAAGCTCTTGGTAGGTGACATGTGAGATCCATCTTGGATCAATGATCAAGTGACAACTGGAAAGCAACAATGGTGCGATTCAAATATTGAATCAAACTTGTTCCAGGATATGGATTGACGGATACTTTTGCAAAAACCTTTCAGTGTGCTCACAAACTAATTTTCGAGCACATTGATTGTGTACACGATTTCAAACAAAAGTATTTTTGATGGAAATGTGATTCTGAGCATAAAACTCTCGTCGTGTCTCAAAAATGTTTATCATATGAAACGCGAGTAATTTCTATAAATCTATTTCTCATCAATCTGTGAATACTTATTCACCGATTCACTTTATCGTGCTGTCTGCTTTGAGACGTTCCGGTATGAGAACATGCTTAGTATGAAGATTCCAAAGTGGATTCTTTGGAAAATTCATTACTAGAAGCTGGAAATTCCTGTCAAGGAGAGTCTTCTTTAAAAGAGACTCTACCTGATCACAGGTCGGTTTTTACAAAACCGGAGGGTAGTCTGTCCTCGCAGAACGAATGACAAAGCCATATTCGTTCTCTCTCTTTATTGCTAACTGTTTTATTTCAGGGACACATATAAAGATGGTGACGGTGATACCCAACTCCAGCTGAATCGTGTCAATCCACACCTCATGCTCACACATCCTAATTACTATCAATGAAGATCATGAATGATGAGAGACTCACTACAAAGAATGTTGAGAGACTACCAACAACGTTTCCGCAACTCTGATGAAAAGTCTCCTGATCCAGAAGGGTGTGAGCATGATGGTCCTAAAGTCACTACGTCACATGAAGGCGATACTACTATGGATGAGCTTGGAGATTTACAATGGCTGATGATCTCAAAGAAGCTCAAAGATCACATATAACAAAGGAATCCCAATCACAAGTTCGCTTGCTTGAAGTACAAAGTGTGCAGAAAAGAAAAGAATCAGAACCTACGAGCTACAAAGACTGAAGAATGCTTAAAGATCAAAGAGCTTAATCTCCAAGGTGACCTCGCTTAGGGGGAGATTGTTAGGAATACAAATATTCCTATAAAAGTCTCGGTCACCTAATTATTGTAATAGCATTAAGTTAGCTCGTAGTTAGTTTATGTATTAGTTAGTAGATTACTAGTTAGTTAATATGTAAATAGTATCCGTGGAGTGAGTCGGGTCTTCACCCACTGTGCTCGCTCTACAGCCTGTTTCATGAGGCACCAAGTAGTTTGTAAAAATACCCTCTCCCACCCAAGGGAGAGGGTTGGAACTTCAAGCAATATAATATTCCACATTTTTCTTTCTCTCTCTAAGTTCCCAACTCTCTACTCTTTCTCTCTCTATCATCTCTCTAGTTTTTCTTCTATTATTCGAACTGTAATCACAAGTATTATACATGTTACAATTATGAGTATATTACAGGTATCAATGTGGTTAATATATGAATTTCTTGTCTATTAATGTTAGGGGGTTAGGGGGGATGGACAAGGTTCCATGGCTCAATAAACTGAAGAAAGAACATGGGGTAGATTTTTTGGCGGTTCAAGAGTCTAAAGTGGAGGATTTGTCGAATTTTAATGGTAAGAGTATTTGGGGGAGCAATAATTATGGTATGGAGTTTGTGGGTTATGTCGGTCAATCAGGGAGCCTTTTAAGCATGTGGGATAAGGGGCTGTTTTCTTATAGCTCGTCGATTAAGTCCCGTAACTTCCTTCATGTTTCGGGGATATTGAAGGGTTATAATGAAGTTGTCAATATTATGAACGTGTATGCCCTACAGGGCGTTGCGGCTAAACAAGCTCTTTGGGATTCTATCGGAGCCCTTGTGTTATCCACGGGGGGCATGTGGGTTATCTTGGGGGATTTTAATGCGGTTCGGTTTCCTGAGGAGAGGATGGGCTCGGCTTTTAAAACCTCGTGTGCTAGGAATTTTAATACTTTTATCCAAAGTTCAGGGTTAATGGAATTTTCTATGAAAGGTAAGATGTTTACTTGTATTCGGGATTATGGGAAGAAGTTGAGTAAAATCGATAGGTTCTTGGTTTGTCCTAGTTTTTTTAACAAGTGGCCGGAGGCTTGTTTGAGGGCGTTGCCGAGTCATCTATCGGATCATTGTCCTCTTTTGTTAACTACGGTGTCTAAAAACTTTGGTCCTAAACCGTTTCGAATATTCAATTCTTGTTTATCAAAAGCTGGCTTTGAAGAAGTCGTGTGTTCAGCAGCTAGTATTGAGGATGTTGAGGCTCCTCCTGATGTTATCTTGACGAAGAAGTTTGGCCACATCAGGGATTGTATAAGAAGGTGGAAAGTTGATATGTTAAAGCATGAAAGTTTGGAGGAAGAGGCAGCTAGAGCGGATATTGAGAGACTTGAGGTCGATATGGAAGTTGGGGGTCTCTCAGAGGAAGAGGAATGGATCTATGTTGAAAGTAAAAAGGTGTTAAAGGATTTCGATCTTAATAAACAATTGGATATTAAACAACGTTCCCAGGTGAGATGGGCGCTAGATGGTGATGAGAATTCAAGTTTCTTTCATGGAATTGTGAATTGTAGGAAGGCGAGTAACAATATCCCAGGATTGATGATTCAAGGGTCTTGGGTGACGAGACCAGCTTTGGTCAAGAAGGAGGTTTATAATTTCTTCAAGCATCGGTTCGTGGAGGATTATACTGTGCGTCCTAGGCTTCGGTGCTGGAATATTCGGAGTCTACATGGGGATGATATGGAGATTTTGTCTGAGAGGTTTTCGGTCTCGGAAATCAAAGAGGCGGTGTTTGGTTGTGGGGAGGATAGGGCTCCGGGTCCGGATGGGTTCAATATGAGGTTTATCAAGCGTTTCTAGCATCTCTTTGAAAGTGATTTTGTGAACATTATGGAAGCTTTCTTCAGTAGTGGCGACATTAGTGTGGGTTGTGGTTCGTCTTTCATTACGTTGATTCCTAAAGGGCGTGATGCAGTTGAGCTTAATAACTTTAGACCTATTAGTCTGGTAGGGATTATTAGTAAGTCGATCTCCAAGATTTTATCTAATCGTCTTAAGTATGTGATGGGTAAGGTGATCTCCAATTCTCAGTCGGCATTCTTAAAAGATAAATTTATTCTTGATGGGCCGCTGATCATCAATGAGGCCATAACATGGTGCAAAAGGAATAAAAAACAAACTTTTATCCTGAAGATCGATTTCGAGAAAGCTTATGATAATGTCAACTGGAATTTTGTCATTGACATTATGGCACAGATGGGCTTTTCTAGGGAGTGGTGCGTTTGGATCAAGGGTATTCTTAAGTCGGCGTGATCTTCGGTTCTGGTCAATGGTTCGCCGACGTTCGAATTTCAGTTTGGGAAAGGGATGCACCAAGTTGATCCGATATCCCCGTTCCTTTTTCTTATTGTTATGGAGGCGCTTTCATGTATGCTTAATAAGGCTCATGAGGAAGGGTTGTTCAAAGGGATTAGTTCTCCTAATGACGGGCCTGTTATATCGCATCTTCTCTTTGCGGACGATGCAATTATCATTGGTGAGTGGTCGGACTCTTGTATTGCCAATGTGGTTAGAATCCTTTGGTGTTTTTATGTTTGTTCCGGTTTAAAAATCAATCTCGTCAAGTCTTGTCTTTATGGGATTGGGGTGAGGGAGGCGGAGGTGGTTGATAAAGCTAATCTTGTGGGATGTAAAGTTGGGGTGTTGCCGTTTAAGTATTTGGGTATTACGGTTGGGGCAAACATGAACCGAATCAGCAACTGGAAGCTGGTTTATGATGTGTTTGAATCGCGGTTGTCAAAATGGAAGACCGGGTTTTTGTCGATTGGTGGGAGACTAACTCTTATTAAGTCTGTCTTGGAATGCCTTCCGTCATATTTTTTCTCTCTTTATAAAGCTCAGTGCAAAGTTATAAAGGATTTGGAGTCTATTATTAGTAATTTTCTATGGGGAGGGTCGAAAGAGGAGCATAAAATGCATTGGGTGGCGTGGGATAGAGTTAGTACGCCGAAAAAGAAAGGGGGTCTTGGGCTAGGCAAGTTAAAGTTTATTAATGTGGCTTTTCTCACTAAGTGGGGTTGGCGGTTTAAAAATGAAGGAGATAGTCTTTGGTGTAAGGTTGTTGAGGCGTTTCATGTCACCAACCGTAGCTGGGATTTTTACCTGCTCGCAAAGTCTTGAATGGTGTTTGGAGCAATATTGTTAAAGTTATGTCTCGAATAGTGGTTTCGGGGCTGCCTCTCAGAAGATTCTTCAAAGGAAAAGTAGGAAATGGAAATAATATTTCATTTTGGATTGATCCATGGCTATTGAATGTTCCGCAGATGGTGGTTTGTCCCAGATTGTTTCAGTTAGATTCTGATAGAAGATGTAAGGTTAGTGACAGGCTTATGAAGTTGGAGTTTGGCATCTTGCGGGTATGGAAATGGAAAAGGTCGGTTATGTCGGAAGAGGAAAGGTCCGAATGGGAAGTTCTTAATACATTGGTGGAGGGTGCTGTGATCTCTGATTCGAGGGATAGATGGGTTTAGGTTGGATCTGGTGATGGTGTTTTTTCGGTGGGAGCAGTTAGGAAGTTAATTGAAAACGACAGGGATTTCAGTAATATTAATGTTTTCGAGTGGTGTAATTAGATTCCGATTAAATGCAATATCTTTGGGTGGCGGGTTGAGATGGGAAGGACTCCGACGGCGATTGCGTTAAGGAATAGAAACATCCCGATTGCAGACGTTTCTTGTCAGTTTTGCGGTGGCACGGAGGAGACTGTGGATCATCTTTTCACAGGCTGTATTGTTACTAATGTTTTTTAGCAGCACATCGCCTCTTGGTGCAAGGTTCCAAATTGGTTTGCATTTTCTTTTAAGGATCTGATGGAAGTTCATAACTTCATTGGGTTATTAGGGAAAGCTAAAGATATTCTCCATGGCATTATTATTATAGGGTGTTGGAGCATTTGGAGGGCGAGAAATCGCCTAAAGTTTCAAAGCAAAAAAGATAGGATGGAAGACATCATAGGTGAAGTTAAAGTGCTGGATTTTCTTTGGGTTAAAAATAGAGCTAAATTATCGTCTTTGTCTTGGGACGATTGGTGTAAATTTGTAATCATGTAGTGTTGCTTTGCTGTTGTGTGTGCTGCCCCGTTTTGTGGGTTAGCGGTTTCTAATGATATATACCTTTCAAAAAAAAAAGAAATAGGAAATAAAGTTTCTTAACCTGAATTTATTCTCTCTTTTTTCTTAGGCTTTTCAGTTCTTTCCATTAAGTGATAATTGGCCAAACTGCCTGCAATTTTGTTTTAGGTTTCTCTAGTTTAAATTCTTATTAGAGTATGCATTTATGATGTTTAGCTTTTTATATTACTTTCATCATAAATAATTGAATGTACTTTAATAAATGTGTGACATGTTAGGTTTGTTAGCTTAGTTTGTTATAGTAGGCCTTTTGTGCATTATATGTGGTTTTAGGTTTTATAATAGGTTGTGATCAAAGTATCTGTTTTAAGTAATGTGAGCATTTTATTTGATTGAATGTTTGATAACTTAAGAGTCGAAAGTCATATGATTTAGGATTATTATTTAACTAATGTTTTGCACATATACAATTTTACTTTGGTGTTTAGATATACTAAACTTTTTAGCTTTATTTCTGAAATTTTATAAAATCTCGGCAAGAATTTGGACGAAATTGATAGTAGGAGTGAGCATGGTTAATTTGGTTTGGCACCGAAAAATCGGGTTTTGCTTTTAGAAACCATTCGGTTTTGGTTTTATCAACGTTCGTTTTTCCTGGATTTTGTTTCTTTTGGTTTCTCAGTTTCTATTTGACCTATCTAGATTCGGTCCAGCGAAGGTCGAATTTGTAATGCATCATAAAATAACACTTTCAAGTTTAAAGAATAAAGAAACACACATTAAGGCCAATAAATAACTAATAACCATAAAATTAAAAAATAATAATAATAATAAAAAAATGAGAATTGCTTATATATTGTAAATTGACACAACAATGACAATAAAAAACTGATGACCATAAAAAATACCTGATAATAATTAAAAAAAAAAAATTGCTTATATATTGTAAATTGACACAACAATGACAATAAAAAACTGATGACCATAAAAAATACCTGAAAGAGAACTGTTTATATGTTC
This sequence comes from Artemisia argyi, assembly GCA_030686995.1. Lineage (NCBI taxonomy): Eukaryota > Viridiplantae > Streptophyta > Magnoliopsida > Asterales > Asteraceae > Artemisia > Artemisia argyi. The sequence continues at coordinate 26,606,195 of CM060688.1, read as the reverse complement.
TAAATGACACTTTATAAAAAAAAACAATTGAAACAATAACGTTTAAAGATTATATATACTTTGTCGGTTCTTTTTTTTCGGTTTTGTTTTTATGCTAAACAGTAACCTAACCATAAACTTTAATTTTTCCAACATACAAAAAGCAAACCATCGGTTTTTAAATCGGTTTCTGTTTCTCGGTTTTTATTGGTTTAGGTTCGGTGTTTCAGTTGTATGCACAACCCTAGAAATTGGTATGACTGAATCCTAACACATATTTAAGTGTCCTGTAAATTATTCTCGAATAAATTGTGGCCTAATAGAAAAATGATAAATACTTTGGTGGCCTCCACATACTTTGTCTTTAAAGATAGTAATTATCAAGGTTTTTAAGATCGGGAACCTATTTAGGATTGTTTTCGTCTTTGCAAGATCATGATCGTAAAATCGAATTAGGATCCTAAAATCCTACTATAATGTCATTTTTTTAATGATCTTTGTGATGTTATTCAAATCTACAAATTATTATATACTATAAACACAAAATTATATGAATGTTTTATGGAAATGTTGTTCGAAAATATGAATATGGAATGTTTAAGAAGAATCACACGTTGTTTTTAAACTATATAAAAACATAAACCATAAATTTGTTGCTTTTTAGCTTGCTGTTTAAGAAAAGTAAGGTCGGATCGGAGTATATCTTAAAATCCTATGATTAATATCAGAATACTATAAGATCTTAAGCTTGTTAAGATCCTACGTAGGATCCGGATCGTTATTGCTTTGCAAAATCGTAAAATCATAAAATCTTAAAATAAAGATCGGGATCTTAACAACTTTGGTAATTATAACTATTTTTTCTATTTTTCCATTTTAATTGGAACTTTTTGTAAGTTATCCATGTCTAATTTATACAGCAAGTGTTGATAAAAATTCTTAATCAATAAAATCAATAAACACTTCATTTATTATCCGTATCATAATTTCTACTCTTTTTTTTAACACTTTTTTATACGACGGACAACGTATTACAATAATTTATCAATAATTAGAGAAACTTATTATAAGTGTGAATAGTATACTAGTATTTTTTAAGGGAATTGATTTGCACACAAGATTTTGATTGGAACACTTCATTTTATGCATAACATAGTTGTACAGTGTACTCTATATACATGAGTGTGCAAATCACTTCCCATCTTTTATGATCGGCCATTTACAAAAAAATTTAAGTAAACAATAGAGGGGTTGGTGACTCGATTTGACCCGACCCAACCCGACTTGATTTGACCCGTATAAGTATCACATAATAGTTTTATCCGGTTAAGAATCTTCAATTCTTTGGTTCAGTCAATCATATAACCTTTTGCTTAAAAAAAAAGGGTTTTTCTAACGACAGCATAAGGGTTGTCATTAAGCAAATAAGTTTTATTACAACACTATTTATGAATGCTTCTAATTGGATGATAATTACGAAAAAAAGTGGAGACAATTTAGAATATAGTGAATACATAATTGACACTTGATTGTGATTAGTTAGAATTTAATTATTATAAACAATTGTAATAAAATAATGTCTCTTAATAACAACCTTTAGGGCTGTCGTTAGTAAAACCAAAAAAATATATATAAAAAAATACATATATATATAAAAAGAGATTATTTCTATAAGCTACATGAAGTAACCTTTGGTTTTAAGAGATTATGAAAGATTATTTTTTTCAGAATCTCTTATAAGTTATATCTGCCAAACAAAGATTATTTTTTAAGTAGCTTATTTTTTGAAAAAATAAGCACAATCTCCCAACAATCTTGTGTGCCAAACATAGCCTAACCTGAAAGTAGCCGCTTGTATTGGTTAGATCATCTTTGGTTCATGTCTTGTTTCTTGTTTTGCTTTTTGTCACATTTCTCATGCAGCGTAACTTGATAAAACACATAGAAATGTCGGACATGAACATGAACATGAACATGAACAATTCTTAAAGATTCTCTTATCATAATATATAGAAACATGCATGCATATAAAAGTCCTTAAGTCTAATTAAGACCACCATGATTTCAAAACATGAAATTTAAATATCATCAAAATTCAACATATATAAAGATATCATCAAGATAACTTGGACAAAACAACACCCTAAAAAACTAGACTTTGAAGGTATAATGATAAAAATTTATTTTAAAAAAATAAAAATAAATAAATAAATTCCTTACAGTAAAATGAAATATGTTTTGTTTATACTCCTAATTTTTTACAGAATCTGGTTGCCTGCCGCCGTCTTCAATGGACGAATAAATAAGCATCAAGGTACAAACATACGATTCCCATTCATATGCTTACAAAATATAGTTAAGTTTCAGATAACGGTTTCTAATCATAGATAAAGACCAACGCCGAAAGTATCCTACAGCTTACAGCTGCAAGCCTGCATCACTTGGTTGTTAGCATATTTCACCTTTTAGAACTGATCCAGACGTACGACCTTAAAATATAACTGCCTGTTGAACGGAAAAGAATATGCTCTAATGTAAATACAACATGAGTGTTGCCAAACAAAAGAAGCTTTAAGATGCATGATTAATACATTAATGGTTCACTGGGAAAAAATGAGTGTTTTTAACTAGGTGTAACGTGCATGAGATACGGTTCAACACCAATAGATCAGATGGAAAAAAACAATGGATCATCAATCAAACATGACAGCAGGGCGTCACCTGGGTTAATAAAGATGATTACAGAACATGCTGACTGGATAGACATCACTTTAATGGCGTTTGGGACTGGAGGGTGTGTTGCAAATGGATTAAGTATGTCGTTGGTCATGTTAGTCGTTAGTCGAATGACAAATGGATATGCATCGTTGTCTTCTATAACCCCTTCGGACATAAACCAAGTTAGTATTATTCATTTTAACATGTTGTTTATGCATCTTATTTTTCATATTATATGACTAATATTGTTGTTTTTGCAGTATGCACTCATCTATATGTATATTGCTGCTATTGTGGCTTCAGGCACATTTATACGTACTTTTCATCTTCTTATAGATTTAGTTCCCTAATTCGGAGGGTGTTTTGGATTGCTTATTTTAGTGCTTGTATACTTACTTTAGTATCAGATAAAAAGCCTGAAGTATTTGGATAAACTATGAATCCGCTTACTATAAAGTAAATACGCACTAAAATAAAGCAGGTTGGTATCGGCTTACTGTTTTATTCAGATAAACAATTTCAAAATAAGCAATCCCAAACATCCCCTAATCATCTTCATCTTATAATCTTCATCTGCGTAAGTAACATGTTTTGATCTTAAACAGAGGGATTCTGTTGGGGACACACTGCAGAAAGGCAAGCATCACGGATGCGCATTAAATATCTAAAAGCTGTTCTACGACAAGAAATCGGGTATTTTGACAAAAGTCTAGAAGCATCCCGCGTAGTCAGAAATATGTCAACTGATATATCAGTAAACATACAAGGAGTTCTTAGCGAAAAGGTATTTATTTATAACTTCACTACATATTTTAATATTGTTTATGAAATGCATATCTAAAATATGTTTTTAACATGGGGACAGATTCCGGATTTCATTGCAAATCTATGCATGTTCGCAACAGCTGAATTAACTGCTGTGTACCTTTGTTGGAGACTAGCTATAGTGGCACTCCCTGCTATGTTTTTGCTGATTATTCCAGGGGTAGTTTATGGAAATCTTTTAGCAAAAAACGAAGAGAAACTACAGGAAGCTTATGCAGTTGCCGGTGGGATAGCAGAACAGTCCTTTTCTTCAATTAAAACAGTTCATTCATATGTTGGAGAGGAAAAGATGGTGAAGAAGTTTTCAAATGCTTTGATACCAACACTAACTCTTGGAATTAAACAAGGTTTATTGAAGGGAATGGTTTTCGGTAGTTTTGGAATCATATTTGCTATTTTCACATTTATGAGTTGGTACGGGAGCATTTTGGTCATTAATAATGGAGCCAAAGGTGGAGATATTCTTAGTGCTGGTACATGCATTGTCTATGGAGGATTGTAAGTATATTGCACAAAATCCTTTAAATACTATATTTGTTTCATGAATGGGCCAATTTGGGTTGTGTTAATGAAGAAAGTAAACATTATTTTAACTAACCTTTGCAGTGGTCTTGGAGCTTCTTTAATGAACATCAAGCATTTCGCTGAAGCCACGATTTCAGCATCCTTAGTAAATGAGATTATAGACCGTGTCCCAAGCATAGACTCAGCAAACGAACATGGTACAACAATATCCACTGTTAAAGGTGCATTGGAGTTCAAAGATATTTACTTTGCATACCCGTCAAGACCAGAAAGCCTAGTTCTAAAAAATTTCAATCTAAAGATAAAGAACGGTCAAACTATTGGATTGGTTGGTCAAAGTGGAGCCGGTAAGTCGACCGTAATCAATCTGCTAGAAAGGTTCTATGATCCGATTGAGGGTGAGATATTACTGGATGGAGTTAACATAAAGTCACTCCAGTTAAAGTGGTTAAGAAGTCAAATGGGCTTAGTAAGCCAGGAACCTATACTATTTGCAACCACAATTAAAGAGAATATCTTGTTTGGGAAAGAAGGTGCTACAAGTGACGAGATTATGAAAGCAGCGAAAAAATCAAATGCACACAACTTTATCATGCAACTACCAAACAGGTATGACACACTGGTAAGAACAGCAGAGATAAACTATTTCTGCAAGGAATTGGACAAAAGTTAGTTACCTTCGTATGCTAATCATTTACCATATTATGTTCAGGTTGGTGAACTGAGAACACAGATGTCGGGAGGGCAGAAGCAACGGATTTCCATCGCAAGGGCACTGCTAAAGAAACCGAAAATCTTGTTACTGGACGAAGCCACTAGTTCTCTAGACTCGCATGCTGAGAAGGCAGTACAGGAAGCCTTGACTCGAGCCTCAATAGGAAGAACAACAATAGTCATTGCACATGGTTTATCTATAGTCCGTGATGCAGATTTAATTGTTGTCATTAAATCAGGGGAAGTAATAGAGTCAGGTTCACATGAAGAACTTATTCGAAACACTAATGGGCCATACTCGATCATGGTGAATGTACAGAAGTCAATGTTTGTAAAGGGTCAGTCTTTACCACTATCTGAACAAATCAAATCTAGAACCGTACCATATCTAGATACAAAAGAAAAAATGGAAAATAGAAAGAACTTAACGAAATCCTGTTTCAAAGAAGTGACAAACCAACAGTTGGATGAGGAATACAACCATCCATCATGGTGGCAACTGATGCAGATGACTACACCCGAATGGAAATCGACTCTAATGGGAACCATTGGTGCTCTTATTAGTGGTTTGGTTCAACCATTGGTAGCGTTGTTTCAAGCAGTAATGCTTTCTATATTTTTTCTCAAAGATCAAGATGAAATCAAATCTCAAACAAGAAACATTTGCTACGCCTTCATGACTGTATCCGTCTCTGCCATCATTTCCAGCGTCATTCAGCATTACTATTTTGGAATAATGGGAGAGAACTTAACAAAAAGGATAAGACTAGCAATCTTTGAAAAGATCATGGCTTTTGAGATAGAGTGGTTCGATCAAGACGACAATAGCACCGGGGCCCTTTGTTCAAGGCTTTCTTCAGATACACTTATGGTAAGGAATCTAGTGGCTGATCGATTGGCATTCTTTGCACAGTCAATCTCAGCCTCTATTTTAGCTATCATTTGGGGGATGTTCTTATCTTGGAGACTTGCTAGTGTAGCTATCACTTTACAGCTACTCATCATTGGCAGTTTCTACTTGAAATTAGTTATGACGAGAAACATGTCTAAGAAAGTCTTGGTTGCAAGAAACAAGAGCAGTGGAATAGCAAGTGAGGCTGTTAGTAATCACAGAATGATCACCGCATATTATTCACAAGATCAGGTTATGAGATTATATCATGCTACACAAAAAGGGCCCAAGAAAGAGAGTAAGAAGCAACCTTTAATATCAGGGATGGCTTTATTTACTCGACAATTTGTAATGACTATGAATATATGCATACTTTATTGGTATGGCGGAAAGCTTCTGTATAAGGGTGAGATCACATACAAGCATTTATTTCAGACATTCTACATTGTGGTAACAGCAGGGATACTAATCGCTGAAGCTGGAAGCATGAGTGGAGATATATCTGTTGGAACAAATGCTTTAAGATCGCAATTTAATGTTCTAAACAGAAGTGGAAAGATGGAAAGTGGCCCGTTAAAGGATAATGTTCTCAATCCAAAAAAGATAAATGGGCAGATAGAACTAAAAGAGGTGGAGTTTACTTATCTGACGAGACCAACAAAGATGGTTCTTAAAGGTTTGAGCTTAAAGATCGAAGCTGGTGAAGTTGCAGCTCTGGTTGGAACAAGTGGATCTGGGAAATCGACAATAATTGGAATGATTCAGAGATTTTATGACCCGACAAAGGGGTCTGTGGAAGTGGATGGAGTTAACATTAAGCGCTACAACCTTAAAGCATTACGTTCATTTATTGCTTGGGTTGGTCAGGAGCCGACTCTATTTGCAGGAACAGTTAAGGAAAATATTGCTTATGGGAAAGAAAATGCTACAGAAGCCGAGATAATCCAAGCAGCAAAGCTTGCCAATATCCATAAATTTATAAGGTTTATCTTCTCTTGCATTCTTTATGTTAATTAATTTAGTGGTGGCAATTTTGAACCCATATTCAGTTGTGTTATATTTTAACGGATCAAACGGGTAAAAAATTGAAAAATATTGGCTAAAAAGGAAACGGGTCAAATAGGTGGGAAGTCACCTAAAAGGTATGTTTAATGCATTAAGCCTCCTATATTATTTTTATTCCTTAGTTTAGCATATCATTGAGATAATACTTTTTGTAATCATATTTGGCACACAAACTATTTATAACAAAAATTATGGACGATACTGTTTTGACCCAACCGATAAAAAATGCCCATTTTGACCCATTACCATCTAGCCACCTTCTGCAAGTATCTTCTTTCACCCAGGAACTTGGTAAAGGTGATTAGTTTATCTGATTTTATGAGCAGTTCCATGAAAGATGGGTATGATACAGTTTGTGGAGAAAGAGGCACGCAATTATCAGGGGGACAGAAGCAAAGGATCGCAATTGCCCGAGCAATTTTGAAAAATCCATCCATTTTGCTACTGGATGAGGCAACAAGTGCACTCGATGTTAGATCAGAAATCATTGTTCAAGATGCTTTAGAAAAAACTATGGTTGGTAGGACATGTGTCATTATAGCTCATCGATTATCTACTATACAAAGATCAAATAAAATATTGGTGATTGACAATGGGATTGTTGTTGAAGAAGGTTCTCATGATGATTTACTAGCCAAAAGAGAAAAGAGTGCATACTTTTCGCTTTTCAATCTCCATCAGCAATCTTACGCGAGTAACAAAGAGGACCAAAGCTAAAGATTGCTTCTTATGTCCATGATCCTATGGATAAAAGTTGCATTATGGTATTATACGTAAAAGTCTTTCGACCTGTTTGTGTAGTTTTGGTTTTGTCTTTTGTTTGGGTTTAGGTGCTTTTGTTTTTGGCACTGGCTGTTTTTTTCTCTTTTTGTATATTCGAACTTTTTTGTATCCCTTTTTGTGGTTTCTGTAACACCCCCAAAATACCGCAGCGGAAGACTGTGTCATAGGGGTGCTACTTCATAATACAAAGAACAAGGTATAGAAAACGAACTCTAAATGAGACGTTTTGAAAAGTTACCATTCGATTAATAAATTCCGAGATACAAACTTGAGTTCCATAATACAATACATAAGAGTTTTAAGACATATCGAATGGTAAAGATAAAAGCATAAGTCTTCAAAACATGCCAAGCAACTCTATGCTCCATGCAACAGCTTATCATCTTACAGACCTGAGACAAACATGCTAAAGTGTCAACACAATGGTTGGTGAGTTCATAGAGTTTGTCTTAAAATAATTGAAAAGCCTTAAGAGAATGTTCGCACAGCAAAGGCATCGTGAATCCACTCAGTTGCAATTCCCGCCATAAGAGACTTGCAACCTGTGTGTTCACAACCCACTGCTAACATATATAGTATGAATAAGACATGTATAAGTTCATCAAGACAATTTAAGCAATTAGAAGTGAGTCTCTACTTCATCTCCGAAGACCTCACTTTGGGAGCCAATTCCCAAAGACAACTGGGAGTCAATTCCCAAAGACAACTGGGAGCCAATTCCCAAAGACAACTGGGAGCCACTTCCCAAAGATAACTACTAGCCAATAAATAGAATAACGCAATTAAGTATAACTCAGTCATGTATGTATGCAATCAAGTATAACACAGTCACGTATAAACGTTTTGAGTATTTGTACAAGTAAACAAGTAGTCGAGCATGTGTCTCCCCCAAAGAGTTAAGACAAGTATGAAAAGAGTAGGGGCTATGACTCACCTTAAGCTTAAGTGATGTGAAATCAAAGTGGTAGTCGAATCGTGAAAGTCTCTAAGAGCAGCCTATAATAGAACGTTGCGACTTAGGTTTGGAGTAACGTCTAAGAATACGAAGAATTGCCCATATATGTCTTGCATAATGTTCATGATGTAGTACTTAGTATATAGTGTAAGTCTTTGAATATAAATGGTTTATGGAACATGTATAGGTTGTATATCTCTTACTACCGTTCGGGCCGACATAATTCAGAAGTCATAGAGTAAACGTTCGAGGAGCCAGGACACTTTAACTCGTAAATCCACAACTCATCTCGACGGCTTACTTAATGAACTCCTCACATGAGGCTCCCTACTATTGTAGTATTTGATAACAAATGTATAAGTTTTAATCCGAAAAGTTACATGTCCAATATTTGAATAAACTTAGGAAAGTTTATTAGTACATGAAGATTGTTATTAGGGGTAGTTTCATAAGTCTTATATGACCATTTTCTCTTTGTAATATCTCATGGTTCCTTTTGAAGTGAAGTAGATCCAAATTGTTTGTTCAAGTTATCGCCTAATTCCTTGTTTCATGTTTACGCCTAAGTAAGCTTATATGGTCATTTAGTCATGGCTTCGCCGTGACCTTGATCATTTTTCCATGGTCTTGAGACTCAACCTTGGCTTTAGCCATGGTTGTGGTCTTGGCTTTAGGTCATTAGACCTCTTGGTCTTAGTAAATGATAACTATAATATAGTGACTTTGGTCTAAAATGGGCTGTTTAAGATTTTGAAGAAATTTATCACTCGGAAAGCATTTTCAGGGCTCGAGCTTCTTTATCCCTGAACGAAAACGTCGTTCCGGACAACTTTCGTGTTTTAACTTTTTGATGAATCGGACCAGAAGGGTGACTTTAAAAAGCTAAATTTGATCAGAATGCTATTTAGACAGTTTTGCCGTTTTGGTTTCGCTAACTTCTTATGGCCATAACTTTTGACTCGGGTACTCGTTTTGGGTGATTCAAATTGCTATGTTTTCCTTGTTAAGTCCTCTTTAACATTAAGTAAGTGTCAAATATCAAAGTTATACTATTTTGGTCGTGGTTCTCCATAAAAATCACTAGTTTGCTTGTTTACTTGTCATAAGTTAACATATGTATACCAATACTTGTGTTATCCATTTTTAAACATCATGAACACAATAACAAGAACATATATAGCATGAAAGGAACACAAAGAGCATGTAAATGATAATTAAGCAAGAAAATGTGTTAGGGTTTGCTTACAACTTTTGGCCTTAATGAAAAGGGAAACTAGGACAAGAACTAGGACTTTGATTGAATAAGCTTTCTTCCTTTGCAATCTATGATAAACCGAGGTTATTTGAAGATTATAACGACGCCTTCTTGAAGTCCAAAGCTATTTGAAGATTATAACGACGTCTTTTTGGAGACTTTAAAGTTATAACAACTTTTCTTAGAAAATTTCCAAGATTGAAGATCAAACACTAGTTTTCTTTCAAAAACTAGTTAACTTTCTTACAAAATATAAGAAAAGTGCCTTAGGTTTTAGGACTTAAAGGTTATAAGAAGGTGTGGTGCAAGTTTTCTATGTGTTATTAGTTGGCTATTTATAGGATGAGAAAAATAGTTAACCATATATTGGGTTAGAATGTAACCATGGTTAATTTAGACACTTGTAAACATCCTAGAGATCAATGGTCAAGATCAAGCCACCAAAATGGTGACTCCCCCCCTAAATGGCGGTTCAAAGGTGATAAGGGTGACTAGATGATGAGTCTTGGTGTTATCTTGTTTAGTTTGTGCATTTTGACTCCGTAAAAAGCTAACCGTAAATGATTAAGCCTCAAAACGTAAAACCGGGTATCGTAAAAATATGAAACTTGAAAGTATTTTTAAACATGTCAATATAGTCCATAATAAAATATAAAATGAGTGGTAGGATCTATCGGGTGCTAAAACCCTGCTAAAAACTGGAAACACGGGTCTAAAACGCGTAATACGTAAAACGTACGAATATTGCGTAAAATTGAGAAAAGTAAAATGTTACTTTTCTAATGTGATAAAAATGATTTAAAATGACTTATAATGTCTAGGCTGGGCTCAGTCTAGTGTCGGTTGGTATTAAATGTCTTTTAGACATCAAACCGTAAGCCTAAAAATCACGAAATGACTTATAACATCAAGGGATGATTTTTGGTCAATGGAGGAGGGAAAAAATATGTTGACTTTTTCTAATAAGTTGAAAACTCAAATAGTCTTAGAAACGCGTTTTGTGGTCTAACGGTTAATCGCCCATACAGTTAAGCGTGCTCATGTGAGAGTAGTACAGGCTTGGGTGACCTGCTGGGAAAAGTAATTAACTTGAAAATGTGAATTGTTACAGTTTCCTCCTCGGATCCATTGTTCTATTGTTAACATATCCTAGCCTTTCAGGAGAGAGAGAAAAAAAAAAAAAAAAAGCTGACATGAATTATGTTAAAATGCTATTTGTCAGGGGCGGTTTTGGGCCGGCGCAACATCAGCAATCGAGCCGGGCCCATCCTACCAAAGGGCACTAAAAAATTTTCTACCCATTATATGTACTAGGCCCAATACTAAAAATAAACCCTGTTAATTATTTAATTAAAAAAATAAATACCGATTGCCTGCTATCGCTTTGCAGTTTGCCCGCTTCTTCAGTTCTTCTTCCCCTCCTAGTCTCCTACTGCAGCAGCAGGTATTATCTTTTCTTTTTGTTATCAATTTTAATTTTTTTAGTTATTAATGGGTGTTTGGGAGTTGGGACCATGGATAAGAAGTTTGGATATCTTGTTCCTTTCTTTTGGGCTGAATGTGGGAATTCTTGCATTTAAAAATCATCGGCTGACCCCAAAATAATTCTTGGCCTTGATTAATTAAAATGCAATAACTTCAGATTTTTTAAATGCATATGGTATATTTTTATTCAAGTATAACTATGGACAAAAGGGTGAAGGGCTAGTTATCATTTTTAATTTTTTTTAGTTATCAATTTTGCTTAGTTATCAATTTTTAGTTATCAATTTTGCCTAGTTATCAATTTTAATTTTTTTTGCATAATTGTATACATAAACTGATATACAGTATATATACTCAAATTGAGTAATTGATATTTGACAAATGACAAATTGTTAAATAATGTTAATTTTTTTTTCATATGTAATTGCTTAAAAAAAATTATGCCTCATAAACAAGCATCCGGTAGTTTAAAACGAAAAAGAAAAGCATAACAAGTGGTGCTTATAAAGTCTCAAAAAGGGATTATGAATAAATTTCTCAAAAAACAAGATGCGGGTCCTTCTAATGTTGATGAACAAAATGATGGTAAAAGTAATACTTTTGTTGCAAGAATGATTTTTGTGCGTATTTTTGGTTTTCGTACTTGATTATAATCTATGGATATTATAATATAGGGGCACTTTTTTTTTTCGTCGTGCCAGGCCTAACTTTTTTTTGACGTTCTCAGCACCGCCCCTGCTATTTGTATGTGCTTTTTTAGAGTGATCATTATAGATAATCAGGTCTTTGAAGGTAGGGATAGTTAGATAAATTTAGGGTGATAGCTGAAAACACGTAACATACTTATTCAAAACACACGATGTACGCAAGGAACTTTCTAAATTATCATTATACGCAAGTTATTTTCAAATTTCGTACAATGTACGCAATATGACCTAAACGAGCAGGTTACCAGGTTTCAAACTTTGAAAATTGACAGGGTTAGTCCATGTGGTTTGCGTTGACTTTCACCGGTCATCCATTGACTTTTTATCACTTATTTAGAAAATTACACGTTTGGTCCTTGAATATTTATAGGCATTTCATGCACAGTCCATCACAAAAAAAATTCCAAAAAAAATATAGAAAACTTTTTTAAAAAAATTATATAAAAATTAAAAAATAGAAAATAAAAAAAAAATCGAATATTTTTATTGAAAAAAAAATCAAATTTTTTTTAAAAAAATTTTTAAAAATATTAGAAAATAAAAAAAGAATAAAAAAATTATAAAAAAAATTATAAAAAATAAAAAATTTCGAAAAAATTTAAAAAAATTAAAAAATTCAAAATTTTTCTTTCGAAAATATTTTTTTTCGAAAATAATTTTTCGAAAAAAATTAAAAAATTCAAAAATAATTTTTTAAAATTAAAAAAATATATATATAGAAAATAAAAAATTTCGAAAAAATTAAAAAAAATTCAAAAATTCAGAAATTTTTTTAAAAAAAATATTTTTTTAAATTTTTTTGAAAATATATTTTTTTTTGGAACAGCATTAGATTAAAAAAAACGAGAAAAGTCTAGCAAATCGCTAGACTAAACAGCAATACAATGGATGTTTAAGCCATTCAACCCAAGAGATTTTACTCTTTGAGTTTCGATGCTTTAACCAAAAAAACAAATACAAAATAATATTATCTACTAAATCGCGTTTGAACATTTTGCCTGAATCAAATGTCACTGAATTTTTGTACCTCCATAACATCCAACATGTTGTCAACCCGATAACTTCCAACCTCACCCGACTATTGTTAACGTTTGGAACCTGATTACACCATGATACCCAATCAGCATAGGAACCGATCTCTGGCATATGGACTTGACACCATCGAACTATCTTCAACCAAACCTCTTTCGCAAGATTACATGTAAAGAGCACATGAGAAATGCTTTCCATACCCGTTCCACAACAAGGGCACGAAATTGCTTCTATTTCCAAACCTCTTCGAGACAAGTTATACCGAGTTGGTAATCGGTCCAACATAACCCGCCAAACAAAGATATTGACCTTCCTTGGAACAAAAGGACACCATCTAGTAACCAAATCTTGGCCCAACAATCGCATTTCGTCAATGTGCGAACGTGTTCCAGCAACCGAGAATTTACCTTGATCATCTAACGTCCATCGAGCTTTGATGAGGCGAAAAATGAACCACTTTTAAGGGGTCATTTAAGCCCGAAATTGAATTTATTTGATCAAATATTACCCTAAATCGTTCATTTTGTGATTTTAGGTGCTTTGGGAGTGAATTCTGGAAAAGGAAGCAATTCAGACGTTTTTGGAGCATAAAAGTGAAGAAAATGCCAAAGACTTAATTTTTCATGCTGAGAACAGTACCTGACGGCGTCAAGAGGAATATCCTGACGGCGTCAAGAGTAAAATCCATGACGACCCAGTGCAAACCTGAAGGCGTCACAACAAGGGCGTCAAGAGTTAATTTGGTGACGGCCTGCACAAGGGAAACACATGACGGCGTCAGACCCAGATCTAGGCAGTCCGAGGAACTATTTGGCGGCGAGATGACGGCGTCAGACATTTGTTCTTGACGCCGTCACCTATCAAAATCTATATATAGTTTTCTATTTTTCATTCATAAAGGGAGGAACTTCTGTGGAGAAACTAGGGCCGAACTTTGTAAACCCTAGGTCAAATTTTACAGTGTTTTCAAGGGTTTTCACCCCTTGAATCCTTTCATGTTCAATTGAGATAAGTCTTCTCTTAATTCAATCAATATGTCTATGTGTTGGTTGATTATATCTTATGCTTGTCTTAATTTTATCATGCTAGGCTAGATCTATCTTGTGTTTGCTTGGATCTAATGAAACCTAGATGTTAATTATGTGTTGATTACTTGTTTATTGTTGTATTGGATGAATGATTTCAATATTAGGCTTAAGAAAACTGGCAGATCTCCATTACGTAACATGCTTGAACGTCTTAGGAAACATGAACCGATGTGTACTAGGTTTTATTGGTTGTATTTAATGCATGAGCAAATTCTAGTGATCCCATGTTAGGAGCTTCTTAGCCGGCTCGACATAGGAGTGAAGTAGGCGCTCATAGGATTGGGGAAGTAATTACGCCACCCCATGAATGGTATTAAGGAATACAATCCGTCATCCACGCAACTATAACAAGTAATTAACGTGTAAAAGATATCTAGGGAGTAGTGAAATCTAAGTAAACACATTTCTCCCACATATTGCTCACAACATTAGTATAATTAGTTGTATTTTCATTTTTAGTATTTTATTTTGATTGCATCTTAGTATTGGGTTAGTTGATTAGCAACTAATTCCGCCAAACTCCTTAAAACCCGAGATTTTTACTTGCTTTCTAAAAAATATAAAAATACAAAAAGAGTCATCCTTCATCTCTAGACCTAGTCTTTAGGTTTTCTAATCCTAGCGACACTATTCCTAGCTGAACGATCAATCCCCCGGTACTTGTCATTATACTATACTACATCGATCAGGTACACTGCCTGGTGGGGGTTGTAAGCTTCTCGAGATCCCTCGAGAGGTAATGCCTAGTGCAATCCCTACGCTACCAAGTTTTTGGCGCCGCAGCCCGGGGAATAGTTATTGTCTAGGTTAGAATTTCTTTTTATTAGGTCTACTTGCTAGATTCCTTTCTAGTAAGATTTTATTTTTATTTTTAGGTTTTCTTTAGTCTATCTTTTCTTTGTGTCTTTGTTTGTAAAAACTTTTCCATTGACTATTCCGTTAGCCATTATGGAGAACGCGAATCCACCATACCACCTACCACGAAATTCACCCACTCCAAATGACATCTTGATGTTTAAACAACATGAGGATGAACCTATCTATGATGCATGGGCTCGTTTTAAATATTTACTCCGAAAAGTCCCTCATCATAATTTTGATCTGTGGTCCCAAATTGAAATATTTTACCATCGTGTCGACCACTATACCAAAATGGACATTGACCATGCCGCAGATGGGGACCTTTGGGGATTAAGTGTTGATGAAGCATGGGAAACCATAGAGAATTGTGCCAAACTTGCCAATAAAATGGACAACCCAACAAACATTGTTACGGATCAATTGATAGCAAGTTTAAGGGAACAAGCAAGAAGACTGTTTGGGGATAAGCCTATAGATGAGATAACTGGGTGCACGGAGTGGTTTGATTTCACCACAATACAAGCTGAGCACATTGGTAATCTTGATAAGATGGAGGATAGAGTGGAAAATCTAAGCCCACCAAGTACCCCACAAGTCCTACCATCATTTGAGGCATACACACCGCCCGTG
Source organism: Artemisia argyi (assembly GCA_030686995.1). Taxonomy (NCBI): domain Eukaryota; kingdom Viridiplantae; phylum Streptophyta; class Magnoliopsida; order Asterales; family Asteraceae; genus Artemisia; species Artemisia argyi. The sequence continues at coordinate 26,590,681 of CM060688.1, read as the reverse complement.
ACTTATTCGGATGAAGTAGATGAGACTTTAGGAATCCCAATTGAGGTAGAACCTTTGAACCAAACACAACTAGAGGATATAGGTTTGAATACTTATAATGATAACCTTACTCTTAGTTCTAGGGAAGTTCCTAGTTTTGATGAACCGGAGCCTCAACCAAAACCATTACCTAATCTTCCATCGTTCGATGTGAATTTAGGAATTAAAATAGGTCCCGATCCACCCATCAAACCATATAGTCCGGGTAGTCTTAGGATAAAGGTAGTGGACTCTAAGCCTTGTAGAGAGGAACCCAATATAAGAGTGGAAAATGACCTTACATGCTTACATCACCCATTTATGATTGATCACAAAAAACATTATGGGTTTAAACCAGGTTTATTAGGTCAAGATGGATCCCCAACTAGTAATCTCTTGAAGTTGATTGAAAATGATCCATTTCTAGGAGAAAATCTTAATCCACCCATTAACCCGATTGAATTAGGTAAGGTTATGATCATAAGAGCACAACCCTTTGAGCATATTATTCATCCACCACTCTTTCCTCGCGTGGCATACTTCCACCGAGATGGTGTGTATCACTACTATCACCCGCACTTAATCCTAAGTGTAGGGAAAACTTCTCTTATTTCCGTTAAATAAGGGTAGAGTCAGGCTCGTGACTTGAACAAAAACAAGCGCTTCTTGGGAGGCAACCCATGTTTTGTATGATTTTTATTTTGTTTGTTTGTTATTTGCTTCCGTATGCATGCTTTATTTTTATTGTTGGTAGATCATGTTTCAAAATTAAAATAGTGGAAATACTTTACCTTGTTGTTTGGCCTAGTCTTAACTTCATCCAAAGGTGTTTTTGCAAAAGATAAGTGTAAGGGGAAACCCCAAATATGTTTTTAAGAAACAAAACCGATCATGATTCTCCACAATATTAAGTGAACATGTATATTCGTATTTGTTAGAGTCAAATGCTTGTATCGAGTCATAATGAAGTTTTGCAGGATTTTCCAGGAAGTAGGACCAAGTTTTTCCAGAAATTTTCTAGAAACTTAACATAAGAATTTCTGCAGGTCACTTCTGACGGCGTCACGAGTTTACTCTTGACGGCGTCACGTGTAAAAATCTGGAAATTTTACCATTTTTGTTTTTCTAACGGAGTCTTAAAGTTTTTGTTGAATTATTAGTTTTATAATCTCCAGGAAATCTGCAAACATCATTCCGCAAGCATTATATCTTACTTTGTTTTCTAGGATTTATTAGCATATGTAGATTGCCGCCGATTTTATGCGAGGTTGCCGTGTCTGTTTTCTCAGGTTTTACAGGTTATGTATGACAAGAAGATGATTATTATTCTGGAAGGGAAGCTTTGATTGTTCATTTTCTTGGAGGAAGATCTAACCTGGCCACCTTATAATCCATACCGAGCGAATCAGGGGAGTATTTGATTTCATTTGTTTTACTTATTTCACTTTTACATTCTTTACTTGAACATTGGGGACAATGTTCATCCTAAGTGTAAGGGGAGGGTAAAATGATGATACCTTACAAATACATTTTCGCTTGAGTTTGTTTGTTTGATGGTAGATGTGTAATAAAACTATGAGAAATACTTGTTAGTGCAATTTTAGCGCCAAATTTAAAATTTTTTTACAACATTTAGGAGTGAAACTTTAGCCATAGCAAGCGTCTCATGGATAGGAGATTGTATGACTAGCACAAAACCGTATCATTCAGAAAAATTTTCCACCCAAATATGTGAGGTTCGCCTTTAGATTTGATAGGAAAAGCATTTACTATTAGTGCTTATGAGTGTACCGGTAGCATTTAGATTCTAGAACTTGCGTTAGTGATGCATCCCGAGACCGCTAGTGAGACTACATTCGTGTAGTAGGATTTACTACATGATAAGAGACATTAGGATCACCCTTGTGTTAAACTCGTATTATAATTACTTGACCATTTAAGTCATATTACTTGGCTAGTTAAGTCAACTAATTTTTCCCACACCTTAGCGTTGTACTCATTTTTAGTACACTAAACCCCTAGTACACCCCTCCGAGCCTATCTTTTCGTTTCTAATTTTAAGCATTTTACTTAAAGGAAGAATTTGTTACACCCCACTTAAATGTACACCCAAATCGCCTTAGCCTTCCGTGTATGCACTCATCTTTAGTGCATTATTGTTATTTGTTAAACCCTAAGTTAATTATCTAATTGATTACATGGTTGCTAAGTCGAGTCATATCCTTGTACATATTGTTTTGGGACGATTGGGACTCATGGGTAAAGTACTTATTTTATGGAGTAATGGGGAAGAACATCATATATTACCCCCGTACGTGCGTTAATCTTAAAAGTACTCCAAGTGTTTTGATTTTCTTAATTCAAGTCATTAGATTAGTTTATTGTAAAGTATGTAAAAATTCAAGTGTAAGGGGAATTTTCATTCCCTATGATGTATTATTTTGGATGGTAGGGTAAGAGTGTATGCAAAAAAAAAAAAAAAAAAAAAAAAAAAAAAAAAAAAAAAAAAAGAGAAAAACATACGGACTACCATCCCGTTTCATTCTATGTTCATTTTATATTTTTGTTATTTTTCATTTATTAGCTTAAGTCGAGTCTAGTCTTGGCTTAGCAACGCCATATTGTACATGTAATTGACCAAGATTGTTAACTCGCCACCAGTAAAGACTGCCTATATCCAACAAAACCGTGTATTCCATATCCCTACACCTAACGTTACAACCCTTTAAAAGACCTCTTTGATAGTTTATCCTAGGTGCTTACGCCATGTGGTGGAGGTTTGATCCTTTCCCAAGCCTATGGTAATCTATTTTGCTATGACAGGTAGTGAGAGATGTTTTCCATTTCCATATTGTGATATTACTTTATTACACCCGAGAGATGTGAGTATCTAAACACTATTTGTGAGGTGCTAGTATATGACCTCCGTGCTTGTCTTTGGTCTTTAGTGGAACGATTATTTGTTGTAATTACTTTTATATTAGTGTTAAATGACCCCTAACTTGTATTTTGACTAGAATAAAAGCGCATTTGCTTGAGGACAAGCAAATCTCAAGTGTAAGGGTATATGATGAGGCAAAAAATGAACCACTTTTAAGGGGTCATTTAAGCCCGGAATTGAATTTATTTGATCAAATATTACCCTAAATCGTTCCTTTTGTGATTTTAGGTACTTTGGGAGTGAATTCTGGAAAATGAAGCAATTCGAACGTTTTTGGAGCATAAAAGTGAAGAAAACGCCAAAGACTTAATTTTCCATGCTGAGAACAGTACCTGACGGCGTCAAGAGGAATATCCTGACGGCGTCAAGAGTAAAATCCATGACGACCCAGTGCAAACCTGAAGGCGTCACAACAAGGGCATCAAGAGTTAATTTGGTGACGACCTGCACAAGGGAAACACATGACGGCGTCAGACCCAGATCTAGGCAGTCCGAGGAACTATTTGGCGGCGAGATGACGGCGTCAGACATTTGTTCTTGACGCCGTCACCTATCAAAATCTATATATAGTTTTCTATTTTTCATTCATAAAGGGAGGAACTTCTGTGGAGAAACTAGGGCCGAACTTTGTAAACCCTAGGTCATATTTTACAGTGTTTTCAAGGGTTTTCACCCCTTGAATCCTTTCATGTTCAATTGAGATAAGTCTTCTCTTAATTCAATCAATATGTCTATGTGTTGGTTGATTATATCTTATGCTTGTCTTAATTTTATCATGCTAGGCTAGATCTATCTTGTGTTTGCTTGGATCTAATGAAACCTAGATGTTAATTATGTGTTGATTACTTGTTTATGGTTGTATTGGATGAATGATTTCAATGTTAGGCTTAAGAAAACTGGCAGATCTCCATTGTGTAACATGCTTGAACGTCTTAGGAAACATGAACCGATGTGTACTAGGTTTTATTGGTTGTATTTAATGCATGAGCAAATTCTAGTGATCCCATGTTAGGAGCTTCTTAGCCGGCTCGACATAGGAGTGAAGTAGGCGCTCATAGGATTGGGGAAATAAGTACGCCACCCCATGAATGGTATTAAGGAATACAATCCGTCATCCACGCAACTATAACAAGTAATTAACGTGTAAAAGATATCTAGGGAGTAGTGAAATCTAAGTAAACACATTTCTCCCACATATTACTCACAACATTAGTATAATTAGTTTTATTTTCATTTTTAGTATTTTATTTTGATTGCATCTTAGTATTGGGTTAGTTGATTAGCAACTAATTCCGCCAAACTCCTTAAAACCCGAGATTTTTACTTGCTTTCTAAAAAATATAAAAATACAAAAAGAATCATCCTTCATCTCTAGACCTAGTCTTTAGGTTTTCTAATCCTAGCGACACTATTCCTAGCTGAATGATCAATCCCCCGGTACTTGTCATTATACTATACTACATCGATCAGGTACACTGCCTGGTGGGGGTTGTAAGCTTCTCGAGATCCCTCGAGAGGTAAAGCCTGGTGCAATCCCTACGCATCAAATTTTATCTTGACCATTTTGCAATTCAACATTTGTGAGCAATATTAGAAGGTTGTTTAGTTGGCTCTGCTCTATACCACTTCTAACATCTCGACGCCATTTCCAAACCCAACCTCCATCATTCCATCTATCACGTACCTTACAATTTTGTTCCGTTTCCAACATATATAGACGAGTAAACCGAGAACATAAGGGCTGGTCTTCTATCCAGATATCCATCCAAAACTGAATACGATTCCCCCCAACTAGACTATAACGTAACATATTATAGTCTATAACATTAGAGTCATGAAGATAGTTAATCGAGCCCACGATATGAGACCACATACCTGAACGAATTCTTTGGTCGTTTCTGTTTGAAACTCCGCCCTGGTCTCCATGAATTGCTTTAATTACACGACACCATATAGCTTCTGAATCGTTATAGAAGAGCCAACACCATTTTTGAAGGAGGGCTTAGTTAAACGAAGCCAAGCTACCAATTCCTAAACCCCCTCTATCCTTTGAAGCAAGTACCTGGTCCCATGCCACCCATGCTATCTTTTTTTCATCGTTTTGGCACCCCCAAAAAAACCTGGCCCTAAGTTGTTCCAAAACTTTTATAACACCTTGTGGGACTCGAAATAAGGACATTAAATAAATACCCAAGCTTCCAAGAACTGATTTAATTAGAGTTAATCTTCCCCCACTTGATAACATCTTTACCTTCCACTTGGATAGTGATGAGGCGAAAAATGAACCACTTTTAGGGGGTCATTTAAGCCCGGAATTGAATTTATTTGATCAAATATTGCCCTAAATCGTTCCTTTTGTGATTTTAGGTACTTTGGGAGTGAAATCTGGAAAAGGAAGCAATTCAGACGTTTTTGGAGCATAAAATTGAAGAAAACGCCAAAGACTTAATTTTCCAAGCTGAGAACAGTGTATGACGGCGTCAAGAGGACATTCTTGACGGCATCAAGAGTAAAGTCCATGACGACCCAGTACAAACCTGAAGGCGTCACAAGTAGAGAGTCAAGAGTTAATTGTGTGACGGCCTGCAAAAGAGGACTACATGACGGCGTCAGATGTAGATCAAGGCAGTCCGAGGAATTATTTGGCGGCGAGATGACGGCGTCACACCTTTGTTCTTGACGCCGTCAGCCTCTAAAATCTATATATAGTTTTCTAATTTTCATTCATTAAAAGGAACAAGTTTGGAGAAACCCTAAGGCCGAACCATATACGTATTTTACAGCTTTTTCAAGGGTTTTCAGCCCTTGAACCCTTACATGTGCTATTGAGATAAGTATTCTTTTAATTCAATCAATATGTCTATGTGTTGGTTGTCTATATCTTGTGCTTGTCTTGATTCCACCATGTTAGGCTAGATCTATTGTGGAAGGATTCTGTGTAAATTGTGCAAACACTTGAGATGTTAATCTCAGTAATGTGTTTAAGATATTTATGAATGAATGTGAGTTAGCACGCGGAATTTACTAAAACACACTAAAGGAACAAAGGTGGTGAATAAGTAAATGAGAATGAACACAATATGAATAACACAAAACGATTCAATATTATTGATGAAATAATACGGGTGATCTAAACTATCACCAGGATTACAAGTGTAACCTTGAATCTTTGATACGTGAAAGGGTTTAAATATGGAAGTTATGCATGAAAAAAACTATGAGAAGGTTATTAAAAAGATATCTAAGAAGGTGACTTAAGGGTTCCTTTTATAGCATAAGGAGCCCTTATTACAAGTTGTCAAGTTGCTAATATAATATATTAGAGGCTTATCTTATCCTAATATTACACCTTTCAAGGTAAAACACTCATTATATCTACTGAGACTTCTGTACTACTTCTACTTAACGTATAACTTTGTACAAAGACTAATAATACAACTAAATATCTCTAAATAAAATATAACAACTTGTCGTGAATACTGGCAGGACCTTCTTTAACTAGCAGTACCTTCTTACCCAGAAGGTACTGTTAGTATATCTTCAACATCAGCAAAACTGAAGAGGCAGGCTTAACTATCAACTAGCAGGCTCTTCTGGCAGACTCTTTACTTTGTGCATTTTATTCCCAACAATCCTCCCCTAAACTTGTTATTCCCTTTTAAAATAACCAAGTTTCTTTGTGAATAAAATTCATACCTTGAGGATTTGAGGGAACTCTTCCAAAAACCTTACCTTTTTCTCCTTAGGCTTTCATACTGATCAAATATGCTTTCTTTCAATCTTTTGACTGCATCAGTTTCTTCTTCACACAAAAGCTTATTGGAGATTAAGACAGATAATACTTCATAGCTTAAAGGGTACTCCTTCTCACCTAGCATAAAAAGCTCAATTCCACTCTGAGTTGAAAGATGATGAACATGGCTCATGCTGAAGTATTCCCATGTAACAGATAAGTCATAATAAGGAAATTTCCAATGAGTATCAGTAGGATTTGGATCATACAATCTGCTAAACTCCACCCATAGCTCTTGTTCTTTTGCATCAGGCTTATACTTGGTTTTCAGCTTCTCTTGAACTAATACCCATAATTCATCTAAATCCATTCTGCTACAAGCTCTAAGTGGATTTTCAAAGTTCTTGAAAATCTCAACCTTATTTCCAACTCTTGTTATCTTCCATACTTTGCCAAACTTATCATTGAAGATTTCCCAATCTATGACTGGATGCCTTACATGTAAGGGTTCAGCAAAAATAACTTGTGGAACATGGACAACCATTTCTCTTGATTGAACAGGAGGCAATTCTGCTTTCTCTTTTTGTTCCTTCTGATCATCTTTTCTTCCTTTGGAAGGTCTTTCTTGTGTATCCATGAGAAAACTGGTTTTGTTTCTTCTGTAAGCCTCTAAGTATAGAAGCTTCAATTCATCAAAAGATTTACCTTTGAGTTGATGATCTTTCATGTTCACTTCTCTTTTCAGATATATCTTGAAGAATTTCTTCTTATCTGCTTCAGAATGTGGCATTTTAAATCCTTTCTTCTGATTCTTCTGAATCTGCTGATAGACATCATCCAATGCCTCTTGATTGTATTTCTTGGTGATGAAATCATTGAGTTTGATTGTCATTTCATCTGAGCTAAGAGACTCATCACACACCAGAGTGTAAGCTTCACCTCTTACAATTGGATCAATGGAAATGATGTATTGCAGCTGAGCATCAAACTTTTCTTGCAATATTCTTGATTCTTCTTCAGCCCCTATAACTTCTTCTTCATGAAGCTGTTTGGATAACCTTTCATCTACAGCCAATTGTGCTTGCTCTTTCTGCTTCATCTTTTTAGGCTTTGGTTCATCTTCAACCACAATTTTCTTGCCCTTGTCTTTTGGTGATGATACTGGACTTGGAGCAGCAGATTGTTCATCAGAAACAAGAAACCTCCCGTGAGGCTGTGATCCTCTCTTTCTTTTGTAAGACACTTGATCAGAACCTTTTAAATTCATAGCTAGAAGCCTCTGAATCCCAGCAGGCTCTTGCTTTGCTTCAGCAGTATCTTTCAAGCTAACAGGCTCTTTTTCTTGAATAGCAGGCTCTTCATCAATCACTTGTGTTCCTTGATGAAACTGAAATTGAATCTCTTCTTCATTTTTAGAACTACCCATCCTCCCCTTTTTGGAAGAGAGACCCAAACCCTCTGCATCTGAACTTGAGGAACTAGAAACAACCAACTGAGTAGACTTTTTACCCTTTAACAACTTCACTTTCAACTCTAGTTTCTCAACCCTCTTAACTAACTTGGTGTTGATCTCTGTAAAATGTTTGTTTTGACTTTCAAGAGAAGTTTGCAAGTGCTGGACTTGCTCCTTTAATTCCTTGACAGTCTGAGCATCTACACTTTGTTGTGGAGGAGATTGTGGTGGTGAGTTATGATGTGGCAATGATGGTGATGTTGCAGATGGTGTTTGTGTTGGATGGTGAGATGGTAATGGTACTGGTGATGGTGGTGTGACTGATGGTACTGATGCTGAGTGGGATGGTACTGGTGATGGATGTGGTGATGAATGATCAGATGATGTGGATGGTTCTTCATAATGTTGTGGTAACATTTTCTCAAAAAGTGGTACTTCTTCTCCTTGAAAACCAATTTTCATGTTTGAAAACACCTTGTGTGTAAGTTTTGGAGTTTTAAAAGGTTTGGTTGGGGGAAGTAACAAATGTTTGGATTTGTTGATGAGGCACTGAATGAACCTTGGGTACATCAAAAACTTTGTTTCACTGTCCACATTTTTAACCAATCCTTCAAAAATATATTTTGAAAAGTTGAATTTCTTGTTTGTTGCCAGACAAATGAGAGCTGCAGCCATGTTGCCACTAAACTGCTCCCATGAGGTTTTCTTTTGGCTTAAACAATGAAGGATGGTATGAATCAAAAATCTCCATTGAGGGGTAAAATGCTTTTTAAGAAATGTAAGCTTTGTAGAAGTTACATTATACCCCATTTTTGTCAAATTTTCAAAGATTTTAGTATCAGGCAGTTGACTAATGCCAGTTGAATCATCCAAATGAAGATGTCTTCTAATGGATGATTCGGTAAAAGTTAGGGTTCTGCCATCAACTTTGACCTCTAACTCTTGAATCCCATTCCTAAGAGTGTTAACTCTAGCAGTTTGCCAAAATTGTAAAATCTGAGATTCAAAAATAGTGGGATTCACGAGTAAAGCAAACCTGATATAAGAATTGTTTAGAAAATCCACTGCTTGATGAACAGATTCATTGTCATCAGACTTTTCCAAAAATGCTAATTGGTTGTGACGTTTGACAAAACTTAGACGAGCCATGGTGAAAGGTTTGATGAAAAATTTGATTATGATGGTGGGATTTTATTGTTGTACTGGTAGAAGATGAAAGGTGAGTTTGAATTGTGATAAGGATTGATTATGAGAAAAATGACTTTTGACCGACTATAAAAGTTATGGATAAGTAATTGAAGAGGCGGTCAAAAAGATCTTTTATTATAATAACTATATCCTTAATTCGAGGAAAACATGAATAATTCACAAAAATACCATTCGAAACAACGGCTATATTTTTAACCTGACAGACTCAACGGCTATGTAGCAGTACCTTTTTACTCTACCAGTACTAAAATTTGAACTACCAGTACCTTGTTTTTGAAATGAAACTTGGCAGTCTCTTTGAAACTTTAGAAAATATCCCTTATAGTTTTTAGCAAACTATCAGATATCAACGGATTTGAGAAGTCTTTACCAAGAGCCGTTTGCTTTGGACTAGTCAGTTCATTAAGTTTTTGAAACTGGGTGAACTGATTACCTTATAGTTTTTAGCAAACTATCAGCTATCAACGGATTTGAGAAGTCTTTACCAAGAGCCGTTTGCTTTGGACTAGCCAGCTCTTTTAGTTTTATAAAAACTTGGTGAACTGATTACCATTTCCATATCCTGATTGTGTTAGCAAGCTTGAGTAACCTGAAATGGTTAGTTGTAAACCAAAAGAACAGAGTGCAAAGCACTTGTTTTATAGCATTGTTAACATTTAAACATCAAGATTAGCAAAAACAGAGCAAACTTTGAACTAACAGTACCAATTATGTACTGACAGTACCTTATGACTAACTAGCAGTACCATGTTTAAAGTCCAGAATTTGTTTATGTTATGTACAAAAACACATGTTTTTCAAAGATTTATCATACCAATACCTGCTACCAGGTATTTAAACCTACCTAAATCAAAAGCTTTGGTGAGAAGGTCTGCAAAATTATTTTCAGAATCAATTTTGACAACTTGAATTAACCTTTTCTCATTGCAATCTCTTATGAAATGGTGTCTGATTTCAATGTGTTTTGTTTTTGAATGTTGAACTGGATTTTTAATGATACAAATAGTACTGCTATTGTCAATGTAAATAATGGTGTTAAGAAAATTGTACCCATGGTCAAGCAATTGATTCTGGATCCAAAGAACTTGGCCACAACAACTTGCACTTGCAACATATTCTGCTTCAGTTGTAGAGTTGGCCACCATTGTTTGCTTCTTGCATTGCCATGATATGAGTCTGCAACCAAGAAATTGACATCCACCAGTTGTGGATTTTCTGTCTAGGGTTGCACCAGCATAGTCACTATCTGAGTAAGCTACCAAATCAAAAGATGATTCCCTTGGATACCATAGACCCAACTTAGGCTGGCCCTTGAGGTATCTAAAGATCCTTTTGACTGCTGTGAGATGAGAAACTTTTGGATTTACTTGAAATCTTGCACATACACACACTGAGAACATGATATCCGGTCTTGATGATGTAAGGTACATTAGGGACCCAATCATTGATCTGTAGTTGTGCACATCAACATCTTCACCCTCAGCATCTTTGTGTAACCCCTTTTCTGGATCCATTGGAGTACTTGCAACCTTAGAATCTGCAAACCCAAATTTCCTTAGGATCTCTGCTACATACTTATCTTGGCTGATAAATATGCCTTCATTAGATTGTTTCACTTGGAGACCCAAAAAGAAAGTAATTTCCCCCATGGAACTCATTTCAAACTTACTATGCATAAGTTTTTCAAACTCTACACACAATTCCTGATTTGTGGATCCAAAGATAATGTCATCAACATAAATCTGCACCAGCAAGATGTCTTTCTTGGTTCTTTTGATGAACAAAGTTGGATCAATCTTGCCTCTTTGAAATCCATTTTCCAATAAATAGAAAGCCAATGTTTCATACCATGCTCTAGGAGCTTGGTGTAGACCATAAAGAGCTTTGGTAACCTTGTACACCTTGTCTGGATATTCTGCATCAATGAAGCCTGGAGGTTGAGAAACATACACCTCTTCTTCAATAGTACCATATAAAAAGGCACTTTTGACATCCATTTGGTAGACAGTGAATCCTATGAAAGAAGCATAGGCCAAGAATAGCCTAATTGCTTCAATTCTTGCAACTGGAGCAAAAACTTCTTCATAATCCACTCCTTCTTCTTGAGTATACCCTTGGGCCACCAATCTAGCTTTGTTTTTTATCACTATTCCTCTTTCATCTTTCTTATTTCTGAAAACCCATTTGGTTCCAATTGCCCTGTAACCTTTGGGCAAATCAACCAGTACCCAAACCTTCTGCAGTTTGAATTGAAGAAGCTCTTCTTGCATTGCTTCAACCCAGCTTGAATCATCTAAGGCTTTTGTAATGTTTTTGGGTTCTACTTGAGAGAGAAAGCATGAAAACAGGAATATGTGGGCAACTTCATGGTTCTTTTCTTCATACACAGCTAGGACAAACCCATTGTTTGAAGATAAGACTTGAGTTCTTATTTTAACACCAGAATCAATGCTGCCAATCACATTATCAATGGAGTGATCTTTGAGAATTCTTGTGTTGTGTGTTGTAGGAACATCATAGGAAATTGGAAGATTTCCAATCCCTACATCTTCTGGTAAGGAATCATCTGATAGAACATCTAATGGTTCAGCAGGACCAATTTGTGAACTGGCAGTACCATCTGTTGAACTGGCAGTACTATCTTGTGGATTGACAGTACCATTTCCATTTTCAGAATTTTCTTGATTCCCTTGATCTTGAGTTCCATGATCATCTTCAACACCTTCTTTTGAAGGCTCTCCATGTCACACCCCCAAAATCGGGTCCAGCGGAAGCATACATGCAGCTGGGGTGTAACTCAATTGATATCACAACACAAGTACAAAAATGGTTTTCACTTTAATCATTTAGAATAAAATCGTTAAATCAAAAATGTTGAATTTACATCGTTAAAAGTAGTGCGGAAGTAGGCCCTTAAATAGTTTAAAACGGTCCCCATATAAATAATCAGAGTCTTCTATGACCATGCCATGCCCTGCCAAAACCTCCTGTAGCGTGCCATTGCTTAATACTTGAAAATACATGCTAAAGTGTCAACACGAGGTTGGTGAGTTCATAGAGTTTGTTTAACAAATAATGCCTATAGAGAAAAGATCGCCCAGTAAAGGCATCGTAAATCCACTCAGTTCCAAGTCCCGCCATAAGAGACTTGTAACCTGTGTGTTCACAACCCACTGCCAAATATGTTATAGTCTACGGAAACAAAAGTAATATGTGGACCAATAATCAAAGATAAGTGTAGTTTGACCAATACATTTGGTTACGTGACCAATTCATTTGGTTATGTTACCCGTACATTCGGATATGTGACCCGTTCATTCGGTTAAGTGACCCGTACATTCGGATATGTGACCCGTTCATTCGGTTAAGTGACCCGTACATTCGGATATGTATGTACATAGTGGTGAAGCTGGTTCATTTGGTTAAGTGTGCATCGTAATGGAAAAGACTTGGGTCCGAAGATAAAAGATTAAGTGTGATGCAAATGAATATACACTACATTCGAATGAGTAAGAAATTCATAAATGGAGCAAGTAAATGTTTGACTAAGCATGTAGCAAAAACCAATTAAATCAAGTATACATTTAGATGGAAACGAGCATGTATTCTCCCCCAAAACCGTTATAAAACAAGTTAAAATAGTAGGGGCTATGACTCACCTGGAGCGATAGCTACGATGACAAAGTGGATACACTGAAATGAGGCACGATCTCTAACCGCAACCTAATATGAGTAATAACGATCTACTTTAGATCATGACGTGATGTAATGAATGCACATGCACATGCACATGCACATGCACATGATACCAATACCACTCGTGACTTGGAAATACTTGTTATTGTCTTAGTAAAATAGTTTCCATACTTAGGAAAAATAAGTCCAAATAAAGTTATAAAAACTTGTCGTATTATATTGTATAAAATGTTAGTTGTTATATTCCTCGTCTAGAAAACCTTAAAATAATGTCTAGTAGTCGCGTAATAAACCTTGAGTCGTACGTACTTCGTTAGTTAAAAATAAACTCCTTGAATAAGAAATCTAGAAAATATCTCATTTAGTACGTAGTTATATTATTTTCTAGTAGTGACTATATATATATATATAGTTTTGACGATTTTAAAACGTGTATAACTTGGTCATTTTAAGCTCATTTTGCTCGTTCTTTATATCCACGGATTCGTTTTAGTATATACTAATATATTTTTGGTAGTTCGGCTCCTCTAGGTTACGTCTAACGTCTCTATTTGCCCGTCGAAAACTGTCAAACAGCATGCAGTTTTTCAGAAAATAGTTTTCGTCGTTAAATTTACAAAAATCATATCTCCTTCGTTATAAGCTCGTTTTAATCCGTTCTTTCGCCAAAAGTTTCGTTTTTAAAAGTATTTTCTAAATCTTTGGTTAAAAATTACCCCTGAGTTCCTGGGTTTCCTACATTTTCAAAATAGTGACAGTAGGTAAATATATATTTTCCAAAATCATTTTCTTAGTTTCAAACTTCAACCATACCACTTTCAATCACCACAAAACTAGTCTAATCCTACCATACACCTTCTTAGGGTGTCATGGGTTCCTAAACTTCATAAACAAAGTAGATCTAACAATAATCACTTCCTAAGGTTCAAAAGTTAAAAGTTTATAAAATAAAGTGGTATAAATAGCATATGCATGTAGATCTAGTATATATATCATATGGATCTTGTATAAACTTGATAAAATTATAAAAATGAGTTTCTTATACTTACTTGAAGGATGGTGTGATTAGATGATGAAAACCCTTAGTATTCTTATGTTTGTATTTCAAAACCTTACAAGAATAACCTAACTAAACTAGATAAACACTTGATCTTGGAAAATTTTCTTGGTCTTGCCCACCTCCTTTTCTTGCCGTGTATATGTATAGAGAGAATGAGAGATGAATTTATTTTTGGAGACTAGTTGCAAATGAGATGAAGTGTGAAGATATCTTATGTATATCTTGTATAAAATAAAAGGAGACAAGAGTACTAGTTATTAAATGAAGTTAGTGAGAATTTTAAAAGTGTAAGAATGATTGAAATGGGGAGGGCATGTGGGTGTGAAGTGTGTAAGTAATTAAAAGGCTTTTGGTGTATTTTAGGAAGATATTAAGTGGTTTTGGTGATACCGGGTACCGAGTTAACTAAAAATAAATTTTAACAGAGTTAACCGGGACATAATAAAGTCGTAAAAATTATGAAAATATGTTGGGTATAATTATTGAGTGTTTGGATAATTATTGTGTAATTTCTACGAAAACCGTCGTAATTAAATTAGGCGTACGATACGAAATAAATAAATTTCCAAAATACCGGGTAAATTAATATTAAATTTTTTATATTATTATCACGAGTATGAAAATATACTAGGATCATAGTCGGGATTGTCGGACGTGTTAGTCACATTATTGATCGTTTGTTAACGCTTATATAGAAATAATTATACGTAAAAGTTAATTTTACCAAAAGTATTAATTTAGTTATCCTACGAGTGGAATAATATGCAAGTGCCATAATGATAATATGAAGACTATTTCTAGTCCGTACGAAGTGTCCCAATGATAAAGCATGAATTCGCTCCTTAACCAATACGGTTACGCGAATTTGAATACTCGTAAACTAAATTTACGATGACATGAGTAATGCACGTGAATAGTGGTTTTCTCTCAGAAATGAATAGTGTCAAGTGAATAGTAAAATTTCTGAATGTTTCTCGGAATGTCAAATTGACATCAAAAATGATGAATAGTGATCGATGAATAGTAAATGATGAATAGTAACTTGTGAATAGTAAATTGTCGAGGTTTGGAAAATGACCGGAAATTACGAGTTGTGACAGTCTTCCCCTCTAACAGGAACTTCGTTCCGAAGTTCAGTTTGTGTAAGTCTCTAGAATGGTATTGGTGAAAAGATGGTGAAATTTATCGTGTAAGCTACTGAGCTCTAATGGGAGTTCAAGTCTGTAGGCCACTATACCCATACTGTCTGAATACCGGGTTTATCTTCCCAAATTTTTCTTAATGGTATCATGCCTTTCCTAGGCAGAATTTTCAACATAATCCTGCCATTAACTTGAAATTCTAAGAGTTTACAAATTATTGAACTTGTAACTGATTCTTGATTTGTAAGAAATTTCTGGTTATTTCCTGAATGCCTACTAGACTAGTGAGTTGGGATTTTCTAATTTCGATTCGTCAATGGATACGGGCACTTCGACCATAGAGTGCATCAAATGGTATAGTCTCTACGCTCACGCGATAACTATGGTTGCAACTGAATTTGATTTATGGTAAATGGTTAGTCCAACCATTGCTAGAGTCAATCACTCATGCTCTGAGCATATCTCCCTATGTTTGAGTCGTTCTCTAATCCTGACCATTGGTCTGCCGATGATAGGTGGTGTAGTTCCAAAGAATCATTAATGAAATCGCTAGGAGTTTGCGGTGATAAAAGATAGAATATTCATTAGATCGGAATTCGTTAATAGTACATGAAACTTATACGATAGAACGTAGAATTATACACAAAAGAAACACAACACTAGAGAGTTTAGGCTTTATTTATATACAAGGTAGGAGTTCTCTTTTTAACATTGACATTGTTGTTGTTTTCCCGACGAGCTTCGCATTTCAACGAACTCTTCCTCCATTCTGGTTCCTCAACTCTGGGCATTCACTCTTGAAGTGTCCAATTACTCCACACTCATGGCAGGTTACCGTGACTTTCTGATGCATTACGAGGGTGGGAGTCTTGCAATCCTTGGCTTTGTGTCCGACCTTTTGGCAGTTTCCACATTGAGTGGGGCAAGGTCCTTTGTGATGAAACTGACACTTGTTGTACTTAGGTAAAGTACCTGCATATCCTTTCTTTTCACTTGGCTCCGCAACGTAGGCCCTAACCACTTCATGTTGTTTGTTTGGCTGCCATACTTGATCGTCTCCTTGGTTGTCATCCCTTTTCCTCTTGTTTTCGTTGTTGTTGTTGACAGTAGTTTCTTGCTTCATCACTTGAGCCATAAGCTTTTGAGACATTCTGATAGCTTCCTCCAGCGTGTCTGATTTAGAAGCAATTACATTCCCACTGATGTTGCACGGTAGTCCACCGATGAAATTTTCTAGCAGCTTTTCATTATCTGGAACCATAGTTGGACATAGCACAGCCAACTCCTGAAACCTTCGAATATATGCCTCGATATCATTACCTGCTGTCACTAGCTTATAAAACTCTGTTTCCAACTTCTGCACCTCAGTACGAGGGCGAAACTTATCAGTCATCAATTTCTTGAATTGCTCCCAGGTGAGCTTGTAGGCATTTTCCATACCCATCGGTTGAGCATAAGAATTCCACCATGACATAGCTTCATCCAAAAGCATACCGGTAGCAAATTTTACCTTGCTGCCATCAGGACAGTTGCACATGAGGAACACATTCTCAGTCTTTTCGAACTAGCGAATCAAGGCAACCGCTCCTTCAGTGCCCTTAAACTTGATGGGATCACTAACCTTAAAATTCTTCCAAGTACATTCGCGCTTATTATCGGATTGTCCATTTGTCCCTGTCTGTAAAGCGGCCTCAGCAGCCCTTGCAGCTACCTCAGATCTCTCGATCTCTAGAGCTTCGGCGATACTATCCTTAACCAATTTCCGAATAGCAACAGGTGTCATAGTTGGAGTAGCTTTAACTTTCCTTGGCGGCATAGCTCTTCAAAACGAGAAAAGAAGGGTGAGACATAATTAAGACGTTTCCTAGTAGTAGATGTACGAGAGTGGGTTATCGTAGAATGAAAGGTTGATGTTGCGATATGACTAGTTGACGTAGCTCGAGTGGTTTTGTGTGATATCCTGAGATTTCTGCTGAGTTTTAAATGATCATAATGTACCTAGGGATTCTCCTTATATATGGTATGGGAAGTCTTTCCTAGGGAGGTCATTGATAATATCCACTTATCAATATTGGGAGTAATGAGTGATGAGTGACATAGGAATCTATAGAGTATCACCTAATTCCTTATATATATGGGGATGGGGAAGGGAAATAATAATGATGGTGAGAAGGGAAAAGACTGTGACAGCTGTGACATAATGAGATTGTAATGAAAGTGAATACTGTGATGTAAAATGAAACATTTAGAAATTTGGTAGAGAATTCAATCCAGACAAAATTTTATTATAACCATTCTCAGTGTTGCAAAATTCATCTATGAGTCAGACATAGGTGGTCAGCCTATATCTCACTATCCCGGGTTGAATATAGATGACCAGTCTATCTTCCACCGAGGTTTCATGAATTTTGAAATACTCAGCTTAGTTATACTAATACTATGTCCTTCACAAATACCAAGACGTTCAGAAAGACTAAGGCAGGTGACCAAACTCGAGGTCAAATGATGAAACTATGCAAGGAGAAACATAACAGGGTGACATATATGATACGTGAACATGCTTATATGAAAGACAATTATAGTAATCAACTAGAATGAATGAGTATAATATACCAGATAACGAGACACAAATCTCATCACCTAAGTCAGCAACAAACCACGAGTGAGGCATCATCTTGGCAGGCAGGCACGTGACGGTCATAGGGTTAAGTTTATCGTAAAAGTAGCTATAGTCTAGGTTTTAAAAACACTTAGTTCGCTATAGCCAAAGCTCTGATACCAATCTGTCACACCCCCAAAATCGGGTCCAGCGGAAGCATACATGCAGCTGGGGTGTAACTCAATTGATATCACAACACAAGTACAAAAATGGTTTTCACTTTAATCATTTAGAATAAAATCGTTAAATCAAAAATGTTGAATTTACATCGTTAAAAGTAGTGCGGAAGTAGGCCCTTAAATAGTTTATAATGGTCCCCATATAAATAATCAGAGTCTTCTATGACCATGCCATGCTCTGCCAAAACCTCCTGTAGCGTGCCATTGCTTAATACCTGAAAATACATGCTAAAGTGTCAACACGAGGTTGGTGAGTTCATAGAGTTTGTTTAACAAATAATGCCTATAGAGAAAAGATCGCCCAGCCAAGGCATCGTAAATCCACTCAGTTCCAAGTCCCGCCATAAGAGACTTGTAACCTGTGTGTTCACAACCCACTGCCAAATATGTTATAGTCTACGGAAACAAAAGTAATATGTGGACCAATAATCAAAGATAAGTGTAGTTTGACCAATACATTTGGTTACGTGACCAATTCATTTGGTTATGTTACCCGTACATTCGGATATGTGACCCGTTCATTCGGTTAAGTGACCCGTACATTCGGATATGTGACCCGTTCATTCGGTTAAGTGACCCGTACATTCGGATATGTATGTACATAGTGGTGAAGCTGGTTCATTTGGTTAAGTGTGCATCGTAATGGAAAAGACTTGGGTCCGAAGATAAAAGATTAAGTGTGATGCAAATGAATATACACTACATTCGAATGAGTAAGAAATTCATAAATGGAGCAAGTAAATGTTTGACTAAGCATGTAGCAAAAACCAATTAAATCAAGTATACATTTAGATGGAAACGAGCATGTATTCTCCCCCAAAACCGTTATAAAACAAGTTAAAATAGTAGGGGCTATGACTCACCTGGAGCGATAGCTACGATGACAAAGTGGATACACTGAAATGAGGCACGATCTCTAACCGCAACCTAATATGAGTAATAACGATCTACTTTAGATCATGACGTGATGTAATGAATGCACATGCACATGCACATGATACCAATATCACTCGTGACTTGGAAATACTTGTTATTGTCTTAGTAAAATAGTTTCCATACTTAGGAAAAATAAGTCCAAATAAAGTTATAAAAACTTGTCGTATTATATTGTATAAAATGTTAGTTGTTATATTCCTCGTCTAGAAAACCTTAAAATAATGTCTAGTAGTCGCGTAATAAACCTTGAGTCGTACGTACTTCGTTAGTTAAAAATAAACTCCTTGAATAAGAAATCTAGAAAATATCTCATTTAGTAAGTAGTTATATTATTTTCTAGTAGTGACTATATATATATATATATATATATATATATATATATATATATATATATATATATATATATATATATATATATATATATATATATATATATATATATATAGTTTTGACGATTTTAAAACGTGTATAACTTGGTCGTTTTAAGCTCATTTTACTCGTTCTTTATATCCACGGATTCGTTTTAGTATATACTAATATATTTTTGGTAGTTCGGCTCCTCTAGGTTACGTCTAACGTCTCTATTTGCCCGTCGAAAACTGTCAAACAGCATGCAGTTTTTCAGAAAATAGTTTTCGTCGTTAAATTTACAAAAATCATATCTCCTTCGTTATAAGCTCGTTTTAATCCATTCTTTCGCCAAAAGTTTCGTTTTTAAAAGTATTTTCTAAATATTTGGTTAAAAATTACCCCTGAGTTCCTGGGTTTCCCACGTTTTCAAAATAGTGACAGTAGGTAAATATATATTTTCCAAAATCATTTTCCTAGTTTCAAACTTCAACCATACCACTTTCAATCATCACAAAACTAGTCTAATCCTACCATACACCTTCTTAGGGTGTCATGGGTTCCTAAACTTCATAAACAAAGTAGATCTAACAAAGATCTAACAATAATCACTTCCTAAGGTTCAAAAGTTAAAAGTTTATAAAATAAAGTGGTATAAATAGCATATGCATGTAGATCTAGTATATATATCATATGGATCTTGTATAAACTTGATAAAATTATAAAAATGAGTTTCTTATACTTACTTGAAGGATGGTGTGATTAGATGATGAAAACCCTTAGTATTCTTAAGTTTGTATTTCAAAACCTTACAAGAATAACCTAACTAAACTAGATAAACACTTGATCTTGGAAAATTTTCTTGGTCTTGCCCACCTCCTTTTCTTGCCGTGTATATGTATAGAGAGAATGAGAGATGAATTTATTTTTGGAGACTAGTTGCAAATGAGATGAAGTGTGAAGATATCTAATGTATATCTTGTATAAAATAAAAGGAGACAAGAGTACTAGTTATTAAATGAAGTTAGTGAGAATTTTCAAAGTGTAAGAATGATTGAAATGGGGAGGGCATGTGGGTGTGAAGTGTGTAAGTAATTAAAAGGCTTTTGGTGTATTTTAGGAAGATATTAAGTGGTTTTGGTGATACCGGGTACCGAGTTAACTAAAAATAAATTTTAACAGAGTTAACCGGGACATAATAAAGTCGTAAAAATTATGAAAATATGTTGGGTATAATTATTGAGTGTTTGGATAATTATTGTGTAATTTCTACGAAAACCGTCGTAATTAAATTAGGCGTACGATACGAAATAAATAAATTTCCAAAATACCGGGTAAATTAATATTAAATTTTTTATATTATTATCATGAGTATGAAAATATACTAGGATCATAGTCGGGATTGTCGGACGTGTTAGTCACATTATTGATCGTTTGTTAACGCTTATATAGAAATAATTATACGTAAAAGTTAATTTTACCAAAAGTATTAATTTAATTATCCTACGAGTGGAATAGTATGCAAGTGCCATAATGATAATATGAAGACTATTTCTAGTCCGTACGAAGTGTCCCAATGATAAAGCATGAATTCGCTCCTTAACCAATACGGTTACGCGAATTTGAATACTCGTAAACTAAATTTACGATGACATGAGTAATGCACGTGAATAGTGGTTTTCTCTCGGAAATGAATAGTGTCAAGTGAATAGTAAAATTTCTGAATGTTTCTCGGAATGTCAAATTGACCTAAAAAATGATGAATAGTGATCGATGAATAGTAAATGATGAATAGTAACTTGTGAATAGTAAATTGTCGAGGTTTGGAAAATGACCGGAAATTACGAGTTGTGACACTCCATGACTTGAAGATGAATCCAATCCTATCCAAATTGGCATCAAGATGTAATCTTGATCCTCAGATGTTTCAACATTGTCTTCAAGACCTGCATTATCATTAGTATTCGTACCTGTGACAGGCACATAATTCATAGATTCTGAAAGCTTATCAATGTCAAAACACCAATTTGGTCCAGTCCCTGCAATATTTGGTAGTTTTTCTTGAAACTCTATGTGCAGGTTTTCTTCCACTAGCCTAGTGCATTTATTATACACCCTATAGGCCTTACTTTGCAAAGAATACCCTATCATGTAGCCTTCATCAGCTTTTCCTTCAAACTTTCCTAGATGATCTTTGGTATTGAGAATAGTGACATGACATCCAAAAGGTCTCATAAAATTTAGAGATGGTGTTCTACCAAACAAAAGTTCATAAGGAGTCTTTCTATGAGGTTTAATTACAAGAACCCTATTCTGTACATAACAAGCAGTACCTACTGCTTCAGCCCAAAATGAAACAGGCAACTTAGAATCTACTAGCATTGTTCTAGCAGCTTCTATAAGTGTTCTATTTTTCCTTTCTGCTACTCCATTTTGCTGTAGGGTTCTAGCTACACTATATTCTCTTTTTATTCCTTTTTCTTTGCAAAATTCATCCATAACTCTATTCTTGAATTCTGTCCCATTGTCACATCTAATTACTTTGACTTTCTTATCAATTTGGTTTTCTATTCCTATAATGTAGGACTTAAGGATCTCACTTGTTTCATCTTAGTTTTTAAAAAGAAAACCCAAGAGAATCTGCTGTAATCATCAGTAATTACAAGACAATATCTTTTACCATTCAAGCTATTCACAGATGTAGGACCAAAGAGATCCATATGAAGCATGTATAAAGCTTGAGAAATTGAGTTATGGGTCTTGGGCTTACAAGAAGCTCTATGTTGTTTGCCTTTTAGACAATCAACACAGGTTTGGTCATTTTGAAAAATATTTTTGGGTAAACCTCTAACTAAATCATATTTTGCAATTGTATTGATTGTTTTAAAGTTTACATGACCAAGTCTTCTATGCCAAAGCATAGATTCATCCAATGAGGCTTTTGCTACTAGACAGGTTAAACTCTCTTTAGGAACAATGTTCTTTAAATCAACAATGTACATATTGTTCTTTCTAGGGATTTTAAGAAGAATCTGACTTTCATCAGGAATTTTAAAATCAGGAGAAAGTACAATGCATTCAGTGTCAGTAAAAAGAACATTGTTCTTTGTGTCTCACATTTGTGAGACACTTAAGAGATTAAACTATAGTTCTTTCACAAAATACACATTTTCAAAATATAATTTACTGGTTTTAATTGTACCTTTACTAGTAATCTTTCCTTTGATTCCTCCCCCAAAGGTAACATATCCTCCATCAAATGATTTGAAGTCTGTGAGGTAAGACATGTTGCCTGTCATGTGCCTTGAACATCAACTATCTACATATCCTTGATCTGCAATATCATTTGAATGTTCCTACACATGTATACACATATTAGTTTCTTTGGGGTACCCAAGCCATGACTGACTTGGGTTTGCCTCGTGCATCAATGTAATCAAACCTTTTTAGTACTGTTGATGCACCATTTGATTGGAGTGGTCTCCAAATCCAACATGCTGAGGACTTAACAGCATTTTTATTTTTAACACATTTTGTGGTTTTTGGTCTAACAGTACCAAATTTGGCAGTACCATATGGTCTAGCAGGACCATATAGTCTAGCAGGACCTTTTGGTTTTGGTCTCCAGTCTTGTGTTTTAATCACAAAATTCCTTTCAATATGACTTTTCACAACATTTGGTGTATATTTGAAAGTATTTCTTGCACCCTTAGTAGTGAATTTTGGAAAAACAGACTCATTTGATCTAACAGTATGATTGACTTTTGGTGTGTTAGATTTCACAAAACCTTTTCTGGGGTTTGTATTTTTGGTTTTAGACCTTGATGTACTCCCAATTGTTACAATAAGCATGAGTATGATTAAAACTACCACAGTAATAGCATGCTTTATTGTACAAAACAAAGTTATCACCAAGTTGATGTGACTTAAGATTGTTCCAATTTCTCTGACTACCTCTAGGTTTGCTATTACATTTAGCACAACATTCAACTGTTTTTAGAACAATTTTAGTCTTTGTGATACTTTCTACACTTTTAGGACTGGTTGATCCTACTTTGTTTCCTTTCTTAGAAACAGTCTCTTTTCCATTCTCATCAGATGTACAACTTTCAATAGTTGTAACATCTGAGCTCTTATCAGTGAGCACCTTTTCTTTGGAGAGTGAAGTATCACTTGTACTCTCAAAAGGTTCACTATTTTCTACAGGTTTTACTTTTTCTAGTGGTTTATTTGTAAGTTCATGTAAACCTGATTCAGCAAGATCTAAACCTGGGGGACAGGGAATTCCTCTGTAAGGAGGTGGACATGTGTTGTATCCAATCCCAGATTTGATTTTCTTGTTCATTTGGTTCTCAACTATACTTTTAGTACATGCAGAAGCATTTTCTAATGTTGTAACAGTTAGTTGAATATTATCTTTTGCTTGTTTCACTTTAGCAAACTCAGTTTTTAACAGGTTTATTTCAGCATCTTTAAGAATATGTCTTTATTAAGAATAGCTTTTGTGTCAGAAAAGGTGAGTTCATTTTCTCTAAAGTGAATTATCTGTTTTTCAAGTTTGGCCATACCACATTTATGATTAACTAGGTCTTGATGAGTTTTTCTTTCTTTTACTTTCAGTTCATCATAAAGTTTTCTTAAGATTTCTAATTCTTTAAAAACTTCACAAGTAGCAGAACATTTAGTAATTTGTACCTCAGGATTGGAGAGAGCCATTAAAGCCATTTCATTTGAGGATGACTCTTCTTCACCCATAAAGCTCCAATCAAAACCCAGCCCGTCAATAGCTACCATAGCTTTTGTTTTAGTGGTTTCCACTTCCTTGTTCTTGTTCTCATTGTTTCCCCTGTTCTTGTTCTCAAAAACTCTTCCCTTATCACCCTGCTTCTTTGGTCTTCTACATTCTCTTGAGTAGTGACCCTTCATGTGGTAGTTGTAGCACTCCACTTTAGACTTGTCATACCCAGCAGGTTCATTGCCATTGATGACAATCTTCTTTCCAGTCCTCATCAAATATTTCTTAGCCTTCATGCTAAGAAGTGAAAGCTGCCATTTTATGTCCATTTCTTCAAGATCATCATCACTGATCTCTTGAAGATCTTCAAAGGTTAATGTGGAACTATTGTGTTGTGATGTTAGGAAAGCACAACCAATTGTTTCATCTAAAATGGTTTTGGTACTCCTGGAAATACTGGCAGTACCAAAATTTGTGTTGGCAGTACCTTCTTCTCTACCATCTTTTTCTTCATCAACTTTCTTGGAAGTACCATGAGATGACATAAATGCCATATTTCCTGAGCTTGAACTAGTAGACTTCTTTTAGTTCATGCTCTACTATTTTGAAGTTGCTGTAAAGATCATTGAGACTCATGGAATCAATATCTGGTTTGTTTTTCCAGACAATGACATGCATGGCCCATTCAGAGGGTAGACTTCTAAGGAATTTGGAGTTTAAGTCTTCTTGAGATATTATCACTTCATGAATGGCTAACTGACTAGAAAGCTTTTGTAGTCTATTGAACATGCTGTCCAAAGACTCATTTGGTGTGGCTGAAAAGTTTTCAAACTGTTGTTTTAAAAGTGTTTTCTGAGTTTTCTTGGTGGCATCATTTCCACCAAATCTAGCCACAATAGCTTGAAAAAGGGTTTTAGCACATTTGTACTTGTTAAAGATTAAGAGCTGGTCATTAGGAATAGACATGAGAAGCATACTCCTGGCTTTAAGATCATTTCTCTTTTGAATTCTTTCTTCAGCGGTTATTGGGTTTACTTGCACAGTTGTGACAAGTGCATCATTTACTGTGGAGGTGGTGGTTACTGGTTTAAATGAATTTCCTTCTTCAATAATCTCCCAAAGTGCATAGTCTTGCACTTGGAAGTATTGTTCAACCCTCAGTCTCCACATCTCAAACTCATTCTGTTTGAGTAATGGAAGTTTTGCAGCCACATTGGTTTGAATGTGCTCAACATCCATTTTTGCTTTGTTCTTTTATGTCATAAATATCAGCCTTGCTCTGATACCACTTGTGGAAGGATTCTGTGTAAATTGTGCAAACACTTGAGATGTTAATCTCAGTAATGTGTTTAAGATATTTATGAATGAATGTGAGTTAGCACGCGGAATTTACTAAAACACACTAAAGGAACAAAGGTGGTGAATAAGTAAATGAGAATGAACACAATATGAATAACACAAAACGATTCAATATTATTGATGAAATAATACGGGTGATCTAAACTATCACCAGGATTACAAGTGTAACCTTGAATCTTTGATACGTGAAAGGGTTTAAATATGGAAGTTATGCATGAAAAAAACTATGAGAAGGTTATTAAAAAGATATCTAAGAAGATGACTTAAGGGTTCCTTTTATAGCATAAGGAGCCCTTATTACAAGTTGTCAAGTTGCTAATATAATATATTAGAGGCTTATCTTATCCTAATATTACACCTTTCAAGGTAAAACACTTATTATATCTACTGAGACTTCTGTACTACTTCTACTTAACGTATAACTTTGTACAAAGACTAATAATACAACTAAATATCTCTAAATAAAATATAACAACTTGTCGTGAATACTGGCAGGACCTTCTTTAACTAGCAGTAACTTCTTACCCAGAAGGTACTGTTAGTATATCTTCAACATCAGCAAAACTGAAGAGGCAGGCTTAACTATCAACTAGCAGGCTCTTCTGGCAGACTCTTTACTTTGTGCATTTTATTCCCAACATCTATCTTGTGTTTGCTTAGATCTAATGAAACCTAGATGTTAATTATGTGTTGATTACTTGTTTATGGTTGTATTGGATGAATGATTTCAATGTTAGGCTTAAGAAAACTGGCAGATCTCAAGTTGGTAACATGATTGAACGTCTTAGGAAACATGAACCGATGTGTACTAGGTTTTATTGGTTGTATTTAATGCATGAGTAAATTCTAATGATCCCATGTTAGGAGCTTCTTAGCCGGCTCGACATAGGAGTGAAGTAGGCACTCATAGGATTGGGGAGTTAAGTACGCCACCCCATGAATGGTATTAAGGAATACAATCCGTCATCCACGCAACTATAACAAGTAATTAACGTGTAAAAGATATCTAGGGAGTAGTGAAATCTAAGTAAACACATTTCTCCCACTTATTGCTCACAACCTTAGTATAATTTAGTTTATTTTCATTTCTAGTATTTTATTTTGATTGCATCTTAGTATTGGGTTAGTTGACTAGCAACTAATTCCGCCCAAATCCTTTAAACCCGAGAATTTTACTTGCTTTATAAAAAAATATAAAAATACAAAAAGAATCATCCCTCATCTCTAGACCTAGTCTTTAGGTTTTCTAAATCCTAGCGACACTATTCCTAGCTGAACGATCAATCCCCCGGTACTTGTCATTATACTATACTACATTGATCAGGTACACTGCCTGGTAGGGGTTGTAAGCTTCTCAAGATCCCTTGAGAGGTAAAGCCTGGTGCAATCCCTACGCATCAAGTTTTTGGCACCGCTGTCGGGGAATAGTTATTGTCTAGGTTAGAATCTCTTTTTATTAGGTCTACTTGCTAGATTCCTTTCTAGTAAGATTTTATTTTTATTTTTTTTTAGGTTCTCTTTAGTCTATCTTTTTCTTCGTGCCTTTGTTAGTAAATTAAATTCATTGACTCTTCCGTTCACCACTATGGAGAACGCGAATCCGCCAAGTTTTTCATCCAATCGACCAAATCCACTACAAAATCTACCCTTTCCACTTCAAAATGACATCTTGATGTTTCGACAACATCATGATGAATCTTTTCCCGTTGCTTGGACTCGTTTCAAATACTTACTACAAAAAGTCCTTCACCATGGTCTTGATTTATTGCCTCTACTTCAATTATTTTACACTCGTATCGACTATGAAACCCAAAAGAGGCTTGACTATGTAACAGATGGGGAGTTTTGGGAATATGATGTTAAAGACGCGTGGGAAAACTTTATGATTCACGCCCAATACAGAAGTGGAACATGGGACCCAAAAAATGTAAGTGTAGACCTATTTTCAGTTTGGAAGGCTCAATCGAAAAGTTTTCATGGGGATAAAAAGATTAGAGTTGAGCCACCTAGTTGCATGTCATGGTTAGGCACTACCATAATGCAAGATGAACACATAGGTGATATTGATGTGATGGAAGAGATAGTAGAAAACCCAAACCCACCAAGTACCCCACAAGTTCTACCATCATTTGAGGCACACACACCGCCCGTGACTTACCCGGAAGAAGTAGAAGAGACTTTAGGAGTCCCAATAGACGTAGAACCCTTGTACCAAACACCACTAGAGGATATAGGTTTGAATACTTGTAGTCATAACCTTACTCTTAGTTCTAGGGAATTAACTAGTGTTGATGAACCGGATCCTCAATCTTTACACAACTTTCCATCCTTAGATATACATCTAGGAGACAAAAGAGGAGCCGACCCACCCATCAACCCATGTAGTCCGGGTAGTGTTATGATAAAGGTAGTGAACTCTAAGCCTTGTAGAGAGGAAGCCAATATAGGAGTGGAAAATGACCTTACATGCTTACATCACCCATTTATGATTGATCACAAGAAACATTATAGGTTTAAACCGGGTTTATTAGGTCAAGATGGATCCCCAACTAGTAGTCTCTTGAAGTTGATAGAAAATGATCCCTTTCTAGGAGAAAATCTTAATCCACCCATTAACCCGATTGAATTTGGTAAGGTTATGATGATAGGAGCACAGCCCTTTGAGCATATAATTCATCCACCACTCTCTCCTCACGTGGCATACTCCCACTGAGATGGTGTGTATCGCTACTATCACCCGCACTTAATCCTAAGTGTAGGGAAAACCTTACCTTTATCTGTGAAATAAGGGTAGAGTCAGGCTCGTGACTCGAACAAAAACAAGCGCTTCTTGGGAGGCAACCCATGATTTTGTGTGATTTTTATTTTGTTTGTTTGTTATTTGCTTCCGTATGCATGCTTTATTTTTATTGTTGGTAGATCATGTTTCTAAACTAAATAGTGGAAATACTTTACTTTGTTGTTTGGCCTAGTCTTAACTTCACCCAAAGGTATTTTTGCAAAAGATAAGTGTAAGGGGAAACCCCAAATATGTTTTTAAGAAACAAACCGATCATGATTCTCCACAATGTTAAGTGAACATGTATATTCGTATTTGTTAGAGTCAAATGCTTGTATCAAGTCATAATGAAGTTTTGCAGGATTTTCCAGGAAGTAGAACCAAGTTTTTCCAGAAATTTTCCGGAAACTTAACATAAGAATTTTTGCAGGTCACTTCTGACGGCGTCATGAGCTTACTCTTGACGGTGTCACGTGTAAAAATCTGGGAATTTTACCGGTTTTGTTTTTCTAACGGAGTCTTAAAGTTTTTGTTGAATTATTAAGTTTTATAATCTCCAGGAAATCTGCAAACTTCATTCCACAAGCATTATATCTTACTTTGCTTTCTAGGATTTAGTAACTTATGTAGATTGCCGCCGATTTTATGCGAGGTTGCCTTGTCTGTTTTCTCAGGATTTACAGGTTATGTATGACAAGAAGATGATTATTTTTCTGGAAGGGAAGCTTTGATTGTTCATTTTCTTGGAGGAAGATTTAACCTGGCCACCTTATTATCCATACCGAGCGAATCAGGGGAGTATTTGATTTCATTTGTTTTACTTATTTCACTTTTACATTCTTTACTTGAACATTGGGGACAATGTTCATCTTAAGTGTAAGGGGAAGGTAAAATGATGATACCTTACAAATACACTTTCGCTTGACCTCCGTGCTTGTCTTTGGTCTTTAGTGGAACGATTATTTGTTGTAATTACTTTTATATTAGTGTTAAATGACCCCTAACTTGTATTTTGATTATAATAAAAGCGCATTTGCTTTAGGACAAGCAAATCTCAAGTGTAAGGGTATATGATGAGGCGAAAAATGAACCACTTTTAGGGGGTCATCTAAGCCCCGAATTGAATTTATTTGATCAAATATTGCCCTAAATCGTTCCTTTTGTGAGTTTAGGTACTTTGGGAGTGAAATCTGGAAAAGGAAGCAATTCGAACGTTTTTGGAGCATAAAAGTGAAGAAAACGCCAAAGACTTAATTTTCCAAGCTGAGAACAGTGTATGACGGCGTCAAGAGGACATTCTTGACGGCGTCAAGAGTAAAGTCTATGACGACCCAGTACAAACCTGAAGGCGTCACAAGTAGAGAGTCAAGAGTTAATTGTGTGACGGCCTGCAAAAGAGGACTACATGACGGCGTCAGATGTAGATCAAGGCAGTCCGAGGAATTATTTGGCGGCGAGATGACGGCGTCACACCTTTGTTCTTGATGCCATCAGCCTCTAAAATCTATATATAGTTTTCTAATTTTCATTCATTAAAAGGAACAAGTTTGGAGAAACCCTAAGGCCGAACCATATACATATTTTACAGCTTTTTCTAGGGTTTTCAGCCCTTGAACCCTTACATGTGCTATTGAGATAAGTATTCTTTTAATTCAATCAATGTGTCTATGTGTTGGTTGTCTATATCTTGTGCTTGTCTTGATTCCACCATGTTAGGCTAGATCTATCTTGTGTTTGCTTAGATCTAATGAAACCTAGATGTTAATTATGTGTTGATTACTTGTTTATGGTTGTATTGGATGAATGATTTCAATGTTAGGCTTAAGAAAACTAGCAGATCTCCAATTGGTAACATGCTTGAACGTCTTAGGAAACATGAACCGATGTGTACTAGGTTTTATTGGTTGTATTTAATGCATGAGTAAATTCTAATGATCCCATGTTAGGAGCTTCTTAGCCGGCTCGACATAGGAGTGAAGTAGGCACTCATAGGATTGGGGAGTTAAGTACGCCACCCCATGAATGGTATTAAGGAATACAATCCATCATCCACGCAACTATAACAAGTAATTAACGTGTAAAAGATATCTAGGGAGTAGTGAAATCTAAGTAAACACATTTCTCCCACTTATTGCTCACAACCTTAGTATAATTTAGTTTATTTTCATTTCTAGTATTTTATTTTGATTGCATCTTAGTATTGGGTTAGTTGACTAGCAACTAATTCCGCCCAAATCCTTTAAACCCAAGAATTTTACTTGCTTTCTAAAAAAATATAAAAATACAAAAAGAATCATCCTTCATCTCTAGACCTAGTCTTTAGGTTTTCTAAATCCTAGCGACACTATTCCTAGCTGAACGATCAATCCCCCGGTACTTGTCATTATACTATACTACATCGATCAGGTACACTGCCTGGTGGGGGTTGTAAGCTTCTCAAGATCCCTTGAGAGGTAAAGCCTGGTGCAATCCCTACGCATCAGATAGACGATTGCGGAATCGTTGAACCACGCCATCCCAACTACTTGTTCGAGCCATGCTTGCTCCCACAGGAATACCAAGATATGTTAAAGGTAATGTACCTGCGGCACAACCCGTAGCTCTTGCCATGTTTGACACCTCCTCCATACTAACACCAACGTCATACATATTTGACTTTGCTATATTTATTTTTAATCCCGATGCTACATAAAAGTTATGAAGAACATCAATAATTCCGTCCATCTCCCTATGGGACCAATCTGTTAGAAACACGACATCATCCACATAGAAAAGATGTGAGACGTTGAATTTAATATCACCCACAACAGCACCTGCAATTTTCTTATCTTCCACCGCTTTTTGAATCGCAATGTGAAGACCTTCCATTGCAAGGATAAATATAAAAGGTAATAGAGGGTCCCCCTGTCGAAGTCCACGAAACATAGAAATTTCCTCAGTCGGACTTCCGTTAATTAATATAGATAACCTTGCGGTTATTAGACACTCTCGGATCCAATTACGCCAACGAGTTCCAAAACCAAATTGCGTCATCACAAAGTCAATATATTCCCAACACAACGAATCATAGGCTTTTTCAAAGTCGACTTTGAAAATCATTAACTTCTTCCGCTTAATTTTATACCACTCCATAACCTCACTAACCATTAGAGGCCCATCAAGAATCTGCCTGCCTTTAACAAATGCCGACTGCTCACTACTAATAAGTTTACTAATTACACGTGTCAACCGTATCGCCAACATCTTAGCAATAATCTTGTACTGAAAACCAATCAACGATATAGGCCGATAATCATTAACGAAAACCGGATTTGCTACCTTCGGGATCAAGGTTATAAACGATGCATTACAACCAATTGGAAGTTTGCCTTCATTACAAAAGGCTGTAACCATATTATAAATATCATGTTGCATTAAATCCCAATATTTCTTAATGAAATTAAAAGGGAAGCCGTCAGGTCCAGGCGCCTTATCACTCCCACAATGCCATACCATCTAAACGTTCGATATCCGCAAGCTCTTTTAAACAAAGAATCCTCTGAGCGACCTCGTCTTCAGAAGCAATCATGTCATCCATTTTGTTCTCAATATCCCCAATCTTGCTACGAAGAGTCTTGGACCTCGCTGTCTTATCAACCTTAAATTCCTTATGCCAATCTTTTATTTTTCCTTTTAGATGTTTCATCTTGTTTTTAAGATAGTTACAACCCCCCTCCTGATCCCCATCAAATTCATTATAACTTTGAATAACCACATCATGGAATCCATCTAAGTCTAGCCAGGAATGGAACACCCGGAATGGAATTGGCCCAAATTCCATCCGCTTAGAATGAAGGAGTATAGGCAAATGATCCGACCATTTTCGCTCCAATGCTATCACTGAGATATCTGGAAACTCTAAAGTAACACTTTCAGAAACAAGGTACCTATCAAGTTTACTCATTTCTGTTCCCAATTTATTCATCCACGTAAAGTTACGACCTCCAATATTTAGATCCACAAGCTCGGTCTAATTAATAAATTCATTAAAGACGTTTGCACCATATTGATTATAAACCGATCCAAATCTTTCTGAAACATCTCGCACTTCATTAAAATCTCCAAATACAATAAAATGACCACTTTTGACTGCATGTAATGACGAATTTCTTCCCATAGACGTTTTCTGGCTTCCACAGTTTGAGGAGCATATACATTGATAACATGACAAACCCCTTGAACACCCATCCACTTTCCTTCCACTACAACATAGTTAACTCCACAGTGGATGTGAGATTTTACAAAAACAGCTGTGTCCCACATCGACACTATCCCCCCAGAATGACCCATAGCTGTGCTACATGCGAAATCAAAGTTGTAATTCCCCCACAAAGATTTTAAATGAAACAAATTAACTTTGGTCATTAACGTTTCCTGGACACCCAAAAATGAAACTCCTCGCATATAACAAAGATATTGAATCCACTTCCGTTTCTCGATACTACCAATCCCCCGAGCATTAATTGAAAGAATATTCATCATCAACATTGATCACTCCTTGTCTTCGTCCCTTTCCCATTCCATTTTTACTCTTCCGTCCAAAGAAGGTGCCATATTGTGAGTTTGTGCTCCTAGGCTTGCTTGTTATCCATCCACTATCAACATCTTGACTCACCTTATGTGTCACAATTCGCACATTTTCAAAACCTGGTGGACGACTTAGTGTCTCAGATTCCCTCTCTTCTCCTACCATGTTCTCCTTACACGAGTGCGTATTACCATTACGAGGCTCATTTTCTTTCTCTTCTATTTTACCATCATCTTTCACTACCTTAATATCAGACGTGGAGTCGTCTACCTCAGCTACATCATTAACATAGTTCATTTTCTCTTCATTTTCTTTATCATCGGGCCACCTTTATATGTCTGGATCCAAACTCTCCAAACCATCATTACTCTCGTCTTCGGAACTGCTATCTAATCTACTATTAGACTCACTTGCAGATGCATCTTTCTCTATTTTAATTGAGAATATCCCTGTCTCACGAACCCTTACCCAGTAAGCTACTCCTGCCACTTCCACTTGAATCATTTCGGATATGCAATGCTTCTCAGAAGTACGAATACAAACACGACCACAACTAATGTTATCCCTTGTATCATCCTCAAAAAACATGAACTTGCCCCATAAACCCCCAATCTTTTTTAACGCCTCCGAACTCCATGCACATAATGGGAGTCCATCTATATCAATCCATACCAATCTCTCATCCACAACAAAGTTTCTCAATACATGTGTTATTTCAGAAAAATACGCCTTCATAGAATCCTTGTTTTTGAATCTTTCGCAAGCTTTTTGGTTGTTAAATTCAATCCATACCCATAACCCACCCACATGATGTACCTCAAAGCCATTAAAACCTTCATGTTCCAGAATACTGTATATTTTACCAATTACTTCAACCTCTCTTACTTTTGCCAAGACCACCTCCGCCGAATCATCCATCTTCACTAAATCATTCTCATTCAACACCATTCGTTTCACCTCCTTTTCATGCTTCATCACCTTCACTGCTCCCACACCAGTTGTTGTATTCCTTTCAGATACCACATTAGCATATGATCCCTTATTCCCCATCTCAGGACTTTTCTTTTCATTATTTGGTTTCGCTACATGTGTGGTACTAGCTTTATGGTTAGGCCGTTTAAACTTCACAACTTAGGCAAATAAATGGAACGAGCCAATCCATTCATGAGACAATTGTTTCGCAAATCCTAATTCATCCTCTACCCCGATAAAACGAATGAAACCAAATCTCTTTCCTACTTTCGAAAGTCTTTTGGCGATATAAACGTCGACAACTTTGCCAAGTAACTTACACCAATTCCATAATGCCTTTGAATCCATCGTCTTTGGAAAATTTGTGATAAAAAAAGACGTTGAAATGTTCTCCACAGATCGAACATAAGGGTTAGAAATGCACTTACTTTCGATTCCGTTACTCCGCTGATTATTCTTCCCGATTCTCCAAGTCCATCCATCAGAGTCTGTCTTTTGTTTATATTTGATCACCATGTCGAATATTTTTCTATATATACTTTTTTACTTTTAAAAATATTTTAAAAAAAAAATGAATTTTTTAAAAAAATATATTTTTTTTTTTCGATTTTTGAATTTTTGAATTTTTTTAGTTTTTTCGAAATATTTTATTTTCTATATTTTTTTTTAAATTTTAAAAAATTATTTTTGAATTTTTAATTTTTTTCGAAAAATTATTTTCGAAAAAAAATATCTTCGAAAAAAGATTTTTTTAATTTTTTAATTTTTTTTTAATTTTTTTCGAAATTTTTTATTTTCTATATTTTTTTTTAAATTTCTTTATTCTTTTTTTATTTTTTAAAATTTTTTTAAAAAAAAATTGATTTTTTTTTGAAAATATTTTTTTTAGATTTTTTTTTTTTTTTTTTTTTTTTTTTTTTTTTTTTTTTTGTGATGGAATGTGCATGAAATGCCTATAAATATTCAAGGACCAAACGTGTAATTTTTTAACTAAGTGATAAAAAGTCAATGGATGACCGGTGAAAGTCAACGCATACCACAAGGACCAACTCTGTTAATTTTCAAAGTTTGAAACCTGGTAACCTGCTAGTTCCAGGTCATATTGCGTACATTGTACGAAATTTGAAAATAACTTGCGTACAATGATAATTTTAAAAGTTTCTTGCGTACATCGTGTATTTTGAATAAGTATGTTACGTGTTTTCAGCTTTCACCCATAAATTTATTACCATTCGATAACTTTCCAGTTTTATTATAGCAACAATAAATATACGCCTCTTTGAGACTCGTGTAAGTAATTAAGGAAAGGGCTAACCTCTTATATGCTACCTCGTGAGGTTAACAAGGCAATTGATCAAATCAGTGACTCCACGTGCAGATGATTCCATTTCTGCCCGAAGTGACTAGAGGTTTTCCAAGACCACTCCAAGAGCAACATAAAACCGAAGCTGTGTGTTCTTTGAGAGTGCTTACTATACTACCTTTAGATATCGACGAGACATGAACAGACCCATTGACAGATCCAACAGCAACATAATTACCATCTGCGTTGATACATGACCTGCTCCAATTAGATGCAACTCTATTCTCAGTTGCTTGAAACCGCCCACAAACTTCAAGACTTCTTATATCGAATAAATTATGTAAATTATCTCTTCCACTTGTCAGTATCATATTACCATTTGTAGACAGAGATGTAGACGTAAAGGCAGAAGAATGTGCAGCAACTTCACTCAGTAGCTTCCCCTTCTGTATACCCCATAACAACACGGTTATCTAATTATGATGATTATTCCGTATCACATATAAGTGAACGACATACAAAACATATGAAAAATGAAGCTTCGACTTTTATCTACCTGAGAAGCAACGATAACTGGTTTAGAAATAGCATTAAAAGTAGGGGCATGAGCTCCTTCTTCCACCATATGACGCTTCCTAAGCGCTCTAATTGCATGCTTTATCGCTTTTTTCGCAGTTTCATCATCCTCGTACCTACACAATCAAACCAATCTTTATTGTTAAAAAAACATGAAATGATTTAAATGTTGATCCAAAGCCTAAATTTGTATGATAGCTTACACCTTGTTGAAAGTTCTAAATGACCGAGACTTAGGAGCCCTTCCAAGCGACACAGTCAAGAACCCGAAACTAAACGTTAACTCCATTTCATCAGTTTCGTCTCTTATTTCTTGCCCACAATATTACTCGGTCAATGCTATGAGCACGTGTTTCAAGCAAACCCGAGTTCTTAAAAAAGACAAACATGATGAACCAACCAATAAAAAGATGGTCAACAAAATAATTGAAACACCTCTTACTCAAGACCTTGACGAAGAATTCAAGGAACTTCACCTTGAACGTCCGATCATTGATGTCTTAGCTTATGCTCCTTACTATCATGCCCTTTTGGAAAAATATGAGAAAAAGCTTAAGCTAGGTAAAAATGGGACCGCTTATGTTCAAAGTAAATTACCTAAAAAATTAGGTGATCTGGGCATATTTGTTTTACCTTGCAAGATCGGGAAATCTGAAACTTTTGACACATTAGCCGATTTTGGCTCAAGCCTCAACTTGCTTCCGTTATCCCTCTACACCACTCTTAAGCTAGGTAAATTAGATGAAACAGAGGTAATTATTGGCCTTGCGGATGGAAGTGTCGCATATCCGGTTGGGGTAGTAATGGACGCATTAGTGCACATAGGAAGACTAACTATTTTAGCCGATTTCCACGTCCTTGATATGGTTAGTGACACAACATGCCCTTTGTTGATAGGAAGATGATTTTTAGCTACCGCAGGTGCGATGATTGATTGTAAGCAATCTAAAATAGCGGTAGGAGAAGGTGAAACCTGGTCGGTCTATGATGTTAAGAAACACGCCTATAACAACAATGAGGAACCCACACCACATTGGGTAGATATAAATAGGAGACCCTCTAGGTATGGACCTTGGATCAATAGAGACTTCATAGGGCCCCAACGCCCAGTCTACCTAGAAGAGGAATTTGTTAACCAAACATATTCGGTAGAATTGGACCCATTTGAAGATCCTTTAGTTTTTAGAAAGATGATTGAATTCCTAGGACTTTTGCCAATTAACCTAGGAATGAATAGGTGGAAGAGCGTGAGTGATAAATGTAAGTGGAATTGGAACAAGCCACCTAAGGAAGGAGATGGATCGTGACACATATAAATGACATTATATGATCAAGATGGAGAAAATTTTGAAAAGTCATACCAAACAAAGCACACCGATAGGAAGCTAAAACCTAAATCCGATCCTAAAGATGTCCTCGATGAGGAACTCACTCACATAGGATAGGTATGACTTTGAGTCTAGCTACAAGACTCGTAAATAAAGAAAAGCGCTTCTTGGGAGGCAACCCAAGCTTTATTTTGTTTGTTTGCTTATTTGTTTTTTATTTGTTTTCGTATGTATTTTTTATTCTTATTATTCATTGTTCATGTCTCAAATAAATTTGTGAAAATACTTTATTTTCTTTTTAACTTCGTCTTAATTACATATAAATGTATTTTGCAAAAGATAAGTGTAAGGGAAGCTTATATTTGTTTTTAAAGAACGAATTGAACATGAACGATAACAATAAGATATAAATATACATATTAGTATTTGTTTGAGTCAAATGCTTGTATCGAGTCACAATGAATGTTTTGCAGGAATTCCAGGTCTTAAAACACAGGTTTTTCTAGAAATTTTCTGGAAACAAAATATAAAAATTCTGTTAGGTTCATCCTGACGGCGTCAGGAGTCATAACCTGACGGCGTCAGACCTTATTTTCTGAAAAATTTTCCAGATTTTGTTTTTCTGCCGGAATTGTAAAGTTTCGTAAAATCTCAAATTTTTGAACTTCAGGAATCTACAAACATTTATTTTGCAAGCATTATATCTTTATTCGCTTTCTAGGATTTACTTTTATATATATAGTTTACCGCCGATTTTACGTGAAGTTTCGTGTTTGTTTTCTTTGTTGCTTACAGGTTATATTGGACAAGAAGATGATTATATTTCTGGAGTGAAGCTTTTCATGCACATTTTCTTGGAGGAAGATTTAACCATGTTACCAAATTTTCCATACTGTCACACCCCGCCACGGCGGAAACGCGCGGGTGTAACTTCATAGATATCATCACAACACATGGTGTCTATATAGAGAATAACTACATGCAATAAAAATGGCAAAGTATAGACACAAAGTATCATAACAATACCCAAAGAGAAACAACATGATAAACTTCAAACGCATAGGTAAACTACTTCCAATGCAACTACGGTCTCGTCTAATCACTTCTTCTACCATAGCCTTAGAATGCTCACCTGAAAATGATGCTTAAAATGTCAACATAACGTTGGTGAGATTCATAGGTTTAAGACTCATACACGCTAGGCAACCAAAATCACTGTGATCATAAAATATAGCTGGAAAAATAATTACTGTTATCATATACGCTACATGTATTCACAAGGCAACATCACACATAAGGCAACCATTGGGCGGAACGTGCCCACCGATCCAAATTCACAACATACCGGGCCGGAACGTGACCCCCGCTCCAAAAAAATGGGTAAATTAATACCCTCCGATCGAACCACACAGAATAAAAGTGAGTAGGGATGCTACTCTCCAATTAGGTCGTATGCACGAGCAACAGGGTAAGCACCCTCCCAATTGGACCACACAGACTAGTAACGAGTAGGAGTATTACTCTCCAATTGGATACTCCCCCCCCCCCCCCCCCCCAATTGGACCACACAACATTATCATCACATTATCCAATCCACATAATCTGGTACGAGTAGGAGTATTACTCTCCAATTGGATACTCCCCCCCCCCCCCAATTGGACCACACAATAACATCACATAAAATATCATTCACATATAACATACATACAATAACATTATAAGTCCAAGTTCTTTGACACACATACATAATCATAGTAAATCAAACCATTTAAGACAAGCATCATTCCCATCCCAAGTTTAAAACAAAGTAAAAATATGGGACTATGAACTCACCTCAAACCTTGCAGCTTCCACAACACAAATCACAAATCTAAACAACACAAATAAGTCCACGTTACACAAGGCCAAGCTAAAAGCTACAACCCATGTAATACTCATATGATGGATGTCTAAGACTCATATGACCAACCATGGATCTCCTAGACACCATACTAACCATTACCATAACCTAACACTCACTAAATCCCTTGCACTTTTAAAATCAGAAAACGCAGAATTTTTGGATACATTCGTCCACATAAAATCACGACAAATAAAGCTCAACAACTCATACCAAAAATTTACCATGGTCTCTCATAAGCATACAAGCTAATCCCAGAAGGCCATGGACAAATAACACACACAAGTACTC
Organism: Artemisia argyi; assembly: GCA_030686995.1. NCBI lineage: Eukaryota > Viridiplantae > Streptophyta > Magnoliopsida > Asterales > Asteraceae > Artemisia > Artemisia argyi. The sequence continues at coordinate 26,551,497 of CM060688.1, read as the reverse complement.
AAAAGAAAATCAAACTTGTCAACTACTCAAATTCGGATCTGAACGCACACCAAAAAGTTTTGATTAACATAAAATATTTCCACAAGTTTTTATCGCGAATCCTTTTCGTGGTAGTCTAATATAACCTAATACTTAACTATTCCAGAAGGCCTAGTCAAAATACCATTTTTACAACCACAAAACACCCTCAAACTTTTACCCAAAATCTGTCCCAGTTTGACAGCTTTGACACCTTAACAAAGAAAAATCAAAAGACCAACTTCCCGATCTTGAAATCAATCGTGGCTGGACTTTTTGGAAAGCTCTTTCATTAAAATTCAATTTAGACCTAAAATTCGTGACTTAACTCTTCACCATCTATTATTTACACTCACATCTTTACAGCCATAGTTTTCTGTACAAACCCTAACTCAATGTTTAACATGTTTTATAACCAAAGCTCCTTCACTAATCATCATACTATTATTAACTAATGATCCAAACATGTTTTACTTAATTAATTTATAGAATTTTACAAATCCTAGATCCATCATAACTTGTATTACATCTACATGAATCTAATCAATAATTAAACAATTAAGGGTTTACTAGGCATACCTTAGGCTTGTTTTCTTCACATAATTGAAACCCTAACTTTTCTCCTTCTCCTCCTCTCCCCCTTGTCGACTTTTCCAGAGAAAAAGAGGACTTGGGTCGTTTGGTTTGGCTTATATGGGTAGGGGTTGGGCTTGGTTGGGTTGGACTAGGATTCCTTTGACCTAAGAGTCATATTTGGACTCAAATTGGGTTTCCTTTTTCTCCCTTATCCCTTCTAGCCGATTTTCTATACATATATATATGTATGTATATATATATATATATATATATATATATATATATATATATATATATATATATATATATATATTAAATTTATTTATTACACTCAAAACCTCATACTTTTCATATTTTATAAATACCCGTAACTAATCCTAGCGTCTTACACGATAAACCTTAGTTTTTACGAAAACCCGGAAAAATATCATTTCCAATAATAAAGTTTCCAAAAATAGAATTCCACACTCTTTTGAAACATAACTCATAAAAACAAACTCCTCGTAACCCGCTAACGCTCAAACACTTGAACGAAGACTCGTTACGCAAAAACACAAAAACACCAAAACTACACAAGTCATTTCTACACCACAAAGGTGATCAAAATGAACTTTCCCAAATTTCAAACTTTCCAAATCACAATAAAACCATTTACGCAAAGGGATTTAGTGCTAAAACTCATCTATATCACTTCAAACACCTAAGACACACCAAACAAACGTCAACCGAGTCAAGAATATCAGTCAAACTGACCTACCAAAACCACGGTTGTTACACATACTGAGCAAATCAGGGGAGTACTAGTTTCTTTCATTCTCATTTATTTCTACATTTACATCTTTTAATTGAACATTGGGGACAATGTTCGACTTAAGTGTAAGGGGGGGGTAAATTGGGATACCTTAGAAACTACAACTTCGCTTGATTTTTATTTTGTTTAATAGTAGATGTGTAATAAAAACTGAAAGAAATACTTGTTAGGGTAATTTTAGCACCAAATTTAAAATTTTTTGCAACATTTAGGAGTGACACTTTAGTCTTAATAAGCGTCTCATAGATAGGAGTTATATGACTAGCACAAAAATTGTACCACTCAAAAATTTTCACCCCAAATATGTGAGGTTCGCCTTTTTATTATTAGGAAAAAGCATTTATGTTTAGTGCTTGTGAGTGTACCAGTAGTATTTAGATTCTAGAACTTGTATTAGTGATACATCCCGAGACCGCTAGTGAGACTACATTCATGTAGTTAGGATTTACTATATGATAAGAGGCATTAGGATAACCTTTATTTTAAGCCTGTATTATAATTACATTGACTTCATTGGTCAATTAATTTTCCCACACCTTTGCGATGTACTCATTTTTAGTACACGATACTCCTAGTACAACCCTCAGAGCCTATGTTTTTCGTTTCTGACTTTAAGCATCTTACTTAAAGGAAGAATTTGTTTACAATCCACCCCCAAATGTACACCCAAATCGCCTTAGCCTACTTTGTATGCACTCATCTTTAGTGCATTATTGTTATTTGTTTAAACCCTTAGTTAATTGTCTAATTGATTACATGGTTGCTAAGTCGAGTCATATCTTGTACATATTGTATTGGGACGATTGGGACTCATTGGTAAAAGTACTAGTGTTATGGAGTAATGGGGAAGAACATCATTTATTACCCCTATATGTTGACATAAATAATGCATAAAAACGTTATTTATATTTTTCGATATCTCTATGTTTTGACGATCACAAAATGTAAAATCATCAAACGCAAGATTACTACGTAAACAAGTATTAAGCTAGTTTATATCATTATATCCAACTTAATCACTTAAGGTATGAATAAACAAGTGCTTAATACATCTCATGATCAAAGGGGTATTTAATTAATTAATATAAAGTTTATTTAATTATATAAACATGTTATATATTTTTGAAAAACACTTTTGGTAATAAAGAAAAATGTTTTAATCATACTAAATATATGAACTTAAATTTTTAACCAAAATCAGTTAGTTTTTCACCAAATAAACTTTCCCCACTAAATGACAAGTTTTCTGGCCGTTACAGCTGGGCGGCCCCCATAATTATAAGGGGCGGTCCTCTTAAAATTAAGGGGACCGGCCATGATTTAAGAGGACCGGCCAGGCTCCTGTGTCAGAATTTTTCTCCTATAAATACCACCTTAAATCTGGAATTTTTCCCCACCTTTTGCACGAAAATTTCGGAATTAAAACTCTCTAAACATCTTCCAAAACCCTTTGATCATTAGATTACTAATCCTTGTTTCAAGTGATTCAATCCCTTCTCATCCATCCTCATCCAAAGTGCAAAATAAGAATACTCCTTCTACAACTAAGTTCAAGAAGTATTGAAGATTAGTTGAGTATATTGTGTATATTATTTGTAAAGTTGTGTTGTGCTTGTAATAAGTAGTTTAGGAGAAATAGAAGTTGTGTAGGGAGAAGAAGTTGTTTAGTAGTGAAGTAGTGTAGTTGTGAAGATGATAGGTGTGAAGTAGATTGGTGTGAAAAAGATTGGTGTGAAGAAGATAGGTGTGAAGTATATTGGTGTGAAGAAGTTGTGTAGAAGTTGTGATCAAGTTGTGACGAAGTTGTGGTGTGTAAGGTTTTCTCCGCCATAAGGGAGTTTGTTGACATAGTGAAGAAAACTCTCGAGTAGGTAACTCGGGGAGTGGAGTAGGAATAAGGAAGGTGACCTTGTAGCCGAACCACTATAAATCCTTGTGTTGTGGTTTGATCTTTCCAACTCTTTTCATTACTTACTTATTTACTTATAAAATTTTAGCTTATTTAGTTAGTTACTATAATTGTTCATATTGTGCAAGTATTGAGATCACATAAACTAGAATCGAAGTTTTTTAAAACAAACTTGTTTTTATAAATTTTAAAACGGACGTAAAACTATTCAACCCGCCCCCCTTCTAGTTTTCCACAATTGGTATCAGGAGCCACGTCTTGCAAGATTTTTAAAATATATTGTATTTTAAAACTTGTAACGATCTATGGAATCTGAAAAATATTTAGAAGGGCAATCTATGCAAAGACCACCACTATTTGAAAGTGATCGATTTTTATATTGGAAAAATTGATTCGAAACTTATGTGAAATCAAAAGATCTAGATCTTTGGCATGTTATTACCAATGGTGATTTTTTACCTATTCAAAATAACCCCGAAACAAAGAAAGATGAAATCGTACCTTTTGAAAAACAAAATGATGATTTAAAAAGAAAACTTGCTAAAAATAATGAAGCAAAAATGGTTATTTATAATGCACTACCACGTAAAGAGTACGAAAGGATCTTTATGTGTGAAACCGCAAAAGAAATTTGGAACTCTTTATTAATAACTCACCAAGGTAATAATCAAGTCAAAGATAATAAAATAGATCTACTTGTTCAACAATATGAGCAATTCACGATTCCAGAAGAGGAATCAATTGATAATGCTTTCGCTAGATTTAACACTATCATCACAAGTTTAAAAGCACTTGATGAGAATTTTTCTAGTAAGAATTTTGTTATGAAGTTTCTTAGGGCTCTTCACCCAAAATGGCGAGCTAAAGTGACAGCTATTGAAGAATCAAAGAATTTTTCAACGTTGCAACTTGATAAATTAATTGGAAATTTGAAAGTCTACGAAGCAATTATAAAGAAGGACTCCGAAATGGTCAAAGGAAAACGAGAGGAAAGCAAGTCAATCGCCTTGAAAGCTAGAAAGGAATCCAACAACGAAAATAGCTCATCTTCCGAAAGTGATGACGAAGAATATGCCATGGCCGTAAGAAATTTCAAGAAATTCTTCAAAAGGCGAGGAAGATTCGTTAGACAACCACATGATGAAAGGAGAGCATTTCAAAGGAATAAAGATGACATGTATAGCAAGAATGAGAGAAAGTGTTTCAAGTGTGGTGATCCGAATCACCTTATTGGAAAATGTCCAATGATGACAAGAGATCAAGATCAAAGAGCATTTGTTGGAGGAGCTTGGAGTGATAGTGATGAAGATGAGAAAGAAACAACAAAGGAAGAGAAGTGTCTCATGGCGAAAACATCAAGTGAGGTACGTTCCGAAACCGAATACTTTAGTGATAAAAACTGTAACACCCACAAAATTTGGTACAGCGGAAGACTCAACAAGCTTTCGGGGTGCTACAGGGATTGGTATCCAAACACAAGACATAACCGAACGAGATAAAGTAAACAAATTAAAATGCAACCACGCGGGGTTATAAAGTTTACATTATCCCAAAATAATCCAAAGTCAGGCCCAAAAGAAATAAATATAGGTCCACAATAGTTATCAGAGTTTTAGAAAATGTAGATCCATAACCGGTGCCAAATGTCAAGTCTCCAATCACAAGCATCCGCAGAGCATCACTTAATTACCTGAGAAAACGTGCTAAAAGTCAGCTTTCGCTGGTGAGATCATAGGTTTAGATTCTTAATTCAATATAGTAGACATATACGCAAAACGCTTGCTAGGTAAACTAGGCCTCAATCATCCAACCAAAATGTCCAACCAAAATGTCCAACCAAAATAAATCATCCCTATAGGTGCACGCTATAGCTCAAATCAATCCAATCAATAGCTTACCTAGCTCAAGTCTAGGCCTCACTCTATAACCAATCCAATAGCTTACCTAGTTCGGGACTAGGCCTTGCTCAAAAACTAAATCAATAGCTTACCTAGTTCGGGACTAGGCCTCGCTTAATCCTACCTAGTTCTATAAGCATAGCAAGTTTTGAAATAAATAAAGAAAGCGATAATAGTCCACATAAAACATTTGCACGTTTCTCACCCCAAGTATTGAAAACAAAGTTCAAGAGTAAAAGTAGGGCTATGACTCACCTCAAGTCCAGAAATCCTCAAAAGAAACGATAGAAGAAAGACGTAAGTAATCTCAAGCAACTCACGTAACGGCGACTAGAGACTCGGCACTTCCTAACAATATCAAACCCGTTCATAAATCATTTCTTCAAAATCAAATATTCCCATTCCCAAACGTATTCCATTTTACTTTCCAAAAATATCCATTTCTCGAATTAACCTCATATTTGAAATTCGACGTTTGGTATCCATACGGGTGGAGGGTCGACACAGCTCAAACCAAAAAGCCACAACAAAGAACAATAATAAGACAACTATAGGTCTAATGTTAGCCCAACATATTATTTAAATAATTATCGAAGCTTATTAAATCCGTCGATTTGATAATCTCCCATACTTATTTACGTAATATATTGTTCCAAAATTATACCCAACCTAAAGCGCATTGCACATAAGTTTCTATTTGGTATATGTCATAGTCCAATGAATTACCTATATATCTCGTCGAATCGGCCAAATTCCACGAGACATATAGTAATTTATCACCCTAAAATCTATACCACATCCTATGGGCATCGTGGGATACGATGCCCATTAATATACTCATTTTATATCGTCAAATAACTCGATCTAGAATAAGTCACTCGATATATAAAATGTTTATATTAATCGTCATATATCCGTGACAACACAAAGTCACAATATAAAGTCCACTTGGACTTTAAAGACCCACAATTCGTATAACTCGATAAATTTCTAATTTATAAACAAAATCACATTTTTAATCATTAGTTATCCGACTTATATTTCGCCATTATTTATATAGTTATTATTTATAATAATATCCTGACATTTATTACACTATTTTCATAGTATAATAACTATCGTTTTATTATTATACGTTTACTCGTGATCGTTTTATTATTAATATATATATATATATATATATATATATATATATATATATATATATATATATATATATATATATATATATATATATATACGTTTAACACGTCTATATATACGTTTATAAACGATTATATTCTTAATAATATTATTACGAGTATTATTCTTAATATCGATTTTTAAATATTTATCGAGTCATAGAATTTGGTCACATGTCCGAGTCATGACCCTCGGCTCATAGTCCAAGTCCAAATAATAAAATCAAGTCACAATAATAAATCAACTCCGTCCAAACAATCTCATAACCACGTGCTACAACATGAGGGTCCGACTACGGTACCCAACTAACCTATCTCCATCATCTAATTGACCGTCTCACAATCGGTCCCCAATTCCATACTCGTCAACACATCTCCAAATCACAATACAAGTAATCTGATGCATGGGAATCGCAACAGGTTTTACCTCTCGAGGGATCTCGAGAAGCTTACAACCCCCACCAGGCAGTGTACCTGATCGTTGTAGTATAGTATAGTGACAAGTACCGGGGGATTGATCGTTCAGCTTAGGAATAGTGTCGCTAGGATTAGAAAGCCTAAATACTAGTTCTAAAGGTGAGGGATGATTATTTTTGTATTTTTATATTTTATGGAAAGCAAATTAAAATCTCGGGTTTTGGAAGAGTGGGCGGAATTAGTTGCTATTCAACTAACCCAAAACTAAGATGCAATCAAAATAAAATACTAGAAATGAAATTAAACTAATTTATACTAAAGTTGTGAGCAGTAATTGGAGAAAATGTGTTTACTTAGATTTCACTACTCCCTAGATATCTTTTACACGTTAATTACTTGTTATAATTGCATGGATGACGGATTGTATTCCTTAATACCATTCATGGGGTGGCACACATAACTCCCCAATTCTATGAGCTCTTATCTCCTCCTACACCATGCCCATCACAACTATAGGGATTGTAAACAGTGGCTCATGCATTAAATACAACCAATAAAGACCTAGTGCGCGTTGGTTCATGTTTCTTAAGACGTTCAAGCATGTTACCAATTGGAGATCTGCCAGTTTTCTTAAGCCTAACATATAAACCATTCATCCAAGACAAGAATAAACAAGTAATCAACACATAATCAATATCTAGGTTTCATTAGATCTAAGCAAACACAAAAGAAATCTAGCCTAGCATGATAGAATTAAGACAAGAACATGATATAGACAACCAACACATAGACATATTGATTGAATTAGAAGAACACTTATCTTGATTAATCATGCAAGGTATCAAGGGGTTGGAACCCTTGAAAAACCTGTAAAGTTACACCAAAATCGTACTTAGGGTTTCTCCCAAAACTTCTCTCTTTTTAATGTGTGAAAATTAGAAAACTATATATAGAAAAATAGGTTTGACGGCGTCAAGAAGAAACTTGTGACGCCGTCACCTCGCCGCCAAACCTCTTCTCGGACTGCCTAGATCTACTTCTGACGCCGTCAAGACTTATACACTTCCAGGCCGTCATGACTCTTTTACTCTTGACGCCCTTCCTACGTGACGCCGTCAAATCTGTTCTGGATCATCATGGAAATTCATGAAATTTGCTCTTGACGCCGTCAAGGTTTTGCTCTTGACGCCGTCACCTACTGTTCCCAGCTTGGAAAATTAAGACTTTGGCGTTTTCTTCACTTTTATGCTCCAAAAACGTCCGAATTGCTTCCTTTTCCAGATTTCACTCCCAAAGTACCTAAAATCACAAAAGGAACGATTTAGGGCAATATTTGATCAAATAAATTCGGATTCGGGCTTAAATGACCCCCTAAAAACGGATCATTTTTCGCCTCATCATATACCCTTACACTTGAGATTTGCTTGTCCTCAAGCAAATGCGCTTTTATTCTAGTCAAAATACAAGTTAGGGGTCATTTAACACTAATATAAAAGTAATTACAACAAATAATCGTTCCACTAAAGACCAATAGACAAGCACGGAGGTCATACACAAGCACCTCACAAATAGTGTTTAGATACTCACATCTCTCGGGTGTAATAAAGTGTAAATTACAATATGGAAACGGAAGATGTCTCTCACTACCTGTCATAGCAAAATAGATTACCATAGGCTTGGGAAAGGATCAAACCTCCACCACATGGCGTAAGCACCTAGGATAAACTATCAAAGAGGTCTTTTAAAGGTTGTAACGTTAGGTGTAGGGATATGAAATACACGGTTTTGTTGGATAAAGGACGTTTTACTGGTGGCGAGTTAACAATCTTGGTTAATTACATGTACAATGTGGCGTTGCTAAGCCAAGACTAGACTCGACTTAAGCTAATAAATGAAAAATAACAAAAACATAAAATGAACATAGAATGAAAAGGGATGGTAGTCCGTATGTTTTTCTCTCTCTCTCTTTTTTTTTTTTTCTTGATTTTTTGATTTATTTTTTGATTTTATTTTTTTGCATACACTCTTACCCTACCATCCAAAATAATACATCATAGGGGATGAGAATTCCCCTTACACTTGAATCTTTACATACTTTACATTAAACTAATCTAATGACTCGAATCAAGAAAATCAAAACACTTGGAGCACTTTTAAGATTAACGTACATACGGGGGTAATAAATGATGTTCTTCCCCATTACTCCATAAAATAAGTACTTTACCCATGAGTCCCAATCTTCCCAAAACAATATGTACAAGGATATGACTCGACTTAGCAACCATGTAATCAATTAGAGAGTTAACTTAGGGTTTAACAAATAACAATAATGCACTAAAAATGAGCGCATACACGGAGGGCTAAGGCGATTTGGTTGTACATTTAAGTGGCGTGTAACAAATTCTTCCTTTAAGTAAAATGCTTAAAGTTAGAAACGAAAAGATAGGCTCGGAGGGGTGTACTAGGGGTTTCGTGTACTAAAAATGAGTTCAATACTAAGGGTTTGGGAAAAATTAGTTGACTTAACTAGCCAAGTAATATGACTTAAATGGTCAAGTAATTATAATACGGGTTTAACACAAGGGTAATCCTAATGCCTCTTATCATGTAGTAAATCCTACCACACGAATGTAGTCTCACTAGCGGTCTCGGGATGCATCACTAACGCAAGTTCTAAAATCTAAATGCTACCGGTACACTCATAAGCACTATTAGTAAATGCTTTTCCTATCAAATCTAAAGGCGAACCTCACATATTTGGGTGGAAAATTTTTCTGAATATACGGTTATGTGCTAGTCATACAATCTCCTATCCATGAGACGCTTGCTATGGCTAAAGTTTCACTCCTAAATGTTGTAAAAAATTTTAAATTTGGCGCTAAAATTGCACTAACAAGTATTTATCATAGTTTTATTACACATCTACCATTAAACAAAACAAACTCAAGCGAAAGTGCATATGTAAGGTATCATCTTTTTACCCTCCCCTTACACTTAAGATGAACATTGTCCCCAATGTTCAAGTAAAGAATGTAAAAGTGAAAAAGTAAAGAGAATGAAATCAAATACTCCCCTGATTCGCTCGGTATGGATAATAGGATGGCCAGGTTAAATCTTCCTCCAAGAAAATGAGCAATCAAAGCTTCCCTTTCAGAGTATAAATCATCTTCTTGTCATACATAACCTGTAAAACCTGACAAAATAGACAAGACAACCTCGCGTAAAATCGGCGGCATCCTATATAAGTTACTAAATCCTAGAAAACAAGATAAGATATAATGCTTGTGGAATGAAGTTTGCAGATCTCCTGGAGATTATAAAACTTAATAATTCACAAAAACCATAAGACTCCGTTAGAAAAACAAAACCGGCAAAAATTTCCAGATTTTAACTCCTGACGCCGTCAAGAGTAAACTCCTGACGCCGTCAGAATTTGTCACACCCCCAAAATCGGGTCCAGCGGAAGCATACATGTAGCTGGGGTGTAACTCAATTGATATCACAACACTAGTTCAAAAATGGTTTGCACTTGAATCATTTTGAATAAAATAGTTAAATCAAAATGTTGAATTTACATTGTTAAAAGTAATGCGGAAGTAGGCCATTAAAATAGTTAAAAACGGTCCCCAAATGAATAATCAGAGTCTTCTATGACCATGCCATGCCCTGCCAAAACCTCCTGTAGCGTGCCATTGGTTAAAACCTGAAAATACATGCTAAAGTGTCAACACAATGGTTGGTGAGTTCATAGAGTCTTGTGAAAAAGAATGTAATGCATTGAAATGAAGATTTCCCGGCAAAGGCATCGTAAATCCACTCAGTTCCAAGTCCCGCCATAAGAGACTTGTAACCTGTGTGTTTACAACCCACTGCCAAATGTAATAAGTTTGATACAAAAGCATTGTAATTCAGTAATAAGGCTGATGCAAAGGCATCGTATTTCAGTAATAAGACTTGATGCAAAAGTATTGTATTTCAGTAATAAGACTTGATGCAAAAGTATCGTATTTCAGTAATAAGACTTGATGCAAAAGTATCAGGAATTTATCAGTAATTTTGTATGTACAATAGCCCAAGTATAAAGTAAAGTACTAAGATTTCAATAATGAAACCCACATTGTCTCTTAAGCTCATGGCCCCGAAGCTAGACTTTGTAATGCCCCAACAGAGTGTTTACCAGACACTCACTTGATAAGACATGAAATGCATTCGTCCCGTTGGAGCAACCCAAACACGAATGGAGGCGTCACCCTCAATAGATCTATTCACTCACTCTCGCTTAGTACTTGAAATTAACGGTCCATGAAATAAAGGGGACTTGTCGTGACGTGGTAATAAGACTACTTAAGCAATGTAAGAACTTTATACTTTGGCATTGTACAAAAATAGTTGCTGCAATGTATTCTCCCCCATGGGATTTGAAATCGTATAAAAGTATAACACGAGTATTTAAGCATGTATCTCCCCCAAAGAGTTTGTAAAGTAATTAAACCAGTAAAAGTGGGGCTATGACTCACCTGATATGATGGTACCATGAACATGTAATGAGCTGAAAAACAAGGCGCGCACACTAGCCGCAACCTAATATGAATGATGAACGATCTACTTTAGATCATGAAATGATGTTATGAATGTCCATGCACATGTTTCTATACCACTCTACTCTTTGGAAAAACACTTGTATTATCAAAAATATATATTCCAAGAATTTGGAAAATATTGCTATTAGAAAATATAAATAGCTAGTTATAATATATATATACTTATATATATATAACGTAAGTTTCCATGTAAGCGTTGAAATACTCGGGTTGTAATACTTGAAATGATGAAAACATACTCATAATAACTAATACTACGTTAGTTATAAAGCTCGGTATTTGATATTACTTCTAGCTCAAAAATGTACTTCGTAGTTTTTGCGCCAAATTTAATAAAAGCTGTCAATTATAAAATGGTTTTAGCCGATATTCAAACGAGTATATCTTTGTCGTTACTTGTCCGTTTTACTTGTTCTTTATATCCACGGTTACGTCTTAGTATGTAATAATATATTTTGGAAAGCTCGGCTCCTCCGGGTTACGTCTAAAGTCTCTTTTTGTCCAATGAAAAACGTCCAACAGCATACATTTTCAGAAAAATACTTTTCGTCTACAATCTTGCAAAAATCATAACTCCTTCGTTATAGACTCTTTTTAATCCGTTCTTTCGCCTACGGATTCGTTTTTGAAAGTATTTTCTAAAAATTTTGCCAAATTTTCCTTGGTGTTTACTGATTTTCCAGATTTTTACAAAATGGAACAGCATGTCTAAAATAGGTTCCAAATCAAGTTTCCAAGGTTAAAAACTAATTTCTACCATCACCAAACCTCTTGTAATCACCACATGGCTAATCTAATCTTACCATACACCTTCTTAGGGTGCCATGGACTCCTAACCAAGTTATTAGAGCAAGGGGATTTATAACTAAAAAGTTAGGGTTTGTATGTTTCTTTTTAGCCAAAATAAAGTGTGGTATAGCTACTTGTACATGGTTTTTAGCATGATACTTATGTAATACATGTAAAAATAGGATGATCCATGAAAAAATAAAGATGAAAACTTACTTGACAAAATGAGATGATTATTGGATGATTATGCTTGATGTTCTTGTGTTTTTGTTGCTTGATTCTTGATTAGGCTTGTAAAATGAACAACTTTTGTGTTTTACTTTATGGAAAATGATCACTTGATCATGGAGATCAATAATAAGTCGTGGGTTTGGAGAGGAAATGGAAGAAGATGAGATGAAAAGTGTTCTTAGCTCAAAAGTTGGATTATGATTTGTAAAAATTGGTAAAGTTATGTTTTAAGTGGTTTATTAGTATAAAATGGTTAAGTTAATGCTAGGGGTTAAAAGGGTGTTTCATGGGCTGGTTTTTGGGTGTGAAAAGGAGTAGCCAAAACGGTTTTGATCACTTAGAAAATATAGTGTAGCGTTAAGTGTTATTACGCGTTATTCGTTAAAATCGGGGTACCGGGTTTAATAGCAATAAACGTTCACGAAGTTAACCGGGATGAAATAAAAGTTATAATAATGATAAAAACATATTAAAAATATGTTGGGTACATTTACTGAGTGATCGGGTGATTATTGTTTAGTTTTCACGAAAACCGTCGTTATATTCATACGCGTACGTTATAAATAAAATAAATTTCCAAAATACTGGGTAACTGAATGTTATAACTTTTAAGATGTTAAAATGGATATAAAAATATGTCGGGACCATTGTGGGAATATTTAGATATATTCGTCGTGTATAAACCGGGTGTTAACGTTTATTATAATTACGTATACGTAAAAACGTTAAATGTACTGAATATAGAAATTTGAAAATCCTGAGAGTGGTATAACATGAAAATGCTGTTATGATGATATGCAGACTATCCCCAGTCCGTATGCAGTGTACTTAACACTAATGAAATGAATTCGCACCTAAACCAATCCGGTTACGCGAATTTGAATACCCGTAAACTAAATTTACGATGAAATGAGTAATGCAAGTGAATGATGAAAACTTTTTCCGGAAATGAATAGTGTTCGGTGAATAGTAAATTTCCAAAAAGTTTCTCAGAACATCAAACTGACCTCGAAAACGATGAATAGTAAAACGATGAATAGTGTTTTGATGAATAGTGATTTATGAATAGTAAAAAGTCGAAGTTTTGGAAAATGACCTGAAATGGTAAATGACGTGAAATGGTGAGTTGTGACATCCGCCCACCCAAATAGGAATTCAGTCCCTGAATTCAGCTAGTGTTGGTCTCTGAAAACATATTGGTGAAAAGGTGATGATAGTGATGGTGAGAAGGGAAGAGACTGTGACAACTGCGACAAAATGATATTGTGATACAAGAAAATACTGTGATGTAAGTGTATTATGCATAAATGTGAATGTTCATGAAATGAAATGATCAATTTACATGCTTCCAAGCGGCGGTTCATGAGGTGATGAAAAGTATGAATGTTCTGACAATGAGGGTATACACACATGCATGAAACATTTGGAAAATGAGTAAAGGATTCAATCCAGACAGAATTTTATTATAACCATTCTCAGTGTTGCAAAATTCATTTCTGAGTCGGATATAGGTAGTCAGCCTATGTCCCACTATCCCGGGTTGAATATAGGTGACTAGTCTATATTCCACCGAGGTTCCATGAATTTTGAAATACTCAGCTCAGTCATACTAATACTATGTCCTTCACAAATACCAAGACGTTCAGAAAGACTAAGGCAGGTGACCAAGCTCGAGGTCAAATGATGAAACTATGCAAGGAAAAACATAATAGGGTGACATATATGATACGTGAACATGCTTATATGAAAGACAATTATAGTAATCAACTATAATAAATGAATATAATATATCAGATAATGAGACACAAATCTCATCACCTATGTCAGCAACTAACCTCAAATGAGGCTTCAGCTTGGCAGGCAGGCACGTGACGGTCATAGGGTTAAGTTTTCTTGAAAGTAGCTATAGTCTAGGTTTTAAAAACACTTAGTTCGCTATAGCCAAAGCTCTGATGCCAATCTGTCACACCCCCAAAATCGGGTCCAGCGGAAGCATACATGTAGCTGGGGTGTAACTCAATTGATATCACAACACTAGTTCAAAAATGGTTTGCACTTGAATCATTTTGAATAAAATAGTTAAATCAAAATGTTGAATTTACATTGTTAAAAGTAATGCGGAAGTAGGCCATTAAAATAGTTAAAAACGGTCCCCAAATGAATAATCAGAGTCTTCTATGACCATGCCATGCCCTGCCAAAACCTCCTGTAGCGTGCCATTGGTTAAAACCTGAAAATACATGCTAAAGTGTCAACACAATGGTTGGTGAGTTCATAGAGTCTTGTGAAAAAGAATGTAATGCATTGAAATGAAGATTTCCCGGCAAAGGCATCGTAAATCCACTCAGTTCCAAGTCCCGCCATAAGAGACTTGTAACCTGTGTGTTTACAACCCACTGCCAAATGTAATAAGTTTGATACAAAAGCATTGTAATTCAGTAATAAGGCTGATGCAAAGGCATCGTATTTCAGTAATAAGACTTGATGCAAAAGTATTGTATTTCAGTAATAAGACTTGATGCAAAAGTATCGTATTTCAGTAATAAGACTTGATGCAAAAGTATCAGGAATTTATCAGTAATTTTGTATGTACAATAGCCCAAGTATAAAGTAAAGTACTAAGATTTCAATAATGAAACCCACATTGTCTCTTAAGCTCATGGCCCCGAAGCTAGACTTTGTAATGCCCCAACAGAGTGTTTACCAGACACTCACTTGATAAGACATGAAATGCATTCGTCCCGTTGGAGCAACCCAAACACGAATGGAGGCGTCACCCTCAATAGATCTATTCACTCACTCTCGCTTAGTACTTGAAATTAACGGTCCATGAAATAAAGGGGACTTGTCGTGACGTGGTAATAAGACTACTTAAGCAATGTAAGAACTTTATACTTTGGCATTGTACAAAAATAGTTGCTGCAATGTATTCTCCCCCATGGGATTTGAAATCGTATAAAAGTATAACACGAGTATTTAAGCATGTATCTCCCCCAAAGAGTTTGTAAAGTAATTAAACCAGTAAAAGTGGGGCTATGACTCACCTGATATGATGGTACCATGAACATGTAATGAGCTGAAAAACAAGGCGCGCACACTAGCCGCAACCTAATATGAATGATGAACGATCTACTTTAGATCATGAAATGATGTTATGAATGTCCATGCACATGTTTCTATACCACTCTACTCTTTGGAAAAACACTTGTATTATCAAAAATATATATTCCAAGAATTTGGAAAATATTGCTATTAGAAAATATAAATAGCTAGTTATAATATATATATACTTATATATATATAACGTAAGTTTCCATGTAAGCGTTGAAATACTCGGGTTGTAATACTTGAAATGATGAAAACATACTCATAATAACTAATACTACGTTAGTTATAAAGCTCGGTATTTGATATTACTTCTAGCTCAAAAATGTACTTCGTAGTTTTTGCGCCAAATTTAATAAAAGCTGTCAATTATAAAATGGTTTTAGCCGATATTCAAACGAGTATATCTTTGTCGTTACTTGTCCGTTTTACTTGTTCTTTATATCCACGGTTACGTCTTAGTATGTAATAATATATTTTGGAAAGCTCGGCTCCTCCGGGTTACGTCTAAAGTCTCTTTTTGTCCAATGAAAAACGTCCAACAGCATACATTTTCAGAAAAATACTTTTCGTCTACAATCTTGCAAAAATCATAACTCCTTCGTTATAGACTCTTTTTAATCCGTTCTTTCGCCTACGGATTCGTTTTTGAAAGTATTTTCTAAAAATTTTGCCAAATTTTCCTTGGTGTTTACTGATTTTCCAGATTTTTACAAAACGGAACAGCATGTCTAAAATAGGTTCCAAATCAAGTTTCCAAGGTTAAAAACTAATTTCTACCATCACCAAACCTCTTGTAATCACCACATGGCTAATCTAATCTTACCATACACCTTCTTAGGGTGCCATGGACTCCTAACCAAGTTATTAGAGCAAGGGGATTTATAACTAAAAAGTTAGGGTTTGTATGTTTCTTTTTAGCCAAAATAAAGTGTGGTATAGCTACTTGTACATGGTTTTTAGCATGATACTTATGTAATACATGTAAAAATAGGATGATCCATGAAAAAATAAAGATGAAAACTTACTTGACAAAATGAGATGATTATTGGATGATTATGCTTGATGTTCTTGTGTTTTTGTTGCTTGATTCTTGATTAGGCTTGTAAAATGAACAACTTTTGTGTTTTACTTTATGGAAAATGATCACTTGATCATGGAGATCAATAATAAGTCGTGGGTTTGGAGAGGAAATGGAAGAAGATGAGATGAAAAGTGTTCTTAGCTCAAAAGTTGGATTATGATTTGTAAAAATTGGTAAAGTTATGTTTTAAGTGGTTTATTAGTATAAAATGGTTAAGTTAATGCTAGGGGTTAAAAGGGTGTTTCATGGGCTGGTTTTTGGGTGTGAAAAGGAGTAGCCAAAACGGTTTTGATCACTTAGAAAATATAGTGTAGCGTTAAGTGTTATTACGCGTTATTCGTTAAAATCGGGTACCGGGTTTAATAGCAATAAACGTTCACGAAGTTAACCGGGATGAAATAAAAGTTATAATAATGATAAAAACATATTAAAAATATGTTGGGTACATTTACTGAGTGATCGGGTGATTATTGTTTAGTTTTCACGAAAACCGTCGTTATATTCATACGCGTACGTTATAAATAAAATAAATTTCCAAAATACTGGGTAACTGAATGTTATAACTTTTAAGATGTTAAAATGGATATAAAAATATGTCGGGACCATTGTGGGAATATTTAGATATATTCGTCGTGTATAAACCGGGTGTTAACGTTTATTATAATTACGTATACGTAAAAACGTTAAATGTACTGAATATAGAAATTTGAAAATCCTGAGAGTGGTATAACATGAAAATGCTGTTATGATGATATGCAGACTATCCCCAGTCCGTATGCAGTGTACTTAACACTAATGAAATGAATTCGCACCTAAACCAATCCGGTTACGCGAATTTGAATACCCGTAAACTAAATTTACGATGAAATGAGTAATGCAAGTGAATGATGAAAACTTTTTCCGGAAATGAATAGTGTTCGGTGAATAGTAAATTTCCAAAAAGTTTCTCAGAACATCAAACTGACCTCGAAAACGATGAATAGTAAAACGATGAATAGTGTTTTGATGAATAGTGATTTATGAATAGTAAAAAGTCGAAGTTTTGGAAAATGACCTGAAATGGTAAATGACGTGAAATGGTGAGTTGTGACAGAATTGACCTGCAGAAATTGTTATGTTAAGTTTCCGGAAAATTTCTGGAAAAACTTGGTCCTACTTCCAGGAAAATCCTGCAAAACTTCATTATGACTCAATACAAGCATTTGACTCTAACAAATACGAATATACATGTTCATTTAATATTGTGGAGAATCATGATCGGTTTGTTTCTTAAAAACATATTTGGGGTTTCCCCTTACACTTATCTTTTGCAAAAATACTTCTAGGTGGAGTTAAGACTAGGCTAAACAAAAAAGTAAAGTATTTCCACTTTTTAATTTAGAAACATGATCTACCAACAATAAAAATTAAGCATGCATACGGAAGCAAATAACAAACAAACAATTAAAAATCAAACAAATAAAACGGGCTTGGGTTGCCTCCCAAGAAGCGCTTGTTTTTGTTCGAGTCACGAGCCTGACTCTACCCTTATTTAACAGAAATAGGGGAGGTTTTCCCTACACTTAGGATTAAGTGCGGGTGGAAGTAGCGATACACACCCTTAGGGTGGAAATATGCCTCGTGAGGAAAGAGTGGTGGATGAATTATATGCTCAAAGGGTTGTGCTCCTATCATCATAACCTTACCTAATGCAATCGGGTTAATAGGTGAATTAAGATTTTCTCCTAGAAAGGGATCATTTTCAATCAACTTCAAGAGACTACTAGTTAGGGATCCATCTTGACCTAATAAACCCGGTTTAAACCCATAATGTGTCTTGTGATTAATCATGAATGGGTGATGTAAGTATGTAAGGTCATGGTTCACTCCTATGCTAGCTTCCTCTCTACAAGGCTTAGAGTCTACTACCTTCAACGTAAAACTACCCGGACTATATGGTTTGATGGGTGGATCGGGACCTATTTCAATTCCTAAATTTTCATCCAAGGATGGAAGATTAGGTAACGGTTTTGGTTGAGGCTCCGGTTCATCAAAACTAGGAACTTCCCTAGAACTAAGAGTAAGGTTATCATTATAAGTATTCAAACCTATATCCTCTAGTTGTGTTTGGTTCAAAGGTTCTGCCT
Organism: Artemisia argyi; assembly: GCA_030686995.1. NCBI lineage: Eukaryota > Viridiplantae > Streptophyta > Magnoliopsida > Asterales > Asteraceae > Artemisia > Artemisia argyi. The sequence goes on along the minus strand of CM060688.1, from coordinate 26,532,751 downwards.
CTATTGGGGTTCCTATAGTCTCTTCTACTACATCCGGGTAAGTCACGGGTGGTGTGCGTGCCTCAATTGATGGTGGGACTTGTGGGGTACTTAGTGGGCTTGGATTGTCCACCTCATTCTCCATTGTATCTAGATTACCTATGTGTTCATCTTGTATTATGGTGGAATCAAACCACTCCATGTACCTAGGTATCTCATCTATAGGCTCATTATCCCCAAACAAACTTCTTGCTTGTTCCCTCAAACTTGCGATCAATTGATCAGTAACAACGTTTGTTGGGTTGTCAATCTTTTTGGCGAGTATGGCACAATTCTCTATGGCTTCCCATGCTTCTTCAGCACTTAGTCCCCAAAGGTCCCCATCTGCGGCATGGTCAATGTCCATTTTGCTATAGTTGTCGACACGATGGTAAAATATTTCAATTTGGGACCATGGATCAAAACTATGATGAGGGATTTTTCGGAGTAAATATTTAAAACGAGCCCATGCATCATAGATAGGTTCATCTTCATGTTGTTTAAACAACAAGATGTCATTTGGAGTGGGTGAATTTTGTGGTTGGTAGTATGATGGATTCGCGTTCTCCATAATGGCAAACGGAATAGTCAATGAACTTAATTTACTAACAAAGGCACAAAGAAAGAGATAGACTAAAGAGAACCTAAAAATAAAAAATAAAATCTTACTAGAAAGGAATCTAGCAAGTAGACCTAATAAAAAGAAATTCTAACCTAGACAATAACTATTCCCCGGGCTGCGGCGCCAAAAACTTGATGCGTGGGAATCGCAACAGGTTTTACCTCTCGAGGGATCTCGAGAAGCTTACAACCCCCACCAGGCAGTGTACCTGATCGTTGTAGTATAGTATAGTGACAAGTACCGGGGGATTGATCGTTCAGCTTAGGAATAGTGTCGCTAGGATTAGAAAGCCTAAATACTAGTTCTAAAGGTGAGGGATGATTATTTTTGTATTTTTATATTTTATGAAAAGCAAATTAAAATCTCGGGTTTTGGAAGAGTGGGCGGAATTAGTTGCTATTCAACTAACCCAAAACTAAGATGCAATCAAAATAAAATACTAGAAATGAAATTAAACTAATTTATACTAAAGTTGTGAGCAGTAATTGGAGAAAATGTGTTTACTTAGATTTCACTACTCCCTAGATATCTTTTACACGTTAATTACTTGTTATAATTGCATGGATGACGGATTGTATTCCTTAATACCATTCATGGGGTGGCACACATAACTCCCCAATTCTATGAGCTCTTATCTCCTCCTACACCATGCCCAACACAACTATAGGGATTGTAAACAGTGGCTCATGCATTAAATACAACCAATAAAGACCTAGTGCGCGTTGGTTCATGTTTCTTAAGACGTTCAAGCATGTTACCAATTGGAGATCTGCCAGTTTTCTTAAGCCTAACATATAAATCATTCATCCAAGACAAGAATAAACAAGTAATCAACACATAATCAATATCTAGGTTTCATTAGATCTAAGCAAACACAAAAGAAATCTAGCCTAGCATGATAGAATTAAGACAAGAACATGATATAGACAACCAACACATAGACATATTGATTGAATTAGAAGAACACTTATCTTGATTAATCATGCAAGGTATCAAGGGGTTGGAACCCTTGAAAAACCTGTAAAGTTACACCAAAATCGTACTTAGGGTTTCTCCCAAAACTTCTCTCTTTTTAATGTGTGAAAATTAGAAAACTATATATAGAAAAATAGGTTTGACGGCGTCAAGAAGAAACTTGTGACGCCGTCACCTCGCCGCCAAAACTCTTCTCGGACTGCCTAGATCTACTTCTGACGCCGTCAAGACTTATACACTTCCAGGCCGTCATGACTCTTTTACTCTTGACGCCCTTCCTATGTGACGCCGTCAAATCTGTTCTAGATCGTCATGGAAATTCATGAAATTTGCTCTTGACGCCGTCAAGGTTTTGCTCTTGACGCCGTCACCTACTGTTCCCAGCTTGGAAAATTAAGACTTTGGCATTTTCTTCACTTTTATGCTCCAAAAACGTCCGAATTGCTTCCTTTTCCAGATTTCACTCCCAAAGTACCTAAAATCACAAAAGGAACGATTTAGGGCAATATTTGATCAAATAAATTCGGATTCGGGCTTAAATGACCCCCTAAAAACGGATCATTTTTCGCCTCATCATAAACCAATGTCCAAATGCTTCGGTCCAACATAAGCCACAACATGAAATATTAACATCATAAGAACCAAAACAAAAATATACCAATTATACGGGTCGACTTACCAAGTCAAACCCGGGTCAACTTATGAGGCCACAAACCATAAAAATAACCTCACCCGAGACCTCTTGGTCTCGGCTAGCTCTAAAGAGCCTCTCGACCCAAAACAGCCCGCGAAGGGGGTGTCGGCCGAGAATCAAAACAACAACAAGAACAAGTCGAGAGCCATAATCGACCAAAACTCCAACTAGCAATAAACCAAATCATCAAGAATCAAAAATAATAGAACTACAACACCTCCAAGACTCTCAATCGAGTCGAGGAGTGATCACACCGAGACCTTGGGTCTCGGTCGAGCTCAATACGAGCCACAAACTCAACCCAAACGCGTCCAAAATCCAAATCCGAGCACCAATAAATCAAGAATCGACCCCCAAGGATACCAAACTCATTTTTAAATCAAAACCCATCTTCATTTCAATTTTAACATCCCAAAAATACCAAGATTCAATTCGGGTTCGACTCAAAATAGTCAAACCCGACCCAAAACTCATGTTTTCTCACCTTCAAATCGAATGAAAACCAAGTTAAATGATGATGTGGTGGCGTGTGGTGTGTGGGGCGGCGGTATTAATAAAAATGGTGGGGAGAGGCGCGTGTTTCACACCACAAGAACAAGGAGGTGATGGGGAGTATTTTGGTGGTGGTGGTGTTGTGTGGAAGTCGGCGGTGGTGATGGTGTCGGGGGTGGCAGTCGGCGGCGACAAGAGGGAGGAGAAAGAGAGAGTGAGGGAGGTGATATTATGTGAGGGTTAGGGTTAGGGAAGGGTATTATACCCGAATTTTTCACATAGGTCCCTCAAGTTTCCCTTTTCCAAAACTAGCCACAAATACTTTTAGTTTTAGGTGGATATTATTAAACGGTTCTCCCAGAAGACGATTACTCGATCATAGAAGTATTAAATTCTCGCCAAACATATTCGTACACGTCATAAATGATTATCCCAACAACATTTCCCGAAATATATAGTTATGTATGAAAGACATAATATTTATTTAACGGTGAATCGCTACCGTTTTGTAAAAGATTAAAATTTGTTAGGTTAATCTAGTGCCGGAGTCAATGCAGTGCCAAAGATAACGATCTCACAATAAATAACCGAAACAAATCAAACCATAAATAAATAACTAAATCTCATAAACATCGTATGATTAAAAATCAAGTACCAAGGTTCGTAAAATATCTCGTCACAATAAACATTCAAAAATTCCAAATTTATAATTTCAATGTAATGCGGGTTTTATAAAACGGCTCCCTATTTTTGCCAGTTGTCACATCCTCCCAGCCTCAGAAGGAACCCGTCCCGGGTTTCTCTCGAAATAACCCATCTACGAAGTGAAAAGCTTCGGATTTTTCTTTCTGAACTCATCCTCGCGTTCCCACTAAATTCCGGTCCGTGCCGCGAATTCCAACGAACTTTGATGAGCGGAATACGACTCCTCTTGAGTCGTTTGATCTCTCTATCTATTATCTCAATCGGCTCTTCCACAAAATTCAAACTTTCATCCACACGAATATCCTTGATTGGTATAACTGGTGTTTCCTCTGAAAGGCATTTCTTCAGATTGCTAACATGAAACACATCATGAACTTTACTCAGTTCCATAGGTAATTCCAAACGATACGCTACGGGCCCAATTCTTTCCAAAATAAGGAATGGTCCAATGTAGCGGGGATTAAGTTTCCCACGTTTTTCCAAAACGTATCACACCCTTCCAAGGCGAGACTTTCAACATCACTTTGTCTCCAACCTGGAATTCTAGGGGTTTACGCCTCTGATCGGCGTAGCTTTTCTGCCTATCTCTAGCTGCTTGCAGCCGATCTCGAATTTGCATTACCTTCTCAGTAGTTTCCAAAATAAGCTCAGGGCCTGTGAGTTGGCTATCTCTAACTTCCGCCCAACCAATAGGTGAACGACATTTACGACCATACAAAGCTTCAAATGGTGCAGCCTTAAGACTTGTGTGGTAGCTATTGTTGTAGGAGAACTCCGCAAGGGGTAGATATTTCTCCCAGCCTTTACCAAAGTCTATGATGCATGCACGAAGCATATCCTCCAAAGTCTGGATAGTTCTCTCGCTTTGACCATCGGTTTGGGGGTGATATGCAGTACTCATATCAAGTCTCGTCCCCAAAGCGGTTTGAAGTGATCGCCACAATGCTGACGTGAAGCGGCTGTCGCGATCCGAAATAATCGATATCGGAACTTTATGACGAGAAACAATCTCCTTCACATACAATCTCGCAAGTTTATCCACACTATCATCTTCACTAATCGCCAGGAAATGAGCAGACTTAGTCAAGCGATCCACAATTACCCATATAGCGTCGCAACCGCTAGCTGTCTTTGGTAATTTGGTAATAAAGTCCATCGTAATCCGGTCCCATTTCCAAACCGGAAGTTCTGGCTGCGTCAATAATCCTGACGGTCTTTGATGTTCGGCTTTAACCTTAGAGCAAGTCAAGCACTTACTAACATACAACGCTATATCTGCCTTCATATTTGGCCACCAATATAACTTTTTCAAATCCTGGTACATCTTGTCGGACCCAGGATGAATAGAGTATCTTGACTTATGCGACTCATGCACAATCAACTCTCGAATTCCTCCATACCATGGTACCCAACTTCGCTCTCCAAAACATAACACTCCATCAAAACGCTTAACAAATCCCTTCTCATTTTCTGCCATCCCAAATATGTTTTCAGCAGCTCGATTCTCTGCTTTCAACGCTTCCGTTTGAGCTTCTAATATTTGAGACGGTAATGGTGATGAGGCGAAAAATGATCCGTTTTTAGGGGGTCATTTAAGCCCGAATCCGACTTTATTTGATCAAATATTGCCCTAAATCGTTCCTTTTGTGATTTTAGGTGTTTGGAGAGTGAATTCTGAAAAAGAAGCTATTTTGGACGTTTTTGGAGCATAAAAGTGAAGAAAACGGCTAAGTACCTAATTTGCATGCTGAAAATACAAGGTGACGGCGTCAAGACCATCATCTTGACGGCGTCAGACATGAAGAATTAAACTCCGAAGGTGGTGACGGCGTCAGAAGGACTCGTGACGGCGTCAAAGTGGCAAAATTAATATACCGTGGGTGGTGACGGCGTCACATAGGCCGTCATAAGTGGATCAAGGCCGTCCGAGGAAGTATATGGCGGCGAGGTGACGGCGTCAGAAGTTACTCTTGACGTCGTCAGACTGTTTTTCCTATATATAGTTTTCTAGTTTTTTCATAAAAAGGAGAGAAGTTTTGGTGAAACCCTAAAGACGATTTTGGTGCCTCTTTTACAGGTTTTTCAAGGGTTCCAAACCCTTGAGACCTTGCATTGTAATTGAGATAAGTGTACTTTCAATTCAATCAATATGTCTATGTGTTGGTTGTTTATCTCTTGTTCTTGTCTCAATTCCATTATGTTAGGCTAGATCTCTCTTGTGTTTGCTTAGATCTAATGAAACCTAGATGTTGATTATGTGTTGATTACTTGTCTATTCTTGTTTTGAATGAATGATTTATATGTTAGGCTTAAGAAAACTGGCAGATCTCCAAATGGTAACATGCTTGAACGTCTTAAGAAACATGAACCGAGGCGTACTAGGTCTTTATTGGTTGTATTTAATGCATGAGCCACTGTTTACAATCCCTATAGTTGTGCTGGGTCATGGTGTAGGAGGAGATAAGAGCTCATAGAGTTGGGGAGTTATGTATGCCACCCCACGAATGGTATTAAGGAATACAATCCATCATTCATACAAGTGTAACAAGTAATTAACATGTAAAAGATATCTAGGGAGTAGTGAAGTCTAAGTAAACACAATTTCTCCAACCACTGCTCACAACCTTAGTATAATTTAGTTTAATTTCATTTTTATTATTTTATTTTGATTGCATCTTAGCTTTGGGTTAGTTGATTAGCAACTAATTCCGCCCACTCCTTCAAAACCCGAGATTTTACTTGCTTTCATAAAAATATAAAAATACAAAAATAATCATCTCTCACCTCTAGAACTATTAATTAGGTTTTCTAATCCTAGCGACACTATTCCTAAGCTGAACGATCAATCCCCCGGTACTTGTCACTATACTATACTACAACGATCAGGTACACTGCCTGGTGGGGGTTGTAAGCTTCTCGAGATCCCTCGAGAGGTAAAGCAAGGTGCGATTCCCACGCATCAAGTTTTTGGCGCCGCAGCCCGGGGAAATAGTTATTGTCTAGGTTAGAATTTCTTTTTATTAGGTCTACTTGCTAGATTCCTTTCTAGTAAGATTTTTATTTTTATTTCTAGGTTTTCTTTAGTCTATCTTTTTCTTTGTGTGTTTGTTCGTAATTTTCATTGACTATTCCGTTTGCCATTATGGAGAACGCGAATCCACCAAGTCCGACACTAGAGTTTTACCAAAAAAAGTATAATTACACCAGTTTGGATATACTAAGATGGACGAATGAAATGAGGAGGACAGGATCTTATATTGATTTTATTGAGTACCTTGAGAAAAGAGGCCAAGTGCATAATGCTTTTAAAGAATTCACCTTAGGAGCTCCATCAACCCCTCAAAATGCCTCACTTAGTGAAACCTATGCACCATATAAGCCTTCACCTAGGATAGTTTCGTATGAGCCACCTAGCTGCATGTCATGGTTAGGCACTACCATAATACAGGATGAACACATAGGTGACCTTGATGTGATGGAGGATGTAGCCAAACATGATCACATTGATCAAAAAGACCTAGGTTTTATGATCGATGATGATGAATCTCAAGAAACAGATGATGAATCTCTTGGGCAATTTGTATATAGCAGTCAGAATATTGAAAATGATCCTTATGATTCGGACATAGAAGTTGAGATGCCTAGAGAAGCACGTGAGATACTTGGGAGAATGTTAGGGCTAGATCCTGACACATGGAATGATGAGGTGAACAACATAAGCCCACAAGTCCTACCATCATTTGAGGCACACACATCGCCCGTGACTTACCCGGAAGAAGTAGAAGAAACTTTAGGAATTCCAATGGAGGTAGAACCCTTAGACCAGGCACCACTTGAGAATATAGGTTTTAACACTTGTAGTGATGACCTTTCTTTTAGTTCTAAGGAAGTTCCTAGTTTTGATGAACCGGAGCCTCAATCAAAACCGTTACCTAATCTTCCATCCTTTGATGTGAATTTAGGAATTGAGATAGGTTCCGATCCACCCATCAAACCATATAGTCCGGGTAGTCTTAGGATAAAGGTAGTGGACTCTAAGCCTTGTAAAGAGGAAGCCAATATAGGAGTGGAAAATGACCTTACATGCTTACACCACCCATTTATGATTGATCACAAGAAACATTATGGGTTTAAACTGGGTTTATTAGGTCAAGATGGATCCCCAACTAGTAGTCTCTTGAAGTTGGTAGAAAATGATCCCTTTCTTGGAGAAAATATTAATCCACCCATTAACCCGATTGAATTAGGCAAGGTTATGATGATAGGAGCACAACCCTTTGAGCATATAATTCGTCCACCACTCTTTCCTCACATGGCATACTTCCACAGAGATGGTGTGTATCGCTACTATCACCCGCACTTAATCCTAAGTGTAGGGAACACCTCACCTTTATCCGTGAAATAAGGGTAGAGTCAGGCTCGTGACTCGAACAAAAACAAGCGCTTCTTGGGAGGCAACCCATGTTTTGTGTGATTTTTATTTGTTTGATTGTTATTTGCTTCCGTATGCATGCTTTGTTTTTATTGTTGGTTGATCATGCTTCTAAAATAAAACGTGAAAATACTTTACTATGTTGTTTAGCCTAGTCTTAACTTCAACCTAAAGGTATTTTTGCAAAAGATAAGTGTAAGGGGAAACCCCAAATATGTTTTTAAGAAACAAACCGATCATGATTCTCCACAATATTTAATGAACATGTATATTCGTATTTGTTAGAGTCAAATGCTTGTATTGAGTCATAATGAAGTTTTGCAGGATTTTCCAGGAAGTAGGACAAAGTTTTTCCAGAAATTTTCCGGAAACTTAACATAAGAATTTCTGCAGGTCCATTCTGACGGCGTCAGGGTATTGCTCTTGACGGCGTCAGGAGTTAAAATCTGGAAATTTTACCGGTTTTGTTTTTCTAACGGAGTCTTATGGTTTTTGTGAATTATTAAGTTTTATAATCTCCAGGAAATCTGCAAACTTCATTCCACAAGCATTATATCTTACTTTGTTTTCTAGGATTTAGTAACTTATATAGGATGCCGCCGATTTTACGCGAGGTTGCCTTGCCTACTTTTGTCAGGATTTACAGGTTATTTGTGACAAGAAGATGATTTATATTCTGGAAGGGAAGCTTTGATTGTTCGTTTTCTTGGAGGAAGATTTAACCTGGCCAACCTAAAATCCATACCGAGCGAATCAGGGGAGTATTTGATTTCATTCTCTTTACTTTTTAACTTTTACATTCTTTACTTGAACATTGGGGACAATGTTCATCTTAAGTGTAAGGGGAGGGTAAAAAGATGATACCTTACATATGCACTTTCGCTTGAGTTTGTTTTGTTTGATGGTAGATGTGTAATAAAACTATGAGAAATACTTGTTAGTGTAATTTTAGCGCCAAATTTAAAATTTTTTACAACATTTAGGAGTGAAACTTTAGCCATAGCAAGCGTCTCATGGATAGGAGATTGTATGACTAGCACATAACCGTATATTCAGAAAAATTTTCCACCCAAAAATGTGAGGTTCGCCTTTAGATTTGATAGGAAAAGCATTTATTATTGGTGCTTATGAGTGTACCGGTAGCATTTAGATTCTAGAACTTGCGTTAGTGATGCATCCCGAGACCGCTAGTGAGACTACATTCGTGTGGTAGGATTTACTACATGATAAGAGGCATTAGGATCACCCTTGTGTTAAACCCGTATTATAATTACTTGACCATTTAAGTCATATTACTTGGCTAGTTAAGTCAACTAATTTTTCCCACACCCTTTGCGTTGTACTCATTTTTAGTACACGATACCCCTAGTACACCCCTCCGAGCCTATCTTTTCTTTTCTAACTTTAAGCATCTTACTTAAAGGAAGAATTTGTTACACCTCAATTAAATGTACACCCAAATCGCCTTAGCCTTCCGTGTATGCGCTCATTTTTAGTGCATTATTGTTATTTGTTAAACCCTAAGTTAACTTTCTAATTGATTACATGGTTGCTAAGTCGAGTCATATCCTTGTACATATTGTTTTGGGACGATTGGGACTCATGGGTAAGTACTTATTTTATGGAGTAATGGGGAAGAACATCACTTATTACCCCCATATGTATGTTAATCTTAAAAGTGCTCCAAGTGTTTTGATTTTCTTAATTCGAGTCATTAGATTAGTTGATTGTAAAATATGTAAAAATTCAAGTGTAAGGGGAATGTTCATTCCCTATGATGTATTATTTTGGATGGTAGGGTAAGAGTGTATGCAAAAAAAAAAAAAAAAAAAAAAAAAAAAAAAAAAAAAAAAATCGAAAAAAAATCAAGAAAAAAAATCAAGAAAAGAAAAAGAAAAAAAAAACATACGGACTACCATCCCGTTTTCATTCTATGTTTATTTTATATTTTTGTTATTTTTCATTTATTAGCTTAAGTCGAGTCTAGTCTTGGCTTAGCAACGCCATATTGTACATGTAATTAACTAAGATTTTTAACTCGCCACCAGTAAAACTTCCTTTATCCAACAAAACCGTGTAATTCATATCCCTACACCTAACGTTATAACCCTTTAAAAGACCTCTTTGATAGTTTATCCTAGGTGCTTATGCCATGTGGTGGAGGTTTGATCATTTCCCAAGCCTATGGTAATCTATTTTGCTATGACAGGTAGTGAGAGATATCTTCCATTTCCATAATGTTATATTACTTTATTACACCCGAGAGATGTGAGTATTTAAACACTATTTGTGAGGTGCTTGTGTATGACCTCCGTGCTTGTCTATTGGTCTTTAGTGGAACGATTATTTGTGGTAATTACTTTTATATTAGTGTTAAATGACCCCTAACTTGTCTTTTGAGTAGAATAAAAGCTCATTTGCTTGAGGACAAGCAAATCTTAAGTGTAAGGGTATATGATGAGGCGAAAAATGATCCGTTTTTAGGGGGTCATTTAAGCCCGAATCCGACTTTATTTGATCAAATATTGCCCTAAATCGTTCCTTTTGTGATTTTAGGTGTTTGGAGAGTGAATTCTGAAAAAGAAGCTATTTTGGACGTTTTTGGAGCATAAAAGTGAAGAAAACGGCTAAGTACCTAATTTGCATGCTGAAAATACAAGGTGACGGCGTCAAGACCATCATCTTGACGGCGTCAGACATGAAGAATTAAACTCCGAAGGTGGTGACGGCGTCAGAAGGACTCGTGACGGCGTCAAAGTGGCAAAATTAATATACCGTGGGTGGTGACGGCGTCACATAGGCCGTCATAAGTGGATCAAGGCCGTCCGAGGAAGTATATGGCGGCGAGGTGACGGCGTCAGAAGTTACTCTTGACGCCGTCAGACTGTTTTTCCTATATATAGTTTTCTAGTTTTTTCATAAAAAGGAGAGAAGTTTTGGTGAAACCCTAAAGACGATTTTGGTGCCTCTTTTACAGGTTTTTCAAGGGTTCCAAACCCTTGAGACCTTGCATTGTAATTGAGATAAGTGTACTTTCAATTCAATCAATATGTCTATGTGTTGGTTGTTTATCTCTTGTTCTTGTCTCAATTCCATTATGCTAGGCTAGATCTCTCTTGTGTTTGCTTAGATCTAATGAAACCTAGATGTTGATTATGTGTTGATTACTTGTCTATTCTTGTTTTGAATGAATGATTTATATGTTAGGCTTAAGAAAACTGGCAGATCTCCAAATGGTAACATGCTTGAACGTCTTAAGAAACATGAACCGAGGCGTACTAGGTCTTTATTGGTTGTATTTAATGCATGAGCCACTGTTTACAATCCCTATAGTTGTGCTGGGTCATGGTGTAGGAGGAGATAAGAGCTCATAGAGTTGGGGAGTTATGTATGCCACCCCACGAATGGTATTAAGGAATACAATCCGTCATTCATACAAGTGTAACAAGTAATTAACATGTAAAAGATATCTAGGGAGTAGTGAAGTCTAAGTAAACACAATTTCTCCAACCACTGCTCACAACCTTAGTATAATTTAGTTTAATTTCATTTTTATTATTTTATTTTGATTGCATCTTAGCTTTGGGTTAGTTGATTAGCAACTAATTCCGCCCACTCCTTCAAAACCCGAGATTTTACTTGCTTTCATAAAAATATAAAAATACAAAAATAATCATCTCTCACCTCTAGAACTATTAATTAGGTTTTCTAATCCTAGCGACACTATTCCTAAGTTGAACGATCAATCCCCCGGTACTTGTCACTATACTAGACTACAACGATCAGGTACACTGCCTGGTGGGGGTTGTAAGCTTCTCGAGATCCCTCGAGAGGTAAAGCAAGGTGCGATTCCCACGCATCAAATGGCGATACGATAGTCATTCCTAATGACCTAACTCGTAACGGTGGAATTCTCTCCTTTCGACTAAGAGCATCAGCAACAACGTTTGCTTTACCCGGATGGTAGCGAATTTCACAATCGTAATCGCTTAGCAACTCAATCCAACGTCGCTGCCTCATGTTAAGCTCTTTTTGGTTCAGAATGTGTTGCAGACTTTTGTGGTCAGTAAACACTACACACTTGGTTCCATACAAGTAATGTCTCCATATCCTCAAGGCAAAAACCACAGCACCTAACTCCAAATCATGGGTGGTGTAGTTCTTCTCATGCTTCTTGAGCTGTCAGGAAGCATAAGCTATCACTTTCTCTCGTTGCATTAACACGGCTCCTAAACCTTTATGAGAAGCGTCACAATAGACGACAAAGTCCTCGTTACCTTCGGGTAACGCCAAAATAGGAGCACTACACAACATTTCCTTAAGTAATTGAAAGGCTTCCTTTTCTTTATCTCCCCATTCATACTTAACACTCTTTTGAGTCAATTTGGTCAACGGTTTTGCTATCTTCAAAAATCCCTCAATGAATCTTCGGTAATAACCGGCTAATCCCAAAAACTGATGAACTTCTGTTGGGGTCGTAGGTGCAGCCCAATCTTTAATCGCTTCAATCTTAGCAGGGTCAACATGAACTCCTTGTCTATCAATCACATGTCCTAGAAATTGTACCGTCGGAATCCAAAATTCACATTTCGAAAACTTGGCATACAGTTTCTCCTTCCTGAGCAATTCTAAGATAAGTCTTAGATGCTCCTCATGCTCCTTCACACTCTTCGAATAAATCAGAATGTCATCGATGAACACGATCACGAATTTATCTAAGTAAGGCTTACACACCCGATTCATGAGATCCATGAATACCGCCGGTGCGTTAGTCAACCCAAACGGCATCACCTGAAACTCGTAATGCCCGTAACGGGTTCTGAAAGCCATTTTCAGAATATCTTCCTCGCGCACTCGAAGCTGATGATATCCCGATCTCAAATCGATCTTCGAATACACACTCGATCCTTGAAGTTGATCGAACAAATCGTCGATCCTCGGTAACGGGTATCTATTCTTCACCGTTAACTTGTTCAACTCTCGATAAACAATACACATACGAAACGATCCATCCTTCTTCTTCACAAATAAGACCGGGGCTCCCCAAGGCGAAGAACTTTGTCTTATGAATCCCTTCTCGGCTAACTCCGCTAATTGTTTCGATAATTCTTCCAGTTCAGTAGGTGCAAGACGATAAGGCGCTCGTGCTACAGGTGCAGCTCCAGGTATCAACTCAATTTGAAATTCCACTTGTCTATTAGGCGGAATTCCCGGCAAGTCATCGGGAAACACATCCGAAAAATCATGAACTATAGGTACATCTCCAATGCACCTTTCTTTCTTCTCCTTCTCTTCTTTCTCAGAAATTTGGGCTAAGAAAAGGTAACTTCCTTTCTCTATTAGCTTCGGCAGCTTAGTGCAAGATATGACCGCTAATCTAGATGGGCCTCTCAAATCCTTTCTATCTCCTGGTATGTTCAGAATCTCCTTGCCGTAAGGCACACGCACGATCTTCTCATCGCAAATTATATGAGCACGATACTTCGACAACCAATCCATACCAATAATGACATCAAAACTTCCTAATGTGACGGGTAGAAGATCTATGTTGAAAGGACGGTTCAGAAAGTTTAACGTGCAACCGCGAATGATAGTCTTAATCCTTTCTATGTTTCCATTAGCTAACTCTACATCATAACCAATTCCTAAGGCCATCGGGGGTTTCTCAAGTAAGGGTGCAAACTTAGTGGACACAAAACTCTTATCGGCACCAGTATCAAATAGTATGGAAGCATAACGATTATTGAGAAGGAACGTACCAGTTACAACGTTCGGATCTTCTCCTCTCTCGTTCCCAAGTGCATACACTCTTCCATGAGCAGCTCCAGCTTCCACATGTTGGTCCCCATTATCTTGTCGTCCACGGTTTCCTCCAGCTCCACAGTTTCCATTATTGTACCCATTACCACCCGATCCTTGATTCCCTCGGTTCCACGATTCCCTACACTCATTCCGATAATGTCCTTTCTTTCCACATCCATAGCAAGTAACATTTGCTTTGCTCATAGTTTCAGGAGTAGCTTGAACCATAGCAAGTGGTCGAGCTCTACAATCCTTAGCTATGTGTCCCATCTTAGAGCAATTCTTGCACATCACAGTGCATCGACCAGAATGATGCTTGTAACATCGGTTACATTTGGGTGCATCTCCATTGTAGTTCTTCTTGTCTCCATCTCCCATGGCATAAGCTCTAGTAGTTGTTTGTCTCTTGTTTCGACGATCATTACCCTTATAGTGATCATCCCTCTTTCTCTTTCCATTCTTATCCTTCTCAGCTTCTTCCAATTCCAAAGAGTCCATCAATTGTTGAGCGATAGTGATAGCCTCATGAATGTTTGCAGGCTTAGCAGAAATCACATCGTTCCTTTTAGCTACCGGCAATCCATCGGTATACCTCTCAATCTTTTGGGTCTCAGTCCTAACCATATCGGGACAGAGTAAGGCCAACTCTTGATAACGGCGATTGTAAGTTGCCATATCGGTACCTTTCACTTTGTGGTTCCAGAACTCAATTTCCAACTTCTTAATCTCATTCCTTGGGCAGTAAGTCTGAATCAACAAGGACTTAAATTGCTCCCAAGTCATAGCATAAGCCACATCACTCCCAACCGAGTTACGGTAATTGTTCCACCAAGTTAAGGCTTCATCCTTGAAGGTAAAAGAAGCAAACTTTACCTTCGTATTCTCCGCACAACCACTGACATTAAACACAGACTCAGTCTTCTCTATCCACCTAACCAAGTAAACCACTCCTTCAGTTCCACCAAACTCAATGGGTCCACAAATCTTAAACTCCTTGTAGTTACATCCATTAGCACAAACAGGTGGAAATGTTCCAGCAGAATTGTTGGAATGATTTGACTCAGCTAGTAGCTCAGCAACTCGTTGCTACACAAGTTGATTGATCATTGCTTGATCCACAGTAGGTGCATTTAGTGGAACATGATCATTGTCTCCCTGAACATCAACATTTTGATTCCTGTTGTTGCGGTTAGTAGTGTCCAGGTTATCAGGAGTAGGGGTCTCAACATTTCGAGTAGGACGGCGACCTCGACGACCAGGGGTAGTTGTTGCAGGTCCAGTTCTGGTAGCTCTAACAGGGTTTCTTCGTGGGGCCATTGATCTGGAACATCATACAAGTTCGTGAGTCTCCGATATAACTTATCAATAGGCTCAACAAAAGAAATTCAACGAAGCCAAGTCACGGAAAGAATAGCAACAATACACCATGAAACATCAATAAAACGGATAAGGACTCAATTTCCATAACACCCAAAATCACAAAATACCATATACTAATAACCATCAACCATACAATAGCGATCTAACATCGTTCCAACTACTGGATAACACAAAACGCACTAATCGTTCCAAAAGAGACGAATACTGAACAAAATACATCAAAACACGATAACTAGCTTTTCTAACCGAACACTCCTCGGTTAAGAAGGCAACAAGACAACACAACCCAAGCAACTAGCCACGCTGCTGTCGGAGGCTCCTCAACTCCTGCCTCAAGCCATCGAGATCCCTCCATAACGATCCTAGCTCCACGCTATGGGTGTCTCGGTCTCTCTTGAGGTCAGCCACCTCCTTCTCCAGCTCGGCATTCCTTTGCCATAGCTTGCGGTCGGCCTCTCTAGCTGTAACAAAACCTCGCTGAATACTATCGATATGCTCATGAACCTCCATCAAAACTCTCCTCATCTCAGTAACTCTCCTCTCAGCCATAACCATATCAACCCTCAACTGCCCAATAAACTCAACGGTCACTCTATCAATCCGCTCAGACACGTGAGTAACTCTCTCACCAAGAGCCGTAATCTGAGCCCACAACCTACCAATCTCACCTAATTCTACATGCTCAGCAGAAACCTCAGAAGATGCATCCGACTCAACGGGACTACCAGGTGGCAACTCAAACAAAAACGGATGATCAGGTGAATCAGGCTCAATCGGATGTATAGGTGAATCAGGCTCCTCAGCCTGAGCTGGCGGCACAATCAAATCATCATCATCAGGCATCTCTTCCTCCTGAGGGTCATCCTCCTCCTCAGGGTCATCATCATCACCCTGCTCAGCCTCCTGAGGGTCATCAGCCTCATCCTCACCCTCGTACTCCTCCTCCTCATCGGAAGAGTACATCATCAATCGTCGTCGTCTAACAGGTGAACCATGTGTGAAGGGGTAGGTGATCTAGGATGACGACGCAATGATGCGGGTGGCGCCTCAGACAGGAGAGAGTGAGCATCAATCTGTAAAGGTGGTGAAGTAGGGCGTACCGACATACGTGCCGTAGCTCGGTGGGCAAAACGTGGAGCCACACGAGCCAAAGCCTGATGAAGAGTAAGCTGCCTCGATGTACCAGGGAGCCCTAAAGGTGATGAGGGTCCCTGCGTAGATGCAGTAGATGGTGCTGAAGTAGAACCTGTCGGTGTCACAGTAGCTGAATGCATGGCAACCTGGTAAGGGTCATCAGGAGCCATGGTGAACCGTGCTGGCAATACCGGTGTAGTAAGAATATCCTCAACAACATCAGGCGTATGGGAGGCCATAGTCTGTGACAATGGCGTAGGGTAGGTGTAAGTGTTTCAAAACAACTAAACCGCGAACTCAAAATACCATATCCAAAAATCATCATATAATTCCAAATCGTATATAATCAAGAAAGATTTAAAATACCGCATTATTAAAACCATTCGCAAAACAATTAAGCCATATAATTCCTCAAAACGCATATAATTCCTCAAAACGCATCATATCACTAAATCAATAAACCTCAAATCCTCAAATCATCTCAAGAAATCCCAAATCTATAATCATCTCAATAATCTCATAATACCTCAATAATAAACAATGATGCTTCGGCTTGGCGGGCTGGCGGGCAATGGTCGAGGATCGTTTTCAATAAAAATCGGTTATAGTTTAGGTGTCTATTTACCTAGTTCTCTATAACCTTGGCTCTGATACCAATCTGTAACACCCCCAAAATTTGGTACAGCGGGAGACTCAACAAGCTTTCGGGGTGCTACGGGGATTGGTATCCAAACACAAGACATAACCGAACGAGATAAAGTAAACAAATTAAAATGCAACCACGCGGGGTTATAAAGTTTACATTATCCCAAAATCATCCAAAGTCAGGCCCAAAAGAAATAAATATAGGTCCACAATAGTTATCATTTTAGAAAATGTAGATCCATAACCGGTGCCAAATGCCAAGCCTCCAATCCCAAGCATCCGCAGAGCATCACTTAATTACCTGAGAAAACGTGCTAAAAGTCAGCTTTCGCTGGTGAGATCATAGGTTTAGATTCTTAATTCAATATAGTGGACATATACGCAAAACGCTTGCTAGCTAGACTAGGCCTCAATCATCCAACCAAAATGTTCAACCAAAATATTCCAACCAAAATAAATCATCCCCATAGGTGCACGCTATAGCTCAAATCAATCCAATCAATAGCTTACCTAGCTCAAGTCTAGGCCTCACTCTATAACCAATCCAATAGCTTACCTAGTTCGGGACTAGGCCTCGCTTAATCCTACCTAGTTCTATAAGCATAGCAAGTTTTGAAATAAATAAAGAAAGCGATAATAGTCCACATAAAACATTTGCACGTTTCTCACCCCAAGTATTGAAAACAAAGTTCAAGAGTAAAAGTGGGGCTATGACTCACCTCAAGTCCAGAAATCCTCAAAAGAAACGATAGAAGAAAGACGTAAGTAATC
Source organism: Artemisia argyi (assembly GCA_030686995.1). Lineage (NCBI taxonomy): Eukaryota > Viridiplantae > Streptophyta > Magnoliopsida > Asterales > Asteraceae > Artemisia > Artemisia argyi. The sequence goes on along the minus strand of CM060688.1, from coordinate 26,515,081 downwards.
TCAAGCAACTCACGTAACGGCGACTACAGACTCGGCACTTCCTAACAATATCAAACCCGTTCAGAAATCATTTCTTCAAAATCAAATATTCCCATTCCCAAACGTATTCCATTTTACTTTCCAAAAATATCCATTTCTCGAATTAACCTCATATTTGAAATTCGACGTTTGGTATCCATACGGGTGGAGGGTCGACACAGCTCAAACCAAAAAGCCACAACAAAGAACAATAATAAGACAACTATAGGTCTAATGTTAGCCCAACATATTATTTAAATAATTATCAAAGCTTATTAAATCCGTCGATTTGATAATCTCCCATACTTATTTACGTAATATATTGTTCCAAAATTATACCCAACCTAAAGCACATTGCACATAAGTTTCTATTTGGTATATGTCGTAGTCCAATGAATTCCCTATATATCTCGTCGAATCGGCCAAATTCCACGAGACATATAGTAATTTATCACCCTAAAATATATACCACATCCTATGGGCGTCGTGGGATACGATGCCCATTAATATACTCATTTTATATCGTCAAATAACTCGATCTAGAATAAGTCACTCGATATATAAAATGTTTATATTAATCGTCATATATCCGTGACAACACAAAGTCACAATATAAAGTCCACTTGGACTTTAAAGACCCACAATTTGTATAACTCGATAAATTTCTAATTTATAAACAAAATCACATTTTTAATCATTAGTTATCCGACTTATATTTCGCCATTATTTATATAGTTATTATTTATAATAATATCCCGACATTTATTACACTATTTTCATAGTATAATAACTATCGTTTTATTATTATACGTTTACTCGTGATCGTTTTATTATTAATATACGCATTTATATATATATATATATATATATATATATATATATATATATATATATATATATATATATATATATATATATATATATATATATACGTTTAACACGTCTATATATACGTTTATAAATGATTATATTCTTAATAATATTATTACGAGTATTATTCTTAATATCGATTTTTAAATATTTATCGAGTTATAGAATTTGGTCACATGTCCGAGTCATGACCCTCGGCTCATAGTCCAAGTCCAAATAATAAAATCAAGTCACAATAATAAATCAACTCCATCCAAACAATCTCATAACCACGTGCTACAACATGAGGGTCCGACTACGGCACCCAACTAACCTATCTCCGTCATCTAATTGACCGTCTCACAATCGGTCCCCAATTCCATACTCGTCAACACATCTCCAGATCACAATACAAGTAAACCAATGTCCAAATGCTTCGGTCCAACATAAGCCACAACATGAAATATTAACATCATAAGAACCAAAACAAAAATATACAAATTATACGGGTCGACTTACCAAGTCAAACCCGGGTCAACTTATGAGGCCACAAACCATAAAAATAACCTCACCCGAGACCTCTTGGTCTCGGCTAGCTCTAAAGAGCCTCTCGACCCAAAACAGCCCGCGAAGGGGGTGTCGGCCGAGAATCAAAACAACAACAAGAACAAGTCGAGAGCCATAATCGACCAAAACTCCAACTAGCAATAAACCAAATCATCAAGAATCAAAAATAATAGAACCACAACACCTCCAAGACTCTCAATCGAGTCGAGGAGTGATCACACCGAGACCTTGGGTCTCGGTCGAGCTCAATACGAGCCACAAACTCAACCCAAACGCGTCCAAAATCCAAATCCGAGCACCAATAAATCAAGAATCGACCCCCAAGGATACCAAACTCGTTTTAATATCAAAACCCATCTTCATTTCAATTTTAACATCCCAAAAATACCAAGATTCAATTCGGGTTCGACTCAAAATAGTCAAACCCGACCGAAAACTCATGTTTTCTCACCTTCAAATCGAATGAAAACCAAGTTAAATGATGATGTGGTGGCGTGTGGTGTGTGGGGCGGCGGTATTAATAAAAATGGTGGGGAGAGGCGCGTGTTTCACACCACAAGAACAAGGAGGTGATGGGGAGTATTTTGGTGGTGGTGGTGTTGTGTGGAAGTCGGCGGTGGTGATGGTGTCAGGGTGGCAGTCGGCGGCGACAAGAGGGAGGAGAAAGAGAGAGTGAGGGAGGTGATATTATGTGAGGGTTAGGGTTAGGGAAGGGTATTATACCCGAATTTTTCACATAGGTCCCTCAAGTTTCCCTTTTCCAAAACTAGCCACAAATACTTTTAGTTTTAGGTGGATATTAATAAACGGTTCTCCCAGAAGACGATTACTCGATCATAGAAGTATTAAATTCTCGCCAAACATATTCGTACACGTTATAAATGATTTTCCCAACAACATTTCCCGAAATATATAGTTATGTATGAAAGACATAATATTTAATTAACGGTGAATCGCTACCGTTTTGTAAAAGATTAAAATTCGTTAGGTTAATCTAGTGCCGGAGTCAATGCAGTGCCAAAGATAACGATCTCACAATAAATAACCGAAACAAATCAAACCATAAATAAATAACTAAATCTCATAAACATCGTATGATTAAAAATCAAGTACCAAGGTTCGTAAAATATCTCGTCACAATAAACATTCAAAAATTCCAAATTTATAATTTCAATGTAATGCGGGTTTTATAAAACGGCTCCCTATTTTTGCCAGTTGTCACAAAAACTTATCATTAGATGAAAAAGATTTAGATAGTGAATACAATAGATTATGCAAACTAGGACAACATGTAATGGCTAAAAACAAATCACTAAAATGCATAAACAACCAATTAGAAAATGAAGTACTAGAACTAAAAATTAAAATACATCAACTTGAAAAAGGCAAAGAAATTTTTAAAGAATGTAAATCATGTCAAGAGCTTAAAGGTGAAAATGAAAAACTCAGGGAATAAATTTGCAAACTTGATAAATTTGAAAATAGTAGTCACTCACTTAGTAAAATAATGAGTATTCAAAGAGTATCCGAAGATAAAACCGGTTTAGGACTTAACTCAACCGAAGCTTCAACAAGTGAAATTAAAAATGTCAAATTTGAAAGTGAACTCAATGAACTAAAACCTTTAAAATCTAATCCTAAGTATATACTCATAAATGATAAGAAAATACCTCTTACTAGTAATGAAGAAATAAAACCGTTTTATAAACCATCTTTAAAAACCGATGTAGGATCATCTAAACCTAAAACAAGATTTAAAACCCCACCACCTAGGAAACCAAATAACTCTTACCCTAGATCTAAAACACCTCAACTAAGAGTAGACCAAAATAGACGAAACTTTAACAATAATCAACAAATGTGGAACTTCAATCCGTGGGGAATGTTTCCACCATATATGCACCCAAGTCAAATACAAAACATGTTCGGATCAAATAACTTTGGTCAAATGAGACAATGGGGACCAACGTAGAAAATTCGCCATACAAACTCAGATATTTTAGTTGTCACCTCTAGTTCGTACTATTCCTTGAAGACTTTGAAGAAAAACGCATTGAAGACGAAAGGTACACATTTCTTTTTATTTCCTTGTCAAGAAATGCATGCTTAGTTTAGTCTCTAGTATTTATGTGATTTTGTTTGGCTTATAGTTTCCTCTAGATTTTATATCTATACATATATATAGACTTATCTATTTATATTTTATATATATATATATATATATATATATATATATATATATATATATATATATATATATATATATATATATATATATACACTTAGCTATATCTAGGATCTTATAACCTAGAAAATTCATTTGTTGACTTTCTAGAACTAGAAATTGTTAACAAACTCCCGTCTTCCGTTGCATACGTCTCCCTCCTATATTCTCGTCTTAAAAGCCCATACTATATACGTATATATATACTTATAAACCTTCCACAACTCTCTCGTCCACTTGACAACTTGATAAATTTCATCCGAAATGATCAAGAAATTTTAATTGACAAAATGTCAAGTAAAAGTGTCAAGTAATTCCCTTCGTGCGAATACTCTCCAACATATTTTTGATTAAATATAAATCTAATATATATATAAATATTTACTTGTTCTTTCCAGAAATCAAAACCATGAAATATCAAGTTCTGGAGGGCGGCCCCCTTAATGTTTAAGGGGACCGACAGCCAAAATGAAGGGCGGCCCCCTTAATTTCAAGGGGACCGGCCATCTGTTTCTCTCTCCCCGTTTTTCCTCTTTATCCCCTTTACCAAACACTCCATTTCCACTCACTCTTTCACTCCCAAAGCTGTTGTGGCAATTTTTTACACCAAAAACCCATTTCCAAATCATCAAATCAAGGTCAATTAGCAAAGGGCATTTACTCCTAACACGATTAGCAACAAGTTTTGTAAGTTTTTCATAACACATTTCACTTAATTACATCCAATTTAGTCCATAATCAAGATTAGGTCTTTATGACAATTTTGCAAATTTGCATTTTCTTGTTCAATTGAGTCTAGGAATTCAATAACTAAATGCTCCCCATAGGATTAGGATACACAATTTACACCAATACCATATAATTTTAAACTCTCTTGTTGAAATTTTTTTTAAAAATGTTCATACACATCATTTTAAAATTCCTTAACACATTGTTGAATAATGTTATAAAAACTTGTTGAAAACTTATCACATTACGTTTTTGTAACTCATTGATCATAAAAATGTATTTTTGGAATCGTTAAAAATTAGTTTGAAAACAACAAGAGGATGTTTGGATTATGTCTAAATTTTGTCAAAACTAAGTCGAAATAATGTTTACAACTTATCATAAACCTTTGTAACATAAAACTAGTAATATAGAGTTGTCGAGATATATAATTCATATATATATATATATATATATATATATATATATATATATATATATATATATATATATATATATATATATATATATATATTGACATTTTAGTTATAAAGTGTCTAGATAAAGGAGCGTTTGGTTTAGAGTATAAAACGAAACTTTTGAGTCTAAAACTTAAATTTTTTTTTTACAACATATGCACTTTTTATTTTATTTTAATCTCATTTTGATTATATTTTTATTGTTATCATAATAGGTGAAAATGCCTAAAGCTATTACCGAAGACCTTTCCCTAACCAAAAACTATATCCCAAAAGTCTCTCAATTTCCTTCTACTTCCTCCTCTATAGCTAGCATCTATCTACAAATCGAGAATAGAAATATTCACCAGGGTCGAATCGTAGATCAAGCTTATTATCAATCCAACTACATTGAACACTTATTCACAAACATCGGTCTCGAATGCCTTTTTCAAATCAATGAGCCTATCATTCCTCGGTTCATCCTTGAATTCTATAGCCAAGTCACGGTTCAAACTGATGATTTTGGTTCCATTTTCATTTCCTTCATGATCCAACATCACTTCATTACTCTTACTCTTGCACAATTTAGTCAAATCCTTCAAATCCCTTTTTCCAACCAATCCGCATTCACTAATGAATGGGATCTTGGTGCTCTCCAACGTTCTCGTCCTACAAATGGTCCTTATGTCTCCGAAATTCCATCTCCCGATGAAATTCGCCAAATGCTCGGGTTGGAATGTGATACTACCACCCAAAGCTTTAAATCTAAATATGTCTCTATTCTTGAAAACAAAATTCCTCTTAAAGAATTAAGGCACGACAAGAGGCATTGGGAAGAACTCATTCGTGAGAATGCGTTCGGTTCCGGTGAACACCATGATCATCTCCCGGCATGCCTCGCTCATATGTTGTATTGTATTGTTGCCGAACAACATTACAATTTGGCTTACTTCTTTATCAAGCGTATTGAATGTGCAAGAGCAAATCCTAAAGCCTATCTTCCATACGGCATGTTTCTCACTCGTCTCTATCATCATGTCATTCAAAACTATCCCGATCTCGACAATAGTATTTATCAATCCGTCCATCCTACCTTCCGTCATCTCGTTCTTAAACAAAACCGCAAAGCTTATAAGGTTAAACCTAATCGCCCTAGTATTCTTGTCTCATTCTCGTTTCCAAGGGATGATGATGAGGATGACTTATAGTCACTTTCCATAACGCTTGGAGAAGTGCTAGGGAAGAAATAGTAGTGATGAAGATTGTAGAATTAGCTTAATTACTCTTGTTGGACATTTGTAATATCTTATTTATTTGCTATGTTCCTAATATGCTTTTAAATATCTTTGAAACTTTGTATGGATTATGGTTTGCTAGGACTATAACCTTATTATTAATGCATGCTACCCTATATGCATGATTAGCTACTTGGATTATATATATGTGTGCATGCTTTATATTTCTCCACTTATATGTTCTATATGCTTTTATAATAGATCAACTCCAATATGAAATGTTCCAATAAAGCTTGCTGCAAATACAAAACAAAAACAAACCTTTTTTCAGAAATTTTTTGAAATCTGGTCGTCTGGGATTTACCAGATGGGCGGCCCCCTTAATTTTAAGGGGACCGACCTCTATTTAAGGGGTCCGGCCATCTGGAACAGACTGTACACTGTTTTCTTTAGCATCTTGTGACTCCTTTTGCTAGTCCCAGCTACCATTTCCTTTAAAAACCAAACTGAATTTAGTATCTAACAATATATTTTCAAATCATTACCACTTCTAAACATGCTTTCATCCTATATAATACCCATGCACGTTTACCTCCCATGTCACCATCCCTAACCTCCATTAAACACTTACATAATCACCATGTCATCACCAACAACCACCACCTTCAACAAAGCCAAGAAACAAAAGCTTATCATCATACCACCAAAACAACTCTTCATTGACCTCACAAATGAAGACAATACCACTCCATCACCTCAACCTCAATGCTCATCTCCAAGTGCTCCTAATGCACCCTCAAAAACACCATCCACTCATGAAACCCCAAAATCATCCATACCATCAACATCATCAATCAATGACTACATTAACACCCACTCATCACCTCCACCAAAAGTTTCACCACCACCACCAACCATTAATAATGCCTTTATTGATACATGCCTCTGTTGCACCACCAACCCTATCTCATGGAGCTTACTTGAAGCCCATGGTGATGTATGCCTTTGTTGCATCCATAACCGAACCGTCATTTACGGTCTAAAAGATGAGATACACTACATGTTTTCATACATCGGAAACTTGCTCCATCAACCACCACCAACCACATCTACACCTCCTCCACCACCAACAACAACTACAACCCCTCCACCACCACCATCATCTCCACATCCACCACCACCCTCTACAAACTAGGGATGATTCATGTTTAGGGAATAAATTTGTTTAAACCATTTTGGTGGCGAGCTCTAGGAAGTACACTAATATTGGAGATTTGGTTTTTAGTTAGTTTGTTTGCATTATATATGCTTGCTTGTAAGCCCTTGGGCATTATTTAGTTTGGTTACTTTAAATGTTTAGTTGGTTCTCCTCTAATTGAAATGGTTACTTTTAGTTGCTTGTATATATATATATATATATATATATATATATATATATATATATATATATATATATATACATATTGCATGCTCTCTAAATATTTTTGCAAGAATTTCATATCTCGATTCCTTTATGACCTCAAAACGAGGGGGAGTATACATCAAGGGGGAGCTCAAATTTAATCGGGATAACCTTTTTGATGCTAACAAAAAGGGGGAGAATTGATATAAACTCACAATAATACTTGTATATAAACTAATTTTCGCTTAGTGAGTTTAGATTTTGTAATCATCAAAAAGGGGGAGATTGTTGACATAAATAATGCATAAAAACGTTATTTATATTTTTCGATATCTCTATGTTTTGACGATCACAAAATGTAAAATCATCAAATGCAAGATTACTACGTAAACAAGTATTAAGCTAGTTTATATCATTATATCCAACTTAATCACTTAAGGTATGAATAAACAAGTGCTTAATACATCTCAAGATCAAAGGGGTATTTAATTAATTAATACAAAGTTTATTTAATTATATAAACATATTATATATTTTTGAAAAACACTTTTGGTAATAAAGAAAAATGTTTTAATCATACTAAATATATGAATTCAAATTTTTAACCAAAATCAGTTAGTTTTTCACCAAATAAACTTTCCCCACTAAATGACAAGTTTTCTGGCCGTTACAGCTGGGCGGCCCCCTTAATTATAAGGGGCGGTCCCCTTAAAATTAAGGGGACCGGCCATGATTTAAGGGGACCGGCCAGGCTCCTGTGTCAGAATTTGTTAGAACTTTTCTCCTATAAATACCACCTTAAATCTGGAATTTTTCCCCACCTTTTGCACGAAAATTTCAGATCTAAAACTCTCTAAACATCTTCCAAAACCCTTTGATCATTAGATTACTAATCCTTGTTTCAAGTGATTCAATCCCTTCTCATCCATCCTCATCCAAAGTGCAAAAGAAGAATACTCCTTCTATAACTAAGTTCAAGAAGTATTGAAGATTAGTTGAGTATATTGTGTATATTATTTGTAAAGTTGTGTTGTGCTTGTAATAAGTAGTTTAGGAGAAATAGAAGTTGTGTAGGGAGAAGAAGTTGTTTAGTAGTGAAGTAGTGTAGTTGTGAAGAAGATTGCTGTGAAGTAGATTGGTGTGAAGAAGATTGGTGTGAAGAAGATAGATGTGAAGAAGACAGGTGTGAAGTAGATTGGTGTGAAGAAGTTGTGTAGAAGTTGTGATCAAGTTGTGACGAAGTTGTGGTGTGTACATTGGTGTGTAAGGTTTTCTCCGCCATAAGGGAGTTTGTTGACATAGTGAAGAAAACTCTCGAGTAGGTGACTCGGGGAGTGGAGTAGGAACAAGGAAGGTGACCTTGTAACCGAACCACTATAAATCCTTGTGTTGTGGTTTGATCTTTCCAACTCTTTTCATTACTTACTTATTTACTTATAAAATTTTAGCTTAGTTAGTTAGTTACTATAATTGTTCATATTGTGCAAGTATTAAGATCACATGAACTAGAATCGGAGTTTTTTAAAACGAACTTGTTTTTATAAATTTTAAAACAGACGTAAAACTATTCAACCCCCCCTTCTAGTTTTCCACACTATATATGCGTTAATGTCTTAAAGTACTCTAAGTGTTTCGATTATCTTGATTCGGGTCTTTATTTTTAGTTATGTAAAAGTTCAAGTCTAAGGGGAGGAAACGAGCCCCCTTGATGAATTATTTTGGATGGTAGGGCAAGAGTGTATGAAAAAAAAATCAAAAAATTGAAAAAATGAAAAAAAAAATGGTAAAAGAAAAGTAGAAAAAAACATACGGACTACCATCCCATTTCTTTTATATTTATGTTGGTCATAGTTAGCTTTAGTTGAGTCGAGTCTTGGCTTAGCAACGCCACATTGTACATGTAGTTGACCAAGACAATTGACTTGCCGCCAGTAAAATATCCCTTATCCAACAAACCGTGTTTTTCCATATCCCTACACCTAACGTTATAACCCTTTGAAAGACCTCTTTGATAGTTTATCCTAGGTGCTTACGCCAAAGTGGTGCAGGTTTGATCATTTCCTAAGCCTATGGTAATCTATTTGCTATAACAGATAGTGAGAGACATTTCTTCCAATTCCATTTGTGAGATATAAACTTATAACACCCGAGAGATGAGAGTATCCAAACACTATATGTGAGGTGCTAGTATATAATTTAGGTGCTTGTTTTGATTAAGGTGGAATGATAATTTGTTGTAATTACTTTTATATTAATGTTAAATGACCCCTAGCTTCTAATTTAATTGGTATAAAAGCACATTTGCTTGAGGACAAGCAAATCCCAAGTGTAGGGGTATTTGATAACGATTTATTTGATACGTTTTTAGGGGGTCATTTAAACCCTAAATCGTGTTTTTATGGTCAAATATTACCTCAAATCATTTTTTTGTCATTTTAGGTACTTGGGACATGATGAGGCGAAAAATGAGCCATTTTTAGAGGGTCATTTAAGCCCGGAATTAAATTTATTTGATCAAATATTGCCCTAAATTGTTCCTTTTGTGATTATAGGTACTTTTGGAGTGAATTCTGGAAAAAGAAGCATTTTGGACGTTTTTTTGAGCATAAAAGTGAAGAAAATGGCAAAGTCTTAATTTTCCTTGCTGGGAACAGTACCTGACGGCGTCACAAGGTTCTACATGACGGCGTCAAGAGTAAAACAAGAGGTGAAGTGGATAAAGTCCGTGACGGTCCAGAGAGTTTTACACTAAGGGCATGACGGCGTCACCATAGGTCGTCATGGTCCAATTGCATGTGACGGCCCAGAGTAACTTTGCACATGACGGCGTCAAATCTGGATCTAGGCAATCCGATATTACTATGGGCGGCGAGTTGACGGCGTCAGACATTTCTTCTTGATGCCGTCACGATGGAAAATCTATATATAGTTTTGCAATTTTCATTTATTAAGATGTAACTTTAGAGGGATAACTTGGAGAAACCCTAGCACGAATTTTACTGCTTTTTCAAGGGTTTTTACCCTTTGAAACCTTTCATATTCAATTAAGATAAGTATCCTTTCAATTCATTCAATATGTCTATGTGTTGTTTGAATATATCTTACGCTTGTCTTGAATTTAACATGATAGGCTAGATCTCTTGTGTGTTTGCTTAGATGTAGTGAAACCTAGATGTTGATTATAGGTTGATTGTTTGTTTATAGTTGTTACGGATGAATGATTTTGATGTTAGGCTTAAGAAAACTGGCAGACTTCCATAGGGTAACATGCTTGAACGTCTTAAAAAACATGAACCAATGCGTACTAGGTTTTTATGGTTGTATTTAATGCATGAGCGAATTCTAATGATCCCATGTTAGGAGCTTCTTGCAGGCTCGACATAGGAGTGAAGTAGGAGTTTATAGAGTTGGGGAAGTACGTACGCCACCCCACGAATGGTATTAAGGAATATAACCCGTCATCCACGCAATTGTAACAAACTATCAACCTGTAAAAGATATCTAGGGAGTAATGAAATCTAAGTAAACACAATTTTCCCTATTATTGTTCACATCACTAGTTTAATTAGCTTTATTTTCATTTTTGTTATTTTATTTTAATTGCATCTTAGTTATTGGGTTACATGATTAGCCACTAATTCCGCCCACTCCTTCAAAAACCGAGATTTTTAATTGCTTTCATAAAAATATAAAAATACAAAAAGAATCATCCCTCACCTATAGACCTAGTTCTTAGGATTTCTAATCCTAGTGACACTATTCCTGAGTTGAAAGATCAATCCCCCGGTACTTGTCACTATACTATACTACAACGATCAGGTACACTGCCTGGTGGGGGTTGTAAGCTTCTCAAGATCCCTTGAGAGGTAAAACCTTTTGTGAGGGTGCAATTCCCACGCATCAGGACATGAATTCTGGAAAATGGAGCATTTTTTAGCTTTTCGAACATTTTTATGCTCAAGAATGAAGAAAACCAAGAAAAGTCTGGAAATTACACTAGACCGCGCCAGGCTTTAGAGCTAACGTCGTCGCCCTTTGAAGTGATGCGATGGAATTTTACACTAGGCGCCCCAGAAAAGAAGTTGGAAGTTATAACCTGGCGTCAGATGTATTTAAGTCAAGGCCGCCTCGTTTTATGCTCACACGAGACGGCCCAGAAGAGTTATAAAGGGTCGGCGTCAGAAGCTATCTTTGCCTTCGAACAATTCTAGCACTCCCGACCGTAGGATCATGGAACTTGAGGACCAAGTCAAGTTTCTCATGAAATCTTACGAAGCTCCTAAGCCTTCAAGCCAAGTGAATAAAATCACTTCTTCATGCGAATTATGTAGTGGTCCCCATGACACTCGTGATTGCGTGGAACTCCCCGGAACAGCTTTTGCGGACTACGCATCCTCGCGTACCGACGAAGCGGGAGACAAGTGGTACACTTTTAAAGCCGAGCCAAACCCTTACGGTGATTCCTACAATCCTTCTTGGAAAAATCACCTGAACCTTAGGTGGAAACAAAACCAAAACAATTCTTCCAATCCGCCTAATCTTTACCAACCAAACGGTCCACCCTCCAATCGTACTTTCAACAACAATCCTTCTAATAACTATGGTAGTACCAATAATCTTGAAGGGTTGATGTCCAAGTTTATGGCATCTCAAGAAGCTCGCATATTCAAGTTTAAAGCCGATTTCAAACAAAAGCAAAGCGAGATGACCACCAAAATTGACACATTGTTGAAAGTTCTCAATGACCGAGAAATGGGAGCACTCCCAAGCGACACGGTCAAGAACCCGTAACTAAACGTTAATTCCATATCATCGGTTTCGTCACCCGCTTCTTGTCCGCAATACTACTAGGTTAAATCAATGAGCACGTGTTTCAAGCAAAACCAAATTCTTCAAAAGGACCAATCGAATGAAACACCCAATATCAAACCGGTCAAAAGCATAGTTGAAACACCTCCTACACAAGACCTTGATGATGAATTCAAGGAGCTCCACCTTGAACGCCCCGTCATTGATGTCTTAGCCCGTGCTCCATATTATAGTGCCCTCCTAGAAAAATATGAGAAGTTTAAATTGGGTAAAAATGGAACCACCTTTGTTCAAAACAAGTTGCCTAAGAAGCTTGATGATCCGGGTATATTTGTTTTGCCTTGTAAGATAGGAAAATTCGAAGCTTTCGACACACTAACCGATTTAGGATCAAGCCTCAACTTGATTCCCTTATCCCTTTTCACCACTCTTAAGCTAGGAAAGTTAAAGGAGACGGAGGTACTAATTGGTCTAGCGGATGGGAGTATTGCCCACCCGGTTGGGATGATCAAAGATGTAGTTGTTCACGTAGGAAAGTTAACTATTTTAGCGGATTTTTACGTCCTAGATATGGTTAGTGATACTGCATGCCCATTGTTAGTAGGAAGAGGATTTTTAGCAACCGCTAGCGCCATGATAGATTGTAAGGAGTCTAAGATAGCGGTAGGTGAGGGTGATACGTGGTCGGTATATGATGTTAAGAAACATAGCTACGATTGTGAGGACGAACCGACACCACATTGGGTAGTGATGAATAGGAGACCATCTAGATATGGACCTTGGATAGAAAGAAACTTTATAGGACCTCAACGCCCATTCTATCTAGAAAAAGATTTCATCGATAAAACATATTCGGTGGAACAACTCATAGCTAGAGATGAGGAGCTAGAGCCTTTTGAGGACCCCCTAGTCTTTAGGAAAATGATTGAGTTCTTATGCGCAATGCCTATTAACATAGAGATGAACAAGTGGAAAAGAGAGGGGGATAAGTGTAAAAGGAGGTGGGACAAGCTACCTAAGGAAGGTGACGGATCATGGCATATGAAGATGATTTTATATGATCCGGATGGAGAAAAGTTTGAAAGGTCATACCGTACTAAGAAAACCGATAGGAAGTTGAAACCCAAGTTTGATCCCAAAGACGTCCTCAATGAGGAACTCACCCATATAACGTAATTGCCCATGACCTTGAGTCTAGCTACAAGACTCGTAAATAAAGAAAAGCGCTTCTTGTGAGGCAACCCATGTTTTGTGTGATTTTTATTTGTTTGATTGTTATTTGCTTCCGTATGCATGCTTTATTTTTGTTGTTGGTAGATCATGTTTCAAACTAAAATGGTGAAAATACTTTATTTTGTTGTTTGACTTCATCTTAACTTCACACAAAGGTATTTCACAAAAGATAAGTGTAAGAGGAAACCCCAAATATGTTTTTAAGAAACAAAATTGATCATGATTCTCCACAATATTAAATGGACATGTATATTCGTATTTGTTAGAGTCAAATGCTTGTATCGAGTCATAATGATGTTTTGCAGGATTTTCCAGGAAGTAGGACATAAGTTTTTCCAGAAATTTTCCGGAAACTTAACATATAGATTTCTGCAGGTCACTTCTGACGGCGTCAGGAGTTAACTCCTGACGGCGTCATGTGTAAAATTCTGGAAATTTTGCTAGTTTTGTTTTTCTAACGGAGTCTTAAGGTTTTTGTTAATTCTTTAGTTTTATAAACTCCAAGAAATCTGCAAACATTCATTCCACAAGCATTATATCTTAATTTGTTTTCTAGGACTTGTTAGTATATATAGATTGCCGCCGATTTTACGCGAGGTTGCCTTGTTGTTTTCTCAGGTTTAACATGTTATGTATGACAAGAAGATGATTTATATTTCTGGAAGGGAAGCTTTGATTGTTCATTTTCTTGGAGGAAGATTTAACCTTGTTGACACACTATCCACACCGAATGAATCAGGGGAGTATTTGATTTCATTCTTTTACCTGTTTTACTTTTACATTCTTTAATTGAACATTGGGGACAATGTTCATCCTAAGTGTAAAGGGAGGGTAGATGATGATACCTTATAGGATACACTTTCACTTGAGTTTGTTTGTTTGATGGTAGATGTGTAATAAAACTAAGAGAAATACTTGTTAGTGTAATTTTAGCGCCAAATTTAAAATTTTTTACAACATTTAGGAGTGAAACTTTAGCCTTAGCAAGCGTCTCATGGATAGGAGTTGTATGACTAGCACAAAACCGTACTATTCAGAAAAATTTTCCACCCAAATATGTGAGGTTCGCCTTTAGATTTGATAGGAAAAGCATTTATTATTAGCGCTTATGAGTGTACCGGTAGCATTTAGATTCTAGAACTTGCGTTAGTGATGCATCCCGAGACCGCTAGTGAGACTACATTCGTGTAGTAGGATTTACTACATGATAAGAGGCATTAGGATCACCCTTGTGTTAAACCCGTATCATAATCACTTTACCATTTAAGTCATATTACTTGTCTAGTAAAGTCAATTAATTTTTCCCACACCTTAGCGTTGTACTCATTTTTAGTACATGAAACTCCTAGTACACCCCTCCGGGCCTATCTTTTCGTTTCTAACTTTAAGCATCTTACTTAAAGGAAGAATTTGTTACAACCCACTTAAATGTACACCCAAATCGCCTTAGCCTTCCGTGTATGCACTCATCTTGAGTGCAATATTGTTACATGTTTAAACCCTTAGTTAATTATCTAATTGATTACATGGTTGCTAAGTCGAGTCATATCTTGTACATATTGTTTTGGAACGATTGGGACTCATGGGTAAAGTACTTATATTATGGAGTAATGGGGAAGAACATCATATATTATCCCCCCATATATGCGTTAATCTTAAAAGTATTCCAAGTGTTTTGATTATCTTAATTCGAGTCATTGGATTAGTTTATTGTAAAGTATGTAAAAATTCAAGTGTAAGGGGAATGTTCATTCCCTATGATGTATTATTTTGGACGGTAGGGTAAGAGTGTATGCAAAAAAAAAAATAATAAATAAAAATAAAAAAAATAAAAAAATTGAAAAAATTGAAAAAATTAAGAAAAAGAAAAAGAAAAAAAAATAGAAAAAGAGAGAAAAAAAACATACGGACTACCATCCTGTTTCATTCTATATTTATTTTATGTTTTTGTTATTTTTGATTTATTAGCTTAAGTCGAGTCTAGTCTTGGCTTAGCAACGCCATATTGTACATGTAATTAACCAAGATGATTAACTCGCCACCAGTAAAGATTGCCTATATCCAACAAAACCGTGTATTCCGTATCCCTACACCTAACGTTATAACCCTTTAAAAGACCTCTTTGATAGTTTATCCTAGGTGCTTACGCCAAGTGGTGGCGATTTGATCCTTTCCCAAGCCTATGGTAATCTATTTTGCTATGACAGGTAGTGAGAGATGTTTTCCATTTCCATATTGTGATATATACTTTATTACACCCGAGAGATATGAGTATCTAAACACTATTTGTGAGGTGCTAGTGTATGACCTCCGTGCTTTTCTTTGGTCTTTAGTGGAATGATTATTTTTTGTAATTAGTTTTATATTAGTGTTAAATGACCCCTAACTTGTATTTTGACTAGAATAAAAACGCATTTGCTTGAGGACAAGCAAATCTCAAGTGTAAGGGTATATGATGAGGCGAAAAATGAGCCGTTTTTAGGGGGGTCATTTAAGCCCGAAATTGAATTTATTTGATCAAATATTGCCCTAAATCGTTCCTTTTGTGATTTTAGGTACTTTTGGAGTGAATTCTGGAAAAAGAAGCATTTTGGACGTTTTTGGAGCATAAAAGTGAAGAAAACGGCAAAGTCTTAATTTTCCTTACTAGGAACAGTACCTGACGGCGTCACAAGGTTCTACATGACGGCGTCAAGAGTAAAACAAGAGGTGAAGTGGATAAAGTCCGTGACGGTCCAGAGAGTTTTACACTAAGGGCATGACGGCGTCACCATAGGCCGTCATGGTCCAATTGCATGTGACGGCCCAGAGTAACTTTGCACATGACGGCGTCAAATCTAGATCTAGGCAATCCGATATTACTATGGGCGGCGAGTTGACGGCGTCAGACATTTCTTCTTGACGCCGTCACGATGGAAAATCTATATATAGTTTTGCAATTTTCATTTATTAAGATGTAACTTTAGAGGGATAACTTGGAGAAACCCTAGCACGAATTTTACTGCTCTTTCAAGGGTTTTTACCCTTTGAAACCTTTCATGTTCAATTAAGATAAGTATCCTTTCAATTCATTCAATATGTCTATGTGTTGTTTGAATATATCTTACGCTTGTCTTGAATTTAACATGCTAGGCTAGATCTCTTGTGTGTTTGCTTAGATGTAGTGAAATCTAGATGTTGATTATGGGTTGATTGTTTGTTTATAGTTGTTACGGATGAATGATTTCGATGTTAGGCTTAAGAAAACTGGCAGACTTCCATAGGGTAACATGCTTGAACGTATTAAGAAACATGAACCAATGCGTACTAGGTTTTTATGGTTGTATTTAATGCATGTGCGAATTCTAATGATCCCATGTTAGGAGCTTCTTGCAGGCTCGACATAGGAGTGAAGTAGGAGTTTATAGAGTTGGGGAAGTACGTACGCCACCCCACGAATGGTATTAAGGAATATAACCCGTCATCCACGCAATTGTAACAAACTATCAACCTGTAAAAGATATCTAGGGAGTAATGAAATCTAAGTAAACACAATTTTCCCTATTATTGTTCACATCACTAGTTTAATTAGCTTTATTTTCATTTTTGTTATTTTATTTTAATTGCATCTTAGTTATTGGGTTACATGATTAGCAACTAATTCCGCCCACTCCTTCAAAAACCGAGATTTTTAATTGCTTTCATAAAAATATAAAAATACAAAAAGAATCATCCCTCACCTATAGACCTAGTTCTTAGGCTTTCTAATCCTAGCGACACTATTCCTGAGTTGAACGATCAATCCCCCGGTACTTGTCACTATACTATACTACAACGATCAGGTACACTGCCTGGTGGGGGTTGTAAGCTTCTCAAGATCCCTTGAGAGGTAAAACCTTTTGTGAGGGTGCAATTCCCACGCATCAGGACATGAATTCTGGAAAATGGAGCATTTTTGAGCTTTTCGAACATTTTTATGCTCAAGAATGAAGAAAACCAAGAAAAGTCTGGAAATTACACTAGACCGCGCCAGGCTTTAGAGCTGACGTCGTCGCCCTTTGAAGTGATGCGATGGAATTTTACACTAGGCGCCCCAGAAAAGAAGTTGGCAGTTATAACCCGGCGTCAGATGTATTTGAGTCAAGGCCGCCTCATTTTATGCTCACACGAGATGGCCCAGAAGAGTTATAAAGGGACGGCGTCAGAAGCTATCTTTGGTGATACGCACATTAAGGCCAATAAATAACTAATAACCATAAAATTAAAAAAATAATAAAAAAAAGAGAATTGCTTATATTATTGTAAATTGACACAACAATGACAATAAAAAACTGATGACCATAAAAAATACCTAAAAGAGAACTGTTTATATGTTCTAAATGACACTTTATAAAAAACAATTGAAACAACAACGTTTAAAGATTATATATACTTTGTCGGTTCTTTTTTTTTCGGTTTTGTTTTTATGCTAAACAGTAACCTAACCATAAACTTTAATTTTTCCAACATACAAAAAGCAAACCATCGGTTTTTAAATCGGTTTCTGTTTCTCGGTTTTTATTGGTTTAGGTTCGGTGTTTCAGTTCTATGCACAACCCTAGAAATTGGTATGACCGAATCCTAACACATATTTAAGTGTCCTATAAATTATTCTCGAATAAATTGTGGCCTAATAGAAAAATGATAAATACTTTGGTGGCCTCCACATACTTTGTCTTTAAAGATAGTAATTATCAAGGTTTTTAAGATCGGGAACCTACTTAGAATTGTTTTCGTCTTTGCAAGATCGTGATCGTAAGATCGAATTAGGATTCTAAAATCCTACTATAATGTCATTTTTTTAATGATCTTTGTGATGTTATTCAAATCTACAAATTATTATATAGGGAAAATTGTCCAGAAATGCATCTAACTTGCCACCTTTTGCTTTTGTATACCATGAATTTTTTTTTCCTATTGTATACACGAACTTTCTTAATCTTCCTATTGTATACACGAACTTTCTTAATCTTCCTATTGTATACATGGATTTGACGTGGCATGGAGTTAATTACATAAATTTACATGAATCGTCCCTGTGGCTCAAAACAATTACACCATTCGTCCTTGAAACAATTACATAAAAGGTCCCTGTAGCTCAAGAGTTAAAATATTTGCATCGTTAGTCCTCATTGAGTTAAAATATTTGCATCGTTAGTTCTCATTGACTATTGAGTTAAAATATTTGCATCGTTAGTCGTCATTGAGTTAAAATATTTGCATCGTTAGTCCTCATTGACTATTCTTAAGTTAAAATATTTGCATCGTTAGTCTTCATTGACTATTGAGTTAAAATATTTGCATCGTTAGTCCTCATGGAGTTAAAATATTTGCATTGTTAGTCCTCATTGACTATTAATACGTTTTGATCCCTTTTCGTTCGTTTTTCTTACGTTTTCGTCCGTTTTTCTCATGTTTTCATAGGTTTTTATCAGTGTTCGTCCGTTTTTATACATTTTCATTCATTTTTCTCATGTTTTTATCCGCTTCTTCCATTTTTCTCACGTTTTCATATGTTTTAAAAGTCAATAGTGGGCGGAGGGAGTATAAGTTTGTTTAAGCTTTGTATGATACTAGACTTAAGCAAATAAACTTACTTGCCAAACAATCAAAACCATAGTTAACAAAAAAAACCAGTAAAAGTAAATAAAATATACCAATCTAAAAACAAAGATAAGCTTAAATCATTCAACCACACAGACTAGAAATTCTATAAATTAATACTCATGAAACCATGGTTGTGGGTAGTGGTGATGGTGGGTGGTGGGTAGTGGTGGCGGTGGTGGGTTGGTGGTAGTAGCGGTGGGTGGTGGTGGTGATGGTGGGTGGTGGTGGGTGGATGCGGTGGTGATGGTGGTGGTGATGGGTGGTGGTGGCAGTGGTGGGTGGTGGTGGTGGGTGTTGGTAGGTGGCGGTGGGTGGTGGTGGCGGTAGGTGGTGGGTGTGGGTGGTGGGTGGCGGAGGTAGAGGTGGGTGGTGGTGGTGGTAGGTGGTGGTGGTGGTGGCGGTGGTGGGTGGAGGTGGAGGGTGGTGGTGGTGGGCGACGGTGGTGGTGGTGGGCGGTGGCGGTGGTGGCGGTGGGTGGTGGGTGGTGGTGGTGGGTGTGGGTGGCGGAGGTGGAGGTGGGTGGTGGTGGTGGGCGGTAGTGGGTGGCAGTGGGTGGTGGGTGTGGGTGGTGGGTGGCGGAGGTGGAGGTGGGTGGTGGTGGTGGCGGTGGTGGGTGGAGGCGGTGGGTGGTGGCGGCGGGTGTTGGTGGGTGGCGGTGGTGGGCGGTGGTGGTGGTGGTGGGCGGTGGTGGGTGGCGGTGGTGGTGGCTGTGGGTGGCAGTGAGGACTAACGATGCAAATATTTTAACTCAATGAGAATTAACGATGCAAATATTTTAACTTAATAGTCAATGAGAACTAACGATGCAAATATTTTAACTCAATGAGGACTAACGATGCAAATATTTTAACTCTTGAGCTATAGGGACCTTTTATGTAATTGTTTCAAGGACGAATGGTGTAATTGTTTTGAGCCACAGGGACGATTCATGTAAATTTATGTAATTAACTTCATGCCACGTCAGATTCATGTATACAATAAGAAGATTAAGAAAGTTCGTGTATACAATAGGAAAAAAAAAGTTCATGGTATACAAAAGAAAAAGGTAGCAAGTTAGATGCATTTCTGGACAATTTTCCCTATTATATACTATAAACACAAAATTATATGAATGTTTCATGGAAATGTTGTTCGAAATTATGAATATAGAATGTTTAAGAAGAATCACACGTTGTTTTTAAACTATATAAAAACATAAACCATAAATTTGTCGTTTTTTAGCTTGTGGTTTGAGAAAAGTAAGGTCGGATCGGAGTATATCTTAAGATCCTATGATTAATATCGGAATACAATAAGATCTTAAGCTTGTTAAGATCCTACGTAGGATCTGGATCGTTTTTGCTTTGTAAACTATATAAACACGAAATTATTATATACTATAAACACGAAATTATATGAATGTTTCATGAAAATGTTGTTTTAAATTATGAATATGGAAATGTTTAAGAAGAATCACACGTTATTTTTAAACTATATAAAAACATAAACCATAAATTTGTTGTTTTTTAGCTTGCGGTTTAAGAAAAGTAAGGTTGGATCGGAGTATATCTTAAAATCCTATGATTAATATCAGAATACTATAAGATCTTAAGCTTGTTAAGATCCTACGTAGGATCTGGATCGTTTTTTATTTGTAGAACCGTAAAATCATGAAATCCTAAAATAAATATCGGGATCTTAACAACTATGGTAATTATAACTATTTTTTCTATTTTTCCATTTTAATTGGAACTTTTTGTAAGTTATCAATGACTAATTTATACAGCAAGTGTTGATAAAAATTCTTAATCAATAAAATCAATAAACACTTCATTTATTATCCGTATCATAATTTCTAGACTCTTTTTTTTAACACTTTTTTATACGACGGACAACGTATTACAATAATTTATCAATAATTAGAGAAACTTATTATAAGTGTGAATAGTATACTAGTATTTTTTTAAGGGAATTGATTTGCACACAAGATTTTAATTGGGACACTCCATTTTATGCATAACATAGTTGTACAGTATTTACAATGTACTCTGTATACATGAGTGTGCAAATCACTTCCCATCTTTTATGATCGGCCATTTACAAAAAATTTTAAGTAAATAATAGAGGGGTTGGTGACTCGATTTGACCCGACCCAACCTGACTTGATTTGACCCGTATAAGTATCACATAATAGTTTTGTCCGGTTAAGAATCTTCAATTTTTTGGTTCAGTCAATCATATAACCTTTTGCTTAAAAAAAAAGGGTTTTGCTAACGACAGCCTAAGGGTTGTCGTTAAGCAAATAAGTTTTATTACAACACCATTTATGAATGTTTCTGATTGGATGATAATTACGAAAAAAAGTGGAAACAATTTAGAATATAGTGAATACATAATTGACACTTGATTGTGATTAGTTAGAATTTCATTCTTACAAACAATTGTAATAAAATAATGTCTTTTAATGACAACCTTTAGGGCTGTCGTTAGTAAAACAAAAAAATATATATATAAAAAAATATATATATCTATACTACCTTATAATCTATTTAGGACATTTATATTTAGAAGTCTTAAAAATTTTTAAGACCAAAAACATTTCTTTATTAGGAAATTGAAATTAACAAGCCAACCTTCAAATGTAAATTAAATGTCTTTAATTGTGCCAACTTTAATATTCATAAAACTCATTTACTTGTGAGTTGTAACGGCCCATTTAATCCATCATCATCATGTAGTAAATGTGTTGATAGATTAGTAGTTGGACTATTCGAAAATCTAGACCATTAATGGGCTTATCCAAATATACATGAGTTGGTATGATAAATGTGATGATGAATTAGTAGTTTAGTCATTTTATTTGAAGTTTTATTTGTAATGTTTAAAATGTATTTGAATTATTATGTAATTGTTAAAAAAAAATGTTGGTCGACTTACTGTGCTTAAAAGTCACATGAAAAACATTTGTTCGTCATAAAAATAGTCATTGGTACCCGCCGCCGCATTGCGCGGGTACCCTTCTTATATAAAAATGGTCAAACATTAACCTGAAAGTAGCCGCTTGTATTGGTTAGATCATCTTTGGTTCACGTCTTGTTTCTTGTTTTGCTTTTTGTCACATTTCTCATGCAGCATAAGTTGATAAAACACATAGAAATGTCGGACATGAACATGAACAATTCTTAAAGATTCTCTTATCATAATATATAGAAACATGCATGCATATAAAAGTCCTTAAGTCTAATTAAGACCACCATGATTTCAAAACATGAAATTTAAATATCATCAAAATTCAACATATATAAAGATATCATCAAGATAACTTGGACAAAACAACACCCCAAAAAACTAGACTTTGAAGGTATAATGATAAAATTTATTAAAAAAAAATAATAATAAATAAATAAAATAAAAAAATCCTTACAGTAAAATGAAATATGTTTTGTTTATACTTCTAATTTTTTACAGAATCTGGTTGCCTGCCGCCGTCTTCAATGGACGAATAAATAAGCATAATCCTTACAGAAAAATGAAATATTTTTGTTTATACTCCTAATTTTTTACAGAATCTGGTTGCCTGCCACCGTCTTCAATGGACGAATAAATAAGCATCAAGGTACAAGCATACGATTCCCATTCATATGCTTACAAAATATAGTTAAGTTTCAGATAGCGGTTTCTAATAATAGATAAAGACCAACGCCGAAAGTATCCTACAGCTTACAGCTGCAAGCCTGCATCACTTGGTTAGTTGGTTGTTAGCATATTTCACTTTTTAGAAGTGATCCAGACGTACAACCTTAAAATATAACTGCCTGTTGAACGGAAAAGAATATGCTCTAATGTAAATACAACATGAGTGTTGCCAAACAAAAGAAGCTTTAAGATGCATGACTAATACATTAATGGTTCACAGGAAAAAAATGAGTGTTTTTAACTAGGTGTAACGTGCATGAGATACGGTTCAACACCAATAGATCAGATGGAAAAAAACAATGGATCATCAAGCAAACATGACAGCAGGGCGTCACCTGGGTTAATAAAGATGATTACAGAACATGCTGACTGGATAGACATCACTTTAATGGCGTTTGGGACTGGAGGGTGTGTTGCAAATGGATTAAGTATGTCGTTGGTCATGTTAGTCGTTAGTCGAATGACAAATGGATATGCATCGTTGTCTTCTATAACCCCTTCTGACATAAACCAAGTTAGTATTATTCATTTTAACATGTTGTTTATGCATCTTATTTTTCATATTATATGACTAATATTGTTGTTTTTGCAGTATGCACTCATCTATATGTATATTGCTGCTATTGTGGCTTCAGGCGCATTTATACGTACTTTTCATCTTCTTATAGATTTAGTTCCCTAATTCGGAGGGTGTTTTGGATTTGCTTATTTTAGTGCTTGTATACTTACTTTAGTATCAGATAAAAAGCCTGAAGTATTTGGATAAACTATGAATCCGCTTACTATAAAGTAAATACGCACTAAAATAAAGCAGGTTGGTATCGGCTTACTGTTTTATTCAGATAAACAATTTCAAAATAAGCAATTCCAAACATCCCATAATCATCTTCATCTTATAATCTTCATCTGCGTAAGTAACATGTTTTGATCTTAAACAGAGGGATTCTGTTGGGGACACACTGCAGAAAGGCAAGCATCACGGATGCGCATTAAATATCTAAAAGCTGTTCTATGACAAGAAATCGGGTACTTTGACAAAAGTCTAGAAGCATCCCGTGTAGTCAGAAATATATCAACTGATATATCAGTAAACATACAAGGGGTTCTTAGCGAAAAGGTATTTATTTATAACTTCACTACATATTTTAATATCGTTTATGAAATGTATATCTAAATTATTTTTTTAACATGGGGACAGATTCCAGATTTCATTGCAAATCTATGCATGTTTGCAACAGCTGAATTAACTGCTGTGTACCTTTGTTGGAGACTAGCTATAGTGGCACTCCCTGCTATGTTTTTGCTGATTATTCCAGGGGTAGTTTATGGAAATCTTTTAGCAAAAAACGAAGAGAAGCTACAGGAAGCTTATGCAGTTGCCGGTGGGATAGCAGAACAGACCTTTTCTTCAATTAAAACAGTTCATTCATATGTTGGAGAGGAAAAGATGGGGAAGAAGTTTTCAAATGCATTGGTACCAACATTAAATCTTGGAATTAAACAAGGTTTATTGAAGGGAATGGTTTTCGGTAGTTTTGGAATCATATTTGCTATTTTCGCATTTATGAGTTGGTACGGGAGCATTTTGGTCATTAATAATGGAGCCAAAGGTGGAGATATTCTTAGTGCTGGTACATGCATTGTCTATGGAGGATTGTAAGTATATTGCAAATAATCCTTTAAATACTATATTTGTTTCATGAATGGGCCAATTTGGGTTGTGTTAATGAAGAAAGTAAACATTATTTTAACTAACCTTTGCAGTGGTCTTGGAGCTTCTTTAATAAACATCAAGCATTTCGCTGAAGCCACGATTTCAGCATCCTTAGTAAATGAGATTATAGACCGTGTCCCAAGCATAGACTCAGCAAACGAACATGGTACAACAATATCCGCTGTTAAAGGTGCATTGGAGTTCAAAGATATTTACTTTGCATACCCGTCAAGACCAGAAAGCCTAGTTCTAAAAAATTTCAATCTCAAGATAAAGAACGGTCAAACTATTGGATTGGTTGGTCAAAGTGGAGCCGGTAAGTCAACCGTAATCAATCTGCTAGAAAGGTTCTATGATCCGATTGAGGGTGAGATATTACTGGATGGAGTTAACATAAAGTCACTCCAGTTAAAGTGGTTAAGAAGTCAAATGGGCTTAGTAAGCCAGGAACCGATACTATTTGCAACCACAATTAAAGAGAATATTTTGTTTGGGAAAGAAGGTGCTACAAGTGACGAGATTATGAAAGCAGCGAAAAAATCAAATGCACACAACTTTATCATGCAACTACCAAACGGGTATGACACACTGGTAAGTACAACTCGGACATACTATTTCTGCAAGGAATTGGACCAAAGTTAGTTACCTTTGTATGCTAATCATTTACCATATTATGTTCAGGTTGGTGAACTGGGAACACAGATGTCGGGAGGGCAGAAGCAACGGATTTCCATTGCAAGGGCACTGCTAAAGAAACCGAAAATCTTGTTACTGGACGAAGCCACTAGTTCTCTAGACTCGCATTCTGAGAAGGCAGTACAGGAAGCCTTGACTCGAGCCTCAATAGGAAGAACAACAATAGTCATTGCACATGGTTTATCTGTAGTCCGTGATGCAGATTTAATTGTTGTCATTAAATCAGGGGAAGTAATAGAGTCAGGTTCCCATGAAGAACTTATTCGAAACACTAATGGGCCATACTCGATCATGGTGAATGTACAGAAGTCAATGTTTGTAAAGGGTCAATCTATACCACTATCTGAACAAATCAAATCTAGAACCGTACCATATCTAGATACAAAAGAAAAAACGGAAAATAGAAAGAATTTTATGAAATGTCGTTTCAAAGAAGTGACAAACCAACAGTCGGATGAGGAATACAGCCATCCATCATGGTGGCAACTGATGCAGATGACTACACCCGAATGGAAATCGACTCTAATGGGAACCATTGGTGCTCTTATTAGTGGTTTGGTTCAACCATTGGCGGCGTTGTTGCAAGCTGTAATGCTTTCTATATTTTTTCTCAAAGATCAAGATGAACTCAAATCTCAAGCAAGAAAGTTATGCTACGCCTTCATGACTATATCCGTCTCCGCCATCATTTCCAGTGTGATTCAGCATTACTATTTTGGAATAATGGGAGAGAACTTAACAAAAAGGATAAGACTAGCAATCTTTGAAAAGATCATGGCTTTTGAGATCGAGTGGTTCGATCAAGACAACAATAGCACCGGGGCCCTTTGTTCAAGGCTTTCTTCAGATACACTAATGGTAAGGAATCTCGTGGCAGATCGATTGGCATTCTTTGCACAGTCAATCTCAGCCTCTATTTTAGCTATCATTTGGGGGATGTTCTTATCTTGGAGACTTGCTAGTGTAGCTATCACTTTACAGCTACTCATCATTGGCAGTTTCTACTTGAAATTAGTTATGACGAGAAACATGTCCAAGAAAGTCTTGGTTGCACGAAACAAGAGCAGTGGAATAGCAAGTGAGGCTGTTAGTAATCACAGAATTATCACCACATATTATTCACAAGATCAGGTTATGAGATTATATCATGCTACACAAAAAGGGCCCAAGAAAGAGAGTAAGAAGCAACCTTTAATATCAGGGATGGCTTTATTTACTCGACAATTTGTAATGACTATGAATATATGCATACTTTATTGGTATGGCGGGAAGCTTCTTTACAAGGGTGAGATCACATACAAGCATTTATTTCAAACATTCTACATTGTGGTAACAGCAGGGATACTAATCGCTGAAGCTGGAAGCATGACTGGAGATATATCTGTAGGAACAAATGCTTTAAGATCGCTATTTAAGGTTCTAAACAGAACTGGCAAGATGGAAACTGGCCCGTTAAAGGGTAATGTTCTCAATCCAAAAAAGATAAACGGGCAGATAGAACTAAAAGATGTGGAGTTTACTTATCTGACGAGACCAACAAAGATGGTTCTTAAAGGTTTGAGCTTAAAGATCGAAGTTGGTGAAGTTGCAGCTCTTGTTGGAACAAGTGGATCTGGGAAATCGACAATTATTGGAATGATTCAGAGATTTTATGACCCGGCAAAGGGGTCTGTGGAAGTGGATGGAGTTGACATTAAGCGCTACAACCTTAAAGCATTACGTTCATTTATTGCTTGGGTTGGTCAGGAGCCTACTCTATTTGCAGGAACAGTTAAGGAAAATATTGCTTATGGGAAAGAAAATGCTACAGAAGCAGAGATAATCCAAGCAGCAAGGCTTGCCAATATCCATAAATTTATAAGGTTTGTCTTCTCTTACATTCTTTATGTTAATTATTGGTGGTGGCAATTTTGAACCCCGTATTCAGGTGTGTTATATTTTAATGGATCAAACGGGTAAAAAATTTGAAAAATATTAGCTAAAAAGGAAACGGGTCAAATAGGTGGGAAGTCTCACCTGAAAGGTATGTTTAATGCATTAAGCTTCCTATATTATTTTATTCAAAGTTTAGTATATCATTGAGATAATAATATTTATAACAAAAATTATGGACGATACTGTTTTGACCCAACCGATAAAAAAATGCCCATTTTGACCCATTACCATCTAGCCACCTTCTGCAAGTATCTTCTTTCACCCAGGAACTTGGTAAAGGTGATTAGTTTATCTGATTTTATGAGCAGTTCCATGAAAGATGGGTATGATACAGTTTGTGGAGAAAGAGGGACGCAATTATCAGGGGGACAGAAGCAAAGGATCGCAATTGCCCGAGCAATTTTGAAAAATCCATCCATTTTGCTACTGGATGAGGCAACAAGTGCACTAGATGTTAGATCAGAAATCATTGTTCAAGATGCTTTAGAAAAAACCATGGTTGGTAGGACATGTGTCATTATAGCTCATCGATTATCTACTATACAAAGATCAAATAAAATATTGGTGATTGACAATGGGATTGTTGTTGAAGGTTCTCATGATGATTTACTAGCCAAAAGAGAAAAGAGTGCATACTTTTCGCGTTTCAATCTCCACCAGCAATCTTACACGAGTAACAAAGAGGACCCAAGCTAAAGACTGCTTCTTATGTCCATAATCCTATGGAAAAGTGTTGCATTATGGTATTATATGTAAAAACCTTTCGACCAGTTTGTGTTGTTTTGGTTTTGTCTTTTGTTTGGGGCTGGCTGTTTTTCTCTCTTTTTGTATATTCGAACTTTTGTATCCTTTTTTGTGGTCTCCTCCTAGGATTCACTGTTCTATTGTTAATATATCCTAGCCTTTTGGAAAAAAAAAAAAGCAAAATTGACATGAATTATGTTAAAGCTTTATATGCCGTCAGGTGATTATTACCGGTTAAACAATCTGATGATATAAATAATCAGGTCTTTGAAGGTAGGGATAATTAGATAAATTTACAACCATTCGATAATTTTCCAGTTTTATTAAATATATGCCTCTTTGAAACTCATACACGTAATTAAGGAAAGGGCTAACCTCTTATGTGCTACCTCGTGAGGCTAACAATTGATCAAATCAATGACTCCACGTGCAGATGATTCCATTTCTGTCCGAAGTGGCTAGAGGTTTTCCAAGACCACACTCCAAGAGCAACATAATACCGAAGCCGTGTGTTCTTTGAGAGTGCTTACTATATTACCTTTAGATATCGACCAGACATGAACAGACCCATCAGCTGATCCAGAAGCAACATAATTATCATCTGCGCTAATACATGATCTGCTCCAATTAGATGCAACTCTATTCTCAATTGCCTGAAACCGCCGACAAACTTCAAAACTTCTTATATCGAATAAATTATGCAAATTATCTCTCCCACATGTCAGTATCATATTACCATTTGTAGACAGAGATGTAGACGTAACAGCAGAAGAATGTGCAGCAACTTCACTCAGTAGCTTCCCCTTCTGTATATCCCATAACTTCAGGTGCCCGTCTACATGACCCGAGATGATGGTCTGCCCATCTGGACTAAAAGAAATGGTGTTGCAGTTACTTGGGAATATAATAGTGTTGATACAGTATCCTTTATTCAGATCCCATACTTTAATGGTGCGGTCATAAGCTGAACTCACAATGTATCGGTTTGAAGATCTGCTCACATCTACAGCACATACTTTTTCTGAATGTCCAGTAAGTGTATGGCGAACACGACCAGAATTTGCATCCCATACATACAGTTTATTTGAGCTACTTGCTGCAATTACACTTTCATTATCATATGTAATGGCGAGATCAAGCACCGACCCTAAACAGCCATGGTATGTTCGAGTTAACGACCCAGTGTTTGTATCCCATACTTTGACTTTCTGGTCCTGTGTCCCCCACTAATTAATTTTCCGGAACTGTTCTCGAAGATTATTGATGCACAACCACCCTCATGAGCCATGATCCTGTGCTTACATGTTTTGGGCGTAAACAATTCTACAAACTTAAGTGCACCTTCTTCGCTTTGACGAACCACACCATCAACTTGCTGCCTAGCGAGCTGCTCCAGACCACTGGCCTTGAGCTTATTAAGTAGGTCTTCATATAAAACAGTAACCTGGTGAAATAAGAAATAAGTTGTAATTATGCTATATATGGATATCGTGAGAATTATCAAGAAAATTCCAAAACACGAATAACCAAGAAATTACAAGAATCAAGTCTATACAGATAAAGGATTGCCGGTTACTACATATTAGGAATTACTTGAAATACACAATGGCATACATAAGAACGAAAGTACCTTGTTAAGCCGTTCTGAGTCCTCCATTTTCTGCATGTTCCATCTATCAACTAATGCCTTATTTTCAGCCTCGGCGTTGTTAGCTTTTGCTCTCATCTCTTCATATTGAACTCTAAGCTCCTTATTTTCACTTATAAGCAACTCTAAGGCTTTGGTCTTTTCCTCCAGAAGTGATGTCAAACGAGAACACTCGTCCCTGCAGCATAAGGTCAATTCCAGTAACCTAGAAAATACCTTACAAAATTTCAGTAAAAGCTTCCTTAACTCGTAAAAGATGAGAACCTTGCTAGAGAAAGCTCGTTTTCAAGACTAGGAATTAAGGCTTCTTTTTCCTGAACTAAAGCCTTTGAAGCTCTGGACTCCGCAACTTCCACAATAAGCTGCTCAGATAATCGAGCTTGAGTTTTATAACATTGCTGAAGTTCTGTTTCAAGCATTTCTGCCTTGTCCTTCCACTCCGTACCCTTCAAATGACATATACAAACTAACATCCATTATTATTTTTAGATTCGAATTTAATAATCAGATTATAAGTAGTTGCCAAAACTGACGATGATTATCTTATAGTTTAAGAGTCCTTTTACAAAAGCACATCTATACAACAAGGTTATTTAATTATGATTATTCCGTGTCACATATAAGTGAACGACTTACAAAACATATGAAAAATGAAAGCTGCGACTTTTATCTACCTGAGAAGCAATGATAACAGGTTTAGAAATAGCAGTAAAAGCAGCGCATGAGCTCCTTCTTCCACCATATGACGCTTCCTAAGCGCTCTAATCGCATGCTTTATCGCTTTTTTCGCAGTTTCATCATCCTCGTACCTACACAATCAAACCAATCTTTATTGTTAAAAAAAACATGAAATGATTTAAATGTTGATCCAAAGCCTAAATTTGTATGATAGCTTACATCATGATGATTGATAATGACGGATCACCACAGGTCCGTCTTCGTCGTTTATGTTATGATTGTTGTTGAAATCATATGTCTGGTTTCTTGATCAAAGCAAGTGATTAGAATTCCATCTTTCTGACAAAGAACTATGTTGTCGTATAAAAGGTTGATAAGGGACATAAGTCTGCCAAAACCAAACTTCTATTCATTTTTTACTAATTCAAAGTTTTTGCTAACAATTTTTTGAACCAACAAGATCCCCAACTCAAAATATACGGAGTATAACTTTTGGACGTGGAGCGTTTAATCAATTAGAATTTATCAGCTTGATACTTTCCATCTCGGGTTGACTCGGCTTGCTTTATAGCATTGAAAGTACTGTAAATACATATCAACAAAGAGTAAAAATGTAAAATGACCCAAGATCGAAAAGGCTTCTAAGCCTTATGAGCTAGTTTCTAAGTGGCTTCAATTTTCAAACCCACAGGTCACACATCCAACTCAAAACATAGACACAAACACAGAGAGTGATTGACATCCATCAACACAAATACCGACCTTGGAAATGCTTAGGGATTAAACCACGCAAAACCGTACTAAGCTGGTGTTCTGCCAGGCTCAGCAGACCTTATGCCGGCCACCAGTAATCCGAGTTTTATTTGTTATGCGTTTGGGGATACATTGAATTCACAAGGTTGATTACAAATTCTCATCAACATCCGACTTGTACTTGTACAACAATTTGAACCTCAACCAACAAACTTTCGACAAAAGAAAAAAAAAAAAAAACAAATTAAACCCCACCGCCACCCTCTTTCCCCTCTACACTTCCCGGTAATTTTACAACGTTTTTATAACTAGTTACGACTTCTATCAATACAATCCACACTCATACGAGGCCAGTCAGGTTTCATATCCATACTTATTCGCGGTTTTTCAATGTACTCCACACTCCTCCGAGATCTCTCCATATGCTCATAAGGTATTCTAAGTTTTCCAATTTTTTCGTCATTCAGATTAAACTTCAATGCATTGAATTCACTGATGTCCAATTCATGTAGTTCATCAATGTGGTCCAAGTTTTCTTTCTTGGCTGTGCTTTTTCTTGGAGCTTCAAAACAATCGGTGCTCTTTCTCCTACTAGAATGATGGTGACGGTGGTGGGAGGTGGTGGAGGATGATTGGTCCATGCTTTTCCTTGAATTGTTGTTGCTGCTCCGACGTGATGAATGTGGTTTTTCAATGTTGGAGATGAATTTCTTTAAATGTTTGATGTATTCTGGAAAGAGCTCAAGGTTACAGTGTTTTCCGCCTTTGATCCATAATGGTTCGTATTTTTCTTCACATAGTTCCCAGAGTTGTTTCCCATGAGAACAGTCTACAACCTCATCAGAAGTTCCCTGCATGATGATGGTCAAAGTCAAACAAAGTTGATGGCCAATGGTCAAACCAAAAATGGAATCCATATTCCATAGTCACATGCTTATTTTCTTAAACACCATGATAAACCAAAAATGAGAAAAAAAAGATGCTTAATTTTATGTGCTAAAAATCAAAATGAGCACTCACGGACAAACTTCAACTTTCTGGTCAACTCCTTGTACAGTTGTACCTAAACCATTGATTTTGACATCTTAACAACCTATTTGAGAATTTTCTGTTGAAGTCCTATACTAGTATTAATTTGATTCCCTTATTTTTTTTATTTTGTTTTATCAACGTCCATATCTTCTAACTATTTTTTTACCAATACTCAATTTTGTGAGTTCCATTTCTATGCTTACATGAGCATATTAAACTGGATCTTAGTCATCAAAAAATAATAAAAACCAATGGAACATGATTATCAGTAATGACAGGAGAAAAGGCAATGAAGATTAAAATCATAATGCTTACATGGATGACGAGAACAGGGCACTTCACGAATTGAATTTTATCAATGTTCTGCACATTACCAATCATCAATCATAAGTTGATAAAAAAATTTACATACTGTATGATTTATCAGCAAAATGAAATGAGACTAATGAATACATACCTTATAGATGTCAAACCAATATGTGTGCTTAACAGGATACATGACTCTCAAGCCCGATAATATAGGACTATGCAAAACAACAGCTCTTAATCTAGGTAAACGAGCAGCAAGATTCACAGTGGGCCCACTACCGACAGATTGACCATAAAGGATGATATCTTCTTGCTTTGTATTGTAACTCTCTTCCAAACACTTATATACAGCTTCAATATCAGCATACGTGTTGTGCTCACTTGGCTGCATAAAAAGCTATTTTAGAGTCGTTCCTAATAAATACA
Organism: Artemisia argyi; assembly: GCA_030686995.1. Lineage (NCBI taxonomy): Eukaryota > Viridiplantae > Streptophyta > Magnoliopsida > Asterales > Asteraceae > Artemisia > Artemisia argyi. Next base: position 26,482,340 of record CM060688.1, on the reverse strand, counting down.
CTACAAATTGTAATCTTTACATCATTTAAGCATAAGCATTTGGCACCTTTCCAGACGACTGCCCATATCCAGAGTAATCATACCTGCATAAAAACATAACAATCTAACTGATAAGCCAAAATTGGAAGTCCATAGAATCATACAAAAAGCAATCAGCAAGAAATCATTGACCATAGAAGCAAGTAAACATTATTATCAATAAAAATTCCTGAAATCATTTAGAATCAAAGTCAGCCCGATAACTACCAGTGTCATGAAACCATACGTAAAGAGTTCCCCACAAACTTTGACCAAAACTTTAATCGCAAAAAAAAAAAAAAAAAAAACCGTAATTTGAGTCCCAGATTCTACCTGGAGATGTGCATGATTGGATTCACATCATTTAAACCAGCACATAGAAACAGAACCAGACCAGGACCATTATGTAATGCCCACTTCGCGGTCCATGATGTCATGAAAAAATATAAACTGTTCTGGTCCATACCCACTTTTTTTTCTTTTTCCTAATGAAACTACATTATTTGAGTAATAAAAATAGGCAGGTTTGGTACTGAACTGGTCCTGAAATGGGTACAAAACCGACACCGTATGGTTCTTTTCTCGATCCCAAAATATTCAGATTTTCAGCACGCACAAATCTCTATCATCAACAATTTCAAAAAAAACATACATGAAACACAAACCCTTGATTTACTCCTAAAGCTACAAGCAATTTCCCGTATATTAATCCCACCCCACAAATAACAACACCATTAATATCAAATTTTCTGGGTAACTATGGTTTCCGACCAACCTTGTTTTTAGGGCAACTCACATATAAAGGTACTCTACTTTAGTCAAATGTTAATTTAACATTTTAATGTACTCAACTTTTTTTTAACTAAAGGTACCGAAGTTAAAAACTTGTGCAAGTTAATGTTTTTTCCGACTTTCTAAAAGAGCTCACCGGCATAATCTTAGCTACAATAACTTTTAAATACCAAAATATGATATTGTATCACATTAATAAACCATATCAGCTAATATTATGATTGTCACACTCGTTAAAATAGTCAGAAAAAAAACCTTAATATAAACAAATTTTCCACTTTGATAATTGATACCTTTAATTGAAAAAAGAAGTACCTAAAGTTTTTTTAGGCAAGTTGTCTTTTTTTTTTTTTTTTTTTTTTTTTTTTTTTTTTTTTTTTTTTTTTTTTTTTTTTTTTTTTCCCTCAATACAGCATTTTGATCATAAACAGAAAAATCAATAATTATTTTTTATCATTTACATTACAGAACCCCAATAATCAATAACCACAAAAATATCAATCTAAACACAATCCCCAAAGACCCTAGTTCCACAAAAATCAACTCAAACTCACTAAATTTTCCAAATTTGAGACAAAAACTCAAATCAAAACCCAATCCCTAACACCCTTTATTCCCAATTACACAAAAAACCCCAAAAACAACTCAAATTTACCAAATTTTTCAATATTCATAACTAGGGCACCAATTATTAAAATAAAATAAAATAATAATAAATAAATAAATAAAACATATTTTCAGACACCCTTTATTCCCAATTACACAAAAACCCAAAAGAATCTCCAAAATTCAGCAAATTAAAAAAAACAAAAAAAACTAGGGCACCAATTAAAAAGGGTATTACAAAAAAAGTAAACTAACCCCATGAGATTAACTTTGAGATGAATACTAAGATCAACGAAGAGCTCATACATCTGACCAATATCAGCAGCATTCCCATGCGAATAAAGTATGGTTCTTGTAGCCATTGGATACCTCACGTAAACACATACTATTTTATTCCCTCTTCGTGTCTTGATTCTCAAGATGTCCACGTTTTCACGGTGTGGGAATCTGTCTAGCAGGATTAACCCGCTTGCTTTCTCCGTTATGAGTTTGTAGTATGGTGGGTTGGGTGGGAAAAATGCCAGCTTTGCTGCCATTGATGACGTCACTCCGCCCATTTTTTTGTTTCTGGGTCTGTTTAGTTTTTTGTGGGAGGGAGTATAATTAGGTGGTGAGTTTGTGAATAGAAGTGTGTGTGTGTGTGTGTGTGACTGTGTGTGTGTATATAAAACAAGGATAGGGGGAGTTGTGAAAGGAAACAAATAGGAAAACAGTGACACTACTACTTTCATGTAACGTATATAGTCTAATATTATTAAATTAAACTAGAACGATACTCGAGGAATTCGGCGGCGGGTATTTGTGACTAAATTTTGCGGTCGGTTACGTTTAATTATTTTTATGATTTATAAGTAGAGATTTTCTGCTTTTACTTTTTTGTTTTCTGTTATCAGTTTTCAATTTTTCAGTTTTTCAGTTTTTCAGTTTTTTTGTTTTCAGTTTTAAGTTTTTCTAGTTTTCTGTTTTCTAGTTTTCAGTTTTCCGTTTTTCGTTTTTCAGTTTTCCAGTTTTTTAGTTTTCTAGTTTTCCATTTTCCAGTTTTCCCGTTTTTCAGTTTTCAGTTTTCTGTTTTAGCAATTAGTGTTTAAAATCCTTCTTCAATCAATATTTGAAATATTTTCATAATAAGAAATAAAAAGTCTGAATTTTAAGCCTTTTTATTTATAAAATAGTCCTAAATGCATTAAAATGTAGTTTAGATTGTGTGTAAATTGCAAAAATGGTTCTTGTAGTATGTTCATATTGCGATTACAATCTTTATCTTTTTGAAAGTGCAGGTGATGTCTTTATAAGAAACTATTGGTGCGAATCTCTGACTCAAACTGAAATAACTAAAATACCCCAATGTGAAAAACATAGTCTCACAGAAGTGAAGGGCATTTTAGTCATTTCAATTTAAGGCATGGACGAAATTCGCATCAAAGGTTTCTCACAGAAACGACGCCTGCATTTTCAAAAAGGTAAAAACTGCGCATGTAATTTGAACATATTACACGGATGATTTTTGCAATCTACACTTAAAGGTTTATAATATCGCCCCCGTCTCATAATACGTGTCTTAAATGCTACTATTTTTTAGTATCTTAAACAAAGTGTTTATTTTGTAATCCAACAAATGAGGAAAGTGTACTTAGTTGTATTTTTTAAACTTTGTGCATTTTTTTAAGTAGACATTTACTATATAACGAAGGGAGTAAACTTTTTTATTACTTAAATTGGTTGTAGTTGTGATAATGTTCACTACTGTTAAATTATTATCGCGTCAGCTTCTCTTATCATTAAACATGTGTAATAAGATCACCAACTTTACTGCCTAAACATTACCCTTAACACTAGTATGCTCTAAAATACGTTCACGCACACAGAAAACAAATGAAGAAGTAGGTTATGTAGACGACTAAGTTGTTAGCTCGGTTGGTACCATGGTGGCTGGTGGTAGGAGGGTTGTGTTTTAGCATATAATGCGTAATTGGGGGAGGACGCGTTGCCTAACCCATTGTTACGCTCAGTCTTGTCTTTATTTTATTTTATTAGAATGGAGATCATGAGTCGTGACTATTGTTCATTACTTCTTTTATTTTAGCGTTACATGTATTTATATAGACGACCGAACCGACAGGTTCAGTCTCGGTTTCATGTTTTTCCTATTTTTGGTTTCGGTTCGATTCGATTCGATCTAAAACCGACAAATACACACCTAAACACGCCTAAACCGAACCAAACCGATCATATTCGGTTCGGTTTCGGTTCATGTTCTCGGGTCGGTTCGGTCTTGAACCTTTGCTCAACCCTATATCATTTATATATTTTATCTCACAAGCTTTTTTTTTTTTTTTTTTTTTTTTACACCAAATCCAAATTTAAATCTTAATTCTAATCCAAATCCAAATACCTTAACAAACAAAACTCACCTTAAATATTTTCTTATTTTTTTCCCTAAGGCTATCGCAATGGTGAGCACAACAGGACCGATGACATCACTGTCACATTAGCTTTTTCTTTACAACAAATTTATAACCAATTTAGTGTAATAAGTAGACCGAGTACACCACTAAAAACGTACCTTACTTAAACACAAATATAACTCACAAAAATAATTTAATAAACACAAACTCATACAAAACACTCACACAAAAAAAAAAAAGGATAACTCGGTCGAGTATATGACCGAATATTGCATTTTTTGGACATAAACACGACCTTGACCAAGTGAATGTAATGGGTGACTGAGTGCATGACCATGCGATTAGTCTAACATATGTTAAAATATCTTTCTGACTATTTATTTTTTTCACTGTCACATTGTTTTTACGGCATCATCACTAAAAATCATTAACTTGTCTAAAATGCCCAAAAAATATGGGACAAGTTATCAATACTCTCTCATTGAGAAGGTATCCAATGATTAGGTATTTAGGTGCATCGATGGCTTGTACGGTATGTATTACGGGTTGTACGGTTTGATCAAACTCTCCCTAATGTGACAACATAAGACATCTAAAAACTATAGGTCGATCACTTTATGCAAGTACCATTAGGGTAGGCAGATGTATAGCCTCCTGCAATGATAATGCATAGTTTTATTTTAAATTTTGTCAGGGAAATATTATTTTGACATGGACATGGTCTCTTATTTTATGCATGAATAACGACATTAATAATAGAGAAATGGACTTGAACATTAGTAATTACTGTAGTTTTTTGCTAAATGATATTTTATTAAACACAAAAAGAATTCATATGAACCTGCGCATTTGTAATCTTACACGAATACGTGACTGGGTCACTATAATATATTAATTTCTCACTGTAATCAAGTTGCATTGATAACTTGACTCATACTTGTGAGCTTTGCGCTTTCGTACTTCAATGTTTTGGGAGATGGCCTAAACCTTTATAAATGAATAGAATCCACGTCTTTTTATATTTGAGAGTTCAAAAAATATGAAAAAAATCTTGGAGATTTGGTGTAAATCCAAAGGCCAGTTGTAATTTTATAAATTTATAGTAATTGGATATTGTGGGGATGTTGTTATTGGAATAAGGTTAAATTTTGTGGATTTATAGAAAGTGACGGGACATGTGTGTGTCCCCCGTTTGCTTTTTTACGGGAACACGTTTCGCTGTATTTCTTGCTTCATTTCTTCTCCTTTTGTCTTTTACGTCATTTTCTTCTTTTCTTTATTCTTCTTACGCTTTCGAGAATGACAACCAAAACAATGTCCATTATCATCCATCATGTTAAGTAACCGCATGCATAGCTTTTGCATGGACGCTATGGGCCTAAAACCATCCGTAACATATGCATTTGGTCACCCTCAATCACACTTGGTCATCTTCGTTACATCTGCAATTGAAGGGCGCGTTCTCAAGGGATTTTAGGTAAGACTTGGTCGATTACACTACAAAGTCCTTCCTTTTTTGTTGTATGTGAATGTGTGTTTATTAAATTATTTTTGTGGAGTATATTTATATTTAAGCGGGTTACGTGATGATTGCGTGCGCCTTATTATACTAACTTGGTCATAAGGTTGTCGTTGATGTGGCGGTGATAACCACGGTCATATATGCTCACCGTTACACCCGGTAAATTTTTTTTTTGGTAAGACCTAATAAATGAATGATCAAGAAGCTAACAGCCTAACATAGCTTAGGCCTAAAGTAATTCCCAATCTAATGGGTACGCTAGATTAAGCATATCACTAAATTTAACCATATTAGGTCTATGCAGAAAGGCAAAATATTTAAACGTAATTCAGTTTATAAAACAACGTAGAAGTGATATTTCTTTTGCATAGAAATAGAACTAGCTTCTATATGTATTAGTCAGGCTTTTGATACGACAATAACGCGTATATCACTCGTGTACAACTTATGCCCATCAATTTTCGACCTAACTTAATTATGTCGAAATTTCAATCAAATCATGATCCTAATTCTCAGTTCAGGTCACAAATCACATATAAACAGATCAGTTTATGTTTATATTTTGTCTAGGTTTTGTGAAAATAACTTCACGAAAACGGGACGCGTTTAGTTTTGTTTTTTTTATTACGAGGTAGTATTTGACAGAAGCCGACAAGTTGAGTGGATCCAAATTAAACGTTGGTACAGGTGATTAAAAAAGTTGATTATTTAGATTAGAGTAAAGTGTAGTTATTTTAAGGAAAGAATTAAAAAAGGATGAGTGTTGAAAGAAGAGGGAAGCAAGGGACAATTGCGATGGTACGTGTGTGCGGATTTTTTGGGGCAATGGGAAAGCTGGCTGCAAAAGCATGAGCCACGTGAACACTCCACTTCCAATAATTCTTTCAACTTTCTATATTTATCATCCTCAAACATTTCAAACCCACACACACGTACAGTGTGACAAGCAATTATCTTTTTCTTTTCTAGTCATGTTTCTTAAACTTTTTGTCAATATTACGAAATTTGAGTTTACTATCACATGGTATGTTTGGCAATGTATTTGTAAGTGTTTTGAAGTAACTAATAACAAAAGAACTAGTGGTTAAATCGTGTATAATCATTCTTATTCAAAAGATTCGTCAAAAAGCATTTTAGTTCTAACTGCTCTCTGCCCTTTTAATTTATTCAAATTTCTTTTTTATGTTAATGTGTATATATCTTTTTACGTCATTTTACATTTCGTAATTATAACTATAACTATGTTACTAAACACTTTAATTTAACAAATAGCTACTACTTATTGCAACTGCTTAAAAAGTTTATGTGAACAAGCACTTTTATTTCACAAAAGTTGATGTGAACAATCTAATTGTGCATGCATCAAATAAGACTTTTAACTTAGAAATTTGTTAGTGATGATAGTTAAAAAGTAACCACCGCTAAAACGCCTATGAATGATTAAGTGATTTTGAAAGTGCCTTCTTGTAAAGGTTCATACTCATATCATTATACCAACTAATTTAATTAGCCATTAACCATTTTAAATGTGTTTAGTGGTGAATTTTTTGCAACTATCATCACTAATTTAATTAGCCTCACCACACGTCGACTTTAAAACACCATAACCACGTGTGGTGGTGCGTATTTGTTGAAATGCTGGAGGTAGCCATCACCGACTTGTGAGACATATAAAAAATGCACACATTAATTAAATGGGGTGTTTGGCGGTGGTTATTACTACCGGTGTTTGTAATAGAATAAATATCAGATGTGGCGCTAAGTTTTAATTCTTTTTTCTTAGGTAAAACAGGAAAAAGTGCACCCGGTAAAATATATTGCTCCAAAAATATTTAGAAACATAAGATGAGGGTGAACTCCCTCATCCCAGCCCAATAAAAGGCTAAACAAACGCATCAATTGCGCTTCAAACCTAAACAATTATAAGAGAGCATGCCAATCTTATGAACTAAACACAAATAAGGAGAATTACTTCATAACATGACTATGAAGAGCGGATATCTAATTGATCACAAAAATTCTTCATCTGTTCAGGTAAATCATAAATCTGAGCCTCGTATCTGTCACTAAACTCAAGATCATCTTCACAAATCCTCCTCTACCAGCCGAAGAAATTTATCTAGAAGTCTCGTCATCAGGCAACTCAACTTCATCCTCATCAGATTCTTCCCATTGGTCCCCCTAGACATACTGGCCTTGAAAGCCAGAGCCTCGTTCGTAACCTTGATTTCCAACGTGTTGATATAAATAATGCCTAAAAACATTATTAACATATATCGATATCTCTATGTTTTGATAATCACAAAACGTAAACTCATTGAACTACAAATTATGACGTAAACAAGTATTTAGTCGTAAATATTTGTTTTAGCATCCATATCACTTAATGTATGAATAAACAAAGTGTCTAATGCATTTTATGATCAAAGGAATTTTTATTTTTACAAACCTTACATTTTATTAAAGTGGGCAAACATTTTTAAACTTATACAAAACAATTTTGTATTTATAAGAAATGTTTTATTCAAAATAAATAGTTTGAATTCAAATTTCAACCTAAAAAATGGCTACATTCTTCAAGAAAAACCTCCCCTACAAAAAGACAAAAAATCTGAAGAAAAAATATTTTTTATTAGGCGGCCCCCTTAATTATTCTAGGCGGTCCCCTTAATTATTAAGGGGACCGGCACCCAATTAAAGGGACCGGCCACGCTCCCAAACAGTATTTTTCCCCTTATAAATACTGGTTCATTCCACATATTTTTCTCACCTTTTGCACCCCAAAACTTTCTGTTCTAGAACTCATTTCTATTCTCTAAAATTCTTTGATCATACATACATAAATCTTTGTTTCAAAGTGATCCAAACCTCTACCTTTCAAGTGCAAGAGAAGAATACTTCAATCCTTCAAGAGAAGAAGTATTACAACTTGTTGTGACCTCCACATCCAAGTTGTTAGAGCATCATCCATTATATCTATTTTTTTGTGTAACTAGTTGTGAATATTTGATAGAAGATAGATTAGCAAGGTGTGTAGATAGAGTGAGTGTGTAGTAGATAGTTGTGAAGTAGAGAAGTTGGGAAGTAGATAGTTGTGAAGAAGATTGTTGTGAAGTAGATAGTTGTAAAGATAGATAGGTGTGAAGAAGTAGTGTTGTGATTAAGTAGTGACTAGGTGTGAAGAAGTTGTGTAAAGGTGTGAATAAGTTGTGACGAAGTTGTGGTGTGTATATTGGTGTGTAAGGTTTTCTCCGCCATAAGGGAGCTTGTTGACATAGTGAAGAAAACTCTCGAGTAGGTGACTCGAGGAGTGGAGTAGGGCAAGGAAGGTGTCCTTGTAGCCGAACCACTATAAATCCTTTGTCTCGCGGTTAGATCTTTCCATATCTTACTTATTATCTTGCTTATATCGTTATTACTTTTGTAGACGTAGACCTATATATATATATATATATATATATATATATATATATATATATATATATATATATATATATATATATATATATATATATATATATATATATATATAGGGGCGCGTTATATGCAGTACCATTCTTAGATACAGTACTTTACAGTACCATTTAGACCAATAAGAATTGAGTATTATTAAATCTTTTTAATTAATTCAAAAGGGTAAATTAGTAAAAACACATTTTTTACTTTCTTTTTGTAATTTTTAATTAAAAAACATTTTTATAAGCCCCTTAATTTTCGGAATTAAAAAATGCAATTTTTTTAGACTTTTTTTTTATTTATTTTTTTTCCCAAAAGACATGTTTTCTTAAATTGAGGTGCATGCATGTTCTTCTTTCAATATTGTATATTTACATATGTTTTCTTTTCGTAAAACTGTTTAAACATCAAACTTGTTTTGTGTAAATTGATAATTGCACATATGTTTATAGATGTCTAGTCTTTGAAATTTATAACAAAAAACATAAACATTTACATGTAACATCTAAATTTATAACCAACCAAACAATAAATAGTATACATAAAATTTGATATTAAATGAAATACAATTCAAATACAAATGTAACTTTTTAAATATAAATGTGCTCATCATTCAAAAACATATGTGCACGCTACTTTCTCATCAAATTCATTAAAATATAAGTACCCTTCCAAGAACATACGTGCACGCTTCATTTTCTCATCAAATTCATTAGAAATGATGTACTTGTTGAAAACACATATGCACTCTTTATATTGGTATTGCTCCTCTTTATCAACATGTTCAATCCCTGAAATTATAAACATTAATTATTATTTTTATTAAGATCAACTAGAATATGCATACGCTCAATCTAAACACACACGCAGAAAACACATTCATAATTTAAACATATATGCATACATGTTTCCTTTAAATTTATATCAATTTCAAAACCCATATGCACAAATTAAAATTAAAACTAAAACATATATGCATAACTTTTTCCTTAATTTAATATCAAAGGAAAAACACTTATGCACACTAATTTTGCTATTTATACAAGTCACAAAAACACATATGCACCTCTTTTCTTATATACAAGTAAACTAACTGCACCCAAAAAAATACAAGTAAACTAAAACTAAAACATTATCTTTAACAGCTGCTACAAATCATCATGACTTAATTTGACTAACTAAACAAACAAGACAACTTTTACATAGATAAAAAAGATTAATTTAAAGTCTTACGCTGTAAGATATCAACCTCCTTTCATGTATGATTCCTTTTGATTTTGTTTCTTTATATTTGTTTAATCTCTCATATAACATAAATAAAAAACTCAACATCACAAAAACAATCTACAAATCCAAACGTTAAACCAACAAATTACCACGTATCCCGTACCACTCTGTCTAAATCCCAACAACAAGAATAGAAAAAAATGAGTAGACCAAATCAAACCAACAACAAACCAAGTCATACCCTTAATCAATCTCAATGAACCGCTCCAATGATTCCTAAACCCGTCACAGCCAACGACACTTCGAATTAAAAAAAAAAGGAAAAGAAAAAAGAAACACATAACAAGATCCTAGTATTCTCTTTTTGTAATATTCAAAATTTAAAGAAAGAACAAAACCAAATCGATTTTCATCTTGTCTTTCATTCGGTCAAACAAAACAAACAAAACACAAACCTACCCGATACCCCTTTGGAAAGGAACTTGGAGTCGAATCTTGATTGTCCTTGGTGTGCTACTAAGCTTTTTAGCAAAAAGAAATCAAGATAGAGGTGTGTGTTAGATAAAAAGGAAAAGTATTGTTTAGATCCGGATAAAGAAAGAGAAATAGGGCGGCGGCCGGCGGGTGATTTAAGGATTAGGGTTAGGTTTGATGGGTTAAAAAGAGAGAGGTTGTGAAAGTGGGAGAGGAAGAATACGTATTTTTATTTGTGTATCCTTTAGAATAGGGACAGTTTTTGAAATAGCTAAAAGTAAAATCCCTATAATGTCCTTTTAACCTTTTGTTTAATTAAAAAAGCAACCTTCATCTTTTATTTAATTACAATTTTTGCACTTTTAATCTTAACCTTTGATCAAACTTATTCAATGGCCCAGATTCATTTTAATGGTACTGTAAAGTACTGTATCTAATATTGGTACTGCATAGAATACACCACTATATATATATATATATATATATATATATATATATATATATATATATATATATATATATATATATTTGCTCATATAGTGCTAGTATTGATTTTACTTAAAGATCAAACGAAAGTTTCATTCACAAAACAAAGTTTTTACAATCAAACTAAAAAGGTAACATACATATAATTGATCATTTCGATCAAGTAAAGTTTTCATACAAAATATAACTAAGGATTATAAAATAAACGATTACTTACTTATCTCTCGTATATAGCTATAATTGTTTATATTGTGCATGTGTTGATTTCACATACTTAGCTTATATTATTATTGTTCATACTTAGATATAGTTGTTCATATTGTTCAAGATTTGAGTTCACATAAGATTGAATCAAAGGTTTAAAAGCAAACAATGTTTTAAAACTAAACTAAGTTTTCATAATAAAATTAAAAAGACGTAAAACTATTCAACCCCCCCTTCTAGTTTTCCACAATTGGCATCAGAGACAGGTTAAACAAGATTTTTAAAATATACTGTATTTTAAAACTTGTATCGATCTATGGAATCGGAAAAATATTTAGAAGGGCAATCTATGCAAAGACCACCACTATTTGAAAATGATGGTTTTTTTTATTGAAAAAATAGATTCGAAACTTATGTGAAATCAAAAGATCTTGATCTTTGGCATGTCATTACCTTTGGTGATTTTCCCCCAATTCAATATAATTTTGAAACTAAAATGGATGAAATTGTATCTTTTGAAAAACAAAATGATGATTTGAAAAAGAAACTAGCAAAAGATAATGAGGCTAAAATGGTTATTTATAATGCGTTACCACGCAAAGAATATGAAAGAATTTTTATGTGTAAAACCGCAAAAGAAATTTGGGATTCTTTACTAATCACTCACCAAGGTAATAGTCAAATTAAAGATAACAAAATAGATCTTCTTGTTCAACAATATGAACAATTTACGATTCCGGAGGAGGAATCAATAGATAATGCTTTTGCTAGGTTTAACACTATCATCACAAGTTTAAAAGCACTTGATGAGAATTTTTCTAGTAAGAATTTTGTTAAGAAATTTCTTAGGGCTCTTCATCCAAAATGGCGAGCTAAAGTTACGGCAATTGAAGAATCGAAGAACTTGTCAACTCTTCAACTTGATGAGTTGATTGGCAACCTGAAAGTCTACGAAGCAATAATAAAGAAAGACTCCGAGATGGTCAATGGAAAAAGAGAGCAAACAAAGTCAATTGCGTTGAAAGCTAGGAAGGAATCTAGCAACGAGGATAGTTCAACCTCCGAAAGTGATGACGAAGAATATGCAATGGCCGTAAGAGACTTCAAGAAATTCTTCAAAAGGCGAGGAAGATTCGTTAGACAACCGCATGATGAAAGGAAAGCAAACCAAAGAAATAAAGATGACAAAAATGGCAAAAGTGATAGGAAGTGCTTCAAATGTGGTGATCCAAATCATCTCATCGGAAAATGTCCAATGATGTCAAGAAATCAAAATCAAAAGGCGTTTGTTGGAGGAGCTTGGAGTGTTAGCGATGACGATGAGAAAGAAATCACAAATGAGGAGAAATGTCTTATGGCTAAGACATCAAGCGAGGTACGTTCCGAAACCGAATACTTTAGTGACGAAAATTTATCATTAGACGAAAAAGACCTAGATAGTAAATATAATAGGTTATGCAAATTAGGTCAAAAGGTTATAGCTAAAAATAAGTCACTAAAACATATTAATAATCTATTAGAAAATGAAGTACTCGAATTAAAAATTAGACTACAACATTTGGAAAAAGGAAAAGAAGTTTTTATAGAATGTAAAAGATGCATAAAGGTTAATAATGAAAACGAAAAACTTAAAGATGAAATTTTCAAACTTGACAAGTTTAAAAATAGTAGTAACCCACTTAAGAAAATAATAAGTGTTCAAGAAACTTCGGGAGATAAAACCGGTCTGAGATTAACCTCAACTAATGTTTCAACTAGTGAAAATAAAAGTATAAAGTTTGAATGTGAATCTAGTAAACAAAAATCATTAGAATCAAAACCTAAGTATATACTTACAAAAGATAGAAAAATACCCATTGCGAATGATGAAAAAGTAAAAACTTTTTATAAACCATCCTTAAAGACCGAAGTAGGATCCTCTAAATTTAAATTAAGATCTAAAACTCCACTACCGAGAAAACCAAATAATCTTCATACTCGATCTAAAACACCTCAACCTAAAAGAAACCAAAATTGACAAAACTACAATAATACTAGTCATCAAATGTGAAATTATCAACCAAGTTACAATCCTTGGGGAATGCTACCACCATACATACATCCTAGCCAAATGTTGAATATGTTTGGACCAATGAGACAATGGGAACCAAGTGGCTAAGTTGTCAATCTTGGAAGAAGTTGGAATATCATCTACAGATGACTTCTATAAGTCAACATGGTCACTTGAAGTGCTTGAAGATAGTCCATTGAAGACTAAAAGGTACGCGTTTCTTTTAAGTTCATCGCTATAATTTGCATGCTTAGATATATGATTAGTTAGATTAATGCTTAGCTATACATATATGTGTACATAATAGCTTATATTCTTATAACCTATAAACATCATTGGTTGACTCTCCTAGGAATAAGATAAAATTGTTCATTGCCGAACGAAATAGAAAATGGAAATCTTCTATATCCACTATTAGCAAACTCATGGTGATGAAGTGAAATGAGTTAAGTGGATCGATCGTTAATATATAAGTAGGATTAGATCCCTCGCGTAAAAAAACTATGGATGAAACAAGCTCTCGTAGACTATGGCATTAAGTTAGATAAGCGTGCGAAAACAAATGAGCTATAGATGTTAGGTTATACCCCATTCAACACTCTCGCATCTAACATATAAATTATCGTCTTCATTTCCTTTAGGATCATAGGATATGTAGAAACAATAGCATGAGATAATAATAGGCTTAACTAATCCTCTTGAGCATGAGATCTTTAATAAACATTTTTTAAAATATTTGATTTATGATATTTGTTGTCAAAAATCTAATATCTCTAAAAATATGCAAAAACCTCACATTTTGGAAAATAGTTTTTCAAATAACTATCCCACTTTTAAATAACATGTTTTCACTATCAATATCCACAATTTTGTTCTGATCAAAACTAAAGATTGGGAAAATATTCTTTACCGTTCATTCACACATTTTGAAGTAAAAACCCAGTCTGTTTTATTCAAATAACTCTCACATCTAAGTGAAAACTTACTTTCAAACATTGTTGAATAATGCTAAAAACGTCTCTTTTAAAATCATGCATGATGATCTCATATTTGTCATCTATATTTATATAAATGACACTTATAAGTGAACTAAATCAAATCAAGAGAACCATGGTTTGTTCATTAAGACTTTGTTTGTAACAAGTCTAGAAATCCATGCTATCATAACTACCTACTTATTGCACATTGATACACATTAGGATTAATCCTCATAGTTATGTAGTTATGAAATACTTGATGTTGCTTATTGTTTCCTAGCACTTATATTTTACTTGCTTGATGAGTATGTTTGCGTGCTAGATGAAATTGCTTGTTTACTTAATCTCTTTGATTAACATGCTTTGGCTACATAATTGCCTACATAATTAGTATATGCTTAATTGCCTCAAAGAGTTGGACTTGTTTGAAACCAAAAACACAACCTTTCTGCAATTCACTACCAAAAACCCTTTTCTGGCAATCTGGGAATCACCAGATGGGCGGCCCCCTTAATTATTAAGGGGACCGGCCTCCAATTAAGGGGACCGGCCATCTGATGGTCGAAGGTGTTGTTTCCTTTTTCTACTTTTTAGCCCATTTCATCCTACACTTCCCAAAATTCATAAACCTATTTTATCCTAAACCTTCTATCAAAATTTATACATCCTTAATCCCACCAATCCTACATTATAAACACTCTCATTCCTCTCAATCTATACTCATCTCTTCATGACCTCTCCCATTAAACCAAAACCACCAAATAACCCGTTTGGAGAAGAAAGCCTAACTTCCATTAAAAGCCCGTCAAACCAAATGATGTTGTCAAACATCCAACATCAAATTCCTCCTATGTCTTCAATATTACATACCTAACACCTCACTCTCCTTCTCACCAACATTACATATCAAAAACCTTTACTCACCCATATCCTTCTACATTACACTCAAACCTCATAATCTTTTCACAACTCAAGCGATGTTGTTCATAATCAACCAACACCTAAACCTCACTCTCACACAAATGATCCATTTAACAACGAATCATCCATTCGTGCTTCCACTAATGCTTCTTCTTATGATGAGCATGCACAATACCAAAACAATAATCCCAACCTCATTACCAACACTTTACATGTTGCTCATTCAACAAAAACACCATCCACTCATGAAGCATCTCTTCCACCCATATCATGTTTTCATGATTACCCAAGCTCAAACATGTCTCCACCACCAAGAGTATCACCACCACATCCTACAACTTCACATGCCATTCCTATGTTGCATGTTCAAACCCTCACCCAAGACAACTATCATGCTCCACCACCATCACCTTCCTCCGAACACTTAATGTTCATTGAGGCGCTAAAAGAATCCCATGAGCTTAGTGTTCTTTTAGCCATACATCTTGCTCAATGCAATTTGGATCCACCTTCATCTAGATCACCCTCATCACCACACAACATAAATCAACTTGAGAAGCATGTCAACAATTGACCTTGTTGCATCTTTCTCCTAAAAATCATTGCATTCAAAGAACACTTCACTTGGATTGAATATCTTCTCACTAGATCACATCCAATACCCTCTGATTGGTGCTAAACCGTCAACTTATATTGACCAAAGAATGGTCAACAAAGTTAAAAAGCCTAGAAACAATCTCCGGGTAATATAAGGTATCACCAGGTCGTTAAATCCCGACAAGGTGTGAATTGTGACTGAGCGTGCTTTGTGATCGGGTGATTACTCACAGAAAAGGTTGGTTATGAGAATTATTTGGAAATGATTAAAAAAATAGCTTAGGAAAGCTATGTGAATGATTACAGGAATTAAGATTGAGAAGAAACTACTTAAAACTCAAAAACCGTACGTTTGCTGAAAACGCGAACAAACGTACGTGGGATAAAAGTGAGCGAGGTGATCTGAAAAGGCTACTGGTATGAAAATAGTATTTTTACAAACCTAATGAGTAAAAAAAAAAATTTGGAAATTTAAAATTAATTTTTACACTAATTTTATAATTACTATTAATTAAATACTAATTTTCTAAAGAGTAAATTACACCGTTCGTCCTTGTGGTTTGCGTTGACTGGCGTGGTTCGTCCCTTGACCAAAAAAACTGCACCGTCCACCCTTAACGAGCAAACGTTACGCGTCGTTTGTCCCTCCATCCAGTGGGCCCCACTAACGCTGGTTAAGTGTTGTTTACATGAAGTCCCCATGAGGGTATTCCCGTCATTTCCCAACACCCCAACTACCTCTTCACCCACTTCATATATGAATCTCATCCATCTTTAATTCTCTCTTTAAAAAATCAGTTCAAACCAAAACCCATAAAAGATTTCTTACCATCAAACCCAATTAAACCAATACTACATATATAAAAAAGCCTCATTTTTTTTAAATCTTAATCGAAAAAATTAAAACCAATATATACAAAACCCCAAAACTATAGACACAAGTATATGGAACAACGGTGGTGGATCGGTGGCGGGTGTGGGTGGAGGTTGCGTGGGTAGGTGGAGGATCGGTGGCGGGTGTGAGTTTGAAGGTCTGATTTATTTGAACAGATGGGTTTGATGATGAATGTGTACTGAAGTCTGAACAATATATATATATATATATATATATATATATATATATATATATATATATATATATATATATATATATATATATATATATATATATATATATATATCTTTTTTTTTCATGGTTTTGAATATCTTTGATTTTTGTTAGATATAATATGATTAGAGAGAATATAAATGTATAAATTATGGAGGTTGGCAATTGGCTTTTGATTCGGGTATTTTAGTTTGATGGTGAATGTGTAGATTTGGGGGTGTGCGGTGAATTTGGAAATGGTTGTGGTGCTAAAATAGGATGGCATGATTGATTGTTGGATATGAAGGTGGAGGTAGCCGGATATATGTGGAAGAAAATGGTGGTTGGAGACATAGTTAATGGGTTTTTGTAATGAGGAAGATAATAACTAATGATGGTGACGGTGATTTTTGTGGTTACCGGAAAAAAGGGTTGTTGTTAGTTTGAAATGATGGTCGATTATGATGGTGGCTTTTGTTTATGGATTTGTGTAGATTATGATGGTGGGCTATTGGTTTTTCCGTTTTTGAACATGGTATTTTAATTTGATGATATATGTGGAAGAAAATGATGGTGGGCGGCTATAGTTTGAATATGAAGTCAAGACTTAAGAGGAAGGAGATGAAGTTAACGAAGAAGATGAAGTAGCTGATATATGTGGAAGAAGATGGATGAGATTCAGAGATATGAAGTGGGTGAAGAGCTACGTTGATGGAAATGACAGTAATACCCTCAATGGGACTTGATGTGAAAAACACTTAACCAGCGTTAGTGGGGCCCACTGGATGGAGGGACAAACGACACGTAACGTTTGCCCATTAAGGGTGGACGGTGCAGTTTTTTTGGTCAAGGGACGAACCACGCCAGTCAACGCAAACCACAAGGACGAACGGTGTAATTTACTCTTTTCTAAATTAACTAAATTAACCTAAAATACAAATAGATATGAAATTAACTTAGAAAAATAAAAATTAAACTTAGAAAAATCTAAAATACTATAAAACTATTTTTAGAAATGAAAATATGTTTTAAAGACTTTTTAATTAATTATTACTAATTATTAACTAATTATTAATTACTTTTTAATTATTTAAATTATCCAAAATTCTAATTAATTATTAAATTACACTAGAAAATTGAAAATAAAATTTGGAAAAATCAAAAATAACTAAAAACTAATTTTAAAATTTAATTTATATTTTTCTGATTTTCTAATTAATTATTATTAATTATTAACTATTTAATAATTACTAAAAACTAACTTTAATTAAGAAAAATACTAAATGATGCAAGAAAAATCTGAAAAAATTACAGAAATTATTTTTATATACCAGAAGCCTAGGAAAATTATAAAAATGGAAATTGCTTATTAATAAGCTAAAGAATAAGCCAATTGGCTTAAATAGAAGCTATCACTTCTATTAAGTTGGGCTTATTTGGAATTTTCTTTTTCAAAACTGCTTATTATATGATTTTAAGCAACTATTGTGAAGTGAGTTTGGCTGAGACCAAGTAAATAAGCACTTCAAGTGCTTATTACTTAGGCAGTTGACTTTCTTTGACTTGGAAGAGAAATAAGTACAAATGGCCAAGTGTGGGGCCCACAATGGTGAAAACTGATGCAAATGAGTTATATGAACAAGGTTAAGCAAATTTCACACAAATAAGCTAACTGAATAAGCTAAAACACCACAATAAGCACTTTGCTTCTTTGGTTCTGAGACAGAAAAGGGACAGTCTTTTGGAGCAATTCCAGGTGGGGTCCACAGGTCTTATGGTCAAACAATTGGTCAAAACCCCAAGCCTGCTAGGAGGGGGGTTGATTGGAACCAAAATGGGTCAATGGGACCCACTGGAGTGGTCACAATGAACCACCAAAGTGGTGGTTATGACTGAGTCTGATGGTGCACAGGGCAACACCTTGCCCTGCAAGTGTCTTCAAGGGGTAAAATAGTCCAACAGAAAAAATCACAAAAATCAAATAAGTGTATGAATCAAGAGTTTTGCTGGTAGACAACACTCACAACAATTTTCAGAACCTAAAACTTACCACAAAAATCAAGAAAATTCATGCCATATTTGGAAAAATCTGAGACTTGTAATTTTAACTTTTTAGAAAACTTTGAGATTTGACTTTGATGAACTTTGGTGACTGATTTAATGACTTGGAGTGTTATGTTAAACTGTAATATGACCAATTTAAGTGAAAACACAAACTTGTGAATGGACTTGATGAGTTTTGGACTCAAATATCACCACAGTTAACTGTGGTGATGAATTTTTTTATGAATTTGACTTTTGGGTGTATTTGTGTCAAATGAAATAGATTCCCTGACCTTATATTCAACCAAGAAACTCAATGAAACTCAAAGTTATACAACAAAGCAACTAGAACACCACAGATAAGCTTAAACCAAACACCCCTTAACAGATTTGATTATGATGAAACTTTGATTCAAACAAATACACAATACAACCTAATGATTACAACTAGTTTAATTACTGATAATTAACTAAGATAAGCAGAAATAAACTACTAGTACTACTTATTACTAAGAAAATGAAGTTTTAAGCTTACAAAAGCCTTCCAAGCTAGCTGCCAAGTACCAAGGAACCACAAACACCAATCCTAAATGGTTTCCACAAACCTCTAACCCACAGCCATCCTATATTAACTGTGCTCCAGCTTTCTGCAACCTTGCAACCTTCTTTTTTATTTTATTTTTATTTTTATTTATTTTTGACTAATTTTCTTAAACTTGGATAAAAACCATTTTCACAACTTGAAAACTTATGTAAAACAGATACAAGATGGTTTATATGAGTGAGCAAACAGTTATGAATCACTAAGAAGATTTGAACAATGGATTGAGATTTCTAATTAAACTTGAAAAATTGCAAAAGTGAGTAAACTTAAAACTGATGTTTCATTAACTTAAAATAGATTACAGAAGTACAATTTAGATACTACAATGACATAAACTACATACTACACTAATACAATGGCTCATATGAGCTTTAATATATATAACGAGCTAAAATTAAGACCTAAATCTTCCCACATGGCTTCCCTTTGAAATCTGAGTGTCCCACAAGCTTTATCTTTGACCTCTGACCAAATCCTCACCATCCAATTGCATTATGATCACTCCTAGCCTTTGATTGGGATTTCCCGCCAAAATAGATACGGGCAAAGATAGTGGGTTAGGCGAGGGTATATTTATTGTGATGGTGTGGGTTGGTGTTGGCATTAATTGTGGGGGAGGCTGTGGTGAAAAAGGTGAGAGGAGGGGGGAACATGAGCCTGGTTTTGGGGGAAATGGTTGGGGGGAAGACGATGGTCAAATGGGAGGTTTGACCGGGGTGTGTTTTTATATTAAAAAGGGAAATGGGCCAATTTGTATGGTGGGCTGGGGATTAGGACTGGGCTGGGAATTGGATTTGGGGTTTGGTTTTGGTTTTGTTATAATAAAAACAAGGGTCCGGTTGGTTTTTTAGTTATTACAAGGACCATTTTGCAATTTTACCAAACTTGAAGGACCGAAAATGTAGTGTTTCCCAAATTATACCAAGGACCAAACATGTTATAATTCCAAAGTCCAAGAACCAATTCTGCATTTTTCCAATTTTCAAAATTCCCCAGGGACTTATTTTGCCAAATTTGAAATCTCTGGGGCCGAACATGTAATTTTGGAAAACTCAAGACCCAAGTGTAATATTTTGTGAAATTTGACTTTCAAAAGCTTGGGTTGACTTTTCCTTTCAAAATAAATGCATAGGGACTAAATTTGACAAGTTTTGAAACTTGGGGGACTGAAACTGCCAATACTGCAAACTTTGTACGTTTTTCCTTTGTTTTTGCACATTTTGCATTTAAAACACATAAAACACAATCCCTGGGATAATTTAAGTATTTTGATATCTTTTTTATTGTTTTTGTATGTTTTGGCAGTTTAAATATGACAAAAATGATGACAAAAATAAATAGTTTGAATTCAAATTTCAACCCAAAAAACGGCTACATTCTTCAGGAAGAACCTCCCCCACAAAAAGACAAAAAATCTGAAGAAAAAATATTTTTTATTAGGCGGGCCCCTTAATTATACTAGGCGGTCCCCTTAATTATTAAGGGGACCGGCACCCAATTAAGGGGACCGGCCACGCTCCCAAACATTATTTTTTCCCTTATAAATACTGGTTCATTCCACAGATTTTTCTCACCTTTTGCACCCCAAAACTTTCTGTTCTAGATCTCATTTCTATTCTCTAAAATCCTTTGATCATACATACATAAATCTTTGTTTCAAAGTGATCCAAACCTCTACCTTTCAAGTACAAGAGAAGAATACTTCAATCCTTCAAGAGAAGAAGTATTACAACTTGTTGTGACCTCCACATCCAAGTTGTTAGAGCATCATCCATTATATCTATTTCTTTGTGTAACTAGTTGTGAATATTTGATAGAAGATAGATTAGCAAGGTGTGTAGATAGAGTGAGTGTGTAGTAGATAGTTGTGAAGTAGAGAAGTTGGGAAGTAGATAGTTGTGAAGATAGATAGGTGTGAAGAAGTAGTGTTGTGATTAACTAGTGACTAGGTGTGATGAAGTTGTGTAGAAGGTGTGAATAAGTTGTGACGAAGTTGTGGTGTGTATATTGGTGTGTAAGGTTTTCTCCGCAATAAGGGAGCTTGTTGACATAGTGAAGAAAACTCTCGAGTAGGTGACTCGAGGAGTGGAGTAGGGCAAGGAAGGTGTCCTTGTAGCCGAACCACTATAAATCCTTTGTCTCGCGGTTAGATCTTTCCATATCTTACTTATTATCTTGCTTATATCGTTATTACTTTTGTAGACGTAGACGTATATATATATATATATATATATATATATATATATTTGCTCATATAGTGCTAGTATTGATTTTACTTAAAGATCAAACGAAAGTTTCATTCACAAAACAAAGTTTTTACAATCAAACTAAAAAGGTAACATACATATAATTGATCATTTCGATCAAGTAAAGTTTTCATATAAAATATAACTAAGGATTATAAAATAAACGATTACTTACTTATCTCTCGTATATAGCTATAATTGTTTATATTGTGCATGTGTTGATTTCACATACTTAGCTTATATTATTATTGTTCATACTTAGATATAGTTGTTCATATTGTTCAAGATTTGAGTTCACATAAGATTGAATCAAAGTTTTAAAAGCAAACAAGGTTTTAAAACTAAACTAAGTTTTCGTAATAAAATTAAAAAGACGTAAAACTATTCAACCCCCCCTTCTAGTTTTCCACACAACGGTTTCCCTTGCTCATCTACAAACACAAGATTCCCATCTAGCATTTGTCTTTCAAGTTCATTAATCCTAGCTACCACAGGGGTAGCATTTGTACTAGGAGTTTGATTACCCCTCCCTCTTCCTCATCCACCAAGGTACTTAAAGCATCAAATGAATTCAAAGTATGAGTAGTAGCCTTATTAGCCATTTGTACATTTGGATTCCCATCCACCTTTGCCGCTTTTTTGGTAGAAATCGAGCAGTACACAAAAGTAGATTTAGATTTCAAGCCAACCGGAAGTCCACGTGCAGGTTGACGTGACATCTTGGATTTCTTAGATATATCCGAGATGATTTTCTTAGGACAATCATCTAGGACATGTCCAAAGACTTTTCATTATGAACATCTAGAAGGTGCCCACTTGTGCTCGACACGCATTGTGCTTGTAGTAAACCCCTCATCTCTGAATTTAGGAACAACAAATACATTGTTGTCTCTTAAATCAAAATTAACTTCAAGTTCAATCATAGCTCTATCATAACTAGCCCTACCCCAAGAATCAGTGCACATAGCAGCCATGTAAGAATCTAACGTCAACGGGTTACTAATTTTGGTTGCAATAGCACTCAACCCATCTTCTGTAAAAGTAATCATGGGAACATCATGGAACTTTACCCAAACAGGGATATTACAAACATCCTCATTCATAATATTCGCATCTAGAATCCATTGTATTAGAATCAATGGCACATTGCGAATTAACCATGGGCCACTCTCTAACATAACTTCCATCCCATTTTTAGAATCAAATTTGAAGAAGTTCATGTCTTTAGCCATCATTGACTTAACAAGGCCAAACTTCCCCATGTATTCTTTACATAATTCTCGACAACTGGACAAGCCACACATTTACCCAGAAAGAACCCGTAAACAGTATTATTAAGTTGTTCATTCATAACACTAACTGATTCTTTTGGGACATGAACATCCACACCATTACCAGCCGGCGTAAATAAAGGTCGAAAGTTACAGTTTTCTGGCTCGTATTTCCCTTTATTTTTGAAGCAAAAGATATCGAATTGGGAACATTCACTATCAGACTAGGTAAATTATCCACGTTAGATTCAGTAACCGTAACCTGAGTCACACCAATAGGCTCGTTAGCCTTTTTTTTCCCACACTCGTTTCCAAGACAGGAAACTCCATGTTCTCCATGTTAACAGGTGTCAAATTCAGTTCCACATTAACATCCATTTTCAAAGCACTATTATCCCCAACATTACTACCACCGTTTTTCTTATGCTTTCCTCATCTCTCACCCGAATCCCAAAACCCTTTTTGCATTCTTACATCCAAACAACCTCAACAATTACCATCAATAATGATATAACAGTAAGCACGTTACAAGCAGCACAAATTAAAATGATCACCACCAACCCTAAGATCGAATGTAACCCTAATTGTCCAAAATTGCAACGAAGACATAGTTTAGATGGTTCTAATACGTAAATCAGCTCAGGCAAATAATCATACACCGAGTATAGATGATTATATAAGTGATTATCAGAAAACCCTAAAACCAGATAAACCCTAGACGATCAGACAAGAACGACTATGATAGATTCATTATAGGACTTCTTAATCGGTTATATAAATATATCAAAACATAGAAGATTGATAATTTATGGAGAAAATTAAAGAGAAACGATTAGATATGTATTTTCTCCAAAAAATCACTAAAGGGAGGCTAGGGTTTTTTATGTGGCGCTAAGTTATTGTTGATGATGTAGATGACCATTATTACTACTGGTCGTCTAAGATTGATTCCATCCTCAATAAAAATAGGTAAATAGATATATTACAGTACATAGCTTTTAAAGAAACAAAAATACTAAAAGGGGTGAAATCAAACTTTTGATCGGGACTACATTGTATTTTAGCTTAAAGAGGTCAAGAACATGATGTTTTTCTTAAGGTATGCCTTATATTTACATGCCACTTTCGTGAAAAGAAAAAAATTTCATTAAACATCATTTCCTCCTACGTTTGATTTATTTTATGGACCTGTGTTCAAAAACCTAAGGTATATAAGGTTTATAAATTTCCGACCCTATGATCTTTCACAGAAAAAGAAACTTTGTCTAACCTCACGAACTATCGAAAGATGTTATCCGTGGATTAGTCAAGCAAAAAATTGTTAAAATGTTGATTAAGTTCATGGCATAGAACACAAGATTCACAATACTCAGAAAACTCTTCCAAAATTCTCTCTCTTCCAACTAATCTTCCCACCATATCCCCACCATTAAAAAACCTTCAAAATACGTGATTGTGATCTCAAATCAAAGCTATTTCAAAAAATAATCCATTCATAGTGTTTAGTTTTGAATTTCGATTATTTCCCAGTAGGTTTTAGAGATTTTTCACGGTTAGTTTTTTGTTTGTTTTGAATAATGGAGATTTGGTGCCAAAATTCAATTTTGGGTATAATTGGATATTAGTTAATTGTAGCATTTTGAGTACTTAGTATTACATTCCTGAGTGTTAATTTTCAACTGATGTTGATTAATTGACGATTTCACTTCTAATTTTTTCATTTTCCCCAAATTGTATAAACCCTAATTTTGGAAATGAGAACTAAGAGACAAATTAGACTACCTCAGAAGCTTTCTGATTCAGATTACTCTGTTAATAATACTAAGAGTCAGAAAACAGTATCAAAAAAAGGAGCTAAGAAGGATGTTATGGAGAATGGAAAAACTGTGGGTGAAGGGGATAAATGTGAAGAAAATAATAGGATGTTGAATGTATCTGAGGCTATTGTGAGTAAGACTGAGGAAGGAGGAAAGTGTGAGGGGACTGAAAGTGAGGGTATTAAGGTTGTGGAAAGTGCAATTGTGAATGAGAAGGTACCAGAGGTAAGTAGTACTGATGCTGAAGTGCAGGAAAATAGAATGGAACAGGCTAAGGAACAGGGTGATTTGGATAAAGGTAATAAGCAGAATGTGGGTGATAAGGAGGAGAAGGCAGATGATCAGATATTGAAAAAGGATAATAGGAGTGGTGATAAGACTTATGCTACAGCCACAACAGGTAATCTTAAGGATTTGAGTAAGAAATTGTTTGTTGTACCTACTGAAGTTGATGATAATGGAAAGGAATATGTGATTTTTGATGATATAATGATTGATGAAGGTTGTAAGAAATGGGATTTAACATTGTGTGGCAATTTTGTTGGGCATAACATGTCTATTAATGAGCTAAGATACAATTTGAGAAGAATGTGGGGAAGGAAAGGATTTAAAGATGTGATTGATGTTAATAATGGGGTATATTATATAAAGTTCTATAATGAAGAAGGATTAGATGAAGTTGTAAATAGTGGACCATGGATGGTGAGTAACAAGCCTTTTTTTGTTCAAAAGTGGGACATTCATGTTTGCTTGGATAAGAGAGAGCCTGATATGTTACCTATTTGGATCAAGTTAAGTAGTGTGCCTTTGGAGGCCTGGACTACACATGGAATCAGTGCACTTGCTAGTAGATTGGGGAAACCACTTGTTATGGATAATGTTACTGCAGATATGTGTAGGCTAGGGGTGGGTAGGATTGGATATGCTAGAGTGTTGGTTGAGGTGTATGCAAAGAAAATTTTGCCTGATTTGATTGAAGTTGTGTATAGAGATAGAGAAAGAGTTGAAGTGTGTAGAAAGGTTGTCAAGGTGGAAACTGAATGGGTTCCACCAAGGTGCACTGAATGTTGTATATTTGGACACTCAGACAAAGGGTGTGATAAACAAGTTAACAATGAGGTTCCAGATGTTATGGACAAGGATAATGGGAAAGTTCCAGAGAAAGATAAGGTGAATGATGAGAAAGTAAATGATGGATTTCAAGAAGTGAGGTACAAGAGATTTAATGGAGGTGGCAACAAATACAGAACACAATTTAATAAGCCAAATTATCAATACCAGAGGAAAGGGGAGTTTATGCAGAAAGAAAAAGTTACTTCTCAGGCTATGTATCAAAAGAAGAATAAAGGAAGTAAACAAGAAAGTGTGAGTAAAGAACAGGTTCCGGTGAAGGATAAAACACCAGTTAAAGAAGTTGGTAGCTCAAGTGTTAATGTAGATAAGAACCAGAGTCAAACAGGAAATAACAATAGCAGGGGTGCATGGAATGTAAGAGGTGAGATTTTGGAAGCTTTTAAAAGATCTGCAAATAAGTATGCTATGTTAGATTCTGATGGAGACGATAATTCAGCAACTATTGGTGTTGAGGAGAATAAAGAAGGTGATGTCAGGGAAGAAAATGATGTGTTTAAGGATGAAAATGGTATTGCTAAGTGTATGGAAGATGATGTTATTGAGGTTAAGGATAGTGGGGTATTAACATAGTTATAGTCATGGATTTAAAAGTTGGATGTTGGAATATTAGAGGTATGTGTACCTCTGATAAACAAAAAGAAGTGAGGAATTTTATTGATGGTGAAAAATTAGGTATATGTGCTGTGATTGAAACTCAACTGAAGAGGAAAAAATTGTTCAAGATTGGAGATAGTATTTTCAGGAATTGGGAATGGGTGCATAATATGAATTATTGTGATAAAGGTTGTAGAATCATCCTAGGATGGAATGGTGATTTGGTGAATATGAATATTGTTCATTTCTGTAAACAAGCTGTGTTGTGTAAAGTTGAAGCTATTCATGGTAATTGGAACATGTTCTGTACCATTGTGTATGCTGCAAATGGTGGAAATGAAAGGAAAGAATTGTGGAAGGAGCTCAGTATATATAAGAGGATTGTGGGAGATATGCCTTGGGTGATGATGGGTGATTTTAATGTTACTCTTGATCCAAGTGAACACTCTAGTGGAAGCTCCAATATGACAAAGGATATGACTGAGTTTAAAGAATGCATTAATACTATTGAAATGGAGGATGCTGCAAGTTCTGGTCTATTTTTCACATGGACAAAGAATTTGTATAAAGCTAAAACTGGTGATCATACTGGTGTTCTCAAGAAATTGGATAGAGTAATGGTGACTGAAGATTTTGTAAGTAAATTCTCTCAAGCTCATGCAATGTTTCTCCCTTACATAATTTCATGTCATTGTCCTATGGTTTTGGTGTTGCCTAACATAATGCAGCCTAGGAAAAAAGCTTTTAAGTTTGCCAATTTTGTGGCTGAGAAAAAGGAATTTTTAGAAGTGATTAAAGATAATTGGGATATCAGGGTCCCTGGATGTCATATGTTTTCTCTGGTTAAAAAATTGAAGATGTTAAAGAAGCCCTTGAAGAAACTTGCATGGAAAGATGGGGATGTGTTTGATAATGTGAAAAAGATTAGAGAAGAGTTGGAAGATTTACAGAAAAAGATTGACAAAAATCCTAATGATAAGAAGTTAAGAGAAGATGAGAGTAACACTTTATTAAAGTTCAGTGAAGCTATGAAGACTGAGGAGCAATTTTTGTATCAGAAGGCAAAAGTTAAATGGTTAAGCTTGGGAGACAAGAATAATGCATTTTTTCACAGAACTTTGAAAAGCAGAAACCATAAGAAAAGAATAAGTGCAATACATGATGAAAAGGGAAATAGATTTGAAGGTGAAGAAGTATCTAATCAATTTGTGCAACATTTTAAACAATTCTTGGGTAATAAATCCAGTGTGGTTGAATTACCTGATCCTGAGATATTGTTCATAAATAAAATCAATGAAAGAGAGGCTGAGTATATGGTAAGGGAAGTAAGTGATGTTGAAATCAAGAAAGCAATGTTCTCAATTGATAATAATAAATCTCCTGGACCAGATGGTTTTTCTTCATTGTTCTATAAGAAAGCGTGGGATGTGATTGGAAAGGATGTATGTCTAGCAGTGAAGGAATTTTTTGAAACTGGTAAAATTTTAAATGAGATTAACTCAACACTCATTGCTTTGGTTCCTAAAATTCAAACAGCAGCTAAAGTGTCTGATTATAGACCAATAGCTTGCTGTAATGTCATCTATAAGTGTATAAGCGAGGTCATTACTGAAAGAATGAAGAAGTGCCTGGGTAAATTAGTTAGTAGCAATCAAAGTGCCTTTATTCCAAGTAGGCAGATTCAGGATAACATATTGATTTCACAAGAATTATTGAAAGGGTATGGAAGGAAAGAAAGTCCAAAAAGAGTAGATATGAAAATAGACCTGCAAAAAGCATATGATACTGTGGATTGGGTCTTTTTAGATAAAATTTTGAAAGGATTTGGATTTCATGAGAGAATGATTAAATGGATCATGAATTGTGTGACTACTACTTCCTTTTCTATAAGTGTTAATGGAGAAAGTTGTGGTTATTTTAGAGGTGGAAGAGGATTAAGACAAGGAGACCCAATGTCCCCTTATCTTTTCACTCTTGTAATGGAGATTCTCAATCTACTTATGATAAGGAAAGTTGAAGGCAACAGCTTGTTTCAATATCACTTTGGATGCAAGAAGTTGAAAATCACTCATATTTGCTTTGCTGATGATTTGTTAATGTTCTGCCATGGAGATCAACATTCAGTTCAGATTATCAAGGAGGTTATTGAAGAATTTGGTGCTATTTCAGGTTTGCTTCCTAATTACAACAAGAGCACTGTTATATTTGGTAGTGTGAGTTTAGAAGAGCAACATGAATTATTAAAAGTGGTGCCTTTTAGAGTGGAGAAACTTCCAGTGAAATATCTTGGGGTCCCTTTAATCACTAAAAGAATTGGCATAAAGGAGTGTAAAAGTTTAATAGACAAGGTGAGGAACAGGGTTTTGAATTGGAAGAACAAATGCTTATCATATGCTGGTAGATTACAACTTGTGGCATCGGTGTTGGAGTCTATTCATGTGTACTGGGCCACTATTTTTCTTCTGCCACATGCTGTGATTGAAGATATTAATAGTATTCTGAAAGGTTTCTTATGGAATCAGTGTGAGAAGGCAAATGGTAGAGCTAGGGTAGCATGGAAAAGGTTGTGCAATCCAAAAGCTCAAGGAGGTCTTGGTCTGAAAAATTTGTTTGTGTGGAATAAGGCAATGATTGTTAAACATTTGTGGCATGTAGCTGTGGATAAAAACTCTCTTTGGGTAAAGTGGATCAATACATATAAGCTAAAAGGAAGGAGTGTGTGGGAAATTAATGAAGAAAGTTCTGATAGTTGGGGGTGGAAGAATATTATTAGGATGAGACATGAAGTAAGGAAGCATATGATAGTTAAACTGGGAAATGGGACTAACACTTCTATGTGGTTTGATTCTTGGTCTCCTATTGGTGCTTTGAATGAATTTCTCAGCTACAGGGACTTATATGATGCTAGGTTTAAAGCTAGTATGACTGTAAGTGAATTTGTAGTAGATAGAACAGGTCAATGGCCTGAAGAATGGCATCATAAGTTTCCTATGATTACTCAAATGCAACCTATTATACTTGACAGTGATAGAAGAGATAGTTTAGAGTGGCAAAGGAATGATGGTACTTTATGCAAATTCTCCATAAGGCAGACTTATAGAGATATGCATGAAAATGGTGAAGAAGTTAAATGGCACAAGTTGGTGTGGTTCTCACAAAATATTCCTAAGCAAGCTTTCATTCTATGGTTAGCTGTTCAAAAGAAGTTGCCTACACAAGATAAGATCAGAAAATGGGGTAATTATGACCTTATGGTATGTCCGCTATGTTACAATGATATGGATTCTCATGACCATTTGTTTTTCAAGTGTCGGTTTTCTAGAATATTATGGTCAAAAGTATTGCAGAAGATTCATTTAACAGTTAAAAGTACTAATTGGGATGAGGAGATTGAAAGATTTGGGGAGATGTATAATGGTAATTCAGTGGGAAGTGTTGTCAGAAGGTTGTGTTTAGCTACTAGTGTGTATCTAATATGGCAAGAAAGGAACAATAGAATATTTAGAGATGAAAAGAGAAAGGTGGAAGATTTGTTTAATACTGTATGTGACATTGTGAGGATGAGGTTATCAAGCTTGAAAGTGAAAAAGTCAAAAGCTGTTAGTGACACTCAAAATGAATGGAATGTGAAATTTCAAATGGTCCCTGATATAGAATAAGTGTTGCTGATAGAAAGTTTTTGTTTGGTGAATGAGACAGTATGGTTTTGATGGATAAGGGGTGTTTGGATATGTGATTTACAGAAGCTGTATGCAAGTTCAGTTGACTATTATTGTCAAAATAATCAATTGATCATATCAAACCATAACAATGGGTTGTTACTAGTACCATGGAGTTCATGTGGTATGACTGTACTTACTTGAACCTCAAAGTTTTAACCATTTTGGCCTTGGGAGGAAAATGGTTGACTTTGACTGTTCAAATGAGAGGTCTAATTCACTTGAATGTACCATAATGTAGGGCACCCATTGTGAAGGGTATATGGTTTTGGAGGACAATGTATGATGAGAGGAATAGCGAGGAGTGAAAGATGAACCTGATTGGTCCTCTCAATACATTGTCATAGGAGGAATGGTTGGCATCATGGTGGGTGTGTGTTTCCAAGTAACTGAAGCCCTTCTATGAGAGGGAAATGTAGGTTACTTTGGTAGAGCCCCACTATGGATGGGTAAGGGTTCCTAGTGATGCCATTTTTCATTTTCACTTAGTCTACTGTGGTGGCAGGATGAGTGGATAAGTGGAATGGAAAATGGAAATGTAGCTAGATGGTAGGTGCATATTGATGTGAATTCAATGAATGGATATGGACACAAGATGAAACTGAGGATATCAGAGTTGGTTGTTGTCTTTGTTATGGAATAGTGGCAGAGTATAGTGTTAGATATAGTAGCTTAATGTTGTCTGATATCGGGTATTATAGAGTAGTATAGTATATGATGTTTGTTGTGTTACTGATATGGGTGTGTCCATACTCAGGTTATGTTATTCATGATGTACTATTGTTTGATATTAATATAATTCACATTTGCACAAAAAAAAAAAAAAAAAAAAAAAAAAAAAAAAAAAAAAAAAAGATTCACAATACTCAATCATGTCATAATGGGGTATACAAATGTAGACAGCCACATTTTTATCTAGAATTTCTAGACAGGCACACCCTTATCTAAAGCTAAAAAGTTTGCTTACAGAAAAATCTTCCACAAATATGTGTGTAAATAAATATATACATATGAGCAAAATATATGTGATAATACTATGAATATATATAATAATATAAAAACATGAATAAATAAGAAAATGCATACATGAATAAAGCATAAAAAGCAGCGACGGCGATTAGCATGTGTAAGTGGGACAACTGCACAAGGCCACCATTTGTGAGGGGGCCTTCGATTTAATATATATCATTAGGTATTTATACATGTGTAACTTAAATTCTTACAACCCTTTTTAAATTTTATTTGAGGAGACTTACGTGTACATTAGTATTTATACATGTCTAAGTATATTATGTTTAGAATTTTTCATAAAAGTTAAGATTTTCATCATTTAAGGGGCCGCATTCGTAGTTTCGCACCGGGCCAACCAAATTAATAAGACGACCCTAATAAAAACAAACAATTATACTTTAATATTGTTCATGACAATAATACCGTTATATATAGCTCACTTGATGTTTTTTCCCTAACCTGGTCGTTTATGATGCACTTGTTGGTACACCACGCTCGTTTAATGAATCTAACGTACGAACTAAATTGATTAGGTTTGAGTTTTCAAACATTAAACATTAAAGGGGAGAGCTCAACTCAATCATTCATTGCTTATTCATTGAGATGTGGTACACAAATGATTTCTAGTGGCTAACCTTTTTAGTTTAGTCATTGTAAGTTTGAAAATTTAATGATCAAATTTATTGTGCTCTTAATATTTATACAGAAGTTGTGCGGTCATGAGATGATCACTTGATCATGGTTGTTAAAATGCCACAAGTCTTAGTTCTCGTTCGTTTGTTCAACTTGTTGCTTTCTATAATAAAAAAGACTAGATAGTACTTTATTAAATACAAACAATACCTTAACTATAAACAATAATAAGGTATCACTATAAAGTTTCATTAACCACCACTTAAGAGTTGTATTTTGCTCTATACTATTTTCAGTTAAGAAACAAATTAATGGTGAGTGAATGATGAACGATACAGTAACTTGTAGATAAGTTAGTTATTTTTCCAAATCATGATTTAAAAAGTAGTATGCTGATTTTTCACTATGTTTCTAGCTGAAACGAGTTTAGCAAGTTATGTATCTTAAATTTAGACTTATATTTTCAGAACACTTTTTTCATAATCTATGCTAATTATATTATTTTTCATTACAGCATATCGTTGGCTACTAGGCCACATTGGACCCAAATGAGTTTTAAATGTTATTATACCCCTATACGAATTAAAAACTGGGTTGAATTGGTTTTGCAATTATGGGCTCAGTATCGGCCTGACTTTAGTTTACGCCACAAATTATTTTCTTATTTTCCACTATCAGCCCAGTTTGTTATCTAATCATATCTGGCAGATATAGAGTGTTGTTTACTTCGTGAATTTTTTTACAGTAGCAGGAAAGCCTGAAAGGTTCGATTTCATTTGGAGCACAATAGGAAACGGTTAGACTACTTCATATTGAATTTAACTTTTAATCTTTCATTTCTTCTGTTACATATATTACTTTAGTAGATATGACGAGTTTAACCTAAAATTGCACCAGGAATTAGTTTGGTTGAAACTTTATTGGTACTGTAGTATATAGTTTATCAAGAGACGTATCTTCTCTTTATTTGGAACTGAGTTATAAATATTGCTTAATGAGACCACGGTAAGTCTCTGGTTGTGAAAGGATACAATCGTTAAATACCAGATCTATAGGAAAAAAAGTTTAGTAACAGAATATTGTTATTGACTACAATGACAATTGTGTAAGAGTATTGTCAAATGTCAACCTAATGTTTGTTCTATCAAATGTTTTATTTTCGATTTGCTATACTATGTTTGTGAGAGGAGTTAATTAATGTGGAGTGTATTAAATAGACAATAAGCTGTAAATTAGACTTGAAGAAACAAAATTTGCAAAATTGAAGCGGCAAAAATTACATTATAAAAACTTTTCTGTTCTCTAGTGCCTACGCGATTTTTATAAAAAATAACCAATCTTAAGAACCATATGGAAACATTACTCCGCAAGTCCGCATACATGTTCTACACATGGAAACTCTTGCATGCAAATTTTACAAAAGTTTACCACATTCCACACTTAATGCATCATCTGAGTTAACATCAGTCTACAATCTTTACTATTACGCCTTTGTTTCGGATTATCAAGGGTGCAAAAACAAGCAATCTTAAGAACCATAAGCATTTGTTCCTCATACCCGTTTCCCAACATCTTCGGATCAATAGCTTGTTTTGGATCTTCACCAGTCATCACATTCCTCATCCATCTTTTATGTAATACGGAAAGAATTACATTATTTCGAAGTGTTTTTGCAAAACTCTTCTCATTGAAAAAAAAATTGGACCAATAGGAGAGCTCGATTTTGACACATAAGCAAAATCAAGCAATATGATTGGCCAATAGAAAGTCAAAATTGAATTGATTTTTGTTAAACTTTAATAAATTTGGTGGAGAATTTGATTGATTAAAAAAACACATAAAAATATAGGTGTCAAATTTATGAAAATAAAAACTTAAGAAAAGAGGAGGTAACTAATAAAACCTTAGTGGTTAAGTGTAAAATTATAAGTCTCCATGTTTTTTAATAACTTTAGATAGTAAACAAATAACCCCTTACACTTCATACCCCATATACTTTATAATGTTAATTTTGTTTAAAATCACATGAGTAATAGTATTAGTTTTTTTGACTTTCATCTATTAAAATAAATTTGGTAAATATGCGAATTAGTTTTAATATACGTTAAATATTTTTTAAACTAATGTTAGTTTTAAACTTTCATCTATTAGAATATTTTTTTAAATAAGGACTCATGTTACTATTTAAAAGTTTAATTTATGCGTATACGGGTTTGAAATACGGTTAAATTATTAGTAACGGGAATATAAATATCAAATGGTAAGCATGAGTTACTGTGATATAAAATAAATATACGTGATTCTACTTATAACAACGACTCATGAAATTGTTATTTAAAATTTATATATGGATATCCATAAAAATATTTTAAAAACTTTACGGAACATATTTTAACTTTATCAACGCTCATTATGTGCAACTAAACTCGCACATTTTGTACAACATGATATCAATAGTTAAAGTTAAACAACAACATTAACCTCAAACTCAACATCTCTGTCAGTTGAAAATGTTATACAAAGCTAATTATTAAAAAAAAAAAAAAAACATCGGCTAGGTAGTCATTCTTTAATATAGAATGTGTTTTTCTTAAATTATAAAAAAATGCACGCATCACAATTCTTATTTGATAAGAATCACCTCCTAAATCAAAAAAAGAAAAACTACGTAGGTGATAACCTAACTTTATTCATTGACTTGATGTTTCAAAAAAAAAATAACAATAATAAAATAAAAAATAAATAATAATAGTTGGTTGTTGTAAATGAATTAAAAGTATGTACATGAGAATTATTCAGCAAGAATATATAGTTTTTAATTAGGTTATTACGTTACTATACTGCGATAATATTATTGACTTGGTAATCACGGATGTGAGATACAACTATTATTCTATACTTATGATTTACATGTAAACCCCTTTTTGCTTATGAATAGAATCCGAAAGAGACCTCAACAGCACTTTGGCTTATGCCTTATCTAGCTTATAGCTTTTAGTAAAAAATTTTATAGTTTAACTTTTTTTTATACATACCAACTTTTAGTAATTTTTTTTTTTTTTTTTTTTTTTTTTTTTTTTTTTTTACGTTTTATTGAAAATTTCTACATTTAATATTTGTGTTTTTACTATAAACACACTAAGCTATGATAGAATTAGTTGGGAGTTCAGGGGTTTTTTACTAAGCTTCTCAAAAAAGCTTATAGTTTTATCATAAACTTATTGTGTTATGGTAATTGAATAAGCTAATAAGCACCTTTAATAAGCATAACCAAACACCCCTTTAGTTCTAATCTGAAGATTTCTGATTTGATGTTATGACTAACTTTGTTGTTATCCTCACTATAATGCAACATGTTAGTGATTTTTGCAGTTTTATGATCTTATCGCACACACTAAAGTGTAATGCAATTTGTTGTGTGTGTTTTTTAGAGGAGGATTAAGTATCAATACATGATTGTCATGGAAGGTTAATGTACCAAAGATGTGTTTTAGTGCCTATATGAAGAATTTTATGGTAGCAATTCTTTTCAGAGTGTAATTTGTCTTTGAATGAGTTAATAAAACTTAGCAGGTGTTTGCTGTCATTGATAACACTATGGGTGTCAACCAAAGGTCTAAAATATGGGTGTGTTTTACCTTGATGATTTAGACCAATTGTGAAGAAAGTTGCATTAAAGTGAAAGGTCAGTAAGGATTCAAACAATCCTAAAAGACTTGCGAATGTACTCTGTCATTTTTTATGCATTTATAATTTACTTATACAAATAATAATAATTTCCTTATATAGTTCAGGTTTAGAGAAAAATTATTCTTATACATTATAAATAATCGTAAGATTAAATTTGAGTTCTATCAATTACATTTTTTTTTTCTCTTTATGTAATAAAGAAGCTATAGTGTAAGCATCTATGTTAATTTGGTAATTTTATGATCAAACATGAGAAGTAAATAGCACAAATTTATGAAAATACAAATTTTCAAACAAAAAGGTACATTAGTAAATATGGTATGATGGTTATTCATAATCAAGGAAATGGATATGCTACATATATTAACGAAAATATAAGTAAAAGAAATACCAGAATTATAAAACACATCGTAAATTGATAGCACGAGTTTGCAAAACTAAAAGCATATATCACTAATATCTCATGCAAGTCAAGTATCATCATGTGATTTTGCTTGAATAACAAAATATAATTTTTAATCCAAAATCATTCTCCTAAAATAATAGGTAGATTATAACATATATACATATGATTTTTTATTTTTAGTCCACTAAGTAAAACTATTTGAAACATGTTAAGTGGTTCATTTCTTAATCAATAATAATACATAATCAAAACGAAAATTTTAAAAACTCTGTGCGTGCACAGGTATTATAACTAGTTTTAATAAACTGAATTCCGACCGTCGAAAAAACTCATCCGATGGAAACTTTCCCATCACCAAAACCGCCAACACAACCCCAAAACTATAAATATCACACTTATCAGTAAACTCCAGAGTTTGATAATACTCAGGCGCAATATATCCCAAAGATCCTGCAATTTTGGAACTTATCATGTGCGTGTCTTCTTCAGGGATAGACTTTGCAATCCCAAAATCCGCTATCTTCACTTCCATGTCATTGCCAAGAAGTATGTTAGCTGGCTTTAGATCTTGATGAACTATACGAGGAGTATAATTTAAGTGCAGATATTCAAGTCCGCTTGCTACACCTATTGCGATGCTGATCCTAGCTAGCCAATCAAATTCTCGACGACCTGCTTTAACTTCTTGTAATAAATCTTGTAAGCTACCATTTTTCATATACTCGGTAACTAAGTAATCACAATCGGGTCTCGAAACATGGCCTAGTAATGGAAGTATATTCCGATGTCGTAATTTCCCTACCATCAGGATCTCGGATCTAACGTGTCCCATTTTCGTATCGAGTGACCTTGTATTGTTGAGTGACCATGTATCGAGTGAACTTGTAGTTGTATATCCTTTGACTAGCTCTCTACCACCCTTCATAGGCCGCACTATCTTTTTTATGGCAATTGCATTTCCATCTTGCATATAAGCTTTGTACACTTCACCGCCCCCACCTCTTCCGATGATTTTCAATGATGAAACCGCGTCCTTTTTCTCCAAGAACGCGAATGGATTCTTTTTCTGTCTAACTGCTACTACAACTATAACTACAACTTTTATTGCGACTACAACAACTATTATTGCGGCTGAAAGTGTGAGGATACAAGATAGGACTAATTTATTTTTCTTATCTTTGTCATTGTGTTTTTGAAATGGCTCTATGGTTGGAGCTGGTGCTGGTGCTGGAGTTTTTAAATCATTAGAGTCTGACTTTGGATTTGTTTCAGCGAAATTGTAGCGTTTTGAAACAAGTTTATTGTCAATATTAATCCCATTTTGAGATTCCAACTGAGACGTCTCATGGTGTTTTGGGTCGAGGTATAATCTAGCGTGAATTGTTACGATGAGAGTGAACATTGTGAGGAGACATAGTTGGTAAATGGTAGTCATTGATGGTGGTCGACCTGAAAAGAGTGATGGTGTTTGTTGTACTTATAAACATTTGAAGTTGTTGGACCATAATGTTATAGAAGCAAAAGTTAGGGTAGTTTAGTGTAATTTTAAGTTATGTATTCTGTAAGTTTTGGTATGAACCGACCCACTGTATTGGGCTGGGTCACAAGAAAATAACGGTAAAAAGTTAGGTTACAACGTTTAGAATAGGTATAACGTTTAGAAGGAAACGGTGTGTCTCTTGTGAAGCAACGTTTCAATTAGTATATATAGAGTAGGATTCTGTAATCAACATTCAACCCAATTCATTTATAATATCAGTTATAAAGGGTTCAACCCATTCTTTGTTTCGTTATTGATTCTTGTTTGATATATACATGATGTTGTTATGATCATATTCGATCCTGGATGTGGAGATGCAAGACCTGTGTAACATTGGTATCAGAGCAAGAGTTTATCGATCCAGGGAAGAATGTGTGCAAGTGGCCATCGATTGAGAAGCAAGAATAAACAGCGAATGGTTTCTATACAACCTTGT
The DNA here is from genome assembly GCA_030686995.1 of Artemisia argyi. NCBI lineage: Eukaryota > Viridiplantae > Streptophyta > Magnoliopsida > Asterales > Asteraceae > Artemisia > Artemisia argyi. The sequence goes on along the minus strand of CM060688.1, from coordinate 26,444,374 downwards.
GTATAATGACCAGATGAAAGAGGGAATCAAACAACGATCAAATCAAGAGTATAAAGACGGTTACCATCCAAACCCAGTGGTTAACCAAAGAAGAGAAAGAAACAATTACACCAGCCATCTGGTGGTTAATCACAGAAGATGAAGCAGTCACAGAAAGAAGAGAAAGAAAGAGACATGGCTGATCTTAGGGAAGATATGACGACATCAAAGGAACCAACAAGCAAGAGGGCTGTTCGTTTAAAAAAAACAACCAGAATATGATTGGGAAGATCAGTTGTTGCAGTTAGTGGTATGAAAAAACGCAGCCGTGGGAAGAAGAGATGTCGAAACAGTTTCAGAAAGAAAGGAATTGTTGCTGTTTTTAACAGAAAGCAGCGAAGAGGAAGAAAGAATAGGACCAATAGGCTGTTCGAAATTGCAAAGGTTAGATTTGATTGGTGTAAGTAGAAAGAAATCATAACCTTTGTGGTATAGTAAGCAAGAATCCAAAACCTCCGTGGTACAATCCTTCTTGGAACAAACCTTAGTGGTATAAATCCTTCGTGGAACAAACCTCTGTGGTACAGTCCTTCGTGGAACAAACCTTCATGGTAAAACCTTTATGGTATTAACCTGTGTGGTACGATCAAGTAAGCAAAAGGAAAACCTGTGTGGTACGATCAAGTAAGCAAAAGGAAAACCTGTGTGGTACAAGCAAGAATCAAGTAAGCAAAAGGAAAACCTGTGTGGTACAAGCAAGAAAGGCTAAAGAACGTCAAAGAAGAAAGAAGAGAGAAAGGAAGAAAGCATGGCGAATGAAGACAAGTAAAGAAGCCTCGATTTGCGTCTATAACATTAGGGGGAGAATGTTGGACCATAATGTTATAGAAGCGAAAGTTAGGGTAGTTTAGTGTAATTTTAAGTTATGTATTCTGTAAATTTTGGTATGAACCGACCCACTGTATTGGGCTGGGTCACAAGAAAAGAATGGTTAAAAGTTAGGTTACAACATTTAGAATAGGCATAACGTTTAGAAGGAAACGATGTGTCTCTTGTGAAGCAACGTTTCAATTAGTATATATAGACTAGGATTCTGTAATCAACATTCAACCCAATTCGTTTATAATATCAGTTATAAGGGGTTCAACCCATTCTTTGTTTCGTTATTGATTCTTGTTTGATATATACATGATGTTGTTATGATCATATTCGATCCTGGATGTGGAGATGCAAGACCTGTGTAACAGAAGTGTGGTCGGAACGCGTGAAAAAAAATGGACGATGGAATATTTGGTAACTTTTTAGGAAATGCCAAAGAAAAAACTAGGAAACTTTCAGTTAGTGAAATAAATTATCTTTTCCGGATATGGTTTCTGAGTGGACAATGTGCATATCTGGAATAAGATTGAGTCGAAAGATTTGTATTTAGTATCATGAAAATGCCATTCCATTCTCTTGTTCAATAATGATTTGCCTCGAGAAGGTGTTGGTCGGTGCAAGAAAGTGGTGACGACGTGGGATAAATAATTCCGGCGTCAAGAAGTTTGATGATTTCTTTCTTGACAACTTCTTTCATATTGGGATTGAGTCGACGTTGTCTTTCCACAACATGTTTAGCACCTTATTCGAAATTGCTTTTGTGTTTACAGAAATCAGGGCTAATTCCTGGGATATCAGAAGTTTTTCACGGAAAAGCGCGTTTATGCTTCTTGAGAACAGAAAGGAGACTTCTTTTCTGTTTATCATTGAGCAACGAAGATATGACTACAGGAAGGAGTGAATTCTCTTCCAAGTAAGCATACTCAAGATTATTGGGGAGTGGTTTGAGCTCAAGATCAGTTGGTTGTTCTTGAAGAGATGTTTTGATCCTCATTTGATCATCGATAGTGATTTCTTCAAAATTCTCTTCCACTATTTCTCCTTCTTCAACTTCTTCGACATCTTCTTCGAATTTTACTTCCATAAATTCAGCAAATTCTTTATCAACTTCTGTTTCACTAATCTTTTCAGAAGTAGTCATGAATGGTTCAGAATCTTCAAGTAATGCATCCAATTCTTCTTCAGTGACTTCATCGATAACATCAATGCTAAAACATGTGTCATCACTGGAATGTGGATATTTCATTGCTTTGTCGATTAGAAAGGTAATTCTGTTTTCTCCAACTCCAAGATTGAGTTCTTTACCTTTGACTTTGATAATGGCATCAACAGTATTTAGGAAAGGTCTTCCTAAGATTAGAGGTACTCTACTATCTTCCTCCATTTCTAAGATCACAAAATCCACGGGAAAAATAAATTTATCAACTTGGACAAGCATGTTTTCGGCAACCCCAACAGGATATTGGTATGTATGGTTGGCTAGTCGAATACTCATCTTCGTAGGTTTTAAAGTATTGATGGAAAGTTTAGAATACAACGAATAGGGCATCAGATTGATACTTGTACCTAGATCGGCTAAAGCGTCGCATGTGATGTTATTTCCTAACGTGCATGGAATCAGAAAACTTCTGGGATCTCTGAGTTTTGGTGGAATTTTGTTTTGAACAATAGCTGAACATTCTTCATTGAGAAATGTAGTGGATATTTGTTCCAACTTGTTTTTGTTATGAAGAAGTTCTTTCAAAAATTTCCCATAATTAGGCATTCCAGCTAGAACATCAACGAGGGAACATTGAGTCTAACTTCTTTGATCATCTCAACAAACTTCTTATAACGTTCTTCTTTTTTCTCTTTTCGAAGGGTTTGTCGATATGGAATTTTTATTGTGTATGCATTGACTGGTTGAATGGTTTTTTTTTGTGGGTGTTTTTGGAGTATCTTCCTTTTCTACTTCAGTTTCATCTTCACTATCATCATGGATAATGTTGGTTTGGTTCGGGTTTTGTAGTGGATCATATGAAAGACCACTTCTTGTGAATACAGCATTGATATGCTCATTTCTTGTTTGTGGTGGACAATAAGTTTTATCGTTTGATCCAGAATGTTTTGGGTTGGATTGGGTATTACTTGGTAATGTACCAGGTGGTCGGGAAGAAAATTGATCGGAAAGTCTACCAAATTTTTGCTCAAGATCCTGAATAGAAGCTTGATGATTTTTCTGACCTACTCAAATTTGGTTCTGAGATTAAAAAATTGAGTTTTAACAAACTCATTAGTTGATCTTTGAGCGATCACGAATTCTCGCATCATTTTTTCGAAATCTGTTTCTTCCGGTTTCTTGTCAGAGTTTGGTGGAATTGGATTATCTACTCGAGGTTGAGAATCACGGTTGTTATCCCTTTGTTGGCGATCTTGCCAACTTCCAGAATTTCTTCCGTAATAATTACCACGATAACCGCCTCCACGGTATCCTCCTTGGACATAATTGGCTTCCCCTTCTTAGGGTCCGTTCATTGGTTGATCGTCACACTCGGATGACATGTGATTTCCTCCACAGTTGTTACAACCGTCTCACATTTCTTTCATTTCTCCTTTAATATCTTTATATTGCGAGTCAATTTTGGAAGTCAAGGCTTCCATTTTCTTCATGAGTTTAGAGGAATCAGAACTTTTGGCAAAAGCAACGGTTTTTCGTAAGGGTTTGGTCTTGGAATCGTTTGACCAATCGAGTTTAAGGAGTACTCGGCCTTTGAGTAGTTGGTATGCCTCGTTAGGAGTCTTATAAAAAAAAAATTCCTCCGACATCAAGAATTCCTTGGGATGCTTCATCAAGTCCATGGTAAAATATTTGGATAATGGTTCCTCGTCCTAAACCATGTCCATGACATCTTCGAAGCAAATCTTTCATACGAAGCCAGGCATCAACTAGTGATTTGTTTGGATTTTGTGTGAAAGAACGAATTTCTCCCATTAGTCGATCAAACATGGCAGGTGGAAAGAATCGGCTTACAAAAGCTTGCCTCATCTCCTCCCAAGTATTGATAGTTCCTGGAGTTAATTCATTATACCATACTTTGGCATCTCCGGTGAGTGATGATGGGAAAAGTTTGAGTTTAATGGCATTGACATCGATGTTGCCATATCGGAACATGCCATAAATTTCCATGAATTCAGCAATGTGTTTGTACGGATCGGCTCGCGAACGACCATCGAATTGGCGGTCTTTGATCATAGAAAAATGGTGACCTTTCATGGAGGTCTACAACAACAATAGCAGCTCCAGGAGTGGGTGCTGCAACTTGGTTTGCGGCCCACATGGGTTGGTCGTCAGCCATGGGGAATGGTTGGTCAGTGAATGGGTTATAAACTACTAAAGCTTCAAAAAGGTTATCAAACGGTGGGTTTGGTACTCTTGGTACATGGTTGGTTGGTGGAACAAAAGGTATTCTTCTTCTAGGACTACGAATCAAACTTTCGGGATTAGAAAGAGGTGAAATTGGGTCTATTCCAGTTGAACGAGTGTTCATACAACTACCAAGTGAATCTAGGCAATTCTTAAACACACGAGCAAAGAATGAAAAAAGTTTATGAAATCAGAAGTAAAATATCTGATCGGTTGGATAAAAATCCGATCGGACGGATGAGGTATTACGCTTGGTCAGATCGGTTGGATGGTCGACCGATCGGTTGGACAGCTCGGAAAACTTTTTTTTTTTTTTGAAAACGAACAAGGAAAGGAATGGACTTTTAAAACTTACAGAAAACACGATCAAATTCTCCGGCAGCGGCGCCAAAAACTTGATGTGCTTGAGGTGTGTACAAGTTATAAATTTATAAAGTTGAATTACCGGATCTAGCAATAACACATACGAGCAAGTGAACTCGTCCATTATAGCAAAATTATGATGGTAAGTTGGGATCGTTCGCTGGGATTTGTGAGTGAATCTAAACGTAAGTCTAAAATGTAAATCTCAAACGCAATCAATAATGATTAATAACATAATTCAAATGATTAAAAACTACAATTGCTTAGACTAGTTTATTACTCTTTGATAAGCATGATTGTGATAACTTTCTTAACATGTTGATTATGATAATTAGATGGTGTTCTAATCTATTGTTTTTACAAGTTAAACCTTCGTCAAGATTTTAGTTTATAAAAACAAGCATTAAGTTTAACCGATCAATTCAAGGTTTATAAGATTGGGTTAACGATCTTAAACACAAAAATAATCTTTTGTTTTATCAAACTAGTTATAATACCCGTGCACGCACGGGGTTTTTTCTAAAAAATTTAGTTATGGTTTATTGTTGATTAAGATAAAAATATATAATTTCTTATCAATGATGTTATCTTCTTTATTTTAGTTCTAAAACACGTGCATACACGGAGTTTAGACATAAATTATATATAGGTTAGTTATTGTGTAATCTATATTATTCTTTGAAAACATGATATATAAATGTTTGTTATGTGATTTGGTATAGTTGAAAGTAACTGTGAAATGGTAAAGTCTAACTATATGTTACCTTACTCAAATCCAAAAGTCCAAAACTGATATGAGTAACTTCTGAACCTTTGTGACATAAAATGAAGATAGGCTCAAAAGAAATGGAAATATTAGATATATTGCAGAGTGATAATTGTAGCGATTACAACTGGAAAATAAATTACACAATAAAATATACTCCCTATGTAAAAAGATATGGACTACGCAACTACAGTACCTGATTTGTCACAAACAAAACTCCAATGGAATGGCAAAAAGATATTGTATAAATAACAATCTACCTAGCAAAAAAAACATCTAGTGATTAAGGAAAATCCATCCATCAGTAGCTCCATCTTCATCATCTTTGATAATTTCCTGAACATGTCATTACCGGCTCATTCGTCTCGAACAAATGTCCATATTCATCTGTAATTGGGGAAAAAAAATACCACAAACACAAACATTACAATTAAAGTTCATAAGAAAAAATGATGAAAAGTCCCTACCTATTAACACTTTCTCTGAACCTAGGCATTAACTTCCCCTAAAAATGAAATTACAATTAACGACAACAAACAGAAATCCGATATTATGATCTGTTAAATTATTTCAAGGAAACTGCTCAGAAGTAAGAAAATAACATAAATTATCTCAAACCATTAAAATAACATAAAACGTTGAGCCGTAGTGTAATTTAACATTACCAATTGTAAATAAGGATGATTCAAGATATATGTGAATTGAACTCCTTTGCTGGTATACAGAAATCACACTTTTACTTTTTGTACCCACATGGAAGAGAGTTTTTAGCACTTTAAGTTTATAACATGGTTAAAATTATCATGCAACGGGTTCTTTCCTGCAATATATTTGATTGAAGGTTAATCAACAATGCATGCATCAGCTAATAACCTATTTTAGTAACAAAAAAAGGTTATGTTGTTTAGATTAGTGTACTCCAAACACCCCTTAAGAACAAAATGATAAACATAACTTGATTATTACCCACACATAACTTGATTAATACCTTCCCGACCTGGCTCGTTGTGCATTAAAAACAAAAAGGTTATGCTGTTTATATCAGTGTACCCAAAACACCCCTTAAGAACAAAACGATAAACAAAACTTGATTAATACCCACCCGACTTGCTCATTGTGCATTAAAATGACTATTTTCAACATGAACGTGTTTGACCCGTTACATACCCACTCGACCTCATTGTACCACATGCAAAATGAACCCAAGTTTGAGGTGATAACACTATGTTTCTGTGATGATATTAGTTTATTTTTCTGCATAAAAGATCATACTTTATAGCTACAAATAACATGAAAATAAGTATCTTACCTGTGATAGTTTGGACCATTAACTTCAGTAGCCGATGGAAAAAAGTGATCTTTATAGAGCTCTCAATAAAGCATGTAGGAAGCATGATGGTTTCTCCAACACGGGGCTAACATGGGGCTACCTGATAATAACCAGAAACTATGTGAATCAAGTAATAACTAATAAATTGTATAAGATTTACCAATGGGCATTTAGCCTAGTGTTATATGAATGGCCCCTTAACAAAGGGGTTTTAGGTTCAAGCTGTAGCTAAGACATATGTAGCAAATAAAACCACTGCACAACAATGCATAAAACCATTGCACAAAACTTGAGACCTTAATGGTTATTCGAACTCCTAGACACATTTTCCAAACTCGAGTGCCACAATGTTTCTCTACTTTTAAGATATTGTATCGATTCTCAACATATTTGCTGCCTCTCTCAACCCACTAAGAAAAGCTCCGTACATTGTTGCTGGATACTGTTTATTCGTTGCTTCACCAGCAAAGAAAACTCTCCCATTTTCAATACTTTCCGCAAGTATATCATAATCATTACCCGATGCACCAATTCCAACATATGAATAAGACCCGTGAGAGAATTGATCTTGGCCCCACCCAGTACAAATCGCCTGAAGCGGTTCAGGCACATCAATACCTTTTGGATTAAAAATCCCCTTCAGAATCTCCATAACTCTCTGGACCGGTTCCACAGGTGACTTTTTTTCAAACTCAATTGCAGCTTCACCCGCCACTAAAGCCACAAGGAGAGGCCAACCTGATACAGACGAGTAACTATAGAACAAAAAAAATTCACCTCTCATACTCGATTGATCTGATAAATGCCCAAATGTGTCGATTTCACCTCCACAAAAATCATAAGGAAACAATATTGCAACTTTGTTTAGTAACCCAAAACCTAATCTTTCTATCGCGTCTTTCTTCCTTTGAGGAAGATCGGGTATGAATTTAATCGATTTCTTCTTAAGAACACCTAAAGGAACCGTACAAAGAACCATATCTGCATGATACTCTTGCCCATTAGCATACACCAAAACCCCATATGACCCATACTTAATACTATCCACCGTTTGGTTATAAAACATAAGAAGATTTTCAGCTAACCCTCTAATAAAAGTATCATTACCTCCTGGTATAAAACAATGACCACCCATCTCAAACGGATCATCTTGATCCCAAAACACTATAGAAAAATTCGACATCAAAGTAGCATTCACATACTCCAAATTAGCCAAATGCTAATCCAACAACATCTTCTCCTGAGGATCTTCCGCTACTTTATAAATATACCTAAACGCCTCTAAAGCAGTACCTAAAGGAACATCAATCGACTTCGCTTCCTCCATCATCGCCTGCCTAAGCTTACAAACCCTATCAAGCAACTTATTAAACACCACTTCAACCTTGGAATCAATCTCCGGATTCACACTACTCCATTCGGCAAATAAAGCGGACACACATCCCTAGCCTTATGTAATGGACACCCTAACTTCCTAGCCAACACACCTAACGGATTCCCATTAATCCCCGTCAACACACTCCCACCTAAATCCGCAGCAGCCACACACTCCCCACCCGTCATTTTCTTAGTCCTTACACGCCCACCCGCACGTGCCCTTCCTTCCAACACAACAACCTTAAACCCTAGATAAATCAACTGTCTAGCTGCAACCAATCCCGCTAAACCCGCCCCTATCACACCAACATCCCCTCTAGTCCCACTACTCCCACCCTCTTCCCTATCATTTTAACAGACTTAACCGCTTCAGATAACCCAAAATTAATATACCCATGTACTAATAAAAAGTTATAAGCCGAATCAACTAAGTCCTTATACTCGGGTTTAATCGTCTTGAACGCTTGTTCTTTAGTCAACCAAACATCAACATTTAACCTCCACCTAGCTAAGATATGGTTCCGAATAACTACATAGTTAGCTTGTTAAGTATCACCTATTTTCTTAACTACATTAGCTTCTACTTCTTCTTTGGTTAATGAGTCAGATGGGAAACCTACGGATATAGCGATAAGCGTTTCGATATTGAGATCGGAAGAGATTCTACGGCGGCGATGGGTTGAGAAGTTGGTGGTGGGGTCATGTGGGAACGCTTTTCTTGGTGTTCTAAACAGGGTTCCTGCATATGACAAATGTGGATAGGCAATTCTTTCACTTCTGATAAGAATTGGTGCTTCCAAAAAATCTTGTGCATAAGATATTTGCATGTATGGGAACCCTTTTTTAAAACACACAAAAAAAAAAAAAAAAAAAAAAAAAAAAAAAGCCACTTGATGATAATTCTTTTGATTATAACACCATTTATCAAAAAGAAACATGATAAACAGAACCTAGTTTTGTTGTTGATCAGTCCTTTAACTGACTTAGCAGCCTTCAATTGGTTGATTAAAGAGCCTATAACCTCTTTAACGCGAGCTTTTCTACCCTCCGTGAACTTCCAATGCACGGATTCCACATATCTCACACTTGCATTATGCTTGTTCATCTCTAGCAATGTGTTTGCTACAACATTTTAAGCTTGCTCACACCATTGACTTCTTAGTTCTTTCATATGGTTGTCATCTTCATCTACAATTTTCTAATATTTTGAGTCAAGAAATTAGTCTTTCATTGCACGGGCATGTTGAAATACTAAACAATAACCATACCACCTTAGTTATTTTGTAACAAACTACATACTCCAATTCATTTCATATGATATACGTCAAGTTACAAATACTAACGATAACTCAAGGCCTGTCACATAGCAATAGTGTAGATTTGCCATATATCAATTATCATCAGGTATGTTACTGGGCCGTAATTGGCTACTTTTAACCATTCATACATAAAACATGAAAGAAAATAATTCTCAAAAAGAAACTAATGGGCTGCATCGGTTTTGAGAACTAAATACATTTAGATTAAAATTTAAATAATTTTTTAGTTGGTACCTCTATGCAAAACTATCATGATACTCATAAAAAGGTAAAAACGACCACCAAAGTTTGTAATTCTTGTGTGTTCAACCAATAATAGTATCAACAAAAGAAATTGCAGAATCCACTATATAGGACTTTTGCATGTTTTAAGATATAATTCATGTTTTGTAATATAATGAAAGAATGAATCAAATACTGATTTTTTCTTTCGAAAGAGGATGTCGACATAACCCTTGGTATCTTTGTATACCAGTGGACATCAAAGTTCCAATTGGTTCCTGCTGGAAGTTCTGTGCCACATCCTCTTTTTCACTAACTCATCAAAAACTAACAACTCCAATGCACAAAGCTTTCACAACAGCTTTTCATGATTAAAATGATATTCAAAAGTAGAAGAAAAGTACAGCATTGAATAAAAAGCCATTGCTCAAACCGCTTGAGGTTTGCCAAGCTTTTGCTTCAAGTTGTTTGTAAAGTCATCATTTGTAATGGTAAAAAGCTTTCCAAAGACTTATAAGAATAGTGAAACGCTTTTGAAAAAGCGTTGCATTGGGGATGCTCTTAGTAATCAAAATTGCACAGTAAGTTCAAAAGTAAAACCATCAGCCTAAAACAGCTATGATAGACCTGAGCTGAATTAGTGTATTGTGGCATGAATCTTGGTGCCCTAATATTTAAAATATAGTATTACAAATAAAAATCAAATAAAATCGCAAAAATTAAAATAGGCTAAAATTGCTTATTAAATTTAATGATAATGATACATATTCATCCATTAGGATCATATTAATTCCTTCTAACTTTGACGTATTGTTGTTCGGATTATATCTATTACAAAGATATAGTATCTTAACTTTAATACTTAGCTTACTTTTCTTGGGGCTGATTTCTTGAAGAGGAGTGATTGCCATTGTTAACCTGTATATAAAAGTTAAAGAAAAACTATAGATAAAATGTTAAAAGATACGGAATAGACTGTTGAATTGGGACTATAAATCACTATATATAGGGTGTAAATCTGGTTGGTTTTCCAGATTATTTGAGTTGTAATAGGATAGGGTAATATGGGATGATTCGTATTTGATTAGGAACCGTCAATTTTTTATTTGAAAATTATATTCTGGTTGAAAAGTATGAAGGATCAATAAAAAATTACCAAAAAAAAAAAAAAAAAAAAAAAAAATCCATACTATTGTAACAGATTACTGTTTGTGCTACATCAAAGAGAACAACAACTCATAAACAAATATTAGACTAAATCAGTTAAAAGAAAAACAAAGATTTAAGAAAACAAAAGTGCATTCAGATTCCAAATAACTATTCTTAATTAAACTAACACAAAATCTTAAAACAATTAACCTTAATTAAACTTATAATAACATAAATCACAATCAAGTTCAAACCTTTACACCATAAACTAATAAAAAACGAACCGATGAAAGAGTACCTGAAAAGCATAACCTTCTATAAAAGAGTTTAACAATCCTTTTGCCATTTTCTATCATAGTTAAGAACACTTCAATTGTAATATGAGATATAAGTACATAAATCATTTAGAATTAGGGTTCTTTGAAGCCAATGTAAGATTTGGGGTATTGGAATATAGGTATATGAAAGAATTGTCTAGGTGAATTGTATGTGTTTCTTCAGAGATGTTTTGGTGGAATATAAGACCTGTGTGTTTCTTTTTTCCTAATTGTTTCGATACATATGAATATAAAGTTGCAAAGGAGCGCTTTTTTCATAAGTTTACAAATTAGCCCAAAACTATTAAAAAATACCTGGTAAGGACATGTGTATTGATCACTTTTTCCTTTCTATTAGGTTAAAAACAATTTTTTATAAACTTTAGGTATATTTGGAAATATTTTGGTTTTTTTTATTTTTTAAAATCCATGAAAAAAATCAAATTAAAAAAATTATTACCAAATAAGGTATGATTTGATTTTTTGAAATGAAAAAGTCCCCACTAAGGGTTTTATTTTATTATATAAAAGATACTCTTAAAAAATGGTAAATACAAAAGGTAACCGATCATAAACAAAAAGGTTACAATTGATTGCAAACTACTACACTTTTGACCAATTAGGCGTTTAACAATCAATCCGATTTGATTAAAAAAAGCATTCTCATTACAATTACACTTTTAGTTTAATTAAGAATAATTTTTGTGAAAAACAATCATTTGTGGTCCACTGGGCATGTCTTATTCAGTTAAGCGTGCCTAGTGGAGAGTAGTAACGGTTTGGGTGACCAAACCGGGAAGTCCTCCCTTGTGGACCACTGCCCTGTCGGTACGATTTCAAAGTCCTTCAATGAAGGTTTCAACCCACAAGGGTTCGAATCTGGAGAAGGCAGGGTTTACTTCAATTTAAGTGTCGTGCCTTCGGGCGGCTTAAGTTGAAGGTTTTCCCCCCATCGGGTTTCAAATTGGACTTGGATCTCCCCAATAAAAGTCAATTTTCAAAAAAAAAAAAAATATGGAAACTTTACTCCGCATACATGTTCTACACATGGAAACTCTTGCATACAAATTTTACACAAGTTTACCACATTCCACACTTAATGTATAATCTGAGCCAACATCATTCTAGCATCTTTACTATTAGGCCTTTCGCTAGGATTATCAAGCGTGCAAAAATAAGCAATCTTAAGAACTAAAAGCATTTGTTTCTCATACCCGTTTCCCAACATCTTCGGATCAATAGCTTGTTTTGGATCTTCACCAGTCATCACGTTCCTCATCCATTTTAACAAACTGAATTCCGACCGTCGAAAAAACTCATCCGATGGAAGCTTTCCCATCACCAAAACCGCCAACACAACCCCAAAACTATATATATCACACTTTTCATCAAACTTCATAGTTTGATAATACTCAGGCGCAATATATCCCAAAGATCCTGCAAGTTTGGAACTTGTCATGTGCGTTTCAGTATCAGGGATAGACTTTGCAATTCCAAAATCCGCTATCTTTGCCTGCATGTCATTGCCAAGAAGTATGTTAGCTGGCTTTAGATCTCGATGAACTATACGAAGAGTGAAATTCATATGCATATATTCAAGTCCGTTAGCTACACCTAGTGCAACGCTGTGCCGAGCTAGCCAATCAAATTCTCGACGACCTTCTTTAACTTCTTGTAATAAATCTTGTAAGCTACCATTTTTCATAAACTCGGTAACTAAGTAATCGCAATCGGGTCTTGAAACATGGCCTAGTAACGGAAGTATATTCTGATGTCGCATTTTCCCGCGGCCTACCGTTAGGATCTCGGATCTAACCTGTCCCAGTTTCGTGTTGAGTGACCTTGTATCGTTGAGTGAACTTGTAGTTGTATATCCTTCGACCAGCACTCTACCACCCTGCATGGGCCGCACTATCTTTTTTATGGCAATTGTACTTCCATCTGGCAGTATAGCTTTGTACACTTCACCACTCCCGCCTCTTCCGATTATTTCCAATGATGAAACCGCGTCGTCTTTCTCCAAGAACGCGAATGCCACACGATTCACTTCAATTATATCCGCTTCATCACTGAATTGGTCAAACATTGACCTGCGCATGGCCCTCCTCATAAAAAACGTCATTCTCATAAAAAACGTCATTACTCCAACAATTACTACAGCAATAAATGATCCGCCTAAAAACGCGCCGATAATTATTTGGAGCTCACTCCCTCTCTTTTCTTTTTCATTGTGTTTTTGAAATGGCTCTATGGTTGGAGCTGGTGCTTGTGCTTGTGCTGGTGCTAGAGCTTGTATATCAATAGAGTTTGACTTTGGATTTGTTTCAGCGAAATTGTAACGTTTTGAAACAAGTTTATTGTCAATCCCATTTGGAGATTCCAACTGAGACATCTCATGGTGTTTTGGGTCGAGGTATAATCTAGCGTGAATCGATACGATGAGGGTTAGCGCTGTGAGGAGATAGAGTTGGCGAATGGTAGTCATTGGTTGGTCGACCTGAAAGAGTGATGATGAATATGAGATAAAAATGGAAGGTTATATATTTAATGTGGACGTTTGTAGTACGGTGGCCTGGTAGGAACGCAAGGAAAAAGTTGGATGTTGATAACTTTCTAGGAAACCCCAAAAAAAAGGTAGGAAACTTGCGGTTTGTAAAACACTGATTACGTGATTATTGTCTTTCAGTGAATATAGCCCGTACTGCTACACTCCAAACACCAGTAAGTTATCGAGTAATTAAGACGTTATGAGCACGGAGTTTCTTTTTTTTCACTTAACTAAAGGATACCATCTAATATTATTACTCCTTCTTTCTCAAAATTATTGTCAAGAGACAAAAATTACAAAGTTTAATAAAAGTGGGGCCACTTTTGTTTTCAAACACTCAAATAGTATATTCTCCTACTATATTCTTTAGTTTATACTTAAAAAGGAAAGTGGACAATTAATTTGAGACATCTCAAAATGAAAATTTGGACAATAATTTTAAAACGGAGGTAGTACTTTTTATGTAAGCCCATAAAAATCCCTTGTTTGGTCTATATGCTTAAATTATCATTTTTAATTTTTAATAAAAGGACCTACATTTTCATTTTTTTTTTTCATTTTTAATTTTTTTACAATACAATTAAAACTTCATTCATAATAAAAAAAAACATCACATAATAATTTAACTAAAATTAAACATATTACAATAAGTATTAAAATAAAGTGACAAATAGTGTGCATTTGTACGACGCCAAATATGTTCTACTAAATCGACTTTAAGGCTTAGATGAGTTGTTTGGTTGTGTATCTCTCTAGCAACTTCTAACGTTTCTTCATGCGTTCGTACGAAATCATAAAGACGATTTTGCTCCTCTGGATAAAAGTCGGGACTGATTGCCACCCCTTTCTCTTTTAGAATCATATTATGTAAAATGATGCATGTGTACATCACATCCGTTATTTTACTTGGAATCATCGTTCGTGAGGGATGTTTTATTTTAGCCCAATTTTTCTTTAGGACGCCAAACGCTCGTTTCACATCTTTTCTTGCTACTTCGTGCGCGTTCTTATACCTTATTTGCTTTGTATCATTCGACCCAGGCTGTGAATTGGACTTCATAAGAACAGACCAATCCGGATATGACCCGTCACTGAGATAATATCCCTTTTTATAAGACACGTCGTTAGCCAGAAATGGAACCTCTGTTGCGTTCCCGGATTTGAGATCGTTGAAAAGAGGCGATTTTTGTATAATGTTCATTCGTTGTCAACCCTAGAGAGACTAAAGAAAGCATGCCAAATCCATAAATCTTGGGAGGCAATTGCTTCCAGGAAAATGAATGGATCTGACCCATGATCACAACTACAATATTTAGCAAGCAATGCATTTGGGCAATAACCCCACGGACAACTCGTACAATCAATGCTTCCAATCATCCCAGGAAACCCATGTTTTTGCTCGTGAAAATCATAGAGTTTTTCCAAATCAGTATATGTCGGTAGTCGTAAAAACTCGTTTCCATATAATTTCATAATACCCTTACAGAAAGCTTCAAGTGAATCACGGGTTGTTTTCGCATCCATTTGGAGATATTCTCCTAGAAAACCAGAAACACTCTCGTATGCCAATTGACTAATTGCGGAGGTACACTTTAGCAAAGGGGAAATGCCAACTCTTCCCGAACAATCACTAGTTTGTAGAAAAAACGGATCATGGTCAGTTATTTCTCGAACAATTCGTGTGAATAGCGTTCGGCTCATTCGGAATCGCATACAGAATATTTCATCGTCATACGTTGGGTTCTCAGAGAAGTAAGCCGCCACTAGACTTTCATGAGCACAGTAACGATCTCTTTCTACCGGGTTTCGTGGAATTTTTGGGTTTGAAGAAGACGAAGGTCGAATAATCTGAGCTAACATCATTCTTATATCTTTACTATTAGGCCTTTCTCTAGCGTGCAAACACAAGCAATCTTAAGAACCAAAAGCATTTGTTCCTCATACCCGTTTCCCAACATCTTCGGATCAATAGCTTGTTTTGGATCTTCACCAATCATCACATTCCTCATATATTTTAACAAACTGAATTCTGACTGTCGAAAAAACTCATCCGATGGAAACTTTCCCATCACCAAAACCGCCAACACAATCCCAAAACTATAAACATCACACTTTACATTAAACTCCAGAATTTGATAATACTCAGGCGCAATATATCCCAAAGATCCTGCAAGTTTGGAACTTATCATGTGTGAATCTGCATCAGGGATAGCCTTTGCAATCCCAAAATCCGCTATCTTCACTTCCATGTCATTGCCAAGAAGTATATTAGCTGGCTTCAGATCTCGATGAATTATATGAGGAGTGATAGTCATGTGAATATATTCAAGCCCGCTCGCTACACCTACTGCAACGCTGTGCCTAGATAGCCAATCAAATTCTCGACGACCTGCTTTAACTTCTTGTAATAAATCTTGTAAGCTACCATTTTTCATATACTCGGTAACTAAGTAATCACAATCGGGTCTCGAAACATGGCCTAGTAATGGAAGTATATTCTGATGTCGTAATTTCCCTACCATCAGGATCTCGGATCTAACCTGTCCCATTTTCGTATCGAGTGACCTTGTATTGTTGAGTGACCATGTATCGTTGAGTGAACTTGTTGTTGTATATCCCTCGACTAGCTTTCTACCACCCTCCATAGGCCGCACTATCTTTTTTATGGCAATTGCACTTCCATCTTGCATATAAGCTATGTACACTTCACCACCCCCACCTCTTCCGATGATTTCCAATGATGAAACCGCGTCCTTTTTCTCCAAGAACGCGAATGGATTCTTTTTCCGTCTAACTGCTGCAACTACTACTAATACTATAACAACTATTATTGCGGCTGAAAGCGCGAGGATACAAGATAGGATTAATTTCTTTTGGTTATCTTTCTCATTCTATTTTTGAAATGGCTCTATGGTTGGAGCTTGTAAATCATTAGAGTTTGAATTTGGATTTGTTTCAGCGAAATTGTAGCGTTTTGAAACAAGTTTATTGTCAATCCCATTTGGAGATTCCAACTGAGGCATCTCACGGTGTTTTGGGTCGTGGTATAATCTAGCGTGAATCGATACGATGAGAGTTAGTGTTGTGAGGAGATAGAGTTGGCGAATGGTAGTCATCGGTGGTGGTCGACCTGAAAAGAGTAATTATGGTGAATATGAGATAAAAATGGAAGGTTATATATTTAATATTTAAATGTAACGAACAGTAGTGTCAGTTGTACTGTGGACATTTGAAGTATGGTGGCCTGGTAGGAACGCAAGGAAAAAATTGGATGATTGATAACTTTCCAGGAAACCCCAAAGAGAAGGTTGGAAACTTGCGGTTTGTAAAACACATTGTAATTACGTGATTGTTGTCTTATAGCGAATATAGGCTCCAAAACCAGTAAGTTCAGTAAGTTATCGAGTAATTACGCCGGTGTTGGCAATCTAGACCCAAACATGTGTAGATGAGTTTACATGAAAACATGATAGCTTGTATGTTGATGTTAGTCTAAACAAACGCTTAATATATCGTCTGTCTACTTTCATAAATTTCAATATTGTTGAGTCTAACGAGTTTGTTATATTACCATACGTACGATCACTATTTCATATAAATCTATCTAGATTCGTTTGAGTATAGATTGCGAGGTCTTGAGTATAATATATTAAGGGAAATTTACATTTGTAACACTAAAGATACCACTTATTAGGAGGGTGGCAGTCATGCTTCTGAAATCATCCATACCTCTCAAATCCACCAATAATATCATTTCACCTCATTCCACCTCATTCATACTTTTTTCATACCTCTCAACCCCTTTTTAGTGGCAACCAATGTTCTGAAAGGCTCAAGTCGCACTAAGGCGCAAAGGGGGGCAAAGAGCCTCAAGTCAAGGCGCATTCTAAGGCGCGGGATTCATGAATGTGAGGCGCACTAAATATATTAAGGTTTTTATAACATATGTGACCATTTATGTAGATTAAATAATACAAAATAACATTAAAATACTAATACATGACATATATTGCCATTATAAAGATTAAAATGGATCATTTGTCACTTCTCAAACGGATCAACTCTTTCATTTGATGACTTATATAGAGATTAAAATCCATATCAGACTAAATATGCTTGTATCCTACACTTGTAGACTTACATCGAACAAAGCTCCCAATTTAACCCAAAATATCAAGCAAGCAACGTATTAATATTCAAGGCACAATGACATATTTTCATGATAATATGTCGTAAAGAAAATATTTAATGAAACAAAGTAACTTCTTAAATAAAATTTCAATCAATAAAATAAACATAAAATCAATTCAAAATTACAAATCATACAAGTACTCACCATATGACTTAAAAGGCCCATGCATATAACTTATAAGGCCCGTGTATCTTATCTTAATATTTAGAAAAAAGCCCAAAAACCCGTTACATCTCCGAGGCGCAAAAATCCCTAAGGCGCAAAGTCGCAAAAATCCCCAAGTCGCGCGATTTTTGTGGGATTCATGCATGTCGTGAGCCTCGATTCAAAAAAATCCCTAAGGCTAGAGCCTCGTGCGATTTAGCGCCTAGGCGCGCCTTAGGCGCGATTTTTAAAACTCTGGTGGCAACCATACCTTTTTCATAACTCCCAACTAATTTTATTTTTTTATTTTTTTATTTTCATAAATTAAATTAAACAATTTAATAAAAACATAAATATTTCATTAATAATTAAAATAACATTACATAATACTTGAAAAAAAATACATAATTATATCTAAAAATCGGTAGGCCATCCACATTTCTCCGCATACGTACGTTTTTTGGCAATAGCGAATTCTCGCATAACCGTATTGGTTATGTGTTCGTGTGGCTCGTTATAGAATTTCATTACCCGAATCATAGCCTTTTCGTTAGCATTTTCGAGTTGTGTCGTCATCAACTGTTTGGACAATTGATCCTTTGCACGTTTTTTTGCCATCGCCTCATCCAACGCTAGTGCTTTCTTTTCCGTATAGTTCTCAATAAACTCAGCAGCACTATTCTTTGTCGACGACTCGCTAGCGGTCTTTTTCCCTTTTCTTTTTGATACAGGAGTTGTGTCGTCATTTAGATCCGGAATAACAGGATCAACATTGTCATTGCTTCCGGACTCATAGTAACTAGATTCCGACGACTTTCTTCGTTTGCCGGAATGAGATGTCGAAGATAATTTTTCAAAACATGGTTGTTCCAACCATTTCGGTTCTCCCTTAACAACCTTCCACGCTTCAATATGATTAAAAGAAGTGCCCTTATTTCTCTTATCATAATCGGACATGGCATTATGCATGACGTTGACATCGTCACACCCACTCTCACAATGCGATTCTACAATTAAAAAAGTATATAAATTAACACAAGTATATAAATTTACACAAGTATATAGTTTAAAAATTACTTGTTGGATGTATAGCCCGTTAAAGACACCCATTGCGTGATTCATATTTTTCCACTTTATGTTCAAGCTATGATGAGTTCGCTTAGTATCTTTAATGGTGACCTTGAAATGCTCCAAAATTCTTTCCCAAAACTTATCTCTACCTTGTTCATTCCTGACTTTTCTACATGTCTAGATATGAATCCATGCTTTAGCCAAAGCAACCTCTTCGATCGACGTCCAAGGCTTTTTATCCACTTTAGTTTTCCCTTTACCGACTTGAACATCTTCATCTAAAAAAAAATTATAACGTATATAAAAAAAATTATAATGTATAAAAAAAATATAACGTCTAAAAAAATATAACAAGAAAAATTATAACGTATAAAAATAAAGTATATACCAATTTGAGTTTGTTGTTGCGTTTCGGGAACAATCTCAACATCATCATCGTCTTCGCCCTATATAGGTAGTTCGCGTTCCACACTTGGTTCACGACGCGAAGGACCTTCACGGTAGTCACTAAACGGGTTGAAGTCACTCGTCATTGATATGTTATATTGGCTTGGATTCATCGGTGGTGGAGGTTGGGGATAGTTAAACGATTGAGGGTATTGTTGATGCATCGGTGGTGGAGGTTGGGGATAATAGCCCGATTGAGGGTATTGTGGATACATCGGTGGTGGAGCTTGCGGACAAACATGACCACGATTGCCACGTCCGCGACCTTTTTGTAATGAAGCACCTCTTGATTTGCCACCATCCATGATAAAAATGTATGTGTTTAAAAATGTTTGTGTTTATAAATGTATGTGTTTGAAAGTATGAAAATGGAAGTGTTTTTAGTTTAACATATATAGAGATTTTTTTTCCCAACGGTTACTTTTCAACTTTAAATGTAAATTGTCTAGAATACTTTTTTTATTTTATTTTATTTTATTTTTATTTTTTTTTCGCCTAGAATCTTGCCAGCTTAGTCCATTTGGTTGTACTTTATTGATACACTTCTCACATATATGAAACACATTCATCTCTTTTAGTCTCATCTATAGTGAGCATCAATTTTATGTTTGTGTGTCATTAAATGGTCTGAAATATTGAACATTTTCATAATTTAATCCCTTTGATCATGTGAGATGTTTATATCAATTGAAAAGGTTTATACACAATGTGATAGGTTTATAAAACAAAAAAGTTTATAATTTAATTTTATAAGTAAGGATCAAATACGAAATAAAAGTAAAATGAGAAAGATGAGAAATAACTACAACCATACATTTCAGATGTACCTACAAAAAGAGATATATCTTCCATAAAATTCTCATTCTTCATTTGAAATGTATAGCTGAAAACATTTCTTATTTTTTTATTTTTGTTTTTCTTCTTAGTGGATCCATTCCCTATTATGTTATAACACAAGTATAAATCTTTTAATAAGTTTACCATAGTGGATTACCTAATATCTAATTTTTTTTTTATTACACTTCTTAATTAATATTACTAAATTTTAGTTTGAGTCATAGTACGTAGGAAGAGTCCGTGCGACAACCTAAAAGTAATTAGTAACCAGCTATAGTTTAATTCGATCTATCTTATCAGTTTCTTCTTGGGAAGATCTCATTTTCTGATAGTTCTGAAGCACTAAGTTACCATGACATACAACATTTTCAGTTATTTGGAAGCAAGTATCAGACCGATACTCAACTATCAATTAGATACAAAATGATAAAAAATGAACAAGCCAAAGACTTTAATGGTGGGTGAGCTTGCTTAAGTTCACTTCCTTGAGAATAAGTGACATCTTTAATTATATTCGTTTGTATTCTTTTTTTTGAATTAAGCATAGAGGTCAATTGTCTAGTAGTTGGAATGATTGGCTTAAATCGCCTTTGTAATTTGTAATCTCTAGCACCTTACTAGGCTTTTTTTTTGTTTTTTTGTTTTTTTAAATAAAACTGCCGCCGTTCAAAAAAGAAGCCAAAGACTTTAAAGGTCGGTGGGCTTAAGTTCACCTCTGTATGAAATTTGCAAAATTTACTATCAAAAGTGTGACACATGTATAAATGAGCAGTATCATTCGACTAATTAGTTAGAAAAAGAGAAACATATCATCAAAGGAACTTATTTTATTTTGGGTAAATTGCAAAAATTGTCCTTCACGTTCCACGAAATTGTAAAAATGGGACCGAGACAAAAAGTAGCGCAAAAAAGACACCAACGTTCCACATTTTCGCAAAATCGCCACTGAGAGGCCTTTTCCGTTAATTTCCCGTTAAGTGCCATGTAGTTGAGGGTAGTATCGTCATTTTACCCCTTTCCCGCCAATAACTTAAGTTGCCAGTGTTTTGTTTTACAAATTTAGTCCTTTAGAGCAATACTTTATATACGGGTATCAATTTCTTCCAAGGAGAACATTAATTTCATAAGTAAAGATCTTGAGAATGGTTAAGCTTTGGCAAAATCGTGCACGCAGTACCCCGATACCTGATTTAGGAATCCTTTATAGTAAGAATACTCTGTTCCATTTTAATGTTTTCCATTTAAACTTGTTATTGTTGTCGGAAGTAATTGATGTTTTATGTGTTCCACAGATTTGAATGAAAAGGTGTTTTCTTTGCGAATCCATCACAATGGTGAATTCACCTCAAAACCAGGAAGAAGATATCTCTTTGGAGATACAGATTGGTTTGACGGAATTCACTCTGACGTTTTCTCCATGGAATTATTGGGCGAAATGTTAGAGGATTTAGGTTACTCGGATAGTACCCTTATGTTTTCTCACTTTAGGATACATGGGGAGTCACTGGATGATGGTTTGCTACCACTAAAGTCTGACGAAGATGTGAAGACACTTCTGGAGTATGTTCCTATATTTACACAATTGGATTTGTATATTGAAACCGGTGTTTCAATTGTTGAGTGTGAGATGATGGATCGAATGATGACTAAGGGCAAGGGTGTGGTGATAGAAGAAATAGTGGATGATGATATGAATGAGGCTGCTGGAAAGGGTGTTGATGGTGAGACTGGAAACAGTGGGAAATTACTATTGTTAGAGTGGCATAAGACAAGACAACCTGAGAAGGCTGGACCTGTTTTTGATACTGATTCTGACAGTGACTTCCCACCAACATTTTGTGCCAAAAAAATGATTGCAGATCATACAAAAAGGATGAGTGATGAGTTTCAATTCAGAAGGTTATTGGGAGAGATTGACCAAGACTTTACTGTGGAGGATTCAAGTAAGGAGTCTACAGGTTTGCTCGATTTTTATGATCTCGGTTTTGATGATGTGTATTATGCTGACGCAAGTGATGAGGAGGTTGATCAAGAATGGCATGGTGATCCATACCATTTAGTTGATGTACCTGAACCTAGGGGTGTAATCGAGCCGAGTCGAGTCGAGTATTGACAAGCTCGAGCTCGGCTCGACCTAAAATACTCGAGCTCGAAACTCGACTCGAGCTCGACCGAGCCTCAATATTCAAGCTCGAGCTCGGCTCGGTTACTAAAACTCGAGCTCGAAACTCGACTCGGCTCGGCTCGTATATGTGTAAAAAAAATCAAGTTTATGAAAAAAACACTTAAAAACAAGCCACTCAGAACATGATACAGTTTCCAGTTCCCAAATTAAATATATTAAAAACTAGTGAATGCAAGTTAATCAAAGATCTGGATTTAAACTTATATTGCATTCATATCTTAAACAAATAAAAACATTATATAAGAACTAAAGAAGGTACAGTAGATAAGAAAAATAGTTAACAAGAGTTTACTGTGGATAATGAATTAGGAACTTTTGATTGGTTAATTTAGAGGATTGTGGCTGTCAAGTTGTAGAAGATAAGAGAAATGTAACGTGAGTATGCGTTTGGTTGGTGTAAAATTGCTTTAGGGTTTTTTAACTTTTTCCTTTTATATATGGACAATGAAATGTAAATATATGTGTAAATAAAGGGCATATATGTAATTTTACAAAAGCTCGTTAAGGCTCACGAGCTTAACGAGCCGAGTAACTTAAAACTCGAACTCGACTCGACATCTTACACGAGTAGCTCGAGCTCGAGCTCGACTCGTTTGAAATCGAGTCGAATCGAGTATTTTTCGAGTCAATCTCGAGTTGCTCGCGAGTTGTCTCGGCTCATTTACACCCCTACCTGAACCTAAAGAGATGCATGCGATTGAAGAGCCTGAAGAGCCTCAAGAGATTAGTGACATGTTTGCTGAAATAGATCAAGCATTGGATGAACTTGATAACCTTGTTGCAGCTGGAGAAGGAACAGAGGTGTATTCTCTTTATGCTGAACCAATTAGTTTCAGTTTGCTTCCACTTGTGGATGTTGATGGTGATGATGGTGAACAAAGAGTTCATGATGAGGATGTGATTCTAGATGAGCAGAGTGATGAAGTAGTTGGAGATGGTGAACAAAGAGTTTGTGATGTGGCTGTGATACCAGATGATCAGTGTGCTGTAGTAGTTGGAAATGGTGAACAAAGAGTTTCTGATGTGGCTGTGATACCAGATGGAAAAAATGGAGTTGGGCAAGATGGAGTGATCACAGAGGACAAGTTTGAAGACCAAGGAAGATCAATCAAGAGGCGAAGACTGATGGCTGACAAAAAACCCAATGTTGCTGCTGACAAGAAACCCAAGGAGTGATCGCAGAGTTCTTGAAGAAGCTTCAAAAGTCCGATGTTATGGAGCTTTTGTATTTGAAGAAGAAGATGCAGAAGCGAAGCTCAAGCTATTTGTTTTGATGGACTTTAGAGTTTCTTTCATGGTCATCTTTGTTTTGATTGTTCCTTTTATGTTTCCATCCTTTTTATGAATGTTATGTTTGAACTTTAATGATATATTATGAATGTTATGTTTGAACCATAATGTTAGTTACAAAAGTCAAAATTGATTGTCAAATTGGGTAATTTTGGGTATTTTTGTGCCTGCGCATAATTTTGGGATGCCAAAAACTTGGTAACCCAAACGTTTTTCATTTATTACCCAAACACGCCTAAAACACAGTTTCACATGTACTTACCACGCCTATTTAAAGCCTATACCCATAAACAAACACAGTCAAACTATTTTGTCAAGGATTTAGCTAAAGAATGTCTCAATTTGTCCTTCTTGAGGAACTCGCTGCTGCTGCTAACTCAACCGAGTTACCATACCAGATGCCGGTGTTTTTTGCTAGGGAGACAGAGCGTGATATCAAGTATGCCAAAGAGCTGTTTGTGGCATATCAAGAGTTGCTTGATGTTGTCGTTCAAAGGAACAAGATGATCTCTGAAATGAAACTGGTGCGTCCCTCAGTGCAGATGTTCAAATGCTTGGAGTTCTTGAAGAAGCTTCAAAAGTCCGATGTTATGGAGCTTTTGGATTTGAAGAAGAAGATGGCAGAAGCGAAGCTCAAGCTCTTCAACAAGCACGCATTTGTCAAGGGACTTTAGAGTTTCTTTCATGGTCATCTTTGTTTTGATTGTTCCTTTTATGTTTCCATTCTTTTTATGAATGTTATGTTTGAACTTTAATGATATATTATAATTTTGTTATGTTTCTGTCATCTATGTTTTGTTGTGTTGATTTATTATGTTTTGCTTGTCAACCATTGGGTATTTTTGCAAAAGTCAACTATAATGTTAGTTGCAAAAGTCAAAATTGATTGTCAAATTGGGTAATTTTGGGTATTTTTGTGCCTGCACATTATTTTTGTGCCTTCTTTTTAGATTCATTTTGCGCAATTCTGGGTATTTTGGTGCATGTACAATCATGTGCAAAAGTCAAACATGATTGTCAAAATGGGCAAGTCTGGGTCCTATGTAAATATAACTACTGCGAATTGCCATTCATTTACCATTTACAACCATACCATTTACCATTCATCAAAAGATCGGGGTACATAAACCACTAAAACTAACACATCAACAAACAAACTACACTAATTGCCACAAAATGGCCAAACACCTTCCTCAAAACAAACATCCTCCAACAACGAAGACACAAACCCATTCTCATCACCGGCATCATCCACATGTAGAGGCGGCGGCAGGCCCTGGGTAGGTATAACACCCCCAAAATTTACAACGCAGCGGAATACCAATTTGGGTGTCACTTCATAGATCATACACAAAAGTTACATAAAACGACCTCAAAAGACACGTTTAACAAAATGTCACATTCGATTCGATAAATCAGAGTACAAAGGTCCCAACAATTTCTATTTAACAATTAAGTTACAAGAATTAAAACATGACACATATGTATATTTTAAAGATAAAAATTTATCGAATGTGTAGAAAACAAGTCTTCCAATATTTGATATCCACGCGACTCCGATTGCTCCCAATGCTCAGTTAGCCAAATAATACCTGAGAAAATACATGCTAAAAAGTCAACACAAAGGTTGAGTGAATCCATAGAGTTTAATAAGTAATCATTTGAATACAAGATAATCCAGTTTAAAATACGATGGGCTACGTTGTTATACGCCCATAATTTAAGTTGACATGTAACAAATACAAGTCGGGAAATAAGATTTATAGTATTGAGCTCATGAAACCGAACCTTAACCAAGATTTAATAATTGCCCCGGCAGGGTAAAATTTGCCATTTACCTCAACCTCTCAATATTATGTGACCGTTAAAAGGTGAGCGCTACTCACTCGGCCAGGCTGGTCAATGCCCAATATGCATATTCATAATACTAGCGTTTCCAACGAAATTAACAGTTCATGATGGGGACTTAATTGGCAAGAAATATACTCAATGTCTATAATCTTGTAATCGGGTCAAGCATACCAAAAATTAATACTTGTATTCGGTTTGTAAAACTAGCATGTATCCCCCTCGCGAGGTTTATAAAACAATTGAAGTAAGTAAAAGCGAGGCTATGAACTCACCTTGATCAAAGTCGAGGATCAACCAATAAAACTTAACGCGAAATCCAAGTACGCGATCACGACCTAAAAAATATAGTCGCTAAGTTACGAAGTCGAAAATTACGTTGGACGATGCGTACATCGTCATGACGATATCTTATATATATACTGATTATATACATGTGATGAGAACCTACTTGCGTGACTAAATCCCCAAATACCCCACGTAATTAAGTTACGAACATTTCATTTAAGAACTTCATTTTAGAAACTTTTATTTTTGTAAAGTTACAAATCTCGGACAATCACCATTTTTAGGAAGTTTATTACCAATTCATATTTTCATCACTTAAGTATTTTATACTCAATAATTATCAAGTAAATGACTTAGTCATTTATCACCTTTTTATAAATTACATTTGACACTTAGTAAAAATTACTATTTTTAGTCTTTCCATTTATATCGACCAACAGTCTCGGAATATTTACATTTCTCGAAAATATTAATCACGATCGTTTATTACCTATTTTAACCCATACGACGTGTTAACGTCAATTTAAACACAAGTTTGACCTTTACTTTGACTTTTTATAAAAATACTACATAAAGTATACAATTATGTATATATCGGCACATAGTGTAGTTTATTCTTTTTAACTCAATAAATTATGAAGTTTACATGATAAAAGCGAAACATTATTTTGAACAACTTTTCAGTTTTGGCGAAAAGCCGAAACAGAACAGAAAATGACCTTTTTGCCCTTACAAGAATTTTGCTGAACGTTTGACTTTTTAACAAAATTCCAAAAGTTTGACTTCCAGTTTTGACCCGTTAGAACCCATTTTCACAGTTTTGACTTCAAAGAGATTTCATGTAAAACGTTGATCCGAACAACTTTCGTGTTTTGCCGGAAGGCTGAAACGGCCCCGAAAGTGCTCAAAATCGCCATTTTCGAATCTGGTCTGATTCAAATATTTAGCTAGTTGCTGTTTGGAGATTTATAAATTTTCTAAACTTCATTCGACCATAACTTCTTCGTTATTAGGAGTTACGGGACGTTCAAATTACCAAAACGAACATGAAAATAAGCTCTTTCACAATATCAAATCAAAAATCAGTTTTTACAAAATTTCAGACCTCGATTTGCGTGTCGCAGAATCTGCACGAATTTTACTTGTTTCAATGTGCACCAAAAACCATTTTCAACTCAAAAATACAATCACAATACCTCTAATATCACATATAACCATCTAATTTGTTCAATTGAACATCAACCCAATCTAGTCCTAATCACGCAAGATCCATCACATGCAACAATCGAAATTAAATCAAATTAAGGAAACAAAAATAGCACAAGACGGGATTTACGAGTTGACATACCAAGAGGAGGAGAGGAACGGTGGTGACGGCGGCGTAGGTGTGGCAGCAAGGTGGCCGGTGGTGTGGCGGTGGTTAACTCGAACCAAACGAGCCTAGTCACACCGAGACCATGGGTCTCGGCCAAGCTCCAACGAGCCACAACCAAAACCAAACGCGACCCAAAGTACAAACCGAGTATCAAACTCGCGTCACAACCAAAAACCCAAGAGGAAAGATGGTGTAGGTGGTGATAACGTGGTGATTTCGATTCGAAATAGGTGTTAGGGTGGGAGTTAGAGCGCGTGGTTGGTACCAAAAGATAGATCTCGAAAAGATGGTGAAGATGGTGGTGTTGTTTTTAGTGTGAGGGTGGTGGTGGCGACGCTATGGTGGAATAAGGGTGGCGGTGGTGTTATGTTTAAAAGAAGAGAGAGAGATAGTTGGTGAAATATTGGTGATGGTTGTGTGTTGCTTATCAAAAATGCAGGCACAAGTACGATTTTTAAGTAATTACTCTAAAAAAAATAATAAACTTTTTAAATAATAATAATAATAGGTGTTGGGGGATTTAGTAGTCCGGTGTCAATACACGGACCAAACCTGAAACTTAAATAACCAAATATCTTCTCAAACCAAACCCGTTCCAAAATAATAATATCCGATCCAATAATAAAATGAAATTAAAATTGTTAGGTTATCCTATTTTGTTTTCTTTTTAAGTGTATACATGGTATCACGGGTATGCTTGGTCCGTAAAAATATAAAAGAAACCTAAAAATTTGCATTTATAGAAAACGTTTTTATAAAATATTAAATAACTTATTTTAATATGTTTATTAAAATAATTTATGATAATTAAATATAAAATTAATTATTATCATGTCAGTACGCGCTGTAGGTAGTTTTTCACTCATTTTATCGTTTTCAAATCAAATGAGTTCAAAAGAAAAGTTTAAAAATGAAATATGAGTAATAACGATTATAATTTATTATAAAATAAGTCCGGAAAGAAAAGAAAAAAATAATAATGATAATAATAAAAAAAAATACAGGTACGTGTCACGACGTACACGGTTAAACTTTATCGGTAAATATAATTTACTTAAAATAAGATAATTAGTAATTGTAAATAGTAAAATAATGACATGAAATTTTTGAAATGTCACAGTAGGCGGCAGCAGGCTCTTGGGAGGCGGCATCACACTCTGGTAGTCCTGGTACTCCAGCTGATCAAACGTGGTAACATAAGCCGAGGTTCATGGGGTTTTTCCTTTTTCTGTTTTTCCGGCTACGACCTCCAACAGGGATGTCCTGGAGCACGCCGCCATGGGTCCAGTGTCTGCGGCAGCTACGGCAAAAGTGACGCGGCTGCGATGTGTTGTAGTTGTTGTAGTAGCAGAACTTTGTGTCTTCTGAATTACAACGTTGACATGGGCGTTGTTGTGGAGGATGTGTCAGAGTTGTTGTGGTCACCAACGATGAAGTTTCTTGGTGTGTGTTGGTGGTGGTCGTTGTCGTTATGGTGGTGGTTATGATGGCTGTGTTTTCTGACATTTGCGGTGATTGCATTCTTGTTGTGATTCTGCTATGGTCAACTCGAGTCGTGGTGGAGAAGATATGGGTTGTAGGGGGGTTTATGGGGGTAGAGGTTTGATTTTACTTTGCAAATTTAGCCATTGAGGTGTAATCACATTGATACCAAGCACAGAGGTGATTATGGCAGCAAATTTAATAAGTAGGAAAAGTGTAAAATGACGATACTACCCTCAACTACGTGGCACTTAACGGGAAAATTAACGGAAAAGGCCTCTCAGTGGCGATTTTGCGAAAATGTGGAACGTTGGTGTCCTTTTTGCGCTACTTTTTGTCTCGGTCCCGTTTTTGCAATTTCGTGGAACGTTAAGGACCATTTTTGCAATTTACCCTTTTCTTTTCTACCAGTGATATGAAACAAGTAGAGACATGATATAAGGGACCACTAGACGACTAGACTGCCCTAGAATCCTTCCTCGAAATGGGATACAACATTGGATTTTAGTACGAATTCATCAACTGGTGTATTTTCTCAAGTCTTTGGTGGAGTTGGCTCGTCCTCATAACTCGTTATCATAATAATGGCGATGTATGACAACTTATAGAGACGACTTCATTCAAGTCTCCTTTAAATCGAGTGCAATAAGGACCATCAATTTACTTTTTCTATTATTTATCGTTTAAAAATAACTTAAAATGCAAATACAACCATCCACAATAACTAATAAAATACATTCTTTATTTCATAATTGACTTTTATCTCTCCTCAAACCTTCAATACTCAACTTGAAAAATCCTTTTTTCCTGCAAAGAGGGGCATTGCTTTCTCTTGATTTCCGCACGAGAAGAGGTGTTTTCCAACATCTTTTCCCGCTCCATACCTTAAAAACTTACGAGATTTGAGTTTATTGTCATACAAGCATAAACTAAGTTATTATTTATTTTTTCTTTTTTTCGTGCAAAAATTGATGCAATTAATTTAATTTTGTTTGGATCAAATAAAAATATAGCTTGAGGTTTGTTATATTTTAATGATGATAGTTAAAATGTGTTATCGCTAAAAGAACCGCTAAATAGTTAAAATGCCTACATATCATTATACCAGCTGATTTAATTAGTCGTTAACCATTTGAGAGTGTTTTAATGGTGAATTTTTAGCAACTATCATCACTAGTTTAATTAGCCTCATCAAACGTCGACTTTAAAATACCACTATCACGCGTGGTGGTGTGTCTTTGTTAAAATATTGGAGGTTACCATCACCGACTTGTGAGAGACATAAAATAACACAAATATTAAATAATTGGGGTGTTTGGCGGTGGTTATTACTACATATGTTTGTAGTAGAATGAATAAGTGTTATTGATGATAATGTTGATTTGATTTCATCCTCAATAATAGGTAAAATAGATATATTACGTACTTTAAAAGAAACAAAAGTACTAAAAGGCCACATTACATAAGTTTAAAAGAAACAAAAGTACTAAAAGGCCACATCAAACTTTTGATTGGGACTACATTGTATTTTATTGGAAAGAGGTCAAGGATATGATGTTTTTTTGAACATATGCCTTATATTTACATGCAACTTGTAAGCAAAGAACAAAATTTCAATAAACATCGTTTCCTCCTTTGTTTGATTTAATTTATGGACCTATTTTCCAAACCTACCGATACATTCTATCCTCTAAGGATAAGGTTTATAAACTTTCTACCCTATCAGCTTTCACAGGAAAAGAACTAAATGACCTTACGAACTATCGAAAGATGTTATCCGTAGATTAGTTTGCCAGTTTAAAAAATGGTTACACCCATTAAAAAAAACTATAAAATTTTGATTTAGTTCATGGCATAGAACACAAGATCAACAATACCCAATCAAGTCATAATGAGGTACACGAATGTAGACAATCACATTTTTATCCAGAATTTCTAAAACAGGCACACCGTTATCCGAAGCTTAAAAAACTGCTTACAAAAAGAATTCCGACAAAGGTGTGTGTAAATAAATATATACACATGAGCAAAATATATGTGATAATACTATAAACATATAATAAAATAAAAACATGTATAAATAAATAAGAAAAAGCATACATGCATAAAGCAGAAAAAAATACAATTATACTTTATTGCTCATGACAATAATACCAGTATGTTTTTGTCCCTAACCTGGTCATTTATGATGCACTTTTTGGTACGAACTAAATTGATTAGGTTTGTGTTTTCAAACATAAAACATTAAAGGGGGAACTATATCTTTAGATTGATTGGCAGCTCAACTCAATCATTCATTGGTTATTCATTGAAATGTTGTACACAAATGATTTCTAGTGGCTAACCTTTTAGTTTAGTCAATATAAGTTTGGAATTTAATGATCAAATTTATTGTGCTCTTAATATTCATACAGAAGTTGTGTGCATGTTGGCGTATGTAGCCGAATGACCGGGAACCGTTCGGCTTATATAGACATAGCCGAAGGGCACGTGCCGAAGAGAAGCCTCAACGAGTATAAACCGATGTTATAACACGATCCCAGGATTTTAGGGGTCGTGTCGCCCACTTGCTCTGACACCCACCAACCAGGTATGGCTTGCTCCTTCCCAAGGCAGAGTAGGTAATAAGGTGAGTAGTATAAACACCCTTCACCTCATTTATGATTCAACTAACACACACACGATACTCTCACCAGCATTTATTACAAACCCTTCATCCTTTCACATACTCATCCTCACACCGGAGGTTGGTCTTGGGATAAAACCCAAGGCGAGCCTAACGTGTGCTACTCTTGTGCAGGGTATTTCCAGAGAATGAGAGGCAGACCTAACGACGAGACCCTCTTGCAAGGTTTTACCTCAACAAATTGGCGCCATCCGTGGGACCCGTTATTCATTCTACCTAAACAATCCGAATGTCAGGACCTCCTCCGTTTCCCCTTTTCACACACCTGATCCCCAGGTCGGAGGAAGTGGAGATAACAACGACAATACGAACAATCACGATGATTCAGAGAACGATTCGTCCAACCTCCAGGCGATGATACTCAGTCAGATGGCGTCTTTAACGGAGCTTATTAAGGAACATAATGCAAAGGGAGGAAGGTTAGTTCAACCCATACGTCTGGATTTCAGAGACGAGAATGACAAAGATAAGGGAAAAGAGAAAGTGACAGAGGCCGATGAGGAGTTGAAGAAACCTTTTAAGGAAGTGCTAAGATCTCCATTCACTCGTCGAATAGTAGAGTTCTCAGGAGAAAACTATGTGATGCCGTTGAACATGAAGTTTTATGATGGGTCTTCGGATCCGAATGATCACCTCACAAGGTTCACCGGGGCCGCCAACCAAGGACAGTGGCCGATGCCAACTTGGTGTCTCATGTTCCAACAAACCTTGGATGGGGCAGCCGGAGGATGGTTCGAGCGGCTGGAACCAGGCAGTATAGACAGTTGGAACAGTTTAAGGGAGCAATTTTCAACTCGGTTTTCATTACGGAAGAAATGTACTTGAGACCCCACGGAAATCACCAAGATTGTCCGGAGGGCACATGAGTCGTTACCAGATTTCAAAGAACGGTGGATAGACGAAGCAAGCTATATCAGTGGGGTTCCAGAGATCATGCGTATTTCGGCCTTCATGGGTGCACACAAGTGTCCAGCTCTCGCTAAGAAGTTCTCCGATAGGTTGCCACGAACGGTAACCGAAATGTTCACCCGAGTGGATGACTTCATAAGATCCGAAAATGCCTTCCGGGATATGGAACTGCCCAGGGGAGAGGGAACAGACACAAGCCGAGGCAATTATTCCGCTCCTAGAGGAGATCAGATGATTAGAGGAGGTGTAGGAAACAAGTTCATGGGGGATCGCCGGAATGATCAAAGACGAAGGGATGTATTACAACCTTATATCTCTCCTCGAATGAATCCCAGTCGGGTTGAGACAAATAGCCGAAGTAATTACCAACGCTCAGAACCATTTCGGAGCCATACTGAGCGTACAAATATAGGTTCGCTGGTCAAACTCCCCCGCGAAATCTTGACTACCGAGCGTCAATTGAATCTTCCTCAACCTCCACCGATGGTCGGTAGACCTAGGGCAGAAAATATGGATCGGTTTTGTGAGTACCACGGCGAGAGGGGTCATCTCACAAACGATTGTCACCAACTCAAAAAGCAATTAGAAATGGCGTTGAAGTCCGGGAAGCTCGATCACCTACTCAGAGACTGGAAGCAAAGGGATGCCGGGGGAAATAGGGATCCTCCCAGAAAAGATGACAGAGGAAAGAATAAGGTGATTAACATGATTCGGAACTCGCCCCTCGTCCAGAAAAGAAAGTACGGAGGCCAAGAGGAGGACTGGATGAAGGTTCCTATAGTATTCCCATCCATATCAACAGGCGACTTGTCAGAAGAACCACTTATCATAGAAGGGGACATAGAAGGATATCTGGTAAGGAGAATATACGTAGACGAAAGGTCTTCTGCCAACGTAATGTACGAGCATTGTTTCCGCAATCTAGATGCATCCATCAGGGAAAAGTTGGAAGAAACCAACACCTCATTGATAGGTTTCTCCGGAGAAACAAACCGGCCGTTGGGGAAAATAGAGCTAGAGGTAAAATTCGGTGATAACGGTTTGTTCCGAAGGACCATAATGAAATTCTGTGTGGTACAATCCCCTTCACCTTACAATGTTATACTAGGAAGGACGGGATTGAAGGGGCTTAGAGCCGTTCCATCCACCATCCATTCCATGATCAAGTTTCCCACACCCCGAGGGGTAGCCACCGTAATGGCTCGACCGGCGGCCGTTCTGCAATGCCGAAAGCTAGAAGAAAGCCAATAGGATAACCCACGAGGAATAGCAAAACCAGAGGAGAAGGCCGCAGATGACTTCTCAACGGAAGAGGTGCTGGTGAACCCAGCGTATCCGGAACAACTGGTTACCATAGGGAAAGGGTTCTCCGCGGACTGTCGGAGGTATCTTGTTGAATTGCTAAGAAGGAATAATGATGTGTTCGCATGGCAACCTTCAGACATGACCGGTGTTCCTAGGCGATTAATAAAACACCACTTGAATGTGAACGTTTCAGACACCCCGGTCGCTCAAAAAAGAAGAAGCTTCTCGGCTGAAAAGAATCAAGCGATACTAAAGGAGGTAGAGGAGTGGCTGGTAGCCGGTATTGTTAGGCCGGTCAGATATCCTACGTGGATTTCCAATCCGGTGTTAGTCAAGAAAGGTGACGGAAGTTGGCGCATGTGCATTGATTTCAAAATTTTGAATTCTTCCTGTCCGAAGGATTATTACCCTCTTACCGAGATTGATTGGAAGATAAAGTCGGTGGTAGGATACAAATACAAATGCTTCTTGGATGCATATAAAGGGTACCACCAAGTACAAATGGCAGAGGAGGACGAAGAAAAGACGACATTCTACACAGAACAAGGAACTTATTGCTACACAAAGATGCCGTTCGGTCTAAAAAACGCAGGGGCAACCTACCAACGTCTAGTTGATTCGGCTTTCCGGACACAAATAGGAAGAAACTTGGAAGCTTACGTGGACGACATGGTGATTAAAAGCAAAGGTGAAAAAGAGATGCTGGCAGATATTGTCGAAACCTTTAATAACCTAAGAAGGATCAACATGAAATTGAATCCTAAGAAATGCTCATTTGGTGTAGAGGAAGGAAAGTTCCTAGGATACATGATAACATCCGAAGGCATTAGAGCAAACCCCAAGAAAACAAAGGCAATTTCGCAAATGCAGTCCCCGAGGACTTTAAAAGAAATGCAATCTCTGAGTGGGAGATTAGCCGCACTGAATAGGTTTCTTTCCCGGTCGGCCGAGAGATCACTCCCCTTCTTTGACACGTTAAAGAACATAACCAAAGAGAACAAAGAAGAGTACAAATGGACGGAAGATGCCGAGGCTGCTTTTCAGTCACTCAAGAAGTTAATACTAGATCTACCATCATTATCGACCCCCAAGAAGGGAGAAGTCTTGTACATGTACCTTGCCGCAGCCAGAGGTGCCGTTAGTGCAGTACTAGTGACGGAGAAAGAGGATAGACAACTGCCTGTTCATTATGTCAGCCGAACATTGCATGAAGCCGAGAAGAATTATGCTCGAGTACAGAAATTGGCTCTGTCTCTGCTACACGCGTCTCGCAGATTAAGAAGGTATTTTGAAGCTCACCCAATAAAAGTCATAACGGACCAGCCCATAAAACAAATACTAAACAAAGCCGAAGCGTCCGGACGGATGGCCAAATATTCGGTTGAGCTGGGAGCTTATGATATAGACTATATTCCGAGAAATGCAATTAAGGGACAAGTTCTCGCGGACTTCATTTCGGAAATCAACGTTGAACCGGAAAATACTAAACAAAGACTCCAAGAGGAAGATGTACAGGACATCCCAAAGCCGGGCAACTGGATTCTTTACACAGATGGGGCATCCAGCAAAAAAGGATCCGGAGCGGGTTTAGTGCTAATCGGACCTGATTCGGTTGAACACACGTATGCACTTCGTCTCAACTTCCCAAGTACTAATAATGAAGCGGAATACGAAGCGCTTTTAGCCGGCTTAAGAATCGCTAAGAAAATGAAGGCAGAGGAACTAGAAGTAAGAGTTGATTCTAAGCTAGTCGCAAGTCAAATAAACGGAAATTTCGTGGCAACCAAGGAAAGTATGATTCAGTACCTGGCAAAAGCGAAAGAGTATATTGGGGGCTTCAAAAAGTTCAAAATTTATAACATACCAAGAACCCAGAATCACAAAGCCGATATATTAAGCAAATTGGCGTCAGTAGCTTTCAACCATCTTACCAAGGAAATATTGGTGGAAGTGTTACAGAAGCCATCAACCGAAGAGAAACAGGTGGGAGCAATAGTTGAAGAGGAAGAAGACAACTGGATGACCCCCATCATTCAGTGTTTAGACGAAGGTATCTGGCCAACGGATCCTAATGAGGCAAGGACCTTACGAATGAAAGTTCCGCAATACGTAATGGAGAATGGTGTACTCTTCAAGAAGTCATACTTAAACCCAATGCTACGATGTGTAGGACCTCTACAGGCAAACTACATAATTCAAGAGGTTCATGAGGGGATGTGTGGAATGCACTCCGACCCCAGGTCAGTAGTGGCTAAATTAATAAGGCAGGGGTATTACTGGCCGACAATGCATAAAGACGCAAGGGAAGAGATACAGAAATGTGATTCCTGTCAGATCCACTCTCCGGTCCCAAAGCTGCCCAAAACCAATTTGACGTCTATAATGGCACCTTGGCCCTTCTATCAATGGGGAATGGATATGTTAGGCCCCTTTCCAGAAGCACCAGGGAGGTTGAAATACGTGATTGTGGCAGTGGACTACTTTACGAAATGGATAGAAGCCAAACCGTTAGTCAAAACCACCGGCAAGGACGTGAAGAAATTTGTTTGGGAGAATATCATTTGTCGATTCGGCTTGCCAGGGATCATAGTTACAGACAATGGAACAAACTTCGTCAATGATCCTTTCAAAGGATGGTGTGAGAAGTTAAAGATAAAGCAAATGAACACCGCTGTGGCGCACCCACAGGCGAACGGATTAGTAGAAAGTGCAAACAAGAGCTTGATGCATGGCATAAAGACTAGACTGGGAAGGGAAAGAGCCGGATGGGCAGATGAATTACCGAATGTTTTATGGGCTTTCCGAACCATGATGAAAACTAGTAATGGTGAAACGCCATTTAGTCTGACCTATGGCAGCGAAGCAGTGATACCAGCGGAAATAGGAATGCCTACCCACCGAACCATGCTCTATAATTCGGAGGATAGCGAAGAACAACAACGATTAAATTTAGACCTTTTGCAAGAAAGACGTGAAATGACGGCGATTCGTGAAGCAAAGTACAAAGCAAAGGTCGAACAGTACTATAACCGAAGAGTTAAGCCGATGGCTTTCAAGGTTGGGGACTTCGTCTACAGAAAAAAACAAGGCTAGCCGGGTTGAAAATCAGGGAAAGCTGGGTCCGAACTGGGAAGGGCCATACAGGGTAGTGGAAGCACACCAGAACGGCTCGTACAAGCTCGCTGGTATGGACGACAAGGAAATTCCTCGGACCTGGCATGCAACTAATTTACGAAACTGTTTCATGTAAAAAAGTTGGAATGATCAATGACAGCCTATGTCTTCCCCGCGTTATGGGAAGCGAATTTTCCTAAAAAGTTTTACAATTATTTATACGAATCGTGCAAAAACACTCCGTCCAATACTTAAACAGATCGTGCAAAAACACTCCGTCCAATACTTATACGGATCGTGCAAAAACACTCCGTCCAATACTTAAACGGATCATGCAAAAACACTTCGTCCAATACTTATACGGATCGTGCAAAAACACTCCGTCCAATACTTAAACGGATCGTGCAAAAACACTCCGTCCAATACTTATAAGGATCGTGCAAAAACACTCCGTCCAATACTTAAACGGATCGGGCAAAAACACTCCGTCCATCTACTTATACGGATCGTATAAAAACACTCCGTCCAAACTGTTCTGGTCAAAAGTCACGCAAATTACGCAAAAAATACTCATGTAAAAAAGCATAAGAACGGAACGATGATGTATATATGAACAAAAATACAAAACCGTTCTCCGGTAATACAGTTACAATTCAAAAATGTACTAAAATACTTGTTACAATCCCCAATAAGGACACAAAAACGGGTACAGGCACCCCGGATAAACCCTAATCAACCTATTGGGTAGTAGGAGCAGCAACAGCTGGAGTGGGAGTTGCCTTCTTAACAGGCTCCTCCGGAAGGAGATTCATCTGATCATTGAGGGGAAGAGGGAAAGATTCCGCAAGCTTTCGAACATACGGATATTCAGCCTCGAAAAGCTTATGATATTCCGGCTTCCAAAGCTTGGGTGCCTCCATGTTGAGCTTCTTGATCTTCTGCAAAATCTTTTCCGCATCGTCCGGTTTCCTTTCGGCACGGACACCGTCTATGAACCCTTCGGAATAAGACAAGCTATAAACCCTTCCAAGACTCTTCTTATATTCATCACTTTGGAATAGCCTTCGGAAAGCAGCCAGAATTAGTTCCTTCACGGTATTCTGTCGAACAACCTCAGCAACAGCCAACTGAGCAACCAGACTTTTATTCTCCTCCGACAGCTTTTCGGCCTCCTGAGACTTTTCCGCTAATCTTTTCTCAAGCTCCTCAATTTTAGAAACCTGAGAAGCATATAGACTGGTTGCCTCATTTTTCTCCTTCTCAATTTCCTCCAGCTGGTCAACCAATCCCTTTTCCCGGGTGGAGGCTGCAGCCCTCTCCTCCTGCTGTTCGTCCTCTAACGCACGGAGCTCTTTCAACAGAGTTTCAAACTTTGCAATCTGGACATCCCTCTCCTCCTTCAACCTGTCGGCAACAGACTCACACTCCCCGTGAGTAGCCTCTAGCTCCCGGTAATCTCGGTTCAGCTGGCTGAACCTCTTCAACACTTCTGCTTGAAGTACCACGCCGGAACCATAGTTGATATATGACTGTCGGACAAGCTGATTGTTGTTTAGCCCGGCCAGTGCTTCCTCTTCGGCTGGGGTTGCAAGATGAGACATCATCTCCCGGCATGCTCGGAAGGAGTTCATACGAACATCATCCCTGAGAGTCCACCCGGGGATAAAGTACCCTCCGGTCAAATCAGTGTGACCTGAAAACGGCAAGGCCGAAGGATTAAGTTTTTTTTTAAAAAAAAAAAAAAAAAAAAAAAAAAAAAAAAAAAAAAAAAGAAAAAGAAAATATAATAATAGTAATAAAATATATATACCTTCATACAGCGGCCGCGCCTCTTCGGATTGCACGTGAGTTCTGGAAGCTTGATGCTCCGAGTGGGCTGCACAAAAAAGATATAACTAAGTATTCAAGTAGAACCAGATGATGAAAAAAAAAGATGGCTCTTACCATCAGAAGGGGTCGGAGGGGGATGATCTTGAAACCCTTCGGCACCTTCAGCAGGAGGAGTGTGGGATTTCTCCAAGGAATGATGCTCCTCTTCCGCATTCTCGACCGGAGGATTTTGCCCTTCGCCACCTTCATTCTCTTGTTCGGCCCGATCAGACGGCTCAGCCTGGTTGAGAGGATTGGCATCCACGGTATGCTCCTCAGACTCAACGACCTCCTCATCAACCTGCAATTTTCTCCTTCTTTTGGGCTGTGCACTCGGCCCAGCCGCAGCCCTCTTGTTACCAACCGGACGGGTATGCTGCTTCTTTCTTTCTTTTTCCTCCCGGGCAGCCACCACATCGGAATTGGCTGCTTCAACAGTTAGCTGCGCATATGTTTTCTCGGGGATCGTAACATCAGGAGCAAGGGGCTCGGCAGTTTTGTTCGGACGAGGCTGGTTCTCTGGCAATGGATCTCCTTTGCTCACCACTGACCCTTCAAGTTCCGGAAGCTCTAGGTACTCGGACATAGTAATCACTACAGAGGAAAACACACAATTAAAACAAGCAGGAGTGGTATAAAGTAGATAGTAATAATAATAAACACCCCTTCTTACCCTCCCCTCCGGCATTCTTTATAACAAGATTGTGGCCTGATATCCGGAAGGTGTTGGTAAGCCCATACACCCAAAGAAGACTGGTTGGAGGTTTCCGAAGTATTACGGGTCGGAGGGCCAGCGTGTTGGCATCCCGCTGAGAATAACCGGTTGGGAAACGATCTGTTATCTGTGAATCCCTATGTCTCCACGGCATGGCGTTCGGTATAGCCCTTTGGTCAATCAAAAAGAAAAAATCCTTCCACCATTTCAAACTTGTCAAAATCTCCCTAAAACATGTCTTGGCGTGTTTACCTGTCCGATGTTCAAAGGAGAACCAGTGCCCCTGCTTACATAACCAGTAAAACACTCGGAAGAGGGAAACGGTGGGCACAATCTCCAAACTATAACACCGAACCTCAAACAATGTCACCCTATTTACACCCAACGGAACTAGTTGAGACAGGTGTACGTTAAAATGATCTATAACGCTTAAAAGGAAGGCTGAGAATGGTATCCTAACACCCCCTAATCTCATATACTGAACGTACACACCTATTTTGTCTCCCGGCAACTCGTTCATGGTGAGATCGGGAGGGGGAAGTATGGGATGAAGATCTAACGGGATGCCAAATTCTACTATCATATCATCTAAGTCTCTCTGGGAAAGCCTAGACGGGTGCATATGCATATCAAACTTATCGGGGGGTTTGGCTGTTAATAACAAAGGTGGGTCAACCGGAACGTTCATCTCCCCAGGTTCACTAACGGCCATGGTCAAAACAATACGAAGTAACAGAAATAAAAAAAAAAAAAAAAAAAAGGTTGAAACGCACCTCGGAATAACTTTGCAAAATAACAGTAAGCAACCGAAGAGAATTGAGGAAAACACACAGTAAAAGGTAAAAATGAAGAGTGAAGAAGTGGTATATATAGTCGGTATGGGGATACGTGAAACGTCGCATCGTGCGCCACCCTTGACACGTGGCTGAGCCCCGACCGTTTGATATCTGTGCAAAAAATTAAGTGGTAACCAGCTGTCAAGGGGGCATAAGGGTAATTTTGCCGCAGCAAATAGACTTCATATAAAAACGCACAACATCTGCGTCACAACGACAAGGGAACAACGACACCTACACGCACAACGGAATTGAAGCACCGGTTAGACCCAATACTCCAATACTGGGGGGGGGGGGACATGTTGGCGTATGTAGCCGAATGACCGGAAACCGTTCGGCTTATATAGACATAGCCGAAGGGCACGTGCCGATGAGAAGCCTCAACTAGTATAAACCGATGTTATAACACGATCCCAGGATTTTAGGGATCGTGTCGCCCACTTGCTCTGACACCCACCAACCAGGTATGGCTTGCTCCTTCCCAAGGCAGAGTAGGTAATAAGGTGAGTAGTATAAATACCCTTCACTTCATTTATGATTCAACTAACACACACACACGATACTCTCACCAGCATTTATTACAAACCCTTCATCCTTTCACATACTCATCCTCACACCGGAGGTTGGTCTTGGGATAAAACCCAAGGCGAGCCTAACGTGTGCTACTCTTGTGCAGGGTATTTCCAGAGAACGAGAGGCAGACCTAACGGCGGGACCCTCTTGCAAGGTTTTACCTCAACAGTGCACTTGATCATTGTTGTTAAAAATACTACAAGTCTAGTTCTCGTTCGTTTGTTCAATTTGCTTTCTATAATAAAGAAAGACTAGATAGTACTTTTTTAATTACAAACAATACCTTAACTATAAACAATACAATAAGCTATCACTATAAAGTTTCATTAATCACTTGAGAGTTGTATTTTGCTCTATACTATTTTCTGGTAACTAATTATATTATTTTTATCATTTCCTACCAAAATTTTTTAAAATGTACCAATTACATCTTTATGTTTAATTTTAGGCCTAGATTTTAGGCATCAAAATCAATTTTCTTTTCTTCTAAGTTCTACCATATCGTTAGGCTACTAGGCCACATTGGACCCAAATGAGTTTTAAATGTTACGAATTAAAAACTGGGTTGAATTG
Organism: Artemisia argyi; assembly: GCA_030686995.1. Taxonomy (NCBI): domain Eukaryota; kingdom Viridiplantae; phylum Streptophyta; class Magnoliopsida; order Asterales; family Asteraceae; genus Artemisia; species Artemisia argyi. The sequence continues at coordinate 26,402,983 of CM060688.1, read as the reverse complement.
GTTTTGCAATTTTGGGCTCAGTGTCGGCCTGTGTTTATGTGACAAATTATTTTCTTATTTTCGACTATATCAGCCCAGTTATCTAATCATATCGGGCAGATATAACGAGTGTTGTTTACTTCGTGAATTTATTAGCAGGAAAGGTTCGATTTCATTTGGAGCACAATAGCAAACGGTCAGCCTACTTCACATTGAATTTAACTTTTCATCTTTCATTTCTACTGTTACATATATTACTTTAGTAGAGATATGAAGAGTTTAACCTAAATTTGCACCAGGAATCAGCTTGGTTGAAACATTATTGGTAATATAGTATATGCTTTATCATGAGACGTGTCTTCTCTTTATTTGGAAGCGAGTTATAAATATTGCTGAATGAGACCACTGTAAGTCTCTGGTTGTGAAAGGATACAATCGTTAAATGGGGTAAAGCTAAACATACGCAACATATTTCTACAAATAAACACAAGTACGCAACATACTTAGTACACTGTCAAACGTACGCAACATATTTTCAAAAAATCATCGATCTACGCAATATTACCTGCTGGGAGCAGGTTACCTAGTTTTAAAAGTTACACCTTTGGTCCCTAAACTCTTATATCTCGCGTACATGATCCTATTTTAGTAACGGTCGCTAAAAAAGTTTAAAAAAAAAACTTTTTAACATTTTTTTTAAATCGAGATAAACTCTTTTTTTTAACTAAAATTTAGAAGAAAAAAAAAGTTAAAAAAAAAAAAAAAAAAAAAAAAAAAAAAAAAAAGAAGTTAAATTTAAAAAAAAAAAAAAAGGAAAAAAATTTTAAAAATTTATTTTTTTTAAAAGTTAATATTTAAAAAAATATATTTTAAAAAAAATAATATTTGCGAAAAAAGAATTATTTTAAAAAAATTTAAAATTAAAAAAAAATAAAAATTTTTCGCTAAAAAATAAAAAAATTTAAAAAATTTTTTTAAAAAAAATTTGTTTTTAAAATTTCTTTTAAAAAATAAATTTTTTTTCGCAAATATTAATTTATTAAAAATTTTTTAAAAATTAATTTTTTTTCCGCAAATATTAATTTTTAAAAAATTTGCGATTTTTTTTAAATAATTTAAAAAAAAAATAAAAATTTTGATTTTTTTTAATTTTTTTTAAAATAAATTTAAAAAAAAATTAAAAATTTTGATTTTTTTTAAATTTTTTTTTAAAATAAATTTTTTAATTTAAAAAATATATATATATATATATATATATATTTGCGAAGAAATATTTATTTTTTTTTCGCAAATATTTTTTTTTTTAAATTTGATTTTTTTTTTAAATGTTAACTTTAAAAAAAAAATTAATTTTTTTAAAATTTTTTTTCCTTTTTTTAATTTTAAAATTTTTTAACTTTTTTTTCTAAATTTTAGTTAAAAAAAATATTTTATCTCGATTTAAAAAAAAATGTTAAAAAGTTTTTTTAAAACCTTTTTTAACGACTGTTACCAAAATAGGAATATGTACGCGAGATATGAGACAGTTTAGGGATCAAAGGTGTAACTTTTAATAGTAGGTAACCTGGTAACCTGCTGCCAGCAGGTAATATTGCGTAGATGATGAGTGTCTAAATACTCATCATTTTATACCAATCTGAGCTGCCAAAACATACAAAAACACTCAAATATGCATCAAAATACTTAAAATATCTTAGAAGTGTGTTTTATATGTTTCAAATGCAAAATATGCAAAAACTGATGAAAAACGTACAAAGTTTGCATAATTGGCAGTTTCAGTCCCTCAAGTTTCAAAAGTTGTCAAAACTAGTCCATGGTTATTCTAAAAACATGAAAAAGTCACCAAAGGTCCTTTTTAATCATAAAGTTACATATTTAATTCTTTGGTGCAAAGTTTCACAAAATTACAAGTTTAGTCCCTATACTTTGGAAATTGACATAAATGGTCCCTGGGATTTAAAAACTTTGAGAAAAATCAATATTGGTCCTTTTACTAATAATCTTTTGCAGGAATGGTCCTTGGGTGATAAGTTTGGTGAAATTACATAATCAGTCCCTGAAGTTTGGTGAATTGGCAAAAATAGTCCCCGGGTATTTCAAAAGTGAAATATATCAAAAATACCCATGTACTATTCATTTATGGCAAATTAGATCCTTATATGAACTTTAGGAAAATACCAATTCAGACCCTCAACTTTGAATAAATTACAAATTTGGTCCTTGTGATTTGTTTCTAAATAAAAACCAAACGGTTCCTTATTATTATTATCCACCAAATCCACTATCCTAATAACCCAAGCCCACCCCTTCTACCAATCCACCAGGCCCAACCTTGCCAGCCCAGTCCACCACCCTAATAAATAAAACGGGGTCAACCCTGGTTTGACCAAACCACTCCCACCCCTTTCCCTCCTTCTCCATACCACCACCACTGCAACCAAAACCACCCTTCCACCTCACCTGTTTCACCCCAACTTGGCCTCCAAGATATCTTCCACCTGTCTCTCCACCTCACACAACCTTCCAAACCCTTGAAAACCTCTCCACGCAAAATCTGACACCTTGGACTAAATTGGCGCGAAAAAGTGGTTTTGAATGGCTAGGATTAATTGGACAATATCAACGGCTAGGGATTGATGGGAAAGTCTCACAAGACTGCATGAAACTCTATTTATCAAGAAAAAAGCAGAAGTGAAGAATTATTTAGAGTAGAATTAGGAGTAGTGTAATTTAGTCAATCGTATTAGTGTAAAACCTAATTCCAGTTCAATTTTATGCTTCCAAGTGTTGTATTTCACATTCTCAGTGTAATCTTAAGTGTTTTTAAACAATCAATTTCAAATTTCAGTTGGTATCTCAGTTTATGCTCAAATTTACTCAAAAATCTCATTTAGTTATAATATTGATAATTGTTGTTGTTCTGTACTCTTAAGCTAATATAAGCTCTTGACAAAAGCTTCTGTAAGCTTTAGTAACCTTAAAAACTAGTATAGAGTTAAAAATAGAAAAATCTCAAAAATTCAAAGAAAATAGAAAATAAATAAAAAAATAGTGGTAATGAAGAATCAAGATGGGAGAATGATGAATTTTGGATTGTTTCTGGTTTAGTACCTTTTGGGAGGTGTTAGGATTGGTTACTTGTCCTTGGTTCATTGTGTCTCAGTGAAAGCCATTTGTAAGTTTTTGAATCTATTTTACCATTTTATTGTTCAAGTAATTTAGTTGTTTCAATCTTTGTGTTTTTATGTTTCAGAGGTTTAATTAAGTGTTATTATTAATTAAAATACGTTGTTTGCTCATTAGATTAACTTGGTGCTAAAAATTGAAAAACTCACAGTGAAAAACTCAAACTTGACAAATCTGAGTTTTATGCTTGTGGTGTGGTTGATTCTTGTTCATTTGATCTTAGTTAATCATATTATAGTATTTAGAATCAGTTTCATGGATTAAAACCTTGTTTTGCTTTGAAAATCATCAATACCTAAATTTAAAGGTGTGTTTGGATCAAGCTGTTTAGCTGTATTATAAGTTGTTTGAGTTGTTGTTTTTACTTGCTTTATGTCATACTAGGTCTTATTTGGTCTGACAAACCATAGAAACTTGTGTGTGTACACTAAAAAGTCAAAATCCAACTCCATATCCCTTGACAGTTAACTGTCAAGGATTTTAGTTCCATAAACCCACCTATTAGCTTATATCTTTAAGTTTTAGCTTATTTCAGGTCTATCATAGCTTATTATAACTTAATCAATCAGTTAGAAGTGTTAGAATCTCAAGAAAGTCAAACTAGTTAAAGTTTTACAAAAAGTCAAATTTTACTTATGCAGAAAATCCCAAAAACTCCAAGATTTCTTGTGAATTTTGTATTAGGTTTCAAGGTTTGAAATTTGTTGTAGTAATAGTCTACCAGCTCATCTTTAATTTTCCACATAGCTTATATTTTTAGCAATTTTACCCTGGGCCCCACAAGCTAGGGAAATCACTTGCAGGGCAAGAACTTCCCCTGCTCCATCAGACTCAGTCCATCACCACCACTTTGGTGGTGATTTGTGACCACCTCAATGGGCCCCACACCCTAGTTTTAGTTGCTTACAACCCCCCTCCTACCAGACTCTTAGAGTTGACCTTTTGTTTGACCTGAATCATTGTGGACCCCACCTGAATCAGACCCAAAAGTTTGTCCCGATTCTCTGTTCAAATTAGTTTTTGGAATAGCTTATTTTTGCTTATCAGCTTACCTACTGAGGTTATTTGGCAAATTTTAGTTTAGACAAGTCCAATATACTTATTTAGAACCAGATTTAGCCATAGTGGGTCCCACATAAGCTCAGTTGAGCTTATTTGCTTATTCAGTCAACCAAAGTCAACTGTGGAGGTAATAAGCCCCCACAGTGCTTATTATTAGTTTATAAAAATATTGTTTTTATTAAAATTAGTTGTTTGTATATATAATATAGTTTTGTAAAATAAAAATCAATAAAAAACAACATAAAAATAAGTGATAGTTTCTATTTAATTTAATTTAATTTTAATTTTCACTTTTAGATTTTTATTAAGTAAGTTGTGTTTTTATATTTTTATTAATTTCCTTTTAGGTTAAAGTATTTTTAATAATTTTCTCAGATTTTTATTTTGTAATTTAGTATTTATTAGATTTAAAAATAGTTTTATTAGTAATTAATCAATAATTAAGTTATAAATAGTATAATTAATTTTTATAAAGCAACACATAGTTTTTATATTTTTTCTAGCTTTTATAAGTCATAAAATAGTTTTATAAATTTTTTTCATAATTTTCTAATTCATTTTAGTATTATTTGTAATTTAAAATAGTTTAATTAGTTTAATTAATATAATTAGTTTTTAATTAACAGAAAATTCATAGAAAGACAAAAATATTTATTTTTAATTTTTATACTTTCTTCAAGTTCATTTTAAGTTTTATAAAGTATTTTTGCAAATTTTTAGTTTAATTTGTAGTGTTTATTATTTTTAGTTTTTATTTAAGTTAGTTTTAATTAAAAAGTTAAATAGATTTTAATTAAATAATTAATAATAAATAATCAAAAATATAATTTTCTTTTTAATTTAATTTTCTTTTAAGTTTAAGTTTATAGGATTTTCATTTTTAACCCTTGTAATTTATTTTTCTTAAAACTCACCTTTTTCTCAGTACGCAGTCGCGTCTGATTTTTGATTTAGTTTACGTTTATACGTTTTAGATATCTAGGTTTCACGTAACAGTTCCAATAGTTCATCTAAGTTATTTTATTTTATAAAACCTTAGATTAATCACTCACACACACTTATTCATATCCCTGTTCATTTTCACTCGATCACAAATTCGTTTTTAATAAAACATCGCACACCTCGTTGGGACATTACGACCCGGGAAAACACTGTATTCCACGGAAGCATTTGCCTTAAGCTGTTTGACTTTTATCGTTGACCATTCACAAGTGGTTGACCAATAATTATCTGACCGTTTGAGACGAATCAAAATTTGGCGCCGCTGCCGGGGAGGTTGTGCGCGTATTTTAAACGATTTTGCGTATTAGTGAACCCGAATACACGCTCATTGTACATTTATCCATCCTTGTTCATATTATTATCATATCAAACCAAAAAAGTTCCCGAAAACATTTTAAAATTAGTTTTCAACGTTTACAAAAACCCAAAAATATTTTCCTTATTATTATTACTACAAAAATTTTTCAAAATACCAAAAATATTCATCTCTTTACCCTCTATCCTTTTAATTCTACCTTCTTCCACTTGTCCCATAATTGATTCTAATGGCATCTCTCTATGACGATTTCTTTGAACAAAGGGCTTATTTGAGCAACATCGAAAAACTTATTGCCTTGTCAAAGATATCGAGAAGTCGTGTTGATTATGATGGACCATCGATTCATATTCCCTCTCCAGTGAGGGAAATGGAACGAGAAACCGGGGTGACAAAGGACCCTGTACTTTCCACTGACTATGGAAGTGCTAAATACGTCCAACCTACGGTTGTCCAAGAATCTAAGCTCACAATTTATCCTAACCTTTCACGGTTTACGGGTAAAAGTTTGTCAAGCAAACGTACAGAGCTTAGAGCATGACTGAAAAGAACGATTTGCCTAATCTTCACATTTATCAAAAACAAAAACCAGAGACCATAACGGAAGTGGTGGAAATTCCTAGCTCTCAGAGCACACCATTTGTCCCACCTCCAGATTTTGTTCCTTGTGTCGGTTGTGGTGAGCCGCTTTTCGGTTTTCCATGTCGTTGGTGTACATGTGAACAATGTGGTAATGATATTCGAGACGGGAGTTGTTTGTTTTGTGGATCGAGTAATTCATTTACTTATGATACTAATCAAAACTCATTCAAAGACTCCTCAATTTTTTCCAACTACCCATCACATTCATACGAGCAAGAATCATATTATCCAAATCTCAATGATGCTTCGTATCAAAATACACCAAGCCAGACTCAACAGTTTTACTGTTGTGAGTACTGTGGAGGTCCACACTTTAGCTCTGATTGTCAAACAAGGAATCCATTTCCTTGTAACAATTATGACTATTCGTTTCAAGACCCACCTCCACAGTGCCAAATGATTCAAGCAACTCCTCATATCCAGCAAGACCCTTATATAGAGGTTCTTGAGAAACTCAAAGATCTTAAGGAGGAGTTAGCTAATATTTCGTTTCACAATGCACCAAGTTTTTCTTGTGTACATTGTGGGGGTCCTCATGATGATTTCCAATGTCAACCGTATTATAAACCTGAACATTGTTCTAGTTCTGATACATCCTGTTTTGACACATTCACACCCCCACAATCTCCACTCACTCAATATTCTCATGATAAATCTATCGCGGAATTACTTGCTGAAGAACATGCTGCTAGAGACGAAAGAAGCATGGAAGAATTACTAGTCTTAGAACAAGCAGCTATAACACGTACCAAATTTCAAAATGCTGCTTTTCTTGATGAAGATGATGAAAGTGATGATACCTCATCAAGTTCATCAGTTGAGACTCCTTTCATGGAAATACAGGGAGAAATGAGTATGGGAGAATTACTAGCAGCAGAACAAATGGAAATTATAAAATCCATTACTGCTAGTCCTTCTCAACTCCCTAAGTCTGCTGTTATCACACCCGAGGTTCCCACTCACTCTCTGAACATGGGGGACGAACATCTTGACACTATTCCTGCAAAGGAATCGGACGAATTCATAAAGTCTAGTGTTGAGAACCTTGTCTCAATCCCAAGTGAGTCACAGGGAATTCTTGATCACGTGTGTGATATCCCTCCCCCTCTTGTCTTTCCAAATGATCATATTGAGATGTTCTCTGATTCTGATGAGGACTATTCTTTATCTTGTGGAGACATAAGTTATGTGGGGGAATTACCTTCTGAGCTTGTCAACTCAGAAGAAGAGAATGAGGAAGAAATAACCCAAGACGAAGCTCTTCGTCTTACACTATTAAATGTTAATCTTCTCATTTCTAGAATCGAGGCTTTTAATGAAGAGCCTATTTCATCTCCTATCCCTGTCAAGGATAGTGAGATTTTGATCAATGATTCTATTCCAGAATTGCAAACGTTCCATTTTGATCAAACGGGAGAGAAGATAAGTGGTATCACCACTTCTCATTCTTATAATTCTCTTCCCGTTTATGAATCATTTACTTGTGAGGAGTTCCCCAATGAACTCACTCAAATCAATCCCGAATACGAATCATTCACCTTTGAGGAGTTCTCCGGTGAACTCACTCATATCATATCTCCACCGGAGTATGATAATTTTTATTTTGATCTAGATATACCCATAATATGTCTTGATCAAACGAGCTTAAAAGAGGAGATTCATGAAACAATGAATTCTCCTATTGAAGATGAGGAGTTAGTTTTGATTTTCATCATGACTTTCTTTCTTTTCTTCATATATCCCGTGGCTTCTCCTGTTCTTCACTCTTTTGGGAGTGAGGACATTATCTTTGACCCCGGCATTCTCATTTATAAATTATGAGCCGGGTATCATTATGTCTCTTCGGAGTGGAACTTTCACGTGCTTCAAATGTTTATCCAAATATCTTGAATGAAAGTCCGATGCAGATTGTCTCTTCCACATCATACTTCCCCATGAACAAATGAATTCGGGGTCGAGTCAAGCTAGCGACTCGGTAATCAAAAACAGTAGCATTTACTTAGGGTTTTCACCCTAAGTGTGGGGGAAATACTAACCCACATGTTGTATATATGTATATATCCTCTAAAAAAAAAATGTGTGTACATAAACTTAAATAAAGGCTAATGAGTATTTTCTTTCTTACGTTCTAAGTGTTGGTTTAACACCCGATACTTGAATATTGAGGACAATATTCAGTTCTAAGTGTGGGGGGAGATTCGTTATTCTAACGAATTTAAACACATGTTCCTTCAAGAACCCCCATTTTAGCCAAAATTTTAAAAAAAAATTCTCACTTAGAACGCAATAAATGGTTATCAGTCCGCCATGTCTAACCCACATAAGGATTGGCTAATCCAGGAGCAAACGGTTCTTGGTAAAGATAACTCAAATCTGTTTATGGCTTGCAATTTTCCAAAAATTGTATGGTTCCTCAACTCCCCATATCCCATTAAGCAAATGAGTTGGCTAGCCCGCAAGATTATGGCTTGTGGTAAAGGCAGTGGAAAAACCATAATTGGTAATCAGCTCACCAAGATGTTGACTATTCCATCAAGAGTTGGCTAGTACAGAAGCAAACGGCTTTTGGTAAAGACTAATCAAATCCGTTGACAGCTGGTGGTTTGCTCAAAATCACACGGTTATCAGATGTACCACAGTTCTTACATCTGGCTACTCCAGAAGTGATGGCTTTTGGTAAAGAGTTTTTCAAATCCATTAAGTTTTTCTCAAAAGATTGCTAGGGACTATCAATAGTTTAGTGTGGGGGATTGATGAGTGTCTAAATACTCATCATTTTATACCAATCTGAGCTGCCAAAACATACAAAAACACTCAAGTATGCATCAAAATACTTAAAATATCTTAGAAGTATGTTTTATATGTTTCAAATGCAAAATATGCAAAAACTGATGAAAAACGTACAAAGTTTGCATAATTGGCAGTTTCAGTCCCTCAAGTTTCAAAAGTTGTCAAAACTAGTCCCTAGTTATTCTAAAAACATGAAAAAGTCACCAAAGGTCCTTTTTAATTATAAAGTTACATATTTAGTTCTTTGGTGCAAAGTTTCACAAAATTACAAGTTTAGTCCCTATACTTTGGAAATTGACATAAATGGTCCCTGGGATTTAAAAACTTTGAGAAAAATCAATATTGGTCCTTGTACTAATAATCTTTTGCAGGAATGGTCCTTGGGTGATAAGTTTGGTGAAATTACATAATCAGTCCCTGAAGTTTGGTGAATTAGCAAAAATAGTCCCAGGGTATTTCAAAAGTGAAATATATCAAAAATACCCGTGTACTATTCATTTATGGCAAATTAGGTCCTTATATGAACTTTAGGAAAATACCAATTCAGACCCTCAACTTTGAATAAATTACAAATTTGGTCCTTGTGATTTGTTTCTAAATAAAAACCAAACGGTTCCTTATTATTATTATTATCCACCAAATCCACTATCCTAATAACCCAAGCCCACCCCTTCTACCAATCCACCAGGCCCAACCTTGCCAGCCCAGTCCACCACCCTAATAAATAAAACAGGGTCAACCCTGGTTTGACCAAACCACTCCCACCCCTTTCTCTCCTTCTCCATACCACCACCACTGCAACCAAAACCACCCTTCCACCTCACCTGTTTCACCCCAACTTGGCCTCCAAGATATCTTCACCTGTCTCTCCACCTCACACAACCTTCCAAACCCTTGAAAACCTCTCCACGCAAAATCTGACACCTTGGACTAAATTGGCGCGAAAAAGTGGTTTTGAATGGCTAGGATTAATTGGACAATATCAACGGCTAGGGATTGATGGGAAAGTCTCACAAGACTGCATGAAACTCTATTTATTAAGAAAAAAGCAGAAGTGAAGAATTATTTAGAGTAGAATTAGGAGTAGTGTAATTTAGTCAATCGTATTAGTGTAAAACCTAATTTCAGTTCAATTTTATGCTTCCAAGTGTTGTATTTCACATTCTCAGTGTAATCTTAAGTGTTTTTAAACAATCAATTTCAAATTTCAGTTGGTATCTCAGTTTATGCTCAAATTTACTCAAAAATCTCATTTAGTTATAATATTGATAATTGTTGTTGTTCTGTACTCTTAAGCTAATATAAGCTCTTGACAAAAGCTTCTGTAAGCTTTAGTAACCTTAAAAACTAGTATAGAGTTAAAAATAGAAAAATCTCAAAAATTCAAAGAAAATAGAAAATAAATAAAAAAATAGTGGTAATGAAGAATCAAGATGGGAGAATGGTGAATTTTGGATTGTTTCTGGTTTAGTACCTTTTGGGAGGTGTTAGGATTGGTTACTTGTCCTTGGTTCATTGTGTCTCAGTGAAAGCCATTTGTAAGTTTTTGAATCTATTTTACCATTTTATTGTTCAAGTAATTTAGTTGTTTCAATCTTTGTGTTTTTATGTTTCAGAGGTTTGATTAAGTGTTATTATTAATTAAAATACGTTGTTTGCTCATTAGATTAACTTGGTGCTAAAAATTGAAAAACTCACAGTGAAAAACTCAAACTTGACAAATCTGAGTTTTATGCTTGTGGTGTGGTTGATTCTTGTTCATTTGATCTTAGTTAATCATATTATAGTATTTAGAATCAGTTTCATGGATTAAAACCTTGTTTTGCTTTGAAAATCATCAATACCTAAATTTAAAGGTGTGTTTGGATCAAGCTGTTTAGCTGTATTATAAGTTGTTTGAGTTGTTGTTTTTACTTGCTTTATGTCATACTAGGTCTTATTTGGTCTGACAAACCATAGAAACTTGTGTGTGTACACTAAAAAGTCAAAATCCAACTCCATATCCCTTGACAGTTAACTGTCAAGGATTTTAGTTCCATAAACCCACCTATTAGCTTATATCTTTAAGTTTTAGCTTATTTCAGGTCTATCATAGCTTATTATAACTTAATCAATCAGTTAGAAGTGTTAGAATCTCAAGAAAGTCAAACTAATTAAAGTTTTACAAAAAGTCAAATTTTACTTATGCAGAAAATCCCAAAAACTCCAAGATTTCTTGTGAATTTTGTATTTGGTTTCAAGGTTTGAAATTTGTTGTAGTAATAGTCTACCAGCTCATCTTTAATTTCCCACATAGCTTATATTTTTAGCAATTTTACCCTGGGCCCCACAAGCTAGGGAAATCACTTGCAGGGCAAGAACTTCCCCTGCTCCATCAGACTCAGTCCATCACCACCACTTTGGTGGTGATTTGTGACCACCTCAGTGGGCCCCACACCCTAGTTTTAGTTTCTTACAACCCCCCTCCTACCAGACTCTTAGAGTTGACCTTTTGTTTGACCTGAATCATTGTGGACCCCACCTGAATCAGACCCAAAAGTTTGTCCCCATTCTGTGTTCAAATTAGTTTTTGGAATAGCTTATTTTTGCTTATCAGCTTACCTACTGAGGTTATTTTGGCAAATTTTAGTTTAGACAAGTCCAATATACTTATTTAGAACCAGATTTAGCCATAGTGGGTCCCACATAAGCTCAGTTGAGCTTATTTGCTTATTCAGTCAACCAAAGTCAACTGTGGAGGTAATAAGCCCCCACAGTGCTTATTATTAGTTTATAAAAATATTGTTTTTATTAAAGTTAGTTGTTTTTATATATAATATAGTTTTGTAAAATAAAAATCAAGAAAAAACAACATAAAAATAAGTGATAGTTTCTATTTAATTTAATTTAATTTAATTTTAATTTTCACTTTTAGATTTTTATTAAGTAAGTTGTGTTTTTATATTTTTATTAATTTCCTTTTAGGTTAAAGTATTTTTAATAATTTTCTCAGATTTTTATTTTGTAATTTAGTATTTATTAGATTTAAAAATAGTTTTATTAGTAATTAATCAATAATTAAGTTATAAATAGCATAATTAATTTTTATAAAGCAACACATAGTTTTTATATTTTTTCTAGCTTTTATAAGTCATAAAATAGTTTTATAAATTTTTTTCATAATTTTCTAAGTCAATTTAGTATTATTTGTAATTTAAAATAGTTTAATTAGTTTAATTAATATAATTAGTTTTTAATTAATAGAAAATTCATAAAAAGACAAAAATATTTATTTTTAATTTTTATACTTTCGTCAAGTTCATTTTAAGTTTTAGAAATTATTTTTGCTAATTTTTAGTTTAATTTGTAGTGTTTATTATTTTTAGTTTTTATTTAAGTTAGTTTTAATTAAAAAGTTTAATAGATTTTAATTAAATAATTAATAATAAATAATCAAAAATATAATTTTCTTTTTAATTTAATTTTCTTTTAAGTTTAAGTTTATAGGATTTTCATTTTTAACCCTTGTAGTTTATTTTTCTTAAAACTCACCTTTTACTCAGTACGCAGTCGCGTCTGATTTTTAATTTAGTTTACGTTTATACGTTTTAGATATCTAGGTTTCACGTAACAGTTCCAATAGTTCATCTAAGTTATTTTATTTTATAAAACCTTAGATTAATCACTCACACACACTTATTCATATCCCTATTCATTTTCACTCGATCACAGATTCGTTTTTAATAAAACATCGCACACCTCGTTGGGACATTACGACCCGGGGAAGCACTGTATTCCACGGAAGCATTTGCCTTAAGCTGTTTGACTTTTATCGTTGACCATTCACAAGTGGTTGACCAATAATTATCTGACCTTTGGGACGAATCAGTAGATGAACGATTTTTTGAAAAAATGTTGCGTACGTTTGACAGTTTACTAAGTATATGTTGCATACTTGTGTTTATTTGTAGGAATATGTTGTGTATCTTTAGGTTTACCCCTTGTTAAATACTAGATATGTAGGAAAAAAAGTTTAGCAACAGAATATTGAGTTAATGACTACAATGACAATTGTGCAAGAGTATTGTCAACCTAATGTTTGTTCTATCAAATGTTTTATTTCCGATTTTATGTTTGTGAGAGAAGAGTTAAATGTGAAGTATTAAATAAACAAAAAGCGGTAATCAGACTTGAAACAAAATTTGCAAATTGAAGCGGCAAAAATTACAGTTTATAAACGTAAGATAAAAAAACAAACTTTTTTGTTCTCTCATGCCTACGCGCTTTTTATAAAAAACAAGCAATCTTAAGAACCATATGGAAACATTACTCCGTATACATGTTCTACACATGGAAACTATTGCATACAAATTTTACATACATGTTCGACACATGGAAACTATTGCATACTGTTGGGATCAAAGTTTATAATCCGAACACGTAAATGGAACGACATTTACGGGATTACATTAGTTATCTCATTTAGCCAAAACACAAGGACTTGAATCGTAATATTGTAATAGTCATAGTTTGTGTTAGGCTATATAAGCCCTCCTAGACTTCACTAGGAGGGTGAGACTTTGTTTGTATTTTCCTTTCATCTTTCTTATCAAAAAACACAAGTTTCCCTTTACTCTCTCTCTCTAACCATGGCTATCTTATTCTTTCATTGTAACCGACCTCCCGAATCACAATATTCAATCAAAACTACGATCCTACAAGTGGTACCAAAGCCTCGTTATTAGTTTTTGGTTGATTTTTGTCGTATTATCTTGTCAAAAATTATCAAAGTTGTTATTTTTTAAAAAACCGTTACATGAGTTTTTTTTGAACGTTTACATACTCTTTGGTCATAACTGTTTATACACAGTTTTTTTTTGTTATCAATATGGTCAAATATAGTCACAAGTCTCTTTATCTGATTTCAATAACTGGTTTTTTTTTGTGGGCCACAGTTAACAGTTTTTGTGACTTATTTCGTACCAAACCCGTGAAGTTTTGTGGTCAAAAAGTCAAAAATGGTAAAAGTGGGTTAATTCTGAGTTGTGCTTCTTTGGTCTAAACATGGTCGTAATAACTTATCTGAAATATAATCGAAAAAGCAGTCGGAATCTGGCCGGAATCTCACCGGATAATGGTCAAAATGGTCAAAACCCTTGTTGTACGCATAAGTTTATCAGTTTATGCAGAAAACCCTGTTCCTACGCGAAACTTCAATTTTCTACGCATAACTTGTCTTCAACTAAGGCTTAAAACCCTTGTCTTACGCGTAAAATCTACGCAAAAGACACAGGTTTACGCATAAGATTCCTACGCGTAAGATTTCTACGCAAAAGATTTCTAGCAGGTCTACGCGTAACGTTATGCGTAAACGGGTCCAAAATGTGAAAAAAAATGAGTTAAGATGAAGAGAATACATGACCACAAACAAATACTACCTACTCGTTGACCTCAGCCACATACTATCATCGGTCCAAGTTTAAACAGATAAAAGAAAAGTTGAAGCTGCCATGACCAGGACCATAAACCAAATACCAAAACTCTATAAACCTGTCCAAATCAACAACAACAACATGCTGATCCGCGACTATCCTTACAACCCACATCCAATCTAAACCTATATCCCTTCACCACCATCACAACGACAAGTAACTACAACTGCCAAACAACAACCTCAACTCAGCTCTCCTTCAAACATCAAGACTCGAACTGAAAAACTTAAGAATAAGATCTCAGTCTCTCTCTTTTCGGTACTCAAGACTCGTCCAAAGACATACACCACAAGAGACCACATCATTGATCTATATTGAAGCTCTTAACTTCATATTGATATTCGAACTGCTTGAGAAAGAACAAAATGATTCCATTTCATCCTCTCTCACGTTCGTTTACTAGGACAATAACACCTACCTGTGACCCATGAGAGGATCTTGAAGCCTTTTTCAATTGATTTCTTGATCCGACTTATGCCTCGAATGAAGATACAGGTTACGTTTTTCTTGTGGTTTCGATCTGATTGATACCTTGTGTTCAACGATAATTAAGTTGTGATGAGATGGGTTTGAAGTGATGCAGGGAGGAAAGAAGTATGATAGGAGCGGTGATAACAATGGAGGTGTGAGGAGCGTATAAGAAAGAAAGGGGCGGATTATTTGAGACTAGGTATAGAAAAGTGAGTATTATTAGGGTTGAGTTGAGTGGTGATAATACGGTAGTTTAGGTTGGTGTGTTGGACGGGCTTATGTTTGGACTGCAATGGGTCACCCGAAGATATCAAGTCATGAGCTAACCAATTTCATTAGTAATTTTTTATTGATGCTGGTATTATTTAAGGGGGCCGGATTTTTTTTTATTTCCTTTTTTTTTTTTGCTTCGTCTTGGACTGAACCGTATAAACATTCAATAAGACGAAATGGAAATACTTTATCACCAAACTTTGATTGGGCTTATATTTTTGAAATTCAAAAATGACACTCGCTTAAATTGTTATTATTCAAATGTAAAAGCATTGTGTTAATTTGTGGTATAACGTTTGGCGGAAAAGAGTGGTATTTTGGTTATACAAAATTTTCATGGGGATACATAGTTTTTGACAAGATCGAAAACCATTATCAAAATTCATTAAACCGTCAAAAGGCTAATTTTGTGCATTTAACCGCAAGATGTGACTACGGCGTTTATTCATTATTATTTATTTGAGATTGAAGTGGGATTTCACGGGTGCGTGTACTTAGTATTTTGAAGATATCGGGGTTGGTTGGATGCATGATTCTTCGAGATCCTTGTTCGAGCTTTTATCCGTATGAATGACAGAGACTTGAGTTGTCTAGTTATACCTGATGTAAGGAGTTACGTTGTTGTGCTCACAGAGTATAGCACTTTAAAGGAGTTACGTTGTAGTGCTCAAGTGTCACCAAAAGATGTGGATAATTCGAGAGAAGTTCATATACAATTAAGGATGGTTGGATGGGTATATGATTTCCTACCATTATTGAAATTCTCAGTATTGGTTCTTAGTCAGACAATAGTGCAAGTTTAAGTCACAAGTCCGGGTTATTTTACTTCAGTCTCAAGTTCATCATATTGAGTTTTCTCCATCAGTAGTCTCTACAAAAAGCCGTCAGAATGATAATGGGGTCAGTAAAGAGTTAGCTGAGAGGAGTATAAAAGAGTAGAGATGTTTATCAGGAGTTAATTCTCACGGGCTATTTATGATACTTCACACATATTCGGTTAATTAGACACATGGGGTTACGCTGCCTCCGTTTTCCATCGTAAACATAGTGTGTATGCTTCCGATTCCGCGAAGACATCGTGGGGGAAGAGAGAATGGGTGTTCTTTGCCTTCTTTGACTTTTCTTGACTTCTTTGCGAAAACACTCATTTTCCATGAGGATCTGCATTTAGGGGGAAGAAATGTGCACATCAAGGACGCATAATAGACTCACGTGATCGAGCTTACAATTTTATTACTACCGGAGAGACGTCCGCAGAGATGATCAGTGGTTCAGTTTTGTGATTTTGGTGTAATCATTTCAACTCTCGCGGGGTGTGAAGTAGCCTACATATGTGAGAAAATCCTGCTGATTTCTTGCATGTTACCCCCGAACGGAGCTTCCGCATTGAGCATAACCGTGATTAAGTAACTAGTCAGATTTGCTTGGTGTGGTTTACGGTGTCATCTACAAATTCCGCTGCGTACTCAAAACTTCAATAGTTAGAAGACATGTGGACTACATCAAAGTTTCGAATCTGCTGAAGACGGTTGTCAGTTTGGGGGGAAGCTGATTCAGAAACTTCGCCAATAAGAAGTGTACGAAGAAGCTGCTAAAGACATGCATCATGAATTGGGGGGAAGTTAATCCATTTCATGCATATTACATCATTTGCCTACAAGTGAAGGAAAAAGTTCTCAAGCCGAGGTACAAGATGAAGACAAAAAGCGTCAACTGTCACCATCCTTTGCAATTTGAAGAGCTTATGAAGACCTTTCTTTATTCTTATTTGTCCTTGTAGGAAATGTTGTAAGTAATCCCTTATGTCGCCCCATTGGGGGAAGATTGTTGGGATCAAAGTTTATAATCCCAACACGTAAATGGAACGACATTTACGGGATTACATTAGTTATCTCATTTAGCCAAAACACAAGGACTTGAATCGTAATATTGTAATAGTCATAGTTTGTGTTAGGCTATATAAGCCCTCCTAGACTTCACTAGGAGGGTGAGACTTTGTTTGTATTTTCCTTTCATCTTTCTTATCAAAAAACACAAGTTTCCCTTTACTCTCTCTCTCTAACCATGGCTATCTTATTCTTTCATTGTAACCGACCTCCCGAATCACAATATTCAATCAAAACTACGATCCTACACATACAAATACGTACATGCTACATATGGAAACTATTGCTTACAAATTTTACAAATCTGCACGGAAACTTATGGATTTTTCTTGCGTAGTGTAAAATTATATTAAATATATTGATTTTTCTGAGATGAACCTAGTCCTTAATTTCTTGCTTACGATTTTTCCACTACTACAAAAATAGACATAGAGCCCCTTTAATAGAGCCCAGTTTTAATGAAAAACGGGTTCTAAAGGGATTCCATGTTATAAAAAAGGGTATAGAGCCATGTTTTTTTTTTTTCAAAACCGGGCTCTATGTTGAAAAACTTTAGAGCCACGTTTTCTTCTTCAAAACCTGGCTCTATTCCTCGCAAAAGAGTCATGTTTTCTCCCACAAAACCGGGCATATCTAAAAATTATTAGAGCCCTGTTTTCCCTTACAAAACCGGGGTTCATCATCAAATGTTGTTTTGCAAGGGCGGTTCTTCAAAATGAAATGAAAATACTTCGAGAATTTTGGGCGGTTCAATTTTCATTGCTTTTCAAAATACCCCTAAAGTTTTTTTTTTGCCCCCTTCACTTTCACAAACCCTAACCCACTAACCTCTAGTGCCGCTTACTACCCCAGTTAACCACCGCCACACACCACCAACACCACCACCGTCGCAGGCCAGCTTCGTCATGCATCCAATCCAACAAGTGACTAATCGAGTTAGGAGGTACCAAACTGCTACAATTAATGTTGTTGTTCAATTAAGGTTTTTAATATCTCATTAATGATGTTCTTAAATTTGATTCTGGAATAAGTCGTGTATTATTTATTTATTTATTTTTAATAATTTCTTGATTTTGGGATGAAATTGTTAAAATTAATTGTTTTTTTAAGTTCTTTATGAGATTTAAAATTGTATGACACTAAAACAAATCTTCGTTTTCAATATATAGACAGTATAATCAGTTGTAAATTGGTGTATTGGTTGTGCTATTTGCCCTCATAAATGGGGCGTTTGGTCAAACTTTTTTGCTCTCACAAATGAGATTTTTTAACCTGCTGTTTGCTTTTTAAAAATAGGGGTTTCAAGACTTTGTGTTTGATGTCGTAAATGGGGTGTTTGGTTGTGGTGTTTGGTGTCATAAGTGGGTGCTTATGCTTGTATTTTTGTTATACATGTAACAATGTATATTGTGAGATATGGTTTAAGCATATGCCATATAATTTTAAATGTGCTCATTACATGGACTTGTCTTGAATGAAGTCATTTGAGACTGTTAGTTGTGTTGTCTATCTGTGTACTCAAAACATGGACTTAGATAGTTCCAAAGTGCATATTCAAACACCCCCTAACTCCCTAAGACTCTAATTTGGATTTATGCATCTTTTGCAGATAATGGAAATCGCGAAACATACGAGTGTAAGAGGTCTTGGCGTTGTCGCCTTTAAAATGGAAGTAACTGGTTATTCCATTGCTTTGGTATACTGTCTTCGCAAAGATCTTTCATTTTCAGCTTACGGGGAGTTGGCCTTTCTTCTCATTCAAGGTATAACGAACATCAAATTTAAATATTTGTCTTTATGTCAATGTAAAAGTTTTATTTTATTTTCTTGGTTATTGCAGCGATATTTTTGGTGTCAACTATCTATTACTTCTCTCAGCCTGTGGGTAACTTGCCATGGATCTGTGCATTGTTGTATCCTACTTGGAATATTTGGGATATAATATAGGATTAATAATAATGGTTTAGTTATAAACTTTCATCCATTTTCTGGTTTAACTCGCATTATTTTTGTCAATAATGTTGTTACCCTTTATGCTTTTACTGCTATAAGATGTGTGTTGTGTAAGTCTTTCATTTGAAAGGTTTATAATATATGCATTTCCTTAATGAGATTATGACATGTGGCCAGCACCAACAATCTTAGCTGGGAAAATTGATCCTTTTCTTTTTGAAGACTTATATGTAAGTTGAAAACTCTGTCAATTTGGTAGAAGTTTGCTCTAATTCTGTTTTTTGCATATTACTTGAAGAAATTGTTTGTTGCAGGCATCTAGGCATGCAATTTTTTTCTTTAGGAGGGTTCCTCAAAATTATGAAAACTTCAAAATAAGTTATTTTTACACTTTTAGTACTATAATCTTCATATGCTGCCAACTGCCAAGTAGGGCTGAGCAAAACCCAACAAGAACCGAACCGACTAACCTGACCAAACCGAGTGAACCGAACCGAACAGACAAACATTCGGCTCGGTTCTCGGTTTATAGTTTTACTTAATTTCGGTTTTGGGTCGGGTCAAGCATGATAGAGTACAGGTGACAAGTAGCTAATAACTATATTAAGTACCAAGGATCCTCCAGACGTTTTGTTTAGTAACTAATTATTGAACTAAGCCTTAAAAAAAGTCAAGCATGATAGAGTACAGGTGACAATTTTCACCAAATTACTTGGTTAGCTAAGGGTCGTGCTTGTGAGTCACAGTAGTAAAAATATGTTGCTAAGGGACTATATATTGCATTATAGTAGCAAAAAGAAGTTTGTTTGTAAGCTTTGAACATAAACAATAAAAAATATAGCACAAATATATTGAAGGGACAATTACTTTTCCCACCAAAACAGCAAGGTGTTCAAATTCGGTTCACTGTCTACTAAAACTGAAACCAACCCGGCAAAACCGAACCGACCCGGGTCTAATTCGGTTCGGTTTTGGTCCAGCTTTTCACCAAATTTCGGTTTTGGTTTCGGTTCGGGTCAACTCGGTTCGGTTCGGGTTTGACCCGATGCTCAGCCCTGCCAAGTATTAGGAACAGGGTCAAATGTTACTTTCATTTTGACAATATGCCTCCCAAAAAAGTCTCATGCAGTTAATGTGAACTTAAACAATGAAAATTTTTGATGGATAAATGAAACTTAACCTGTGCACTTATGAAATGAACTTTTTTTTCTCCTATATAAAGATCACATGATTGAACTAGTAACCTAAGCTGCTTGTTATTTCGTATTCGAGTTGCATTGTTTACTACAGTAGTATGTTTGCATTTGTGGATGCATGATCATAATTTCAAAAATATAATTCATTGTAAGATTTTTGGTCGTATATACGAGGAAGTTTTTTTTCGCAAACCTTGCACGGTTGCACCTTGAGTTTGAGTTTGTAGTGTTTTTTTCTTTCTTTCATACTTTTGACTTTGTATATACAGTAAGAGTTTTTTTTTAGTAACACAAGTGCAGTTGATATTCACATACTTGTAGTTTGGTATTGCACTAAATTTTCTTTTATTTTAGCTTACTTAAAGCTTATGAATGTTTTTTTATAGATGCTTTGGAATGGCAAGAAGCCTTTTACTACTAAGGGAGTTGGGCGACATCCTGAGCTCATGCATATAAGTGTGGCATCTGATCATCAATCATGCTAGTATTTAGGAAAGGTTGGCATGTGCTCATGTGTTTTTGTATATCTCCTTTCCCATAGCCCAATTGTGAAACTGATGTTGTGATGTTTACTTAGTGGTACTATTTAGTATGTTTGGTAGTCCATAAAACCTGTATATGTATATAACTGTTGTGAAACTATCTTGGATCTTCAATCCATTTGTTTTGGTACAGACCTTCATGCTTATGGTTTTGGTACAATTTTGTTGTTGTTTCTGGCTGTGTTGTGGAAATACAATGTAAATAGGTGATATTTTAAAAAAGCTAAAAAAGTAGAATAAAAAAATAAAAAATTCATAGAGCCATGTTTTGTAAGCAAAAAACAAGAGTCTGCTTGTTAAAAATGATTTTTTAAATTACATAGAGCAAGGTTTACAACTAACAAACCGGGCTTTATTAAACATCATAAAGCCCGTTTCTAAAACCGGGCTCTATGAAATCCTAATAGAGTCCCTCCCCCTTTATGCTCTCATTACAAACCGGGCTTTATTAACCTTTTCCACTGGGCTCTATGTTCATTTTTGTAGTAGTGTTCGTACTTTTCATAAAATGAACCTGATGACTCTCGGCCTTGGGTTCGCCGCCTCGCCACTGGATGTATAATCCGAGACAACATCAATTGAACATCTCTACTATTTGGCCTTTCTTTCGGATCATCAAGTGTGCAATTACAAGCAATCTTAAGAACCAAAAGCATTTGTTCCTCATACCCGTTTCCCATCATTTTCGGATCAATCGCTTGTTTTGGATCTTCACCAGTCATTACGATCCTCATCCATTTCAACAAACTCAATTCTGACCGTCGGAAAAACTCATCCGATGGAAACTTTCCCATCACCAGAACTGCCAACACAACCCCAAAACTATAAATATCACACTTTTCATCAAACTTCATAGTTTGATAATACTCAGGCGCTATATATCCCAAAGATCCTGCAAGTTTGGAACTTGTCATGTGCGTTTCAGTATTAGGGATAAACTTTGCAATCCCAAAATCCGCTATCTTCGCTTCCATGTCATTGCCAAGAAGTATGTTAGCTGGCTTTAGATCTCGATGAACTATACGAGTACCGAAATTCATGTGCAAATATTCAAGTCCGTGTGCTATACCTAATGCAACGTTGTACCTAGCTAGCCAATCAAATTCTCGACGACCTGCTTTAACTTCTTGTAATAAATCTTGTAAGCTACCATTTTTCATAAACTCGGTAACTATGTAATCACGATCGGGTCTTGAAACATAGCATACAAACCGAAGTATATTCCGATGTCGTATTTGACTTACCGTTAGGATCTCGGATCTAACTTGTCCGAGTTTCGTGTTGAGTGACCTTGTATCGTTGAGTGACCATGTGGTTGTATCTCCTTCGACCAGCTCTCTACCACCCTCCATAGGTCGCACTACCTTTTTTATGGCAATTGTACTTCCATCTGGCATTTTAGCTTTGTACACTTCACCGCTCCCACCTCTTCCGATGATTTCCAATGATGAAACCGGGTCTGTACGCTTCAAGAACGCGAATGCCTCATCCAATCTACGGAGTGGATCAGTATTCTTAAAGGGAGATGGATAAGAAGGATTCTTTTTCCATCTCAATCTTTTTTTTTTCCATCTCCATCTAACTACTACTACTACTATAACAACAATAACTATTATTGTGGCTGAATACGCGAGGATACAATATAGGACTAATTTCTTTTTCTTATCTTTGTCATTGTGTTTTTGAAATGGCTCTATGGTCGGAGCTGGTGCTGGTGGTGGAGCTTGTAAATCATTAGAGTTTGACTTTGGATTTGTTTCAGCGAAATTGTAGCGTTTTGAAACAAGTTTATTGTCAATCCCATTTGGAGATTCCAACTGAGACATCTCATGGTGTTTTGGGTCGAGGTATAATCTAGCATGAATCGATACGATGAGAGTTAGCACTGTGAGGAGATAGAGTTGGTGAATGGTAGTCATTGGTGGTGGTCGACCTGAAAAGAGTGATGGTGAATATGAGATAAAAATGGAAGGTTATATATTTAATGTGGACGTTTGTAGTACGGTGGCCTGGTAGAAACGCAAGGAAAAAGTTGGATGATTGATAACTTTCTAGGAAACCCCAAAGAAAACTTGCGGTTTGTAAAACACATTGTGATAGCTTGTATGTTAATGTTAGTATACACAAACTTTTAATAAATCATGGGTCTACTTTGATCACTTTCAAAATCGTTGAGTCCAACGGGTTTGTTATATTAACATACGTACAACTTATCACTATTTCATATAAACGACATATTGCTAAAACTATGACTCGGAAATGTGAACTGACAAAAACACTCACTTTTAAATGTAAATTGTCCGTAATACTTTTTTTTCCTAGAATCTTGTCAGCTTAGTCCAGTTTGTTGTAATTTTTTGTTGTTGCACTTTCACACTCTCACATACATAAAACACATCTATCTCTTTTTAATCTCATCTATATGTGAAACTATCACATAAAAAAATCAAACAAATTACCACATAAAAAAATCAAAAAAATTATGCCAACTAATGTATCATTTGATGCTCTTTAACTTGAGATCCATTTCCATATACTTTTTAAAAGTTTCTTTTGAGAATTTTTCGTAAAATACTATAAAAAATGCATTTAATTCACAAAACACTTTAATATTAAATATACATAAACATTTTCTCTTATCTAATGAACCCTTTTTTTCCTGCCAAAAACCCCCTTCTTTCCACACCCATTATGAATCCATAACCGTTGCCAACCATTTGCAAACTTCAGCCATTAAACCCCTTCTTCCTTCCTTCTTCCTTATCCTACATTACTAAAACTAAAACTAAAACTGCTATCTACTCTTTCCTTTCTTTTCAAAACCCACTTACTTCAAAAAAATAAATAAATAAATAAATAAATAAAAATCTTTTACACATTTAATTTTTCATTCATTCTACTAATAATTACAACACTAATATCCAAAAAAAAATCTTCTTCCATTTCAATTAAAAACACACTTGCTTTCAACAAAAATTTTCTTTTTCACATTAATTTTCACATTTAGTTTACCAACCATAACAACACTAAAGGCATCCACTATGTTTATTAGGTAAAGGGGATACCCATAGTAAATTTATTACTCCAAAAAAATATTTAAGTACAAAAGATGTGTGTGAATCTCATATCTAAATCCGCTACAAAGACGGGACACAAACGCATCAATTGTGCTTCAAACCAAACCTATCATAAGAAAGATAAAACAAACTTATGAAACTACTATAAGGATAAGAAATAAAACTAATATTTAAATTGACCAGGAAGATTAATGTCCATCGCTTCACAAAGTACACGTTGTTCCGGAGTTAAACCTTCAAAATCAAAAGTGTCATATAGATTATAATCTTCATCCTCACGTAAACTAGCATCATATGCACTTCCACTAGTCATGAAATGAGAAGTCCCATTATGTACATCTTCGACTTCATCACTATCCGAGTATTCCCCTTGCTTTTCCATAGTAGTACTAGGTCCACATACCAATGTCACATTAGCATCCTTTTGCATAGGAATCGGCTTCCCATCATCACCCAATAGTACAAGCTTCCCATCAATTATTTGACTTTCTAGATTATTAGTCTTTTTAACAATGTTGCAAAAATCGGCCGAATCGGCCGATTAATCGCTAATCGGTGATGCACCTTGTCGATTTTCTAAAATCGGTGAAAAAATCGGCCTAGGCAAAAAAATCAGAAAAAATCGGCCAAAAATCGGTCGAATCGGCCAAAAATCGGCCGAATCGGTCAATTTAAAAAAATAGAAATTTAGGCATTTTACTTAATTTGGGGATCGTTTATTTCACTTATAACGTACAATGGGCCTCATAATCAGAATTGAAGCCTTTTATTGAGGTTTGTAAACATAGAAGGCTTGGAATCAGTTAAGATCTTTAGTTTGCTCTCCAGAAATTCCCAAAACATGCAGGAAATGCCAAACCAATTAATCACTGCCTTGACCGATTACAGGCTGCAGGGTGGTCGACCGCCCGACTACCGATTCACGATTTTTGCAACATTGCTTTTTAACAAGAGATGTAGTACTTGGACTGCCAAATGAATCAATAGGTGCACTCGACTGTTTATCCATGTTCCCATTCTCATTACCAAAAGCCGAATCTTTACGGGCCTTTCCATCCTCCACATCCACCATAGAGCTTAACACATCAAAAGAGTTCGAAGTGGAAGGAGCCGTAATATAAGTTTTATCATAGTTTCCTTGAAGCCTTAGGCAGATAGGCAAATTTAGTCTTCGAACCAATTTGAACCCCAAGATAGTATGCTTTGGAGTTTTGGTGTTCTTTATAACATCTGAGGAAAGTTTCTAAGGACATTAATCAAGGATGTGACCAAATACATTACAACTTGAGCATCTAGGAGGTGTCCACTCTTACTCAACGCGGATAATATGCATAGTATACCCCGCACCCCTAGAGTTTTGGCACCGCCACTACTAGGGAGTGTTTCAAATCCACATCAGTTCTCAACTAAATCATGGCTCGTACATAACTCGACCTACCACAAGATTCCATGCACATAGTCGACGTATAAGAGTCTAGCATCAATGGGGTGCCTAGTTTGGTAGCAATAACACCCAAACCATCTTTTATAGGAACGTCATGAAACTTAACCCAAACCGGAAGACAACTCACATCCTCCTTTATATGATTTGCATCCGGTGACCATTTTTTCATAATTAACTGCACATTGTGAATTAACCACATACCATTTTCGAGCATCGCATCCAACCCATCTTTTGAACTAAATTTAAAGAAAAATAAACCTTTGGAGTTCATAGTTGATTTAACAAGACCACACTTTCTCAAAGTATTTTTGACATAATTCTCAACAACCGGATACACTACTCACTTACCTATAAAGAACCTAATGACCGTGTTACTAAACCGTTCATGAACAGCTTGAACCGACTCCAATGAGATTGCTACATCCGCCCCGTTGCCAGCTGGTGCTAGCAGTGTTCAAAAATTTGCAACTTTCCCACTCGTGTCAACCTTAAGTAGCTTAGAAAACAAAACTGAATCCTTGGTATTATCATTCAAAACATGTCCACTTGAATTTCCCACCATATTCACCACATGTTCATTGGTATTATTATTTGAAACATGAGTAGTTCTCAAATTCGCAGCAGCTTGTGAATCATCATTACGATCAGGTGATGGACCAACTGACCTCGTACTCGTATTATCAGAACCTACAACAACTGACCCTATTTTCTTCTTTACACCTCTCCCTCCCCCTCTCCCTCCCGTACTGTAGCACCCCCAAAATTTGGTACAGCGGAAGACTAATCAAGCTTTCGGGGTGCTACTGGGATTGGTATCCGTCACAAGTCATAAAGAAACGAGATAAAGTAAACATAAGTAAAAACAAACCAACCAGGGTTTTAAAGTTTACATTCATCCCAAATAATCCAAAGTAAGGCCCAAAATAAGTTAAACATAGGTCCACATTAAAATACTAGATTTCGAAAATAGATCCTTAAACCAGATTGCCATGCCAAGCCATCCAAACACGAGCATCCCACGCCATCACTTAATTACCTGAGAAAAAGCGGTAAAAGTCAGTTTTCGCTGGTGAGATCATAGGTTTAAATTCTTATTTCAATCGAGTGGACATATACGCAAAACGCTTGCTAGCTAGACTAGGCCTCGATCCACTAAACCAAACCTATAGGTGCACACTATAGTCCAAAACCAAATCAAATCAATATGCATTCGCAAGGATGCGACATGCCCAACATTCATAAGGATACGACATGTTCGTGCATTCGTAAGGATACGACATGCGCTACAACCTACCTATTTCTATAAGCATAGCAAGTTTCAAATAAACAGCAATAATAGTCCACATAAAACAATTTGCACGTTTCTCACCCCAAGATTTGAAAACAATATTCAAAAGTGAAAGTGGGGCTATGACTCACCTCAAGTCCAGATATTAGCTCAAAAACCGATAGACAAGAAGTATCGCAACTCAAATGACGGCAACTACGGACTCGGCACTTCCTAACAATATAAACTCTTCTCAGAATCATTTCCTCAAAATCAAATATTTCCAAACCCGAACGTATTCCTTTTTACTTTCCAAAATCCGTTTCTCATATTTGGTTTGGCATTTGGTATCCGTGTGGGCGGAAGGTCGACTCAACACAAGCCATAAATCACATCAATAGTAATAATAACGATCTATAGGTCTAGTATTGGCCTAATATATTTTTTAAATAAATCGTCGAAGTTTATCAAGTTCGTCAACTCGCTACTCCTCCACAACCTATTTACTTAATATATTATTCCAAAACCATACCAAGTCCAAAATCACATAGCACATAGATTACTATATGGTAAGTTTTAAAGTCTAATAAGTTTCCTAAATATATCGTCAAACTTACCGAATTCGTCAATTCGGTAAACTTCACAATATATTTAATAGCTTATTATCCCGCACTCCTACCACAACCTAAAGGCGTCGTAGGATACAATACTCGATAATAAACCCTTTTTATATAACTAAATAGGTCATATTTAATCCGTCGATTAAATAAGTTAAATAGTTATATTAAACGAGTCTATTAACGTCATACATCCGTGACAAGCACAAAAAAGTCAACAATTAAAAAAATGGCCAACTTAGATTTAAGTGCCCTCAAATCTCTTATAACTCGTAAGTTCTCGTTTTATTTCCCAAAAGCTCACTTTATTTCGTAAAACAATTCGAGTTATATTTATATTTCTAATTATAATAGTTTAGTTATAATAATGTTTCCGATAATATTTTACTATTTTCATAGTCCAATACATATATCGTCAACGTTATTATTTTTATTACTCGTGATCTCCTATTTATTATATACGCACTTATATAAATATATATACGTTTACACATTTATATATTTATATAAATGTTTATATCGATATATAAGTTATTACGAGTTTTTATTTGTTTGTTTAATTATAAATTGTGTCGAGTTATAAAAGATGAGTCACATGTCCGAGTCGTCACTCTCGTCTTATTGTCCAAATCCAAAGTGTTAAGGCGTTTGCCGAAGTCAACCGTTGAGTAGAAAGTTAAAGTGACTCCAACTCGCACAATCACAAGTCCAAAGTAGCAAGTCAAGTATCACAACTCCGTCATTCATCCCATTTCACAAGCTACAACAATAGGGTCCGACTACGGCACCCGACTAACCTATCTCTGTCATACTAATTCGACCGTCTCACAATCGGTCCCCGTTCTTCCACATTATCGTCAACACTTCACAAATAACAATATTCCCATTGTCGAGACCACAAGGGTCTCGACCCATAAATAGTATTCGGCCAACAACAAAAATAATCACAACAACAACAACAACATGGAACAACAACAAGAAGGACATCAAGTGTACATAACTTCCGGGCGATTTACCAAATCAAAACCCGTGCCGAGAGACCCACTTGAGTCTCGGCAAGACTACGAGTCTAGAGACTCAAACCCTATACCATTTGGTGTCGGCTTAGGCTCATCCGAGCACTCCAAAAACAGCCAAACAGACCCTTTTGGGTCTTTGCACACAAGAACAAAAACAAGAATCTATGGCAATCAACTCAAGCCAAAACCAAACTCCAAATAACCAAACCCTCGCTAACATGATTACTAGTTCAAAACCATCAAAAGAAAACCATAAGGCTCGACAAATAGCACCAAGCCGTAAATTAAAATTTTTAAATGTGTTAGGTTATTCCTAGTGCCGGAGTCAACGTAGTGCCTAAAAGACGTCTCAACAATAAATCACGACATAAATTCCATATCAAATCAATAATTCAAATTTAATTCCACATAAACTTCATAATTCAAAACCACGGGTTTAAATTTTACAAATCCATTGCGAATAAACTCCAAACATTTAATATCATTAAATTTTTAACGTAATGTGGATTTCAAAATAACTCCCTAAATTACCAGTTGTCACATCCTCCCAGCCTCAGAAGAAACCTGTCTTGGGTTTCACTCAGAACTTTCCATCTATGAAGTAAAAAGCTTAGGATATCTCTTCCGAAACTCATCCTTGCGTTCCCACGTGAATTCCGGTCCATGACAGGAATTCCAATGAACTTTGATGAGCAGAATACGACTGCGCTTGAGCCGCTTAATCTCTCGATCCACAATCTCGATAGGCTCTTCCACGAAGTTCAAACTCTCATCCACTCGAATATCTTTCATCGGTATAACAGGTGTTTCATCCGAAAGGCACTTCTTCAAATTATTCACATGAAATACATCATGCACCTTACTCAATTCTTGTGGTAGTTCCAACCGATAAGCTAGAGGCCCAATTCTCTCCAGAATCTGAAATGGTCCAACGTAGTGGGGGTTCAACTTCCCACGTTTCCTAAAATGTATCACTCATTTCCAAGGGAGACCTTTAGCATCACTTTGTCTCCAACCTGGAACTCAAGAGGTTTACGTCTCTGATCGGCGTAACTTTTCTGTCTATCACTAGCTGCTTGCAACCGATCACGAATTTGAGTCACTTTCTTGGTGGTTTCTAAAATAAGCTCGGGGCCTGCCAGTGAGTTGGCTGTCACCAACCTCAGCCCAACTAACCGGAGAACGACATTTACGACCATACAAAGCTTCGAATGGTGCAGCTTTAATACTGGTATGGTAGCTGTTGTTATAAGAGAATTCCGCAAGAGGTAGATATTTCTCCCAGCCTTTACCAAAATCAATTATACAGGCACGAAGCATATCCTCCAAAGTCTGAATAGTCCTCTCACTCTGACCGTCGGTTTGGGGGTGATAAGCAGTACTCATATCAAGCCTCGTCCCCAAAGCGGTTTGGAGTGATTGCCACAAAGCTGACGTAAAACCATTGTCGTGATCCGAAATAATCGAGATTGGAACACCATGACGAGAAACGATTTCCTTCACATACAACCTAGCAAGTTTGTCGATACTATCATCTTCGCTAATCGCCAGGAAATGAGCGGACTTAGTCAATCGATCCACAATTACCCAGATAGCGTCACAACCGCTAGCTGTCCTTGGTAATTGGGTAATAAAATCCATCGTGATCCGCTCCCACTTCCAAACTGGGAGTTCTGGTTGTGTCAATAACCCTGACGGTCTCTGGTGTTCTGCCTTACCTTCAAACATGTCAAACACTTACTGACGTACAATGCTATATCTGCCTTCATGTTTGGCCACCAATACAATTTCTTCAGATCCTGGTACATCTTGTCGGACCCAGGATGAATAGAATACCTTGACTTATGCGACTCATGCATAATCAACTCACGAATTCCTCCATACAAAGGTACCCAACTTCGGTCTCCAAAACATAATATTCCATCAGAACGCTTAACAAATCCATTCTCATTTTCTACCATCCCAAAGATATTCTCAGCAGGTCGGTTTTCTGCCTTCAACGCTTCCGTTTGAGCTTCTAATATCTGAGATGGTAACGGCAAAACGATATTCATTCCTAATGACCTTACTCGTAATGGTGATACTCTCTGCTTCCGACTAAGAGCGTCAGCAACGACGTTTGCTTTACCGGGATGATAGCGAATTTCGCAATCATAATCACTTAGTAGCTCTATCCAACGTCGCTGTCTTATGTTTAGCTCTTTTTGATTCAAGATGTGTTGTAGACTTTTATGGTCAGTGTACACAACACACTTGGTTCCATACAGGTAATGTCTCCATATCCTTAGAGCAAAAACCACAGCACCTAGTTCTAAGTCATGGGTGGTGTAGTTCTTTTCGTGCTTCTTAAGCTGTCGGGAAGCATAAGCTATCACCTTCTCTCGTTGCATTAAAACAACTCCCAATCCTTTATGAGAAGCGTCACAGTAAACAACAAAATCCTCACTACCTTCTGGCAATGCCAAGATAGGAGCGCTACACAACTTCTCCTTAAGTAATTGAAACGCTTCTTCTTCCCTATCTCCCCATTCGTATTTAACATTCTTCTGAGTTAATTTGGTCAACGGATTCGCTATTTTCGAAAATCCCTCAATGAGTCTTCGATAATAACCACCTAATTCCAAAAATTATCGAACTTCAGTTGGGGTTGTCGGAGCGGCCCATTCTTTAATGGCTTCAATTTTAGCGGGATCTACGTGAACTCCTTGACTATCAATCACATGACCTAAGAATTGTATCGTCGGAATTCAAAACTCGCACTTGGAGAACTTAGCATACAGCTTCTCCTGCCTGAGCAATTCCAAGATGAGTCTTAGATGTTCATCATGCTCCTTCTTAGTCTTCGAATAAATCTGAATATCGTCTATAAACACGATTACAAACTTGTCCAAGTAAGGCTTACACACCTGATTCATGAGATCCATGAATACTGCCGGCGCGTTAGTCAACCCAAACGGCATCACTAGAAATCGTAATGCCCGTAACGGGTTTTGAAAGCCGTTTTCGGAATGTCTCCTTCGCGAACTCTGAGTTGATGATACCCCGATCTCATATCGATTTTCGAATAAACGCTTGATCCTTGAAGCTGATCGAACAAGTAATCGATCCTCGGTAGCGGATATCTATTTTTTTCATGGTTAAGTTATTCAGCTCTCGGTAATCGATGCACATGCGAAAAGATCCATCCTTTTTCTTCACGAATAAAACTGGGACTCCCCAAGGTGACGAACTTGGCCGTATAAACCCCTTTTCTGCTAACTTTGCCAATTTTTTTGACAAATCTTCTAGTTCTGTCGGTGCAAGTTAATAGGGTGCCCGTGCTACAGGTGCAGCACCAAGTATCAACTCGATCTGAAATTCCACTTGTCTAGCAAGCGGGATTCCCGGTAAATCGTCTGGGAATACATCTGGAAAGTCACGAACTATAGGCACATCTCCTATGCACCTTTCTTTCTTCTCCTTCCCTCCTTTCTCAGAAATTTGAGCTAAGAAAAGGTAACATCCTTTTTCCATTAGCTTTGGTAGCTTAGTGCAAGAGATGACTGCTAATCTGGATGGGCTCTTAAAACCATTTCGATCGCCTTGTATATTTAAAATCTCCTTGCCATAGGGTACACGTACAATTTTCTCATCGCAAAGAATGTGGGCACGATACTTAGACAACCAATCCATACCAATAATGACGTCGAAACTTCCTAACGTGACGGGTAAAAGATCTATATTGAAAGGATGATTTAAGAAATTTAACGTGCAGCCGCGGATAATAGTCTTTATCCTCTCTATATTTCCGTTAGCTAACTCTACATCATAACCAATCCCTAAGGTCATCGGGGGTTTTTCTAGTAGGGGCGCAAATGTAGTGGACACAAAACTCCTATCGGCACCAGTATCAAAGAGTATGGAAGCATAACGATTATTGAGAAGGAACGTACCAGTAACAACATTCGGATCTTCTCCTCTCTCATTTCCAATTGCATACACTCTCCCATGAGCTGCTCCTGCTTCCACTCATTGGTTCTCAGTGTCATGTCGTCCATGGTTTCCTCCAGTTCCTCAGTTTCCCAGATTATACCCATTACCTCCCGTTCCTTGGTTACCTCGATTCCACGACTCCCTGCAATCATTCCTATAGTGTCCTTTCTTCCCACATCCAAAACAAGTGACATTTGCCTTACTCATAGTTTTAGGAGTAGCTTGGACCATAACAAGTGGTCGAGATCTACAATCCTTAGCTATGTGCCCAACCCTTGAGTAGTTCTTACATATCACAGCATGTCATCCAGAGTGATTTTGATAACAACGGCCACACTTGGGCAACTCCCCATTTTGATTTTTTTCTTCTCTCCATCCCCAATAGCATAAACCTTGGCAACTGCTTGTCGTTTGTTTCGGTAATCATTACCCTTAGAGTGATTGTCTCTCTTCCTCTTTCCATTTTTTTCCTTTTCAGCATTTTCCAGTTCCAACGAATCCATCAATTGTTGAGCGATCGTGATAGCCTCGTGAAGGTTAACAGGCCTAGCAGCAATTACGTCATTCCTAGTAGCCACATGTAACCCATCAGTATACCGCACAATCTTTTGGGTCTCAGTCTTGACCATGTCTGGGCAAAGCAAGGCAAACTCTTGGAAACAACGGTTGTAAGTCGCCATGTTAGTACCCTTCACTTTGTGATTCCAAAACTCAATCTCCAGTTTCTTAACTTCATTCCTTGGGCAGTAAGTCTGGATCAACAAGGACTTGAACTGCCAAGTCATGGCATAGGCCACTTCACTCGCAATAGAATTACGATAATTGTTCCACCAAGTTAATGCTTTATCCTTAAAAGTAAAATAAACAAACTTTACCTTCGCATTCTCAGCACAATTACTGACAGTAAACACTGACTCAGTTTTTTCTATCTATCTTACCAAGTAGACCACTCCTTTAGTACCACAGAACTCAATGGGTCAACATTTTGGTTTCCACCAGTGTGAGCGTTGATATCTTGGTTGTCAACATTCTAGTGAGTGCGTTGCCTGCGTCAACCAGCGTTGACCACAACAACCCTCTTCGTGTACATCGAGGTGGGTTTCGTTAAAGCGCCATTGATCCGAATCACAATTTAAGGTTCACAAGTCTCCAATAACACGTATCCTCAGTCCAACAATGATTCGATAGATAAAAGCCAAAATACCAACAGAATACCCACAATACACCAATAAAATGTCAACCGCACAGATAGGAACACAATTCTCCATGTACGCCAAAACCATAGAGTATCATACGAAATAACCATCATCCATACAAGTAGCGATTGATATGTCGTTCCAAAATACCAAAAGACATAAAGGATACTAATCATTCCAAACGAGACGAACATACAACTGAGATACACAAAAGATAGGATATCTAGCTTTTCTAACCAAGCAGTCCCTGGTTTAGAAAGCAACATAACAACATAATCCAAAACTATCTAGCCACTATGCTGGCGTAGACTCCTCAACTCTGATCTCAAACCATCCAAATCCCCCCATAACGATCCCAGCTCAACACTATGTGTATCTCTGTCCCTCTTGAGGTCTACAACCTCCTTCTCCAACTCTGTATTCCTCTGCCACAACTTGCGATCTGCCTCGCGAGCCGTGACGAACCCTCTCTGTAAACTCTCCATCTGCTCGTGCACCTCCATCATACCTCTCCTGATAGCTGTAGTCCTGCCCACAACTGTAGCCATATTAACCCTCAGCTCACCAATAAAGTCAGCAATAACCATCTCAATTCGATCTGCTAACTACGAGATCTTCTCGCCCTGTGAAGTAAGCCTAGCCCATATCCTACCAGTCTCACTAAGATCCGCAGGCTCAGAAAATATCTCAGATAGCGCGTCCGACGCCACGGGACTGCCAGGTGGAGAATCGAATAAAAACGGATGATCAGGTGAAACTGGCTCAAGCAGATGTATCAGAAAATCGGTTTCTGCTGTGACCACTGGCAAATTAGGGAGCCGTTTTAAAACCCGCATTACTTTAAAAATTATAATTTTGGAATATTTGAAAAGTTTATCGTGACGAGATATTTTATGAACGTTGGAATGTGATTTTAATCGTACGTTATTTATGGAATTCGATTATTTATTTATGGTTTGGTTTGGTTCATTCGTGACGATTTATTTTGAGATCATTATTTTGGCACTACATTGACTCCGGCACTAGGATAACCTAACAATTTTAATTATTTTAATATTGGTTCGGATATTTATATTTTTGGAACGTATCGCGAGGTTTTGGTTATTGTGGAACGAGTTCGGTTCGAGAGAGTGGATTTGTTATTTAAGGTTTCGGGTTTGGTCCGTGTATTTACACCGGGCTACTTAACCCACCTTACCCCTCAATATTATTATTATTATTAAGGAAAAGTCTTTTTTTTAAAAGAGTGAATTACAAATCGTCCCATGTGATAACCTGGCAACACAACACACACCAACACCTTCACCAACACAACTCACTCTCTCTCTCTCTTTCAATATATCAACACCACCGCCACCTTAAACCACCAATATCACCACTACCGCCACCCTCACACCAAAACTAACACCACCATCTTAACCATCTTTTCCCGATCTATCTTTTGGTATAAACCACACGCGTTTTGGACCACCCTAACACCACATACGAATTTATATCACCACTATAACACCACCTTTGTTATCTTTTCTTTTTGGGTTTTTGAAGAAACTTAGTTTTGGAGCTTTATTGAAGGTGAGTGGCCACGAATCTAATTCGTGCGCCTCGATTTGTACCCAATCCGTGGGTATGAGTGTATTTCTTAATGGGTTTTGATGAAATCTTGGCTAAAAATGATGGGGAAATGATATTTTGTCATTAAAAATCCGTTTGGTATCTTGAGTTTTGGGTTTTGACGCGAGTTGATACTCGATTTGTAACTTTGGGTCGCGTTTGGTTTTGTTGGATGGCTCGTTTGGAGCATGGCCGAGACTTAAAGTCTTGGTGAGACCCTTTTCTTGGCTCGTTGGGAGTCCAAGAGGACTCATGGTCCGATATTATTGATACTTGGTCGATTTGGATTAGCCGATTTGATGTTTGTTTGTCTTGGGTGTGCCGCGACCATGTATGGTCCGTTTGGCAGATTTTGGTACGGCTCGTTGAGCCTAGGTCGTGGCCTAGTGGCCTTGGTTTCGAGTCCTTGTGACTCACGGTTCTAGCCGAGACCCAAGTGGGTCGTTTGGCTCGGGTTTGGCGTGGTAAACCAAACCGTATTATATGTATCTTGGATGTTATATTGTTGTTGTTTTTATTATGGTTGTTATTATTTTGTTGTGGCATTACTTTGGACCGAAGCTTTTGGATGGGTCGAGACAATTTGTGGTCTCGACTTGGTATACTTGTGATTTGGATATGGAGATGTGTTGTCGAATGTGGATTTGGGGACCGATTGTGAGACAGTCATTAGATGACGGAGATAGGTTAGTTGGGTGCCGTAGTCGGACCCTCATGTTGTAGCACGTGGATTTGGGATTGATTTGGACGGAGTTGGTTTATTTATTATGACTTGGTTATTATTATTTGTGGACTTGGACTATGAGCCGAGAGTAATAACTCGGACATGTGACCAAATTCTTATGACTCGATAAATATTAAAAATCAAACATTAATAATGATACTCGTAATAATATTATTGATAATATAATCGTTTATATACGTATATAGACGTGATAAACGTATGTATATATATATATATATATATATATATATATATATATATATATATAAATGCGTATATTAATAATAAAACAATCACGAGTAAACGTTATAATAATATAACGATAATTATTATACTATGCGAATAGTGCAATAAATGTCGGAGTATTATTATAAATAAAATAATGTCGAGAACTAATACGTCGGGTAAGTAATAATTAAAAACATGACTTTTTATAAATTTAGAAAAACTTATCGAGTTATACGAGTTGTGGTTACTTAAAGTCCAAGTGGGCTTTATTATGTGACTTTTGTGTTGTCACGGATACATGACGATTAATATAAACATTTTCTATAACTAAGTAACTTATTTAATCGACAGGTTAAATCGAGTTATTTGGCTATATAAAATGAGTATATTAATGGGCATCGTATCCCACGACGCCTATAGGTTGTGGTACGTGTATTAGGATAATAAATTTACTATATAACTCGTGGAGTTGGCTAAATTGACGAATTTGGCCAATTTGACGATATACATAGGGAATTTATTGGACTACGATATATACCATATAGTATTCTTTGTGCTATGTGCTTTAGGTTGGGTATAATCTTGGAATGATATATTACGTAAATAAATATGGGGGATTACCAAATCGACGGATTTGATAAACTTCGATGATTTATTTAAATAATATGTTTGGCTAATATTAGATCTATAGATGGTTTATTATTTCGTTCGTTGTGGCTTTTTGGTTTGAGTTGTGTCGGCCCTCCACCCATATAGATACCAAACGTCGAATTTCAAATTAATATGAAGTTAATTCGATAAATGGATATTTTTGGAAAGTAAAATGGATTACGTTCGGGAATGGGAATATTTGATTTTGAGGAAATGATTTCTGAACGAGTTTGATATTGTTAGGAAGTGCCGAGTCTGTAGTCGCCGTTACGTGAGTTGCTTGAGTTTACTTACGTCTTTCTTCTATCGATTTCTTTTGAGGATTTCTGGACTTGAGGTGAGTCATAGCCCCACTTTTACTCTTGAACTTGTTTTCAATACTTGGGGTGAGAAACGTGCAAATGTTTTATGTGGACTATTATCGCTTTGTTTATTTAAAACTTGCTATGCTTATAGAACTAGGTAGGATCAAGCGAGGCCTAGTCCCGAACTAGGTAAGCAATTGATTTGGTTATTGAGCGAGGCCTAGTCCCGAACTAGGTAAGCAATTGATTTGGTTATTGAGCGAGGCCTAGACATGAGCTAGGTATGCTATTGAATTGGTTATTGAGCGAGGCCTAGTCCCGAACTAGGTAAGCTATTGATTTGGTTATAGAGCAAGGCCTAGTCCCGAACTAGGTAAGCTATTGATTGGTTGTTGAGCGAGGCCTAGTCCCGAACTAGGTAAGCTATTGGATTGGTTATAAAGCGAGACCTAGACTTGAGCTAGGTAAGCTATTGATTTGATTGATTTGAGCTATAGCGTGCACCTATAGGGATGATTTGATTTGGTTGGATTATATTGGATGGATTATTTTGGTTGGATGATTGGGGCCTAGTCTAGCTAGCAAGCGTTTTGCGTATATGTCCACTATATTGAATTATGAATTTAAACCTATGATCTCACCAGCGAAAGCTGACTTTTAGCACGTTTTCTCAGGTAATTAAGTGATGCTCTATGGATGCTTGGGATTGGAGGCTTGGCATTGGCATCGGTTATGGATCTATATTTCTAAAACTCTGATAACTATTGTGGACCTATGTTTATTTCTTTGGGCGTTACTTTGGATAATTCTTGGGATAAATGTAAACTTTAAAACCCGTTTTGGTTGTGTTTCTCTTATGTTTACTTTATCTTGTTCTTTCATGACTTTTAATGGATACCAATCCCCGTAGCACCCCGAAAGATTGTTGAGTCTTCCGCTGTACCAAATTTTGGGGGTGTTACAGATTGGTATCAGAGCCAAGGTTATAGAGAACTAGGTAAATGGACACCTAAACTATAACCGATTTTTATAGAAAACGATCCTCGACCATTGCCCGCCAGCCCGCCAAGCCGAAGCATCATTGTTTATTATTGAGGTATATTGAGATGATTATTAGATTTGGGATTCTTGAGATGATTTGAGGATTTGAGGTTTATTGATTTAGTGATATGATGGCGTTTTGGGGAATTATATGCGTTTTGAGGAATTATATGGCTTAATTGTTTTACGAATGATTTTAGTAATGCGATATTTTAAATCTTTCTTGATTTTATATGATTTGGAAATTATATGATGATTTTTGATATGGTATTTTGATTTCGCGGTTTAGTTGTTTTGAAACACTTACACCTACCCTACGCCGTTGTCACAAATTATAGCCTCCTTTGCACGTGTTGTTATTAAGAATTGTTATTGCTAGTACGCGTCGCCCCTCGTAGATCACTATGGCCCCTGATGACCCATACGTGTTGGTCATGCGTTCGGCCACTACTTTATCGTCTCATTGTCGCCCTAAGTCACCGATTTTATCGCCTCGTGGTTCACCTGCTCAGAGATGACGATTGATGGAGTACCCATTCGACGAGGAGTATGAGGAGGAGTACGAGGGCGAGCAGAATGATGACCCTCAAGATGAGGAAGAGAATGATGACCCTAAGGATGAGGAAGAGGATGATCCTCAGGAGGAGGAGATGCCTGATGATGATTGGTCGCTAGCACATTCAGCTCATTCTGCGAAGCCCGATTCCCCGATACATCTGTTAGAGCCGGTTTCACCTGATCATCCATTTTTATTTGAGTTGCCACCTGGTAGTCCCGTTGAGTTGGATGCACCTTCTGAGGTTTCTGCTGAGCATGCAGATTTGGGTGAAATTGGTAGGATGTGGACTCGGATTACTGCACAGGGCGAGAGGATCTCGCGGATGTCTGACCGACTTGAGATGATTATTACTGAGTTGGTTGCTGAGTTGAGAGTTGATTTGACTACTGTCATGGGCAGGACGACAACGATTAGGAGAGGTATGATGGAGATACATGAGCAGATAGAGAGTCTGCAGAGAGGTTTCCTCACGGCTCGCGAGGGAGATCGCAAGCTGTGGCAGAGGAACACAGAGTTAGAAAAGGAGGTTGCGGACCTCAAGAGGGACAGAGATACACATAGTGTTGAGCTGGGATCGTTATTGAGGAATTTGGATGGTTTGAGATTGGAGTTGAGGAGTCAACTCCAGCATCATGGCTAGATCAATTTGGATTTGTGTTGTTGTTGTGTTGCTTCCTAAGCCAGGGAGTACTTGGTTAGGAGAGCTGGTTATTCTATCCCTTAGGTCATGTTATTCAGATTTTATGTTCGTCTCGTTTGGAACGATTAGTAATTACTATGGCTTTTGGCATTTTGGAACGAAGTATCGATCGCTACTTTTATGGATGATGGTGATTTCGCATGATATTCTATGGTTTTTGGCATACATGGAGAATTGTGTTTCTATTTGTGTGGTTCATATCGTGTTGGTATTATGTTGGTATTTCGACTTTCACCTATCGGATTCTTGATTGGACGTTATGGTATGCGTTATTGGAGACTTATGAACCTTGTATTGTGACTTCGATCAATGGCCCCACGACGAAAACCCTGTTAGAGCTACCAGAACTGGTCCTGCAGCGACTACCCCTGGTCGCCGAGGACGCCGTCCTACTCGAAATGTTGAAACCCCTACTCCTGATAACCTGGACACTACTAACCGCAACAACAGGAATCAAAATGTTGATGTTCAGGGAGACAATGATCATGTTCCACATAATGCACCTACTGTGGATCAAGCAATGATCAACCAACTTGTGGAGCAATGAGTTGCTGAGCTACTATCTGAGTCAAATCATTCCAACAATTCTGCTGGAACATTTCCACCTGTTCGTGCTAATGGATGTAACTACAAGGAGTTTAAAATTTGTGGACCCATTGAGTTTGGTGGAACTGAAGGAGTGGTCTACTTGGTCAGGTGGATAGAGAAGACTGAGTCAGTGTTTAATGTCAGTGGTTGTGCGGAGAATGCGAAGGTAAAGTTTGCTTCTTTTACTCTTAAGGATGAAGCTTTAACTTGGTAGAACAATTACCGTAATTCGGTTGGGAGTGATGTGGCTTATGCTATGAGTTGGGAGCAATTTAAGTCTTTGCTGATTCAGACTTACTGCCCAAGGAATGAGGTTAAGAAGCTGAAGATTGAGTTCTGGAATCACAAGGTGAAAGGTACCGATATGGCAACTTACAATCGCCGATATCGAGAGTTAGCCTTACTTTGCCCCGATATGGTTAGGACTGAGACTCAAAGGATTGAGAGGTATACCGATGGGTTACCGGTAGCTACAAGGAACGATGTGATTTCTGCTAAGCCTGCAAACATTCACGAGGCTATCACTATCGCTCAACAATTGATAGACTCGTTGGTATTGGAAGAAGCTGAAAAAGACAAGAATGGAAAGAGGAAGAGGGATAATCATTCTAAGGGTAATGATCATCGAAATAAGCGACAAACGACTACTAGAGCTTATGCTATGGGAGATGGAGACAAGAAGAACTACAATGGAGATGCACCCAAGTGTAACCGGTGTTATAAGAATCATTCTGGACGATGTACTGTGATGTGCAAGAATTGCTCTAAGATGGGACACATAGCTAAGGATTGTAGAGCTCGGCCACTTGCTATGGTTTAAGCTACTCCTGAAACTATGAGTAAGGCAAATGTCACTTGTTATGGATGTGGAAAGAAGGGACATTATAGGAATGAGTGTAGGGAATCGTGGAACCGAGGAAATCAAGGATCGGGTGGTAATGGGTACAATCATGGAAACCGTGGAGCTGGAGGAAACCGTGGACGACAAGATAATGGGGACCAACATGTGGAAGCTGGAACTGCTCATGGAAGAGTGTGTGCACTGGGGAACGAGAGAGGAGAAGATCCGAACGTCGTTACTGGTACGTTCCTTCTCAATAATTGTTATGCTTCCATACTATTTGATACTGGTGCCGATAAGAGTTTTGTGTCCACTAAGTTTGCACCCTTACTAGAGAAACCCCCGATGGCCTTAGGAATTGGTTATGATGTAGAGTTAGCTAATGGGAACATAGAGAGGATTAAGACTATCGTTCGCGGTTGCACGTTAAACTTTCTGAATCGTCCTTTCAACATAGACCTTCTACCCGTCACGTTAGGAAGTTTTGATGTCATCATTGGTATGGATTGGTTGTCGAAGTATCGTGCTCATACACTTTGCGATGAGAAGATCGTGCGTGTGCCTTACGGCAAGGAGATTCTGAACATACCAGGAGATCGAAAGGAATTGAGAGGCCCATCTAGATTAGCGGTCATATCTTGTACTAAATTACCGAAGCTAATGGAAAAAGGATGTTGCCTTTTCTTAGCTCAAATTTCAGAGAAAGGAGGGAAGGAGAAGAAGGAAAGATGCATTGGAGATGTGCCTATAGTTCGTGATTTTTTGGAATGTGTTTCCTGATGATTTGCCGGGAATTCCGTCTACTAGACAAGTAGAGTTTCAGATTGAGTTGATACCTGGTGCTGCACCCGTGGCATGAGCGCCTTATCGTCTTGCACCTACTGAACTGGAGGAATTGTCGAAACAATTAGCGGAGTTAGCCGAAAAAGGATTTATAAGACCAAGTTCTTCGCCTTGGGGAGCCCCGGTCTTATTCGTGAAGAAGAATGATGGATCATTTCGTATGTGTATTGATTATCGAGAGTTGAACAAGTTAACGGTGAAGAATAGATACCCGTTACCGAGGATCGACGACCTGTTCGATCAGCTTCAAGGATCGAGTGTGTATTCAAAGATCGATTTAAGATCGGGATATCATCAGCTTCGAGTTCGTGAGGAAGATATTCCGAAAACGGCTTTCAGAACCCGTTACGGGCATTACGAGTTTCAGGTGATGCCGTTTGGGTTGACTAACGCACCGGCGGTATTCATGGATCTCATGAATCGGGTGTGTAAGCCTTACTTAGATAAATTCGTGATTTTGTTCATCGATGGCATTCTAATTTATTCGAAGAGTGGGAAGGAGCATGAGGAGCATCTAAGGCTTATCTTAGAATTGCTCAGGAAAGAGAAACTGTATGTTAAGTTTTCTAAATGTGAATTTTGGATTCCGACGGTACAATCTCTGGGTCATGTGATTGATAGACAAGGAGTTCATGTAGATCCTGCTAAGATTGAAGCGATTAAAGATTGGGCTGCACCAACGACCCCAACAGAAGTTCGTCAATTTTTGGGATTAGCCGGTTATTACCGAAGATTCATTGAGGGATTTTCGAAGATAGCAAAACCGTTGACCAAATTGACTCAAAAGAGTGTTAAGTATGAATGGGGAGATAAGGAAGAGGAAGCATTTCAATTACTTAAGGAAATGTTGTGTAGTACTCCTATCTTGGCATTACCCGAAGGTAACGAGGACTTCGTCGTCTATGGTGACGCTTCTCATAAAGGTTTGGGAGCTGTGTTAATGCAACGAGAGAAAGTGATAGCTTATGCTTCCCGACAGCTCAAGAAGCACGAGAAGAACTACACCACTCATGATTTGGAGTTAGGTGCTGTGGTTGTTGCTTTAAGGATATGGAGACATTACTTGTATGGAACCAAGTGTGTAGTGTTTACTGACCACAAAAGTCTACAACACATTTTGAACCAAAAAGAGCTTAACATGAGACAGCGATGTTGGATTGAGTTGCTAAGCGATTATGATTGTGAAATTCGCTACCATCCTGGTAAAGCAAACGTCGTTGCTGATGCTCTTAGTCGAAAGGAGAGAATTCCACCATTACGGGTTAGGTCATTAGGAATGACTATCGTATCGCCATTACCGTCTCAAATATTAGAAGCTCAAACGGAAGCGTTGAAAGCAGAAAATCGATCTGCTGAGAACATATTTGGGATGGCAGAAAATGAGAAGGGATTTGTTAAGCGTTCTGATGGAGTATTATGTTTTGGAGAGCGAAGTTGGGTACCATCGTATGGAGGAATTCGAGAGTTGATTATGCATGAGTCGCATAAGTCAAGATACTCTATTCATCCTGGGTCTGACAAGATGTACCAGGATTTGAAAAAGTTGTATTGGTGGCCAAATATGAAGGCAGATATAGCGTTGTATGTTAGTAAGTGTTTGACTTGCTCTAAGGTTAAAGCCGAATATCAAAGACCGTCAGGACTATTGACGCAGCCAGAACTCCCGGTTTGGAAGTGGAAGCGGATTACGATGGACTTTATTACCAAATTACCAAGGACAGCTAGCGGTTGCGACGCTATATGGGTAATTGTGGATCGATTGATTAAGTCTGCTCATTTCCTGGCAATTAGTGAAGATGATAGTGTGGATAAACTTGCGAGGTTGTATGTGAAGGAGATTGTTTCTCGTCATGGAGTTCCGATATCGATTATTTCTGATCGCGACAGCCGCTTCACGTCAGCATTGTGGCGATCACTTCAAACCGCTTTGGGGATGAGACTTGATATGAGTACTGCATATCACCCCCAAACCGATGGTCGAAGTGAGAGAACTATTTAGACTTTGGAGGATATGCTTCGTGCATGCATAATAGACTTTGGTAAAGGCTGGGAGAAATATCTACCCCTTGCGGAGTTCTCCTACAACAATAGCTACCACACAAGTTTTAAGGCTGCACCATTTGAAGCTTTGTATGGTCGTAAATGTCGTTCACCTATTGGTTGGGCAGAAGTTGGAGAGAGCCAACTCACAGGCCCTGAGCTTATTTTGGAAACTACTGAGAAGGTAACGCAAATTCGAGATCGACTGCAAGCAGCTTGAGATAGGCAGAAAAGCTACGCTGATCAGAGGCGTAAACCCCTAAAATTCCAGGTTGGAGACAAAGTGATGCTGAAAGTCTCACCTTGGAAGGGTGTGATACATTTTGGGAAACGTGGGAAACTTAATCCCCGCTACATTAGACCATTTCTTATCTTGGAAAGAATTGGGCCCGTGGCTTATCGATTGGAATTACCACCGGAATTGAATAAAGTTCATGATGTGTTTCATGTTAGCAATTTGAAGAAGTGTCTTTCGGATGAAACGCCAGTTATACCAATTAAGGATATTCGTGTGGATGAAAGTTTGAATTTTGTGGAAGAGCCGATTGAGATACTGGATAGAGAGATTAAACGACTTAAGAGAAGTCGTATTCCGCTCATCAAAGTCCGTTGGAATTCGCGGCATGGACCGGAATTCACGTGGGAACGTGAGGATGAGTTTCGCAAGAGATATCCGAAGCTTTTTACTTCGTAGATGGTTTGTTCCGAGAGAAACCCGGGACTGGTTTCTTCTGAAGCTGGGAGGATGTGACAACTGGCAAATTAGGGAGCCGTTTTAAAACCCGCATTACTTTAAAAATTATAATTTTGGAATATTTGAAAAGTTTATCGTGACGAGATATTTTATGAACGTTGGAATGTGATTTTAATCGTACGTTATTTATGGAATTCGATTATTTATTTATGGTTTGGTTTGGTTCATTCGTGATGATTTATTTTGAGATCATTATTTTGGCACTACATTGACTCCGGCAGTAGGATAACCTAACAATTTTAATTATTTTAATATTGGTTCGGATATTTATATTTTTGGAACGTATCGCGAGGTTTTGGTTATTTTGGAACGAGTTCGGTTCGAGAGAGTGCATTTGTTATTTAAGGTTTCAGGTTTGGTCCGTGTATTTACACCGGGCTACTTAACCCACCTTACCCCTCAATATTATTATTATTATTAAGGAAAAGTCTTTTTTTTAAAAAGAGTGAATTACAAATCGTCCCATGTGATAACCTGGCAACACAACACACACCAACACCTTCACCAACACAACTCACTCTCTCTC
This sequence comes from Artemisia argyi, assembly GCA_030686995.1. Lineage (NCBI taxonomy): Eukaryota > Viridiplantae > Streptophyta > Magnoliopsida > Asterales > Asteraceae > Artemisia > Artemisia argyi. The sequence continues at coordinate 26,358,211 of CM060688.1, read as the reverse complement.
TCTCTCTCTTTCAATATATCAACACCACCGCCAACTTAAACCACCAATATCACCACCACCGCCACCCTCACACCAAAACTAACACCACCATCTTAACCATCTTTTCCCGATCTATCTTTTGGTATAAACCACGCGCGTTTTGGACCACCCTAACACCACATACGAATTTATATCACCACTATAACACCACCTTTGTTATCTTTTCTTTTTGGGTTTTTGAAGAAACTTAGTTTTGGAGCTTTATTGAAGGTGAGTGGCCACGAATCAAATTCGTGCGCCTCGATTTGTACCCAATCCGTGGGTATGAGTGTATTTCTTAATGGGTTTTGATGAAATCTTGGCTAAAAATGATGGGGAAATGATATTTTGTCATTAAAAATCCGTTTGGTATCTTGGGTTTTGGGTTTTGGGTTTTGACGCGAGTTGATACTCGATTTGTAACTTTGGGTCGCGTTTGGTTTTGTTGGATGGCTCGTTTGGAGCATGGCCGAGACTTAAAGTCTTTGTGAGACCCTTTTCTTGGCTCGTTGGGAGTCCAAGAGGACTCATGGTCCGATATTATTGATACTTGGTCGATTTGGATTAGCCGATTTGATGTTTGTTTGTCTTGGGTGTGCCGCGACCATGTATGGTCCGTTTGGCAGATTTTGGTACGGCTCGTTGAGCCTAGGTCGTGGCCTAGTGGCCTTGGTTTCGAGTCCTTGTGACTCACGGTTCTAGCCGAGACCCAAGTGGGTCGTTTGGCTCGGGTTTGGCGTGGTAAACCAAACCGTATTATATGTATCTTGGATGTTATATTGTTGTTGTTTTTATGATGGTTGTTATTATTTTGTTGTGGCATTACTTAGGACCGAAGCTTTTGGATGGGTCGACACACTTTGTGGTCTCGACTTGGTATACTTGTGATTTGGATATGGAGATGTGTTGTCGAATGTGGATTTGGGGACCGATTGTGAGACGGTCATTAGATGACGGAGATAGGTTAGTTGGGTGCCGTAGTCGGACCCTCATGTTGTAGCACGTGGATTTGTGATTGATTTGGACGGAGTTGGTTTATTTATTATGACTTGGTTATTATTATTTGTGGACTTGGACTATGAGCCGAGAGTGATGACTCGGACATGTGACCAAATTCTTATGACTCGATAAATATTAAAAATCAAACATTAATAATGATACTCGTAATAATATTATTGATAATATAATCGTTTATATACGTATATAGACGTGATAAACGTATGTATATATATATATATATATATATATATATATATATATATATATATATATATATATATATATATATATATATATATATATAAATGCGTATATTAATAATAAAACAATCACGAGTAAACGTTATAATAATATAACGATAATTATTATACTATGCGAATAGTGCAATAAATGTCGGAGTATTATTATAAATAAAATAATGTCGAGAACTAATACGTCGGGTAAGTAATAATTAAAAACATGACTTTTTATAAATTTAGAAAAACTTATCGAGTTATACGAGTTGTGGTTACTTAAAGTCCAAGTGGGCTTTATTATGTGACTTTTGTGTTGTCACGGATACATGATGATTAATATAAACATTTTCTATAACTAAGTAACTTATTTAATCGACGGGTTAAATCGAGTTATTTGGCTATATAAAATGAGTATATTAATGGGCATCGTATCCCACGACGCCTATAGTTTGTGGTACGTGTATTAGGATAATAAATTTACTATATAACTCGTGGAGTTGGCTAAATTGACGAATTTGGCCAATTTGACGATATATATAGGGAATTTATTGGACTACGATATATACCATATAGTATTCTTTGTGCTATGTGCTTTAGGTTGGGTATAATCTTGGAACGATATATTACGTAAATAAATATGGGGGATTACCAAATCGACGGATTTGATAAACTTCGATGATTTATTTAAATAATATGTTGGGCTAATATTAGATCTATAGATGGTTTATTATTTCGTTCGTTGTGGCTTTTTGGTTTGAGTTGTGTCGACCCTCCACCCATATGAATACCAAACGTCGAATTTCAAATTAATATGAAGTTAATTCGATAAATGAATATTTTTGGAAAGTAAAATGGATTACGTTCGGGAATGGGAATATTTGATTTTGAGGAAATGATTTCTGAACGAGTTTGATATTGTTAGGAAGTGCTGAGTCTGTAGTCGCCGTTACGTGAGTTGCTTGAGTTTACTTACGTCTTTCTTCTATCGATTTCTTTTGAGGATTTCTGGACTTGAGGTGAGTCATAGCCCCACTTTTACTCTTGAACTTGTTTTCAATACTTGGGGTGAGAAACGTGCAAATGTTTTATGTGGACTATTATCGCTTTGTTTATTTAAAACTTGCTATGCTTATAGAACTAGGTAGGATCAAGCGAGGCCTAGTCCCGAACTAGGTAAGCAATTGATTTGGTTATTGAGCGAGGCCTAGTCCCGAACTAGGTAAGCAATTGATTTGGTTATTGAGCGAGGCCTAGAAATGAGCTAGGTAAGCTATTGAATTGGTTATTGAGCGAGGCCTAGTCCCGAACTAGGTAAGCTATTGATTTGGTTATAGAGCAAGGCCTAGTCCCGAACTAGGTAAGCTATTGATTGGTTGTTGAGCGAGGCCTAGTCCCGAACTAGGTAAGCTATTGGATTGGTTATAGAGCGAGGCCTAGACTTGAGCTAGGTAAGCTATTGATTTGATTGATTTGAGCTATAGCGTGCACCTATAGGGATGATTTGATTTGGTTGGATTATATTGGATGGATTATTTTGGTTAGATGATTGAGGCCTAGTCTAGCTAGCAAGCGTTTTGCGTATATGTCCACTATATTGAATTATGAATTTAAACCTATGATCTCACCAGCGAAAGCTGACTTTTAGCACGTTTTCTCAGGTAATTAAGTGATGCTCTATGGATGCTTAGGATTGGAGGCTTGGCATTGGCACCGGTTATTGATCTATATTTCTAAAACTCTGATAACTATTGTAGACCTATGTTTATTTCTTTGGGCCTTACTTTGGATAATTCTTGGGATAAATGTAAACTTTAAAACCCGTTTTGGTTGTGTTTCTCTTATGTTTACTTTATCTCGTTCTTTCATGACTTTGAATGGATACCAATCCCCGTAGCACCCCGAAAGATTGTTGAGTCTTCCGCTGTACCTAATTTTGGGGGTGTTACATCTGCAGAGTGAGCTGAATGTGCCGGGCTGTGAGCTGGCAAACCATCATCATCAGGCATATCCTCCTCTTGAGGATCATCATCCTCCTCCTCGTCCTGAGGGTCATCATTCTCTTCCTCATCCTGAGGGTTATCAATCTCTTCCTCCTCCTGAGGGTTATCATTCTCCTGCTCACCCTCGTACTCAATCAATCGTCATCTCTGAGCAGGTGAACCACGAGGTGATAAAATCGGTGACTTAGGGCGACAATGGGAAGACGAAGTAGTGGTTGAACGCATGACCATCGTGTATGGGTCATCAGGGGCCATAGTGATCTGTGTTGGGCGACGCGTGCCAGCAAGAATATCCTCGGTAACATCGTACGTATAGGAGGCCATGGTTTGTGACAACGGCGTAGGGTAGGTGTACGTGCTTCAAAACAACTAAATCGCGAAACTCAAATATCATACTAAAATCATCATATAACTTCGATCATATCAACTCAAGAATTTTTTTTTTCAAATACCGCATTACTAAAATATTTCTAACACGAGTAAATCATATAAGTTTCCAAACGCCATTATATCATATAATCAATATAATTCCCAAATCATCACAAAATCTCATATCATACCATCATCTCATAATATCTCAATCATAATCTAAGATGCTTCGGCTTGGCGGGCTGGCGGGCATTGGTCGAGGATCGTTTTCAATAAAAATCGGTTATAGTTTAGGTTTTTATTACCTATTTCTCTATAACCTTGGCTCTGATACCAATCTGTAACACCCCCAAAATTTGGTACAGCGGAAGACTAATCAAGCTTTCTAGGTGCTACGGGGATTGGTATCCGTCACAAGTCATAAAGAAATGAGATAAAGTAAACATAAGTAAAAACAAAACAAACCAGCGTTTTAAAGTTTACATTCATCCCAAATAATCCAAAGTAAGGCCCAAAATAAGATAAACATAGGTCCACATTAAAATATCAGAGTTCGAAAATAGATCCTTAAACCAGATTGCCATGCCAAGCCATCCAAACAGGAGCATCCTAAGCCATCACTTAATTACCTGAAAAAACGCGCTAAAAGTCAGCTTTCGCTGGTGAGATCATAGGTTTAAATTCTTATTTCAATCAAGTGGACATATACGCAAAACGCTTACTAGCTAGACTAGGCCTCGATCCACTAAACCAAACCTATAGGTGCATACTATAGTCCAAAACCAAATCAAATCAATATGCATTCGCAAGGATGCGACATGCCCAACATTCGTAAGGATACGACATGTTCTTGCATTCGTAAGGATACTGTAGGATCGAACATATGTTGATTCATATGGTTCGGGTGGTCTTGGGTTATGAAAGATTAGATTAGCCATGGTAAGAGTTTAGAGAGAGAAGGATAGAGAGTTGGGAACTCTAGAGAGAGAAAGTGAAAGAAAAAGAAATTAAATGATTAGAAGTTCCAACCCTCTCCACATGTGGAGAGGGGTATTTATAGTTTTCTACAAAACGCCCACACCCGGGCTGTGGATCAGGCATACAGTGGGTAAAGACCCGTCCTTCTTCCACGGTGTTACTTAAACTAAACTAATATCTAACTAACTAATAAACAAACTACGAGCTATCTTAATGCTATAACAATAATCAGATGACCGAGACTTTTACAGGAATATTTGTATTCCTAACAATCTCCCCCTAAGCGAGGTCACCTTTGAAATTAAGATCTTTGGTCTTTAAGCATTCTTTTTAGTCTTTGTAGCTCGTAGGATCTGATTCTTCTCTTTTCAACACACTTCGTACTTCAAGCAAGCGAACTTGTGATTTGAATTCCTTTGTGATGTGTGATCTTTGAGCTTCTTTGAGATCATCAGCCAAAATAAATCTCCAAGCTCATCCATAGTTGTATTGCCTTCTTGTGATGTAGTGACAAAGGACCATCATGCTCACACCCTTCTGTATCTGGAGACGTTGCATTGGAGTTTGTGAATCAGGAGACTTATTCATCAGAGTTGCGGAAATGTTGTTAGAAGTCTCTCAACAGTTTGTTATAGCAAGTCTCTTATCTTCATTGATAGTGTGGAGGATGTGTGAGCATGAGGTATGGATTGACCCGATTCAGCTAGAAACTGGAGCCATCAACGCCATCTTTATATGTGTCCCTGAAATAAAACAGTTAGCAATAAAGATAGAGAACGAACATGGCTTTGTCATTCGTTCTGCGAGGACAGACTACCCTCTGGTTTTGTGAAAACCGACCTGTGATCAGGTAGAGTCTCTTTTAAAGAGGACTCTCCTTGACAGGAATTTCCAGCTTGTAGTATAGAATTTTCCAAAGAATCCACTTTGGAATCTTCATACTCAGCATGTTCTCATACCGGAACGTCTCAAAGCAGACAGCACGATAGAGTGAATCGGTGAATGAATATTCACGGATTGATGAGAAATAGATTTATAGAAATCACTCGTGTGTCCTATGATAAACATTTTTGAGACACAACGAGAGTTTTATACTTTGAATCACATTTCCATCAAAAATACTTTTGTTTGAAAGATATAGTACACAATCAATGTGCTCGAAAGATTAGTTGGTGAGCACATTGAGAGGTTTTAGCAAAAGTATCCGTCAATCCATATCCTGGAACAAGTTTGATTCAATTGTGAATCGCACCATCGTTGTTTTCCAGTTGTCACTTGATCATTGATCCAAGATGGATCTATCATGTCACCTACCAAGAGCTTGAGAGATGTTCGCTCTAGAAGGATTTCCATCTTCATTGTGAATATTCTCATATCACTCGGATGTTCTGGCAATACCACAAGGATAGTGCGTAGGACTCTAAATATTTTATCTTATTTTCCACATTGTGTGAAACAATAAGCATATTTGGAATGTGTCCTATCGAGATTTATGGATGATCTCATGGCTCTAGACTCAATAGTGCGTTTTGATCCGCTCCTGGAGACTGGGGAGGCGTCTCCTGTTTTAGGTATCAACATAACTCGCAATGAGTGGTCGATACATTGCACAGGGTTCCCCGTGAGAATGAAACAAGCTCTTTTAAGAGAACTTGAGTGGTTGGGAAGTTTGGTGCAGTGCGTCACTGGGTCCATGACGTCTTGTCTTCAATACCGGTGTTATCTTAGTAACCGCCAGTAGATTATGAATTGAACCCGGTTTCTGCCCTAAGGTTGAATATATGGAGGGCTATTTCTTTTCACCCTTTCTCATTATATTTCTTTTTCATTCTTCAACCCCTTCAGTGCTTACCGAGACTTCACCACTAGAACCTTGTTGGGTTTGTTCCAGTCCTAGCTCTATCTCAGTCCGCACTCTTCCCTTTCTTACTTTACTCCTTTTTTCAATCATTCCTAAGGACTTCTAATCTATCTAGAGGATTGTCCCTGGGAAGATCCTTCCGGTTCTGGTGGATCATGGGAACTCATACCTAACCTTAACCAACCTTATAACTCCATGCATAAAGATAAATGGTCGGTCTTTGGTATAACTTCCGCAAACGCCTTTTGCTCCTCCTCAATATGTGCATCGATATTCAAAAGTGTTTAGCACATATGCGGGAGCCTTTTATTGAGTCTTAAAGATCGCATTTGATTATCAGATTTCATATTTAAATCACATTCTCTCCCCCGATCAAAAATTTCAAATCTTTCGAGATTTTTGATCTCAATTGATTTAAATAAGTTAGAAAGCTTTTGGGAGAGAAATGCGGTTAATTTTTTTTAATGTTTTCTGATAAAAGGAACTTTTTCTTGCTCCCCCCCAAACTGTGAGGGAGGTTGTTATGTGTCAGATTTGAAGAGTTTGCAAAAGATTCAAAGTTTTAACAAAAACTCTTTGAAAATTTCTCATTCTGACACACAACAATCACAAGCTGTTTTGGTGCATGTTTTGTACAAAGTGGAGAGTTTAATGATACATAAAATTTTGAAATCACTCTCCCCCTCAATCAATGACCCATCTAAAACATTTTGAAGACAAAATTTTTGGCATTGATTGAGTGATTAAATTTTATGAAAAGTTATCATTTTGATTTCTAAAAATTTCATGGTACCACCAAGTTTTTCACAAATACTTCCCGGAAAAATCATAGAAGGGAAAGTATTTGGCGATAAAAAGAAGACTTCTCTTCTTTATCAAGAAATAATGCACTGAAACGTACATTAGATCGAGGAAACATGGATGTAAAGTAATCCATGCCCAGGTGAACTTCACCCGGTAAAAGGAACAACCGTCTTTTAGGCGACGTGTTTTCCCCATTTTGAAAAGCGGGTTGCTATCTGAAGTAATAGCAAACCATAATTTTGAAGTCCGGGTTGTAGCCTGAAATGACTACAAGCCAAAAGTTTAATGCGTGGGTTACAGCCTGAAATGACTGCAAGCCATAGTTTTGAAGTCCGGTTTACAGTCTGAAATGACTGTAAGCCATATTTTTGAAGAATATTTTGAGGAACGACATGTTTTAGAAAAAAACTTTATTTGAAACCAAAAAACTCTTGCTCAAGCATATGTATGATTCCGTGTCATTATTGAATGACATTTCTAGAAACGTACATAATATTGATTACACAAGAGACATGTCGTGAGAAGAATATTTTTGTATTTTTTATGATTTTCCAGATTTTTATCTTTTTTGTAGGTTATATATTTTTCTATTTACGTATTGGTATAAGATATGTACAAAGGATACCAACCCAAAATCATTACTCCTCAGCATCCAGAATTTTCTCCGCTTCCATCATTAGACATGCTGAAGAGTAACGTGAGCACATTTAACCAGGGATTAATTCAGGCATTACACTCTCCCCTAATTAGTGCTCTCCCCCAATCCTGACAACCTTTCTGATGAGTACCCACAATAGAAGGAAGACTTTGGATGAACACCCATAATATGAAGAGGTCTTTTGATAACCAAATACATGCCGTCTTTAGACTTCTAATCACATAGCGGAGAATGTAGAGAAGACTGTAGACACGACCTACTTCAAGATTGCCCAATATGGAGGAACAGAATACCAACCATCTTCATCTCACCAAATGCCTTCCAGTAACCTTACATATAACCCATCAGCCCGCAGCGCACACATGAGACGATAACACCCAACCGAGAATAAAGAATAGACTGACGACTCGACCTTCTTCAGTCTTAAGTATAACACCAAAGTAACAAGTTAAACCACTGATCATCTATAGAATGTATCCATCCTTGGATATTAAGCCCTGATCACGTAGACCTGTTGTGCGTCCTTGATTTACACATTCTCTCTCCCCTGATGGTTACGATTAATCATACCATGACGTAACAGTGAAATGTTAATACCAAGGTGACAAGTTGAACCACTGATCATCTCTGCGGCTTTTCAACACCGGAATACACGATTAAGCCCGATCACGTGAACCTTTTGTGCGTCCTTGGTGTACACATTTCTCTCCCCCATGATGGTTACGATTAATCGGAATCATCATCATTATGTGTACATGTAGCCTGATGACGTATACATGAAGCATTGACTAGAAACCCTTTGTTACTGATTGAATCAGCCCGTGAGACGATGTCGATTAGCATTCCATGACCATGTTCTTCAACACCTTGATAGAGAGGAAGAAGTAGTGTTGGAGAACCATGCATACCATGACCATGTTCTTCAACACCTTAATAGAGAGGAAGATGTAGTGTTGGAGAACCATGGTTTGTACGACTCCTGAACTGACGTATTCAGGAGTCGTATGACCATTTCTCAATCATCATCCAACATGTAGATTAATATTCACCCTTTCCCCCTCTCAAAAATTGCATATGCCAGCCAACTGCAATTTTTGATGATTGAACTAGTGAATATGAATACCATCAACGGTAGGAAGCTCCACTTGACTGTTCTTGAGGACTGACATGTTGTTTATTCACCCTTTCCCCCCTCAAAAATTGCATATGCCTGTCGAATGCAAGTTTTGGTTGAATAAGTGAATAATAGAATACTCCAATATGCGCCGATCCACTTGAAAACAGAATAAGCATGGAAAGAGCATGAACTTGTTGATGAGAATGGCCATAAATAAGAAGATTCCTCTTCTTTTGAAGATAAAGTGCACTGAATCATACACCTTTCTTTTCATTGATGAGCGGGGCCTGAAGTGTTGTCAGCAGACGCCATAATGTTGAAGTACGAGGCCTGCACTGAAGTGTACAGACGTCATAGTCATTGAAGAGCGAGGCTTGATCTGATGTGATCAAACGTCATAGTCTTTGAAGAACGAGGCCTGAACTGAAGTATTCAGATGTCATCTCTCTCTATTCTTCTACTCTCTCGCTAACTCGTTACCAACCCCATTATCATTCAGTCGGATATATGTCGTGACTACTGATGGAGAGAAACCCAATATGATGAACTTGAGACCGAAGTAATATGACCCGAATTTGTGACTTAAACTTGTACAAATGCAAGACAAAGAGCGGTGTAGAGACTTCGTGCAATATCGAATCCCTAAGTAGTCTATACTCTTCAACCAACCAACCATCAAGTATAGGATGTACATCACCTCTTGGATATCCACAACTTCGTGTGACACTGAGCACTACAACGTGACTCCTTAAAGTGATAGTTATTTTGCAATAGAGAGAAAGAAAAAATAACTAGATATCCAAGTCCTTGTCGTTGTATTGAAAGCTTGAACAAGGATCTCGAAGAATCTTCATCCAACCTCCCCGATATCTTCAGATACTAAGTACACGCACCCATGAAATTTCACTTCAACCTCAAATAAATAATACTGAACTAACCCCGTAGTCACATCTTGTCAATTCAATGCCTCAATCCAGCCATTTGTGATGTTATGGCTGAACTTTGATAATGGTTTTAACCCGACCATGGTCAAGAGCTCATAGCCCATCATCACGGGATTTTACAAATCTATAGTTTAAACCGAGAAATAAGTTCTTTCGCGGGATTTTACAAAACCAAGAAGAAACTGTGAGACAGTAACAGGTTGAATGTGGCATGACTGATTTGGTTATGGCAAACATCAGTTTGGGTTAAGAATATCATGTGAGAATTACAGATCACATCACAATTTTAAAGTCTTTGTCCAACTAACCAACCTCGAACATAAACAATTGTGACCACATGATGAAGGAACCCGATATACCAATCTTGAAAATGAAGTACAATTACTCAATTTGTTACCTAAGCTTGCATTTTTGTTGGAAGAACGGTGTAGAGAATTTGTGCACCATGCAAATCTCTAAGTACTCAATACTATCTTGACAAAGTATGAGACAATCATCACCTCTTGCGATTATCCACAACGTCATCTACGTGTGACACTGAGTACAATAACGTAACTCCTTTAAGTGATAGTTAACCAGGTCTTCAACCATCCACCCCGACTTCTGGAAACTAGATAACCCAAGTCTTCAACTTACATCATATGCGCGAGCAAGTTATCATTGAAATCCTGCATCCAACCATCCCCGATTTCAAGATAAAATAGGTAGACTCTTTCGTGAAATCCAACTTCACCCTCAAGCAAGGAATACCAAATTAGCTTCGTGATCATTTGCTTCGTGATCATTTTGTGCGGTTGAGCAGTCAAAGTGAGAAGAAACATGCGCAAATTCTTAGGAGTGCCCATGACTCATAGTCAGACCAATCAAACATAGCTGTCTGACCCAGCTGCTTGAATGTCATCCGAAACAGTCGACATCTCAATATCTTCAAACGGTATTTTACAACTTATGTGACTTAAACCGAGAAATGATTCTTTCTAGGGATTTTACTAAAGTCAACAAAAGAAACCGGAAGATATATTCAGCAAGTTAAACTTAGAGAGAGATACCGGATGAGTCACAATTCGCACTAAGTGTCAAGTCGTGACAAGTCAAGTTTCAATATATCAAATTGAGATTAGTCAAGTCGTAAGGATTAACTCACAACGTCAGATAACACTTTGATTAATCGAAACGACTTAAGTTACAACAATTCACTAATTGCAAAATGATTAACCAATCACACGAATCTCATCACTTAGTAACTTGCCAATAAGTTAGAGATAGTCGCTAAAGAGTGAGCAAACCTCTTGAGACTGATCCACTGAATCCATAATTGCTGAAACCGGAACTGCAAAGATTCACACTACTGGAGACGGAATCGCTAGGAAACTTGCGCAAATTCTCCCCCTAAAAAAGGACATGCAATGACCTTTTTGCCAAAAACTGAAAGTCTGTGATAGTTGTGAATTTGACATGCGCAAAACAGATACATGGAAGGAGACACATAAACCTACTGCAGAGAAGATGATGATAAAGACATGCTTGTAGTAACACCTTGCTGGACTCCTCATCAATGATTTAGCATATTAATGATTCATTGAAGTTCGGAATATGCTGGACCATTGGATGAAATGTGCTCAACTATAGAGTGAGTAAAGGGTTAAAGCACGTCTCTAAACAAATCACCTCCTGTCTTTAAGTTTGACCATCTCTTGAGAAGTTCTTGTACTACAATCCCATTAGAAGCTTGAGAAACAACAATCTCTTGATGAAGCATGATAAAGGACAAGTTAGTGACTTATACTTGCACTAAAATCGTGATTTAGAACCTATATTGAGCATAACAATGTAACTCCTTTAAATATAGGTAGTGATATATACCCAACCTTCCATCCTTAATTGTATATATCCACTTCTTGAACATCCAAGTCTAATCACCTTAGATACACTCGAGCAAGGGTCACCAAACATCGTGCGTCCATCCACCCCGAGATGTTTGTGACACTAAGTATACCAACCCGTGAATTAACACACCAACCAAGTCACCGTAATTTCCCAATTCCTGCTGTTCTCGAAGCCCAAACTTATCCCGAAGATAATAGTCAAATCCCGTAAGTTTTAATATGTCAAAAGCCAAGTCCAGCCTATCGAATCTTTCGCGGGATTTTCTAAAAACATCAAGAGTAACCGCAAAATTAACAAGAACATCTAAGGGTCAGTTGCAATACTAATCTTCAAAACTTAAGTCAACGAAGTCAAGTATCAACTTGATCAAATTGCAGCAAGTCAAGTCGCAGTTTGAAAAATCGCAACAAGTCAAATTGTAGACAACCAAATTGCAATACGTCGAATCGCAAGTGTTAACTCGCAACGTCAAATCGAAATTGGTCAAATTGCAATCAGTCAAGTCGTAACAAATCAAAACGCAATTTGACGAACCGCAATTAATCAAATCGCAAGTTGTCAACTGTAACTCAAGTCGCAAAAATTAAATTGCAGGCTCACTCAAATCATAGGCATCCAATAAATCCAGTAAATCCAATATACCCGAAGAATATCTTAGCACAAAATAACTCTCGGATTCTTGAGGCTTGAGCAAAAAAAAAACGTGATCCAAAAATTATTGCAAAAATTATCACTTGAAATCAATGTTAACCAAAAATATGTTTGATAATTTGAGGTAAGCAACAATTTCGTCCCTTGTAATTTAGCAGCCCATGAACACAATATAATCAAAAGCCCAAAATGTGCAGATACTCCTTGAGCCCAAATCCACAAATCTAACTTATCCCCACAACACAGTACTTATCCCCACAACACAAATATACGACAATAAAGTACCACTTAATCACCACTTATGCAAACCCTAATCACAAATCCACACACGCAGCCACCAAACTTATCATCAATCAGTCGCCAAGAAAAAATATCGTCCCTTGTGATAAAACAGATCTGAACACCAACAACAAACACAATAGATCGAGATTTCTTTCTTGGGTAACCAAAAGGAGATTCGAACACGGTAGGTTTTCATTATGCTTCTTGTTTTTGTTTTTGTTCAAACTGAATGAAAGGAGAGTATGGAACCTTTTGGTTTTGTTCTTCCTTTGTGAATCGGATAGTATCAAATGAAGTTTAGGCTTCAACAAGATCGATGATGACTATTGTTCATAAGAGAAATTCTAACGTTTGGTAAAGTTGGTGAACAAACTGAGATCAAGAACATTTCATTTTCGTTTCTGTTTTGTTTAACCGAAAGAAAGAGTGGATGAAACAGCTTTGTTTTGTTCTCCCTTGTATGATTCGGATATTAACTAGAAGTTTCTGCTTCTAAAACGATCTAAGATGGTTATATGTTCCAAAACATGTGAATATTTAAGGATTTGTAACCAAGATGAGCAAAAGCTGAGATCGATTTACTTTCTTTTTCATTATGTTTCTTGTTTTGATTAAACTCGACTAAAAAGGTGAATGAAGTAATCAGGATAAGTTCTTAAGTTGAGTCGTATGTAGACCAAGATCTATGATGATAACTCTTATGTGATGATAAGATCTGAAAGATCTTTGGTCATGTTTAAGCACTCGATTAAGATGACTGAGATCTTGTGTCTTGTTTACTTGTGTTAGATGAAGTTTGTTGAAATAACCACTACTAAGTGTTGGGTCACTGAATTCCCCAAGTCTTCTAACAAGGATTTGAACGTAAAATCCCCTAAGTGCAAACAAGTCACTGAGTGAACAGTAACTCAGTGAGTCACCTTCAGGGAGCTAAGACCGAGCCTAAGAAGAAAGGTTCTCCATTCAGTGAGGCGGAACTCAGTGAAGTGTGATCTAAGCCAAGAAGAAGGTGATGGGTTCAGTGAGGATGACAATAACTCACTGAACCCCAATGACTCCTCAGCAACTTAAACGTACTGAAGACTGATGACATGAAGACTGAAGTTTTGGCGGGACTGGGCGGGAAAGTCTGAGCTGCTTTATTAAAGTGCTTTATCACTTTAATGTCAGACTTTCCCCAAATGGTTAAAACCAGTCTGTCATCAGAAAGTGCCTTTTGGATCTAACTCAATGAAGGTTCCTTTGCCAGAAGAATAATATCTTTCAAGATATTGTTAAGGAAGCTTTAGGTCCAATGTATATTTAGTTGTTCTATACTTGTGTATAAATAGGAAGCAAATGTGAGGAGTAAAAGTTGACAAGTTTGTGCAATTAATGCAAAGCATTCACAAACCACTTTTACTCCTCCAAAGAACAACACAAGCCCCTGAGATAGCTCAGTGGGTAATTTAAGTTGTCACTCAACTTAGTTGAGTTTAGTGAGGAGTCCATACCACACTTGTCAATTCAACCCCAAGTGTTATTCCGCAAACACTTGGGTATGATTCTTTTTGATTAACTTCTAATAAAGAATTAAACGTTGGAAAATATTATCTCTTTTGTTTACGTTTTTTATTGTTAATCATTTTCTACATTTGTGTTCAAGTCATATAACTTGGTTACTTTAACTTCTTAGTTACGGTTAACCAAGTAAAAGGGACCAACAAGTGGTATCAGAGCCTCTGATTTGCAAAACTTTTACACGTTTTCAAAACCTAAAGAGTGCTCAAGTTTTTAAAATCAAGATCCCACTATGACTGACACAGATGTTCCCCAGCTTGTCGATAAAAAGGGTGGAAGTTATTCAGCAACTGCCCCTCGACTTGAAGCTGGCAAATTTAACAAGTGGAAAAAACGAATGCTTTGCTACTTAACTGGGATGGAACCTTATTATATCAAATTGATTAATGAGGGTCCATATGTCCCAACAACTGCCCAAGGTTTAATCAAACCTGAAGCTCAGTGGACCCCAGATGAAAGGAGGGTGGTCAATCAAGACCAGCGCCTGAAAAGCATCATTATATCATGCCTTCCTGATGATATAATGGAATCAGTGATCAACTGTCCCACTGCCCAGCAGACATGGACTGACCTGGTTCATAGCTATGAAGGGCCTTCTGATACCAAAGAGAATAGAATCATGGACCTGAAGCTTGAATTCAATACCTTCAGGGCCAAGGATTCTGAAAGTCTCCCTGAGACTTATACTCGGTATAAGACCCTCCTGAATGAGCTGACCAATGATGGTGTTATACTGTCAAAACATGAAATCAATGTTGGTTTTGTCAACAGTCTCCCTGAGAAGTGGTTAAACTTCTCTCAGGGATTGAGAAATGCAAACCACATTCAGAACCTTGAGCTCCCTGCCATTTATGGGAAGTTTGTCTATGAAGACAATCTTATCACCAGGAGATACCCTGGTAAAGCTCAGGAGACCAAAAAGGCCTTGACAATCACACCCATATCAACTGCTTTCTATTCTAAAGGTGTTGTGCAGGATTTTCAGGATGGTTCAGATGATGAGGTTGACCAAAGAACCAGTGAGGAGTATCTTAATGATCTTCAGATTGAATTTCATGAAAGAGCACTCCTTGCTAATTCAAAAAGGTTTTTTAAGAAAAATAAATTTCCTTCTAAAGCAAATGACAATACTGAATGCTTTAAATGTGGCAAAATGGGGCATTTTGCTAAAGATTGTTTTTCAAAAACTACCTCAGAACCATCCTTCAAGTTTTCAGGAAATAACTCTTTTTCAGGCCCCAGCAAATTTCAACCAAAAATGCTTCAGTCTAGTCAAAGATTTGAAAAAGTCCCTCAAATTGACTTTGAAGCAAAGTACAGAAAGGCAAAAGCCAAGCTTGCCCTTCTTGAATCATCCTCAACAGTCTTTCAGCCTCCTCATGCTCCAAAGCCTACTCAAGCCAAAAACAAAGGGCTTGTTGCTGAAACATATGACTGGGATGAGGTTGAAGTGTCCTCTGATGATGATGAAGTTCACATCAGTGCCCTGATGGCTCTGTCAGAAGACAACAAACTTGCTGTGGGGAAGAGTCATGCAAGAAATGGTGAATGGGTCAACATCACAATGAGAAAGGTAAATCTTTTACTTTCTATGGATGATAATGATGATTGGAAATCTTACTTAGACTATATAAATGTTGATCTTAAGTATGTTGAAGAGCAAAGACTTAATCTGTTTTCAAAATTTAACAAACTCAGTTTTGAATTAAATCAGTGTAGAGATGAATTACTTGTCTTAAAACAAGCCAAACTTGAAAGTGTCACACTTCAAATTCAAAACTCTGAACCTGTAAAACAAAATCAAGCTCTTCAGGAAGAACTTAAGAAAGAAAAGGAAATTATTTGGAAATGGACTCAGAAAAACCCCAAACTTTATGAAACACTGAGTCTCTCACCCAGCCCCAATAAGGCTGGTCTAGGTGATGATCAACTCACTGAGGTTTCAGGGGAAAGTAGTCATTCCACAACTTTTCTATTTACCAACATACTCTCTAGCAAGGAACTAGCTCCCAAACCCAGTGATTGGATTGAAAGAAACAATCCTGATAGTAAATTGCCAAATTTTAACACTGGAAGAATTCTGGAGCCTGAAAGTCAGGCTATCAAGGAGCTGCTAGGAGTCACTGATGAACTTAGTCCTACTGAGTCCATCACTGAGTCTAAGTCTGATTCACCACTCCCACCACTGAAACAACTTCATGGAGCAGAACCCAATTCTAATCTTGCACCATTAGTCTTTCAACCACATTCTCCTAAAGAGAAATCAGGGTTAGGAAGGACTATACTGAAAAGACCTACTCCTGCACCCACTGAACACCAAAAACCTTCAGTAACTACTGAAGTGAAGCTTGAAAGCACTGATTCAAAGGTTGACCAGCTTGCTGAACTTGTCAGGATGCTGAGTGAGAAAATTGAGTCTACTGAGAAAAACTCTGACTCTAAATCTACCAAGCCCTCAGTATCCTCAGGTTCATCCAAACCAAAAACCACACCCAGACCCTCAGGGAGATGTGAACTGTGCAATTATCCAAATCACAACACTGATAAATGCTACAGAGTCCTATTTTGTATGATATGCAAACAAGAGGACCACAGAACTTGTGATCACATCCCCCACACTGCCTCTTTAAAGGCAAGGGGTCAGTACAAAACCCAAGGCTATCAGTATGCCACACCTCCCAAACAAAGACTGAAGGCTAAGCCTTTCTCACCATGTCCTCACTGTGGTTTCAATGATCATCTTCCTGATGATTGTTTGATGAAAGTATGCTGTGACATCTGTGGAGATCCCTCCCATGAAACCAGGGGGCATGACAAAGTGATTCAGTCCAGAAGGAAATATCAAACCAACACTTCTCAGTCACCTGATGCATCAACATCCACAAAATGTAAAACATGTGGAAGCTCAGGACACATAACTTCAGACCATGATTCACTAACTGAGTTCAAAAAGTCCCTGAGGACTAAGCCCACTAGAAGGTGGGTCAACAAGCAAAACTAACCCAGTTTACTGTTTGTGCAGAAACACATCAAGGATCCTACCTGGCATCTAGACAGTGGATGCTCCAGAAGTATGACTGGTGTGAAAAGTTTTCTGCACAAATATGTGGAAGAACCAGGACCCAAAGTAGTATTTGGTGATAACTCATCAGCTCCCACTGAGGGTTATGGTTCAGTAAACTGCAATGGTATAGTTTTTACAAGAATAGCTTATGTTAATGGTCTGAAGTACAACCTGATAAGTGTTTCCCAACTATGTGATGCAAAATACATAGTTCAGTTTGATGATAAGAGAGGGACCATCTTTAATGCCAATAAGGAAGTTGTGTTGATTGCACCCAGAAGGGATGATGTATATGTCCTGGACATGTCATCCCTGACTCAAAATGGGACTTGCCTATTCTCAAAGGCAAGTGAGACAATCAACTGGCTATGGCATAGGAGACTCTCTCATCTCAACTTCAAAAACATCAACAACCTGGCCAAACAGAACAAAGTTCTGGGCCTTCCATCCCTGGTGTATACCAAAGACAAGCCTTGTTCTGCTTGTGAAAAAGGAAAACACCACAGGGCATCATTCAAAACCAAACAAACCTTTTCAATCAAAAGCTGCCTGCATCTTCTTCATATGGACCTTTTTGGACCTGTCAGTCCAATGTCCATACACCATGAGAAGTATACTCTGGTCATTGTGGATGAATACTCAAGATATACTTGGGTTTACTTCCTGACCAAAAAGAGTCAGGCAGCTGAAACCATCATGTCATTTGTCAGGAACATTGAAAATCAAAATGATGTCAAAGTTAAACAGATCAGGACTGACAATGGCACTGAATTCAAAAACCAAGACCTTGAGTGTTTTTGTGATGAGAAAGGAATTTCTCAAAATTTCACTTCTCCCTATACTCCTGAACAAAATGGAGTAGCTGAAAGGAGAAATAGAACACTCATTGAGGCAGCAAGAACCATGCTGAATGGCTCAGTCCTCTCAAAACATTTTTGGACTGAGGCAGTTAAAACAGCCTGCTACACTCAAAACAGGTCAATCATTGTGAAAAGGCACAATAAGACACCTTATGAGATATTCAAAGGAAGGATTCCTGACATCAGCTACTTTCATGTATTTGGGTGTCCTGTGTTTATACATAATCACAAGGATCACTTAGGTAAATTTGATGCCAAAGCTGATGATGGATACTTCCTGGGATATTCCTTGGTCTCTAAAGCCTTCAGGGTGTTCAACACAAGGAGACAACAAACTGAGGAAACTTATCACATTACTGTTGATGAGAGCACTGAATCCATCAGGTTCTCAAATTCCTCAGTTGAAGAAATTGGTATTGATGACTCATCAAGATATCCTCCTGATAAGTATCATCCTGAGAACAATCCCTCAACTCAATACCAAGCTGATGCTGATGTCTCCTACTACATCATCCCTCACAATCTACGCCAACCACCTATCAGTGAGTTCATAGAAACTCAGCCTGTCTCAAATGAGACTGACACCACTGAACAAAATGTTCAGGAACCCACAGAACAAATTGTTCCTACAGTTGTCACTGAAGTGCATATTGATGAGTTACCTCATGTTCCTGAGACTGAACCTATTCAGGCTCCTACAAGCTCAAATTCCTATCCCAAACCCCAGGATAGCTGGACTAGATCCAAAATCATTGAGCTTGTGAACATCATTGGTGAACCCACTGAAGGCATGCTCACAAGAAGCAAGGCTGCCAAACTCAAGGCTGCCACTGCCAACATATGCCTTTATGCTGACTATCTCTCAGAAATTGAGCCTAAAAATGTCAAGGAAGCCCTGACTTATGAAAGTTGGGTTCAGGCCATGAGAGATGAATTGGAACAATTTGACAGAAATGATGTCATGACCCTTGTTGAATGCCCCCAGGGTGTTTTAATCATTGGTATGAAATGGGTCTTTAAAAACAAGACTGATGAGAATGGCACAGTCATCAAAAACAAAGCAAGACTGGTTGCCAAAGGATATAATCAACAGGAAGGTATAGACTATGAGGAAACCTTTGCACCTGTTGCAAGAATGGAAGCCATCAGGATCTTCCTTGCCTATGCAACTTACATGAACTTTAAAGTTTACCAAATGGATGTTAAAAGTGCATTCCTGAATGGTAACATCAAAGAAGATGTTTATGTGCAACAGCCTCCTGGTTTCGAAAGTAGTGAATACCCCAACCATGTCTACAAGCTTAACAAAGCCCTTTATGGACTAAAACAAGCACCCAGGGCATGGTATGAAACTCTTTCAGCCTTCCTGATCCAAAACAAGTTTGTCAGAGGAAGAATTGACAACACACTGTTCATCTACAGAACAAAGGATGATGTCATTCTTGTCCAAGTATATGTTGATGACATCATCTTTGGCTCAACAAGTTACAAACTTTGCAAACAATTTGAAAAACTCATGACCACAAAGTTTGAAATGAGCATGATGGGTGAACTCACATACTTTCTTGGACTACAAATCAAACAAACTGAAAAAGGAATATCCATTTGCCAAGAGAAATATCTCAGGAACATACTGAGGAAGTATGAGCTCACTGACTGCTCTTCAGTAAAAACTCCCATGGTTCCTCCAAACAACCTTGGTCCTGATCTCACTGGAAAGTCAGTGAATCAAACCCAATATAGAGGAATGATTGGCTCCCTGATGTACTTACTTGCCTCAAGGCCTGATATCCAATTCTCAGTCTGCCTGTGTGCAAGATACCAGGCTGACCCTAAAGAATCACATCTCACTGCTGTCAAGAGAATCATCAGGTACCTGAAGGGTACTCCAAACCTTGGTTTGTATTACCCAAAATGTTCAGGATTTGATCTCAAAGGGTACACTGACTCTGACTATGCAGGATGTAACTTGGATAGGAAAAGTACTTCAGGATCCTGCCAATTTCTTGGTGGTAAACTTGTGTGTTGGAGTACAAAGAAACAGCAGTCAGTGGCCATGTCCTCAGCTGAAGCTGAATATATGGCTGCTGCAGGATGCTGTGCAAATGTACTTTGGATGAAGAGCCAACTGAGTGACTATGGCATTCAGTATAAGATGGTACCTATCTTTTGTGATAATACAAGTGCCATAGCCATCTCAAACAATCCAGTACTTCATCAAAGAACCAAACACATTGATATCAGATACCACTTCATCAGGGACCATATCTCTAATGGAGAAATTGAACTACATTTCATCCCCACTGAGTATCAGCTAGCTGATATCTTCACTAAACCTTTGGATGAACCCACTTTCACAAGATTGAAAGCTGAACTGGGCATGTTGGACATAGAATCAGGGAACTGATCAAAAATGTTCCAACATGATGTATATTCTCTAGGTCCCTGATCACACCCTTCCTGAAACACTCATTTTTATTGAATGAAAAAAATCATTCAGGGGGCTCAGGATGAAAAATGGCATTGAATACCCTAACTAAATGCTCTAAGTATTTAGTCAGTTAAATGTCCCAGGTAGGTAACTGAATCCTATTAAATATAGGAATATATGTCACTTACACAACTGGCATCCACTCCTTGGGCCCCCACATCTCTCTCACCAAACACCACTGAGCATTAAATGCTCTCTCACACACAAAACGTGTGATGATTGTTTTTCCTGCAAAAGTGCAATATTTGCAGAAGCACCCCAAAGGGTGAGAGAAAATAGGGGTAGTGGGAATCGTGACATTTAATGCGGATATCAAACCAAAATTATTATGCCGTTTCGGTTAAATAAATTAAACCTTTGGCATCCGCAACATCACCTCCCAAATCTTTACCCTATAAATACCCCCACAAAAAAGGGAAACACACACGCTTTTAAAATCTTTAACAAAACTCTTGCAAATTGTTTTCAAAACTGCGTGTGTTTCCTCACCCATACCCATTTTTCAAACCAGGCTTTTTATAAACAAATGGCTACTTCTAAGGTCGTAAAATACGCACCCAATGTGGATTTCCAAATGGAAAGCGTAGACCTTACCAAAAATAATGTGGTGGGGAACTTTGCCTACCCTGCTGGGTACCCTGAATACAGGGATGTGGTGATGTTCCTTCAGAACTGTTTCCTGACCACCTCATTCACTAAGACCCCCTCAGTCATCTATCATGACTACTTGAGGGAATTTTGGTGCACAGCGGTTGTTGAAAACCCTGATGCGCCAAAAGAGGCCAAAATCAAGTTTACAGTCAAGAATGGAACTAAGTCCCTAACTCTTGACTATAAAACTTTTGTCAAAGCCACTGGGCTTGATTATACCACGACCTTCACTGCCCAACCCTCTGAAAAAGAGGTAAAGGAGGTCTTGTTGGAATTGGGACCCTATGACAAAAATCACCCTGAGGTGACACCAGGGTCCCTATTATCCAAAGCCCCAATTGTTAAGACCTGGTTCCCAGCTCCCTGGAGGATTCTAATGACTTTTGTCATTCAGGTTCTCTGGGGAAATAAATCCTCGACTGAGCAATTAAACACTACTCAAGCAATGATAGTGTTCTGTCTCATTGAGGGTAAAATGATAGACCTTGGAGAAATCATCTTCAGGGACCTCATAGCAAAGTTAGGGGGGAAGTCTAGGCAAAAACATATGTCATATCCTAGATTTGTTTCCTGTGCCCTACAAGACTTGCTTGGGTCTGAGTATGATAGGCCTGACGCAGTAGGTTTTGAGCCTGACGTCCTACACAAGGCAAATTACTCACGCGACCCTCTTGAGGTTACACCAGTCACCCTGACATTGTACATGCGTACTGCTATCCAGGGTGACAATAAAGTATCACCAATTCCCTCTCCCACCAAAAGGGTGAAGAGGAAGAAGGGTCAGGGGTCCAGGAAGGTGGCTCAACCCAAGTCACTCGACACTGAGACTTCTGATCCTAAAGTTGCCAAAAAGGGGCATGAATTACCGCCCTTGACTGCGGACACCCTGAGTATAATAACCCAGTCACTAGGCCTGCAACAAAAGCCAACGGAGGGCACTGAGAAATCACACTCAGTGTCCTCGGGCAAACCCGTTTCCAAAGACTCTACTGTCATAAACAAGACAGTTGAGCCGAAACAAAACAAACCTTCACATCCTGTTAACGTCTCTGGCAAATCACAACCAGGGTCTCAGGGAGTAAGGGATCCTAAATCCTCGGTGGGGCAGCACTACTCCACTGAGAAGGGGGTCCACAAACAATCACATCCTGCTAAAAGCTCGGGTAGATCAAAACCCAAGCATCAGGGAGTTAATGTCCCTAAACCTTCGACAGGCCAGAACAAGCCTGTTGGAAAGGGGGACTCAACCACTCACTTGCCTGATGAGGACATTCGCAAATCAAAGCTTTTGTCTGAGGGCACCCCTACTTATCCCCAAGACTCAGTGGGAAACAAACAACCCACTGATAGGGACACAACAATCACGGCTCCTCGGGATGGCACTGAGAAACACCCATCAGTGTCTGAAGGGGTCACGGGGGACAAAGACTCAGAGGGATATAAACCACCCGCTGATATGGAACCCACAACCACTCCCGGAGGTGCGCATAACTTGGGAACTGGCCTTAAAGACCAGGTAGGTAAAACCCAACCTACCGGATTTGAAGGGTCAGGACCTGGCCAAAACGAAGGCAAATCTTCTTATAAAGAGGAGCCGGATAACCTCCAATTGTTGCAGATATCCTCCCTGGCGGATGCTCAGGCATTCTTATTTTCTGATGATGAATTCAACAGTGACGAGGAAGTCTTCACGGCCGGAGATGATATGGAGGATGAGGAGACAGTCCCTGAACCTGTTACTCAGTCTCCTCAACCCTCTAACCATGATGAAGATGAACAACATTCCGAGCCGGAAACCTCAGAAGACGCTTCAACTCCTCTCACTGAAAGAGCCTTCAAAAGGTTCATCAAGAAAATGACTAATGTTTTGTACAGGGGGGTCACTGAAGAGGTGTTTGATCTGCATACTGAGCAAGCAGTCCACTATCACCTCCTCAAAGATGCTGTTGAAGATTACAATGAAGATGTCAGGGAGCAAAATTCCACTGTCAATCACTCCCTGACACAAATGGCTTCGCACATCAATCAATTTTTGGAATCCCTTAAGGAGCTGGCTACAGGGGTTAAGTCAGTTCAAGAATCAGTCAAGGATGATCCTGAGCTCAACAAAAGAATTCTTCAGGCATCTGAGACATATCAGGTCAACTCGGCGGCCCTTACTGAGTTACTTGGTTTGATAAGGGATTCAAATGTTCAGAATCTCAGCTCCACGGTGGAGTCCCTCAAGTCTTCCTTCACTCAGTTGGAAGCATCAGTGACAGCTCAATTCCAGAAGTCCACATCTCTGGCATGGACAATGGGTTCCCGGATGACTGCCCTTGAAAGTTCTCAGGCTTCACTTGACTCCAGGGTATCTCTCATTCATCAGGATACTGCGGAGATCAAGTCCATGATGACGGAAATATTTCAAGCCTTCAAGGGTTCTACTTCTACTTCAGTAACTCCAACACTTGCCATCACTGCAGCTCCGGCAAATGTTGAGGGGGAGAATGTTACTGAAACCCCTGTTACTGATGAACAAGAAGCTGGACAGCCCTCTCACACTGAGGGGGAGCATGTCACTGAAGCCACACCAATCACTCAAGTTCCCCCACAAGAGGAACCAGTCTCCTCCACTCTACTTCAGGACAGAGGAAAAAGCATTGCCACCACCTCAGAACCTGAAGTCAGACTCCAGCCTGCCTCCAAAATTGTCAGAATTGACCCTGATGAACCTATCAGGGTCTCGTATGAAATTAATGGAAAAATCTATCAACTTACTCATGACCAGATACAAGACTACTTGGGAAAAGTTGAGAAAGCGGCAAAGGCAGCTGAAGAAGAGAAACTGAGCAAGCCTAAACTGATACAGGTTGTTCATGAGGAGGCTGAAAAGATTGGTCTGGACACTGAGGCACTAGCTAATGAGCAAGCTGGTGCAGCCTTTAAAAAGGCTCAGGAAGAACAGATGAATGCTCTGAAAAAGGAAAGGGAAGAAAAGCTGAAGAGGCAAGCTCAAATCAGAAAGACCAGGGTTGAAAGATATCATTGGGTGATGAAGGAAAGATTGAAGCCTGAAACCATCACTGACATCAAAATCCACAGGAATACCAAACCCGCAATGGTCACTGTCTTCAGGGGGGCTGATAAGAGAATAATGGATGTTCATAATCCATTCAAATTCGCTGACTTTGGGATCACTGAACTTGATGAACTCCGTCCCATCATTGCCAAGAAAAATGGCGTCGTTGTTGATCAACTTCTCAAGTCACTGAGCGAAAGATATGACAGACTGAGAGCAATGCCTGAAGCCCTCAACATTCCCTCCCTTCTTCCTTCTCCAACAACAGGAACTGCTTCTTCAACCACCACAAGGAGAAAAAGGAAGCACATCGAATCCGAGCCTGAGATCAAAGTCCCAGGATTGGAATGTGACAGGTCTGTTCCTGAAGGAATCACCTTCGTGAACAACACCGTGCTTGAACACCCTGAACGAGGTCTATGCTTCACTGATGAATATGGAGACCTTGGCTTCCAAAGGTGGTCCGATATAGACAAGGCAGGAGTCACGGCAATGGTAACGTACCTGATGTTAGCTGCTCCTATTCAAAGTGGTGCAAACCAAAGGTTCTGTAAGGACCTAAGGACAAAGATTGAGGAGCATCCTGAGAAACACCTGTTGAGATCAAAGAAAGCTAAGATTGAGGGACTTGGCTATCATCTGAACATCTGATCTGCAACAACTATCTTTTTTTATTTTGTTTGTAATTTGTAGGAAAATGTAATAGCTAATGAATAAACTGATGTTTTGTTTAAATAGTTATGTCCTACTTACAATTACAACAAACATTCAGCAAGAGAAGATGTACCCTGACAACTCAAGCTGAATCAAGTATCACTTAGGCAATTTGTATGTTCAAATAGGGGGAGATTGTTGGGTCACTGAATTCCCCAAGTCTTCTAACAAGGATTTGAACGTAAAATCCCCTAAGTGCAAACAAGTCACTGAGTGAACAGTAACTCAGTGAGTCACCTTCAGGGAGCTAAGACCGAGCCTAAGAAGAAAGGTTCTCCATTCAGTGAGGCGGAACTCAGTGAAGTGTGATCTAAGCCAAGAAGAAGGTGATGGGTTCAGTGAGGATGACAATAACTCACTGAACCCCAATGACTCCTCAGCAACTTAAACGTACTGAAGACTGATGACATGAAGACTGAAGTTTTGGCGGGACTGGGCGGGAAAGTCTGAGCTGCTTTATTAAAGTGCTTTATCACTTTAATGTCAGACTTTCCCCAAATGGTTAAAACCAGTCTGTCATCAGAAAGTGCCTTTTGGATCTAACTCAATGAAGGTTCCTTTGCCAGAAGAATAATATCTTTCAAGATATTGTTAAGGAAGCTTTAGGTCCAATGTATATTTAGTTGTTCTATACTTGTGTATAAATAGGAAGCAAATGTGAGGAGTAAAAGTTGACAAGTTTGTGCAATTAATGCAAAGCATTCACAAACCACTTTTACTCCTCCAAAGAACAACACAAGCCCCTGAGATAGCTCAGTGGGTAATTTAAGTTGTCACTCAACTTAGTTGAGTTTAGTGAGGAGTCCATACCACACTTGTCAATTCAACCCCAAGTGTTATTCCGCAAACACTTGGGTATGATTCTTTTTGATTAACTTCTAATAAAGAATTAAACGTTGGAAAATATTATCTCTTTTGTTTACGTTTTTTATTGTTAATCATTTTCTACATTTGTGTTCAAGTCATATAACTTGGTTACTTTAACTTCTTAGTTACGGTTAACCAAGTAAAAGGGACCAACAAACTTGTAACCACAACCAAGAGCTAATCACAACTAAAAATAGAGTAATCGCAACAGATGAAACAAGAACTAATCGCAAGACCAAAGGTTAATCGCAAGGTTGGAGATAGAGGTAACCGCTAGATGGACTGAGGATTAATCTCAACCTGGACTGAGACTTAAACGCAAAATTGAAAGAGTATATAATCACAAATAACAAACTCCAAAACAGTCACTTTCAAATTTTTGTCAATACACCCACTTTGAGAAAATGCCAAAATTGCATCCAGTAGACCACTAAAACACCCCAGTACCGAAAAACTCAACGCAACTAAGAAACCAACATAAACAAATGCTCGAATGAACACCAAGTTAATCCTAAGCCTATGAACTAGTACTCTAATCACCAAAGTAAGCTTAAAGGACTAAACTTAACATGAAAGCACAACCCATTATCACATAAAACCATAGACAGAGACCAACACTTGAAATGCAATTCGAACCAAAATAGAAGTCACAAAAACCACACTAAACTTCGAGAATACCAAGCCCCAAAGATGAAACCTTGGCTCTTGATACCAATTGTAGGATCGAACATATGTTGATTCATATGGTTCGGGTGGTCTTGGGTTATGAAAGATTAGATTAGCCATGGTAAGAGTTTAGAGAGAGAGGGATAGAGAGTTGGAAATTCTAGAGAGAGAAAGTGAAAGAAAAAGAAATTAAATGATTAGAAGTTCCAACCCTCTCCACATGTGGAGAGGGGTATTTATAGTTTTCTACAAAACGCCCACACCCGGGCTGTGGATCAGGCATACAGTGGGTAAAGACCCGTCCTTCTTCCACGGTGTTACTTAAACTAAACTAATATCTAACTAACTAATAAACAAACTACGAGCTATCTTAATGCTATAACAATAATCAGGTGACCGAGACTTTTACAGGAATATTTGTATTCCTAACAGATACGACATGCGCTACAACCTACCTAGTTCTATAAGCATAGCAAGTTTTAAATAAACAGCAATAATAGTCCACATAAAACAATTTGCACGTTTCTCACCCCAAGATTTGAAAACAATATTCAAAAGTGAAAGTGGGGCTATGACTCACCTCAAGTCAAGATATTAGATCAAAAACCGGTAGACAAGAAGTATCGCAACTCAAATGACGGCAACTACGGACTCGGCACTTCCTAACAATATAAACTCTTCTCAGAATCATTTCCTCAAAATCAAATATTCCCAAACCCGAACGTATTCCTTTTTACTTTCCAAAATCCGTTTCTCATATTTGGTTTGGCGTTTGGTATCCGTGTGGGTGGAAGGTCGACTAAACACAAGCCATAAATCACATCAATAGTAATAATAAGGATCTATAGGTCTAGTGTTGGCATAATATATTCTTTAAAAAAATCATCGAAGTTTATCAAGTTGGTCAACTCGCTACTCCTCCACAACCTATTTACTTAATATATTATTCCAAAACCATAACAAGTCCTAAATCACATAGCACATAGATTACTATATGGTAAGTTTTAAAGTCTAATAAGTTTCCTAAATATATCGTCAAACTTACCGAATTCATCAATTCGGTAAACTTCACAATATATTTAATAGCTTATTATCCCGCACTCCTACCACAACCTAAAGGAGTCGTAGGATACAATACTCGAGTCTATTAATCCGTCGATTAAATAAGTTAAATAGTTATATTAAACGAGTCTATTAACGTCATACATCCATGACAAGCACAAAAAGTCAACAATTAATAAAATGACCAACTTGGATTTAAGTGCCCTCAAATCTCTTATAACTCGTAAGTTATCGTTTTATTTCCCAAAAGCTCACTTTATTTCGTAAAATAATTCGCGTTATATTTATATTTCTAATTATAATAGTTTAGTTATAATAAAGTTTCCGATAATATTTTACTATTTTCATAGTCCAGTACATATCGTCAACGTTATTATTTTTATTACTCGTGATCTC
Organism: Artemisia argyi; assembly: GCA_030686995.1. NCBI lineage: Eukaryota > Viridiplantae > Streptophyta > Magnoliopsida > Asterales > Asteraceae > Artemisia > Artemisia argyi. The sequence goes on along the minus strand of CM060688.1, from coordinate 26,330,015 downwards.
CTATTTATCATATACGCACTTATATAAATATATATACGTTTACACATTTATATATTTATATACTCCCTCCGTCTCAAATTAATTGTCATGAGAGAGAAATTACAAAGGTTAATAAAAATGGGTCCCCTATAAATCTCAACCACTAAATGAGAATATACCCTTAAAATATTCTCTAGTTTTTACTTAAAAAGGAAAGTGGACAATTTTTTTGAGACATCCCAAAAAGGAAATGTGGACAATAAATTTGAGACGGAGGGAGTAAATGTTTATATCGATATATAAGTTATTGCGAGTTTTTATTTGTTTGTTTAATTATAAATTGTGTCGAGTTATGAAAGATGAGTCACATGTCCGAGTCATCACTCTCGTCTCATTGTTCAAATCCAAAGTGTTAAGGCGTTTGCCGAAGTCAACCGTTGAGTAGAAAGTTAAAGTGACTCCAACTCGCATAATCACAAGTCCAAAGTAACAAGTCAAGTATCACAACTCGGTCATTCATCCCATTTCACAAGCTACAACAATAGGGTCCGACTACGGCACCCGACTAACCTATCTCCGTCATACTAATTCGACCGTCTCACAATCGATCCCCGTTCTTCCACATTATTGTCAACACTTCACAAATAACAATATTCCCATTGTCGAGACCACAAGGGTCTCGACCCATCAATAGTATTCGGCCAACAACAAAAACAATCACAACAACAACAACATGGAACAACAACAAGAAGGACATCAAGTATACATAACTTCCGGGCGATTTACCTAATCAAAACCCGTGCCCAGAGACCCACTTGAGTCTCGACAAGACTACGAGTCTAGAGACTCAAACCCAAGACCATTTGGTCTCGGCTTAGGCTCATCCGAGCACTCCAGAAACAGCCAAACGAACCCTTTTGGGTCGCCGCACACAAGAACAACAACAAGAATCTATGGCAATCAACTCAAGCCAAAACCAAACTCCAAATAACCAAACCCTCGCTAACATGATTACTAGTTCAAAACCATCAAAAGAAAACCATAAGGCTCGAAAAATAGCACCAAGCCGTAAATCAAATTTTTTAAATGTGTTAGGTTATTCCTAGTGCCGGAGTCAACGTAGTGCCTAAAAGACGTCTCAACAATAAATCATGACATAAATTCCATATCAAATCAATAATTCAAATTTAATTCCACATAAACTTCATAATTCAAAACCACAGGTTTAAATTTTACAAATCCATTGCGAATAAATTCCAAACATTTAATATCATTAAATTTTTAACGTAATGCGGATTTCAAAATAACTCCCTAAATTGCCAGTTGTCACACGTACTCAAGAAACCTCTCTTCATGCTCAATACACACGAACCACACAGTAAAATCATGTGAACCAAACAATTCCAAACAAGACGAATCTTGAAGTTTTAGAAAACCCTTTTCGAATGTATGAATCAAATAAGCGATCAAGCACTAATAATCAGTGATAACAAAAGAAACTAAAACCGAAAAGAAGAAAACCCCAATACTAGATAAACCCTAATCGTCCAATAAATTAGAACGAGCAGGATAGATGCAGTAAAGGAATGTTTTAATCGATCCTTTATGAATATTATAGGCCACTTTTATTGATTTTGGAGACAGAAAGAAACGATTGATCATTTAGTGAGGGATATTCCAGGGCATTCATTATGTTGGTTGATGAAAAATGTTTATAAAATGATGAAGATGTTTAAGAACTTGTAAACTACAGTGATCATCAAATTCAAGCTTGTGTGTCATGAAGTGGTCTAGAATATTGAACATTTTCGTAATCTAATTTCTTTGATTATGTGAGATGTTTATATCACTTGAAAAGGAGTATACGTAGTGTGATAGGTTTATATAACAAACAAATTTATAATTTAATGTCATAACATAAGTATAAATTTTTAAAAAGGTTTACTACAGTGGATTACTTATATCCATTTTTTTATTGCACTTATTAATTAGTATTACTATATTTTAGTTTGGGTCATAGAACGTAGGAAGAGTCCGTGTGACAACGTCAAAGTAATGAGTTACCAGGTCTAGCTTAATTTGATCTATTTTATCAGTTTCTTTTTGGGAAGATCTCATGTTTTGATAGTTCTGAATAGGGATGAGCATTTTGACCCGAATCCTGAAACCAAACCGGAATCGTACCGGAACTATGAAATAAGGTGAAAAAAAATTAGGACCACTAATTCGATACTGGACCGGTACCGGTATCGGTATCCGAATCTCGTTCGCTACGGTACCGGTACTACTAATTTATGCTCGGGAAAAAATCGATACCACTAATTCGGTACGGGATCGGTACCGTGCTATTTTAGTTCTGAAGCACTAAATTACCATGACATACAACATTTTCACATTTTGAGTTATTTGGAACCAAGTATCAGACCGATACTCAACTTTCAAGAAGATACACAAAATAAATAAATAAATAAATGAACAACCAAGACTTTAATGGAGGGTAGGGCTGTAAAAGAATCGAACGAATATGAACGAAGCCTTGTTCATGTTCGTTCATTAAATTTTAACCAGACAAATAAACGGATATGAACGCTTAAACGGACGAAATTCTTGTTCATGTTCGTTTATTAAGAAAATGAGTTGTTCATATTCGTTTATTAAGAAAATGAGTTGTTAATATTCGTTTATGTCCGTTCATTAAGATACATAAATGAAAATAGACAAACGAACATTAACTTTATTAAATTATGCACAATATATTCTTTTTTAATTGTTGTTTTGTTTAAACAAACCGATTTTAAAATTATATAATTAAAGATATAATATACGAACATAAATAAATAAATAAATATAAACGAACATATAGTTAGACGTTCACGAACATAAATGAACGGACGCGACTTTTGTTCATGTTCGATCATTTAACTAAACGAATGTAAAATACTGTTTGTGTTCGTTCATTTAATAAATAAACAAACAGAAACGAACTTTTTACTGAACGGTTAATGAAATATTAATTGAACTTTCGGTTCATTTACGACCCTAAAATAGTGGGTGGGCTTAACTTTACCTCTGTTTGAAATTTGAAAATTGACTATTACAAGTGTGACACATGTATAAATGAGCAGTATCATTCGACTAATTAGTTAGAAAAAGAGAAATATGTCATCGAAGGAACTTACTAGTAAATGTTCAAATAACTCCCTTTAGAAGTTTCTATTTTATTTTCTACCATTGATATGAAACAAGTAGAAACAAGGGACCACGAGACGACTAGACTACCCTAGGCTCCTTCCCCGAAATGAGATACAACATTGGATTTTAGTACGAATTCAACAAGTGGTGTATTTTCTCAAGTATTAATAACCCTTGAAATTTATGTTCGTGAACGTCTGACTATATTTTCGTTTAATAACCCTTGAAATTTACCCTCCGTCTCATATTAAATGTTTATTTTTAACTTTTCAAATCTTTATTTATCAATTTTTACCTTAAATATTTTTACTTTTGTTATATATTATTTGATAAAAATTATACGCAATTAAAATACATTTAAAACTTAATTCATTCATATATTTTGTATCAAGTATTATATTACACAAACAAACATATTTAACGTCAAAGTTGAGATGAAAAGACTTTGAAAATTCAAACAGGACATTTAATATGGGACGGAGGGAGTATTTCATTTTTGTTTTTAATAATTTTATTTATTTATATATATATTTTTTTTCTTTTCAGTTTCAATGGTGTGGCTACATTTATATTTCTTTTAAGTTAGAAATGCTTATGTATGTTTTGGAACTCCCTGCTACTTTGGTTTCGTCAACGGTTTGGAAACACACGTCAAACAAATAAGTAGAATGGAAGAGTATTTTTTTTTTTTTTTTTTTTTTTTTTTTTTATTATTATTATTTTTTTTTAAACCATGATTTATGACCTTTTTGGCTGACTAAATCACGGGGTTTGAACCCACCGCCACACAGACTGAAACCAAGTCTTCCCTCTTCAAGAGGTTGCCGTGGCCACTTAAGGTTGTTTACACACTTTTTAGGAGGTTGGCGTGGCCACTTAAAGTTGTTTGCACCTCGCAGGAATTGAACTTGAGACCTCGTACATTTTAGAGTGATAGTCACAAACCCATTTGCCATTAGGCCACCCTGTAGTTAAAAAATATAAACTTATTTTGAACCCTGTAGCGGATTGTGAGGAAAAAACATCCTCGTTTAATAAAAACTAGCAGGGTACCCGCGTGATGCGGCGGCAGGTACCCTGTGACTATATTTTCTGGTAATGTGATGTTATGCGACCATATTTTTTCTAACGATTAATTTACAAATAACAATGATTTTAAGGTTGGATCAGTGGTTCGATCCTCACTCCCTACAAAAGACCGGAGGTCCTTTCCTATCTTAGATAGAACTGGAAGTAGCCTCTCTATCTTAGGTAGGGGTAAGGCTGTCTACATCTCAACCTCCTCATACATCGTGGAAGACGGTATTGGGACGCATAAAAAAAATAAAAAGCAGTAGTATAATTTCATATAATTTCATTTACTGTTAATCGAAGCTACAACAAACAGAAATCTTGAATCTTTCTTTCAGCACAATAACCTTTAAATTTTCTAACCTACATGCGACCTTTTAGGCATTGTAAGGCGACCGAAATTTATATTTTTATTTCCAAAAAATTCATCTTTTTTACACTATATATATATATCCCCTACATTTTCATTTTTAATATTCACTATTCACATGAACCAAATATCAAAATTAGCCCAAAATCAACTATACCATACAAATAATATACAACTCAATTACCAAGGTAATTAGTCTAAAACCATTTTCAGCCTAAACAAACTTTAATCGTTAATATCTATTAAGGCCCATGATAAAACTACCAAATAATTTGTGATATCATTTGGCCATCCCAACTAACAACCAAACCGATATATAACCCAAATGTTAGGACTTATAAATACGTTTACAAAACCTAAATTACCTCATTTCTGCCCTAATTTCCCTCACAAAAATACTCAGCCATGATTTGCAGCCACACAAACATCACATACTCTTCCTTTTCTTTCTTATCTTGATAACCGAACATAACCAACAATCTATGTTTGCAAGAAAATCAGACCTTTTTCTTGAATATCAAACGAAAACTTTCTCTAAGCTTTTATGTTGTGTTGGCCGTGATGGTGCTTTTGGGATGGGGTTAGAACTGATGTAGATGTAGATGTTGGGTTTTATTGTTGCTGTATACTTTCTGTTCGTGGACCATAGATGAAATAAGTTTGATGTTTGTTTTGGCTTCATTAATGATTGTTATTTTCTTCTTCCGTTTCATCTTCGTTTTTGTTTTGATATGTAACGGCACATATTTTTTCTTCTTTTGTGGAATGCATTAATCGGTCGAGGGGTGACTGGTTTTTGAATTGTGGAGCCGTCCGACCTTGTGGTTGCGGTGGCAGCGACTCGGTCAGCGCATGGGCGACCGGTCCGGTCAACCGACCACTGTGCCCAGCCTAATGGCTTTATTTTTAAGTACTAGGCTTAGTACCTTGATTAGCTTGTACATTATGGTTAAATGATTGTATATTTTGGTGAATAAGTGAATTAATTAGTGTATTAATTATGTGTGTTAAATAGATTGTTGACCTTAAAATTATTGTGCTTTACATACTTGTGTTTTGTGTTTTATGACTTGTATTTACTTAAAAGCTATTGTACATTGTGCTTAAATGGTTTTTATTTTTGATGAGGGGGTGTTTTTAATAGCATTAATGTTGTTTGGTAGAATTTTAGTATTAAAATGACATCACGCTGTTTTTTGTTATATACTATGCTTAATTTGTTGTAATTCTAAAAATTAGGTGCATTAAAGTGTTGTAAAACATGCATTATTTCTTGTAAATCTAAAATTTTTGGAGAGAGAGTGCTTTATGCATTATGTGTAGTATAGATTTCAAGAACCTTTTTGCTCAAGCATGCATGTTAAGTTTTAAAACGATTTAGCTATTTAACTTATATCAAGTTTATTTTTTTTAAGCCCGTGAACTATACGCATACATAAACTAGAAATTAATAGGAAATTGGACTTCAGAGAAATAAATTAGAGATATGAAAGTGGACTTCAAAGAAATTAATAGGAAATTGCCACTTCCTTTCATATCACTTTGTGATTCCATGTAGTGAACAATATCTCAAAACAACTTTCGTTTGCATTTCTGTTGAATTCTAAACGAATGGTGTTTCATTGCCGATGTTTCTCCTTCATATTTGAAAACGACGACGAGATCAAGTATGAAACAAAAACTCAAACACAATCAACTTCGACCCAAACATATCATACTGCTTATTCTGATCTTAATAAGTTCACACCCAAAATTCATGCTAAGACATCAGAATTCCCACAAAGCAGCCAGACATCAGAATTCTCACCAAGCAGCCTCAGAGTTTTCAATATTGATGAGCTCGAGGCAGCGACAGAACACTTCTCCACGAAGATTGGTAAGGGTGGATTTGGGAGCGTATACTACGGTGTGATCAAGAGTCTGGAACATCCTTTCGATGATATTCACATTGCTGTTAAGTATGCCAGTCGTGAATTCCAGGTACTGTGTTTTTTTTCTTCTTCAAATAGTATTTTTTTTAGTATCTAAAGTTAAAATTTGTCAATAGTAACAACTCATACAGTTGTGGAACGAGGGTCTCAAGATATTTTGATTCGTAGTGTTAATTTGGATACAAAATCTCGAATTTTACTAAATGCATCCGGTTTAATATATACTTGCATAGTTAGTTCATTAATTAGTGCAAATCTCGAATTTACTATATGCGGCACCTGTCCTTTATAATTTTGGTTCAACTCAGCTCATATCACAAAGATAGCAAATTCCGAAAGCTTTAAAACTTTAAGTGGAACAATTTATACTTTAACCTACATGGATTAAAATTAGAAGTCTAAGCAAAGTTGTGTGTTATTGATGATTTTCCCATTGTTTTAAGTTGATGTATAAAATTAATCAGGGAAATTCATGACCAATACGACCGCCATTTCCTCAAATAATTTTCTTTCTTTTTGAAAGTCTATTTGTTTTTGAAATTTGACTTTTTAAAATGGTGTAAAAGCTATAAATTCTTAAGTTAATTATTACAGAAACTCATTATATTGTCTCTACTACCTTTATTCTCATAGTACATAACTAAAACACGGTTTATTAAGGGTATTTTAGTTATTTCTTACATCATACTTTATATAAAACATTATACTTCAACAAAAGTTTCAATCATTATTAATTTCATTAACTATTAAGCTAAAATCATAAAACCCGAATACAAAATTTACACACACACACACACACACACACACACACACACACACACACACACACACACACACACACATATATATATATATATATATATATATATATATATATATATATATATATATATATATATATATATATATATATATATATATATAAAGAATAAGAACTCTATCAGAGTCGTTTAATCCAGCAAACTTGGAGAAAGGATTTTCATCATCGCCATGGAAGAGAAGAGGTCCATGAAAGTGAGGGGAAAACGGCTAAGACGAAGAGGTCCATGAAAGTTGGGGGGGGGGGGGGGGAAGCTGAGAAAGGATCTTTTTTTTCTTTGTTTCTTTCGTGACGGTTGTGATGAAAACACTTTCGGTAGGGTTTTAGGGGAAAGCGGTAGTGATAGGGAGTTTATAGGTGGGAAGGATCTGGTGATTGCTGGCGAAGATGATAGGGAGTTTACGGGTGTTAGAAAGTGACTTATACTTTTGGGTTTGTTTCGTAAATTTGTCTTTGGATAGATTTTAGTTTTTGGTATGTTTTTCTAATTTGAGTCGGTTTAGTATTTGGTAAGTTTAGGTCATTGGTTGCCTATAAATAGAGGCTAGCGACATTAGTTTTCTTTGTACCGTTTAAATTAGGGCTTGGTACCTTTTGAATTAGTTTTTATGTCGGTACCTTTGAATTTGGTTTTGTATTTGATTAGTTTGTTTTGAATAAAGCTTTCGCTTCATTTGTTTCGATTAGTTTGTTTGTTTCATCCTTTGAAATACCAACAAGTGGTATCGGAGCTAGGTTTGTTTAGCCATGAAGAAAAAGAAGAAGAAAAAAAATCGTTTAGAGTTTGTTTGGATGGAAGTTTGATTGGTTATGGTTTGGGTTTTTGTTTTTAAGAAATCTGAGATCATCGGTATTTTGGTCTTGGAATTTTGTCTTTGTTTGAAATTGTTTGACTTGGTTTTTTGTTTCTCAAATATGAGAATTTGTCAGTTGATCAATCATTGTTCGCATTCGTTACTGCTAGATCGACTTGGTTTTCTTCCTTGGGCTAGATCCTTTTTGTTTGCAAGAGGATATTTGCATTGGGTTTTATTTGGTATTGAGCTTTTTGAATAAGTATATCTTTGTTAGATTCAAAAGAATATTGAAAACGTTGAAATTTGGTAAATTTGGTAATTGGTGACTGGTTTGAATTACTGAATTGGTAATTAGTATTTGCTTTGTTTTAGATTTTATTTGTTTCAAATTTGGATCATGATTCTTATTATATAAGTGGGTCATTAGAATTATTATCAAGTATCATATTTGGGGCGTTTGAATTTTTAGAGCCCGTTCGTCAAGTTATATATTAACTTGAATTTGTTTGATACTTGGATAATTAGTTTGAAGTTAGACCGTAATCCTTATTATATAAGTGGTTCATTAGAATTTGAAGTCGGTATTTGAAATTTAAAGATCGATTTGGTGTTTGAAGACTTAATTATTAGGTCGTTTGGAATTTTGTTCGATCGTTTGGAATTCGTTAGTTTGTAAAAGTTGGATCTTCGTTCGTCAGGCTTTTGAAGTTAGTTTCCCAAATTTAATTGTCTTTGTTGAAGATCGTTTGAGCCGATTTGTTTGTTTGGTTAATATTTGATTGTTCGTCTTGAAGACTATCGGCGTTTGCATTTGTTCGGTTTGTTTTGGATCTTTTATTGGGAATTGATCATTCGTTTTGAAGTAGGCTAGTATCTCTAGCGTTTGGAATATGAAATTTGGGAATTTGAATTTGAAGACGAAATATTCGTTTGGTTTGAAGTTTCGAGCGGAGTTGAAGTCACGGTGGAGATTATTAGAAAGTGATTTAAACTTTTGGGTTTGTTTTGTAAATTTGTCTTCGGATAGATTTTAGTTTTAGGTATGTTTTTTAATTTGAGTCGGTTTAGGATTTGGTAAGTTTAAGTCATTGGTTGCCTATAAACAGAGGCCAATGACACTAGTTTTCTTTGTACCATTTAAATTAGGGTTTAATACCTTTTGAATTAATTTTTGTGTCTTTGAATTTGGTTTTGTATTTGATTCATTTGTTTTGAATAAAGCTTACGCTTAGTTTGTTCGAATTTGTTTATTTAGTCTTTTGAATTACCAACAACGGGTGGGATGGATTTAGTGATCGATAGGGAAAAGATGAAGAAAATGGTAGTTAAGTCTTTTTGCATGAGAGAGAAAAACTTAGTTAAGTATTATGAAAATGGACATGAAACATTGTTAAGAATAATGATAATAAAAAAGTTAAGAAATCATAATGAGTTATTATGATGAGTACATTAAACATTTATAGCTTTTACGCAACATTATATTACTTGCTTCACAATAAAAAAAGGGTATTATTCAAGATAGTTTGCAAATTGATTGTCATGCTTGCATCACTACAAATGTGTTTGGCAAAACTAGTAGGTGTTCGTTAATAAAAGTATTTGGTAAGGTAGTCGCAGCAAAATTATAATGTTTAAAATGAATTAAAGTAGCACTAGAATTATAAAATGCGTTTAATGCTTGTTTTTCACTATTTTGTTTCCGAACAAGTTTATATCCTAAATGCTAAAACGGTGACTGCTCATAAAGTCCCCAACACCAAACACACCAAAAATTTATAGATATTTTGTTTAAATAAATAAATATGTTTGTAGCAATGTCACTGTTTTGATGAATTTGTTGCTATTTTATAAATCAAGGAAAAGAATAACGAACAAGTTTTACATTCTCTTTACTACGCTGACGATGATGGTAACACCACTCTCGTGGACCATGAGAACAAAAGTGGCTTAATTTTTTTATTTTTTTTTTATTTTATTTTATTTTTTAATTGTGGCAACAGGGGCACAAAGAGTGGGAAACTGAGATTAATGTTCTTGGGATGGTTAAACATCCAAACCTTGTCAAACTAGTTGGTTACTGTACAGCGTTAAGTGGAACACAACTGCTGTTGGTATATGAATATATGTCTAACAAAAGCGTGAGGGATCAATTGTCTGCAAAGTGTGAAACACCTCTCTCGTGGACCATGAGATTAAAAGTGGCTCAAGATGCTGCTCGTGGCTTGGCATATTTACATGAAGAAATGGACACTCAGGTATATCTTTTGATTTGGAGCTTCTGAAAGCCCTAAGATTACGTTAAGTCATTGCATAATGCTGTATGCAAAATTGAATAACTGTTTGCTTTTGAGTTTTATAAAGAATTAGAAACATGTCTAGCTTACCAAAATAAAAGTATTTGGAATCTTTGGTTGTAAATTGAGATTGTTAATACAAGTTCACACTTTCACGGAAAACATATTATTTTATTTCGGTGTTTATTTGTGTGTCATTGAGGTTGTTTTAGGTTTTCTAACTATAGCTATAACCAAAGCATATCCTAAAGGGTTAGATAATACTTAGGTGTGAGGATAGACTTAGGATTGAGCTTTTATTGTCTGAAGATATAACCTTTGATAAGAATGCGTGGAGAATTATGATAGATGAACAGATTGAGTAGGTGGTTCCCTATGAAGAGTAGTCTCTAGGCTGTTTAGGTGATTTAGTGCCCACACGTGTTTACATTTATTCCCACTTTTAGGTATACATCTGTTGTGTGTACAAATTAACTACAAGTATTTGTAGCGTCCCTTGTACATATTTCCTTGTATGCTTTTATGCCATATGCCCATGCTTTACCAATGCTTATATATGCATATATGCTTTTAAGTTTGTATATGCTATTATGACTATATCAATGCCAATGACTATTACATATGTTTCTACGTCAATATCAATGCCAATTCCAATGGCTATGCCTATATATATGTTTCTGCTATTACACTTTTATGCATATGCCCATATATTCTTACTCTCTTATACACACACGCGCTCATTCCGGAGGTTCTTCTGAAATAGTCTCTATACCCTCAGATAGGGATTGCTGCGTTATCCAAGCTCCCTTATACCCTGCCGGGATTCTGTGTTGTTGTTGTTGGCGTAACTATACATATATATATATATATATATATATATATATATATATATATATATATATATATATATATATATATATATATATATATATATATATATATATATATATATATATATATATAGTGTTCGGTTCAAGAGAAAAGTGCATTTTCTCACAAGAATAAAAAACATTCTTAATTAACATATCCACAAGAATAAAAGATTCTGGCTCACAGATGCTATTGTGTTTGTTAATTAACATATCCACATGTTTACAAGACCACTAACTTTCATTTCTTGTAGATTATTTTCAGAGATTTCAAATCTTCCAACATTCTTTTAGATGAACAATGGAATGCTAAGCTTTCAGATTTTGGGGTAGCTCGAATAGTAGGTGCTCATGAAGGACTAACTCATATCTCAACAGCGGTATGTCAATTCATATTGTTTTCTAGTTTTCATGGTTGCCCTATTCCCAAGATGAATTGCCATTTTTTTCAATCTGTAACTGTCAAAAATTGTTTACTTGCCACAAGTGTCTGTCTTGTGAATTTGAGTCATTCGAGTTGGTGTGTGAAATGTGATGGGTATTTAATAATCATGTCAATATAATTTCATGTACCAGTTTGTTGGGACCTTGGGATATGCAGCTCCAGAGTACCTTACAGAAGGGCATCTCTCATCCAAGAGTGATGTATGGAGCTACGGTGTTTTTCTATATGAACTTATCACAGGTAGACGCCCATTGGGTAAGAAAAAGCAAAGACTAATAGAATGGGTGAAACCCTACATTGACTCCGAACAGTTCAAGTCAATCATTGATCCAAAGCTCGAAGGTGATTACTCACTAAACTCTGCAGAGAAATTGGCCAACGTAGCTGATTGTTGCTTGATTAAAGACCCAAAGTCAAGGCCAAAGATGAGTGAGGTGTTAGAAATGGTTAACCAACTCATGATTGAGGTTCCATCACAGACAACCAGTCCTCCTAAACCACCTATCAAGGGTCCGGTCCCAGAGGAATCAGTAATCGCAATCACGCCAGAAAAAACAATTGTGGGCACGATCAAGGGTGGAAAGACTCGTGAAGACACAAAACAAAAAGGCAAAAGAGGGTGCATTAAAATCGGCCCTTCGAAACTTTTCAAATCTTTGTTACCATAAGAAGTATTGTTGTGTATCTTAGTGATCAGGACGTGACATTCTATTTTTTGGTGCAAAAGGTAAATGTTATTAATTATAAACCAGAAGGAAGTGGCAAATTTTCCGTACTAACCACGGTACTTGCAAAGAACACATTGAGAGAATGAGAGGTAATTGGCAAATAGGCAAATAGCTAATTCATAAAGACGTAACTTATTTGTATAGTGGCTAAAAGTCTTTAGCCACGACTTTAGGTCTTGGCTAAAAGGCCCGATTCTTGTAGTGATATATCGGGCCTTCCAAGAAACTATTCCCAGAAACATTGAAAAACCTTATATTTCTAAAAGACCGGAATGAAGCAGGTACTTTGCTAATAAACATGTCATTAGCTAGTGTTAGTTTTCTAGATAGGAAAGTACTTCAAGAAACCAAGATCACCAGTAAATTTATTCGAGCTTAGTATGCAGACTTATATATATGCTAAACCAGCTATTTACATGTATGATAACAGATGACAGAGAAGGATGGCCGGAGTTTGCACCTTATGGTGTGATTTTGTTGGGGCAGCGACACCAGAAATGAGCAAAAGTTAAAATATTTGTTCAACTTTTATTAATGAACAGTTCTAATGTAAAAGTTCAAGTTACAATATGTTATATATATTTGGAAAGCCATTATTATGGGTTTTTCATTGCGCGAAAAAAAAAAAAAAAAAAAAAAAAAACTCTGGAGTTATATAAAAATACTTATATTCATTTTATTACAATTATTCAGCTATTTAGTGTTTGGATGTTTAGATTATTGTAAATTGATAAATCACATGTAATATGTCATACGGATTTTAATAGTGAAAAAAAGTTCGTCGAAAGTATATAAAAGAAATTAAAACGTTGGTCACAACGGTATATTTTCTTTTGTTAAACAATTAACGATTCATAAGATATTTAATTTTTAAATAAATGAGTGTTATTGCATATGTGGGTAGACATCCAATAAGAAGAATAATTAAAATGAGAAGGGTAAGAAGTAATTATAGCCACACATTTTTATATGGGAGGGAAAATTTGAATGAAGATGCATCTATTTTTGTAGGTCCATGTAGAATGTGTGGTTGTGGTTACTTTTTATCCATCATATTTTAATTATTCTTCATATTTGATCCTAACTCTTGCATATATAATAAAATAATATTTTAATCTGTCACTTTTTTTTCGTTAAGTTTTCTTTTTAAAATTGAAGTTTGGATTTTACAATATTTCAAACTGAAATGAGTCGATAACTCATGTGGAGACTCACATTTTTATCCTAATCCTCAAATCATAAATAAAAAATAAGTCAAATCAAAACCGGTTTCATATGAAAGAATCAGCAATTTAGCAGAAAATTACACACGATTGTTCCTGATATTGTGAGTTTTGCGTTTTCTTGGATTTACATTATATGAGATTTATGAAGTTTCTTTATATCGATATCAGTTAAGTTTAGAATTGAATGAATTAGCTACAAGTGATTATTCCATTTTTTTGTTTGAAAATTTTCTTTTGTTCCTTTGTAATTTTTTCGTTAAGTTTTTTGTACTTAATTACAATAGTGGCAATCTGTTAGATTTATCTGCTAATTTTTTTTATCTGAATTTTTTTAATCCTCATTATGGACCCCTAACAAATTCTCTTGAACATGCTCTCATGGACGGAACCAGGGTCCCATGGGTGCCCAGGACACCTATGGATTTTTGTCGATGTAGTCTTAATTTTAAGAAAAAACATCTATTTTTCCCAAATGTATCTTAAATAACCCCGGGCATCGAAATGTCTTTTTAGTCTTATTTAGTTCGCATATTAAACACTATTATATCATGGTCAAAAAAAATTTGTGCACCAGGTCATATTTAATTTGTTCATGGCTCCGTCCATGCATGCTCTTAGAGGCAAGGGAGCCATAACGCAAATCTTGCGTTAATCCTACATGGCACAAAACCAACGCGCGTTACCAAGTTGTCTCCATTTCCTACCCTTGTGCGTTGGTGTTGCGTTGAGCTCCAAGTTAACGCAAGAACTTGCGTTGTAACATGGAGTTGTAGTTTATTTCTTGTGCAAAACAAACCCCCAGGCTTCCAATTTGAAGGTAACGGCTAGTTTGTGTGGGAAAAGAAAAAAAAATCAAATGTTACCGTTTGAAGGTAACGGCTAGTTTCAAAAAAAAAATCACCTTATAAATCAACAACAACAAGAAGTGTATACACAACATATTCTCACAAGCGCAAAAAAAAAAAAAAAAAAAAAAAAAAAAAAAAAAAAAAAAAAAAAAAAAAAAAAAAAAAACCTCATACACTAATATTCTCACAAAATCAAAACCATGTCGGGCCGAGACGATGCAAGATTTTTAAATCTTATGGGTATTGTAAATGCTAACGCTAACCCGAACGTCGGGTCTTCTTCAAATCCTAACCCATTCGCTAGCTTGACACCCGAACAACAACAACAATTTATGTTTATGTGGCAACAAAATAATTTGGAGCAACAAACACCGCTAACACCATAAACCCAATCATCACAAGCAACCAAGAGCTATTTGGTGATAATGTACATCCACGTCCGGCCGGGAAACCAAGAAAAGCCAAAAAAACAAAAGTCTGATACGTCGCCTAGCACCGGGGGAAGTGCGACAAGCAACTTCGAATCTATGACAAACGAGCTTCGACTTAGACGTGAAGCGGCCCGACTTGCGTACGACACGGCTAGAATGAAAGACGAGACGACTATGCGTTGGGAGGAATTTAGATTTCTCGGTATGAAAATGAGTGAAGTTGATCCGAACGAGGTGTATTTTATCAAGCAGAAAAAACAGAGAATCACTACAAGAAACAGGAGAACACGCGACGACCATTTTCCCGTCGACAGCATGTCGACGGCATAAGGCAGAAAACGACAAAAAAAAACGCTTGACCGAGCCCCACTGCTTTAAATTTTTCATACTCGTATTTTCCCGTCGACATGTTGACGGGAATATTTCAACATATTTTTTTAGCCTCAATAATTCACTAAAGTTGGGCGCGAAATTTACCCACTAATATTTTCCCGTCGACATGTCGACGGGAATATATTAATAACGATTTTTCCCACAATTAACGTGTGATTAAAGGTAATAAATTTTTGTTTTGAGATTCCCGTCGACATGTCGACGGGAATTTATTACTAAATTATAAATATTTTTAATAAATGAATAAAATATTAGGCGGGATTTTTCCCGCGTTCTTTTTCCCGTCGATGGGAATATCTCCCCAAAAATCAGGCTATATATATCCTCACAAATACATTCCCGTCTCATTTTTTACCTATATACATTCTCACAAAATTATTTCCGTCTCATTTTACACATCTCACAAATAAGTCAATCGTCAATTCTTACAAGACACACATGACTTGGCGTGGTTGCACAGTTGAAGAGGAGTACTCAAAAATCTTGTCACACGAGCTCCTCTTTAATGAAGTTATGCTAACTTTTGGTCATGCAGTTTATGAGGAATATGGTTCTTTTAAGGACGCTGAACCGTGGATGAGAGACAAGATTATCGAATGGTGTAGGAAAAAGTCGTACTACAAAGTGTACATGGACGAGCTAGATGCTGCTGAAGCTCAAGTTGTTGCTGTTGGAGGTGACGACGAAGCTGAAAGTACGTTGGAAACCAAACTTGATAATATGGGAAATAGGGTCACAAATCTTGAAGCTACATTTGCACATATCAAGGAAATGAGAGCAAGGAAGGGAAAAGATGGTGCGAGTTCGAGTAAAGCGGGAAGTAGCCGCAAAAAAAAATAAACGGGTTGTTTCGTTTGATCTGGTCTTTTGATTGTCGAGTTGTTTAGTTTGAGTTGTTTCGTTTGGTTGTTGAGTTGTTTAGTTTGGTTGTCGAGTTGTTTAGTTTGAGTTGTTTCCTTTGGTTGTCGAGTTGTTTAGTTTGGTTGTCGAGTTGTTTAGTTTGAGTCTGTATGAAAATGCATGTGGTTGAGAACTCTTGCTTGTTTTAAATAAACAGTTTGCCTTTGTGTTTGATAATTATTGCTCCTTCAGTTCCATTATTTGTGCGTACGAATTTAAAATATAAAGGACGTTCAACATCAGTTACCACAACAACAACAACATTTTATTAAACAACAACAATAACATTAACAACAACAGCAAACAACATCAACAACAACAACAATAACAACGATAACAGCAACAACAACAACGATAACAGTACTACATATGAAATTTATCCATGTCACCTAAAAGGTCACGGAGTATTGCATCCGACTGACATGCATGGTCGTGGTTGGGATACGTTGCCATGTCAAGTTTTGCCTCCAGCATCCTTAATTTTGTCTCTAGCACCTGTTTTTGTGCCTCCAGCATTTTATTCTAAGATCTTTTTCATGACAGTTTGAGCACCTTGTTGGAGCAGATCCATAACCGCTTGATGTTGAATCTCCCAGAGAACCGATCATCATTTTGGCGAGTCGTTCCTCCTTCCATAAAAAAAAATCACATCCATGGTCTGTTGTCCCAAGCTGTTAAAGAGTAAAAACTATTATTTTTAACAACTAACCAAATTATTTATATAATACACGAAAAAGTATGTAATTGTTCACCTGCGAGAAAGAACACACATAGTATAGTTTACCACGTGAGTAAGATTTACGCGATTCTCGAAGAATCACGTCTCCTCGTCCACAAGGACAAGGAAAAGCTTCAAATTCTACCATCTTCTTCACCATGATAACAGTGTATGTTTGTGGTTGTGAGGTTGAGTGGTTGTGAGTGGTTGAATCGTGACCGGGGTGGCCCAATCTACAAGTTGAGGTGATAAAAGGTGGTGGCCAGAAAAAGATTCCGGCGGCCGGAAACTGCTGGTGTCGACAGAAAATAGAAATTGCTAGAGAGAGATATAGTGAGATGAGTGTGTGTGAGAGTTTTTATTAGTTAGATGAGTGTGTGTGTGTGTGTGTGTGTGTGTGTGTGTGTTTATATTGTGAGGATAAGTTGTTAGGTAGGAAAAATTTGGTGGATAAGTTGTATAACCATAGCATCTCGACTCGTTCGTTTAACATCTCATGTATAACCATAGCATCTCAACTCATTCGTTTAACATCTCATGTATAACTATTGCATCTCGACTCGTTCGTTTAACATCTCATGTATAACCATTGCATCTCGACTCGTTCGTTTAACATCTCATGTATAACCATTGCATCTCGACTCGTTCGTTTAACATCTCGTATAACCATTGCATCTCGACTCGTTCGTTTAACATCTCATGTATAACCATTGCATCTCGACTCGTTCGTTTAACATCTCGTGTATAACCATAGCATCTCGACTCGTTCGTTTAACATCTCATGTATAACCATTGCATCTCGACTCGTTCGTTTAACATCTCGTGTATCGAGTCGTTCGTTTAACATCTCATGTATAACCATTGCATCTCGAGTCGTTCGTTTAATATCTCATGTATAACCATTGCATCTCGACTCGTTCGTTTAACATCTCGTGTACAACCATGCATATTATCTCGCCTCGTTATTTATAAAACATTGGGTCAAGGATACAAGACTTGAATTTTTACCGGTTGTGATCTCGAGGTTATCTAATGGTTGAGATTTACTATTTTGTGATATTCTAATTATTATTTATTTTATATTTTAATAAATGATTTTTTTAATTATAATATAAGTAATTAATTTTAAATATATATATTTTTTTTAATTTTATAAAAGTATATATAATAAATAATTTTTTTTAATGGTTGTGATATTCGCCACGACTTTGTAAGACACATTTTATTTTATAAAAGTATTTTATTTTTATAAAATTATTTAATTATAATTATATATTAATTAAAAATTTTAATTATATAGAAGTAATTAATATTATTTTATAAAAGTATTTAAGTTTAATTAAAATAAATATGGTGTTTGATTTGTCATTTTTAATTTGTTTCATCTTATATATATGCATGTGTATATACAGTTTCAGAACAGCAAGTACAAACAATACCCGTCACTCATCCAGTCGTTTTACGACACACACTGCGACAATAATGGTATGTGGTTGCAGGATGAGGCTCGGGTTTAATATGTAAGTATTTTTTTTAATTTATTATTTATTTATTTATTTCCCCAAACACGCACTTTAATGATTCATTGAAACATAATCATATAGTTAACCCGAAATATATATATATATATATATATATATATATATATATATATATATATATATATATATATATATATATATATATGGATTAAAATAAAAAATCCCTTATAATAAAAAGTGTAGGAAAGATTGTGAGGGCGACATGTGTCACCTCCATGCCATATCATATGACACATGTCACCCCACCCCCAAACCCCCCCCCCCCCCCCCCCCCCCCCCCACGCGCAAAAAAAAAAAATTTTCCCACCAAAAAAAATTTTTTTTTGGGCAAAAGAAATTTTTTTTCCCGCCAAATTTTTAGTGCATCACAGTTATAAAGTTACTGCATCACAATTATAAAAATTACTGCATCACAGTTTTAAATTTTAGTGCATTAATATTATAAGTTACTGCAGCATTGTTGATGCACTAAACTATTAACTTTGATGCAGTAACTTATAATAAAGATGCACCAACACTTAATTGTGATGCAGTTACATACATATATGATGCATAAAACTTATGATAATGCAATTTCTTATAACTATAATGCAATAACTTTATAACCATGATGCAATAACACTAAAATCATGAATGCAGTAACCGTGATGCAGTAAAATCATAATTGTGATGCAGTAAACGTGATGCAGTAACTTTATAACCGTGATGCAGTAACTTTATAACAGTGATGCAGTAAATTTTTTTGGCGGGGAAAAAAAAAATTTTTTTGCCAAAAAAAAATTTTTTTTGGCGGGAATTTTTTTTTTCGGGGTGGGGGTGACACGTGTCATATGATGTGGCATGGGGGTGACACATGTCACTCCCACAATCCTTCCTACACTTTTTATTATAAGGGCCTTTTTAGAATAACCCCACCCTATATATATATATATATATATATATATATATATATATATATATATATATATATATATATATATATATATATATATATATATATACAGAAAGAGATGATTCGGCTGAGAGATCTGGGAGCGAATACGCCGGAAGGGGTGGCGTACACGGAGGAGCAGATACTTGCGATAGTTTTGAAGGGCAAGCAGCGGGGCCACATCGCCGGACGGGGTAGGGTCGTACCCAGGCTGAACAGGCCACCGTTACCATACACCCCGCCTCCACCTCCAGGTATGTACAGTTTGATAATATATTAATTATAGATTACTCGATCATGACTCAAATTAAGTATTGCAATAGATGTTTTTAAATTTTGATTATTTCATTTTCTGAATACGCCGAGATGGAGAAAAAGCTTGTTGAGGCCGAGAAGAAGATTGCTGGGGCCGAGAGGCAGAGCCGGGAAGATGCTGAAGAGCGTAAGGCCATGAAGGCGAAGATTGATTTGGTGACAGGTTTTATGTCGTCCAACCCGCTATGACACCAGTATCTTAGTCAGGCAGGTTCTCAGCACGTGGATGGCTCGGGCAGTGACGCTGGAGGTAGTGGCTCAGCTGGAGGGAGCGGGAGTCGCAGAGGCGATGAGGATGGTTCTGGCGATGATGAGGGTTCTGCTGATGATCATGAGTGATTTGGGATGTAGAGGTACAAACTTGGGTATTTTGTGATGTACTTATGCTTGAAACAATATTTGGCGACCCATATGTTAGTATTGTATAGTTTAACTTTTTGGCGACTTCAACGTCGCGGATATTAAAACATTTGTGGATATGGCAGCTAGGTTTAGATATTACCACACCCCGTTTTGTAGACTTTATATGTTTTTATGCATTTTGAGGGTGTTTAGCGATAATTTTCAAGTGTTTTAGCCGATGGCGAGTTATACGTTTAGGACATGTTGATATTGAGTGGTTATATGTGCTATTACAGTTACAGGTTTTGGTAGATTTTTTCCAGAAAAAATCTGAAAAATTGCTATATTTGCAGCCTGCTGTTAGCAGCATGTTATTAATGATGCCGTCGACATGTCGACGGCATCATTAACCAAACAATATTGATTTTTTAATGATGTCGTCGACATGTCGACGGCATCATTAAAAAATTGGATATTATTTTTTAAATAATGTCGTCGACGTGTCGACGGCATCATTAAAAAATGAATATTTTTTATTAATGTTGCTGTCGACATGTCGACGGCAATATATAAAACTTAATTATCGTTTCTTAATTAAAACATTAATTAGTTATACGTTCCCGTCGACATGTCGATGGGAACAATTTGACGGACAGCAAAATCGTTTGACTGGAAAATGATGTGGGACCCACAATGTCGACGGCGATTGTCGACGAGAACGCTGTTCCCGACGAAGCACAGGCGTCGTTTTGTTCCCGTCGACATGTCGACGGGAAGCTATGGTGCCGTTGACTTGTCGACAGTACCGGCGTAAAAATGTCGTCGGCGTCGAT
This sequence comes from Artemisia argyi, assembly GCA_030686995.1. Taxonomy (NCBI): domain Eukaryota; kingdom Viridiplantae; phylum Streptophyta; class Magnoliopsida; order Asterales; family Asteraceae; genus Artemisia; species Artemisia argyi. The sequence continues at coordinate 26,309,041 of CM060688.1, read as the reverse complement.
TGTACTAGTGAATCAAAGATAAATATAATTCGATCTGTTGGATTTAAGCACATGTGAGTTGACTTAAACTCGCGCACGTGTAATACACTTAACACTCGATACATCAAAGAGTAGCATAACAGAATATCATATGTTTTAATTCAATTCGGTTATTACTTTACTGTTTTTGAAATTTAAATCTAACAAAAAAGGTTGAAGCTAACAGAAATCAAACCATGCAGAGATAAAGAATACCAAACACTCACTGCTTGATATCCATGTTTAAGCTGTAGCAGTAGTTTCTATGAAGAAAACCAGTTCAGTCTGAACTCGACCTTATAGCAGTTGACAAGAGATGATCATCCGTCAAGAAAATTTCTCTAAGAATTTGTTAAGGCTTCCCATTTTCCACCATTACAATCAGTTTTTATTTCAACTTCTTTCAAATATTCAGGCCAAAACCCCTTTCTGGTTTTCGTTTCTATAACCTCCTTTAGCATCAGCTTGCAAAAGCTGTTGTTATGTTTGAACCTTAAGTCTCGATATGAAACTACATGCTTAGGATGGCAAATCGTAAAAAATGCATCAAAAAAAGGTGAGTGATCCCACAAGCCTTTATCAATATATGTTTCAACTGTTAGATGTTCCACATTTGTAGCTGGGAACTTGACCCCTCTTCTCACATCATCCACGTCGATGTCTACCAAATCAAATCTATCAATGCCTATCTTAATGTCAAGCTCGCTTGTTAACATGAGCGCATCCCTCATTTTAGGAAAAAACGATTCATCATATCTATATGAGAACTCTGAATGTTCAAGCTTGATTTGCTTAGGAACAATGGCTGAAAACTTGAGACTAGGCATTGGCAAGCCATGGTACTCGAAAAAATGTAACTTTGGAGCATAAACTTGTACATCGATATATTGGGTCCGCGATTCCACCAAAGTAAGAACAATCTCTTCAGCGTAAGACATGTGATATCGAAGCTTTTGGGCCCCCATCTCCTCAATTCAATAGTCAAATTCTCGAGACAAGGAAACTTTGATTTGATAAGGTCTGAAAATGCATCACTTATGATGACCCCATCTAATGATAATTTTGTCACATTTCCGAATGAACATCTGTTGAATATCAAGCAGTGAGTGTTTGGTATTCTTTATCTCTGCATGGTTCGATTTCTGTTAGCTTCAACCTTTTTTGTTAGATTTAAATTTCAAAAACAGTAAAGTAATAACCGAATTGAATTAAAACATATGATATTCTGTTATGCTACTCTTTGATGTATTGTAACACCCCCTAATTTGAAATGCGGCAGCGGAATAGAAATTAGGGTGTTACGGTGAGGATTGAAGTCATAATGATAGAAAACGACTCGAAGAGACGTTTTAAAACATAATTTCATTTATAAATATTTGAAATACAATAGGTCCTTATCAGAGTATTATAAAAACTTGATGTTTTGAACTAAATCAAACATCATTTATTTTACATCATTATTGAAATAAAGTAAACATAATTTGAAGATTTTTGCCGCCTGTTCCATGCTTGCTTCCCCTGTTAAATACCTGAGATACATGCTTAAAAGTCAACAAAATTGTTGAGTGAAATCATAGAGTTTGAATTTAATAATCATTTTGATACACAAGTAAGATTGTATTGGAAAATACAATCAGTTTGAAAATATTGATATTGCAGTTCATATATTGCACTAAGTCTCATGACACGCAAACGTTAACAAATACCGTAAACGGCGGGTGTTTATCAAATCAATGATAAATTTGCCCTCGTGTAATAGGTGATTTGCCAGTTCCTATTTTTACTCAAATATAATTATCACGACTAATACGACTAAGCACATGCATAATGGCATTCCGTCAAGTATTAATGGGACAGGCTGTCAAACCTTAAATAGATCTATTCATTATATTCGCGTTCACCGCAGTGATTAATGGCTCATGAATAAGGGTCTTTTGGCAATAGCTAACTTAGGCATATATCAGTCAGGAAAGCATACAGAAAAATACTTGCGATCTATTTATAACATGTATCCCTCTCACGGAGTTTTGAAAATAATTAAATGTGAGGCTATGACTCACCTTGATTGATACTGAAAACGAAGAAAATAAAGTCGGACGAATTTTATGAAAACGGCTTCGAAACACAACCTGATAAATAAATTTATCTAAGAACTTGACCAAAAACTATTTGGTAATTATAAAGAAAATGACGAATATTAGATATTCGTTATGACGATTAAGTGATGTGCAGTGAAAATATTGTGATATGCATGATATGACAAAATATGATTTTTAAAATTATCCATCGAAGTTTTTCCTTTTTAATCGTAAGTAAAACCTTAACTTTTTAACTATTGTTATATATATTATTAACGTTAAGTTAATAATATATATATAAATAAAAATAAAGTTTAAACATGATAGGAAATAAATTGACGAAAATAGAAAATAAATAAGAATGATAAATAAGTTATGTTTAGTCTTTGTCTCCTTTTCCAATTTTACCATTTTTACACTAACGATACTTGCGTTACACCGTTAGTCCTTTTTATATATTTTTCAACTATAGTCCTCTACTTTGTCCAATAATCAATACTAACCTTATAATATTTATTTTTATCACATTTTAACCTTAGATTTCTGTATTTACAGGTTTAGTCCTTGATTTTCAATATTTACACATTTAGTCCTTCTAGGTGTTGTCGCGTTACATTTTTAGTCCAATTTTACAAAAATGATTATGGAACTTTCCAAAAATTTTCCGAAGCTTATTTATTAAGTAACAAGCTTATTTTAACTGCTTATTCATTCAAAAGCTCATTTTTTTAGCTTATGGGCCTGGATCGATTCAATTAAAGGCCCGTTAAGATTTTTGGAGGCGAGGGCATAGAAAAAGTTTTGGGCTTGGCTTTGGACCATTTTTATGATTCTAAAAACATTTCTTATTGGCCCAGTGGGCTTACGGATTTTAGTTTCTTAATGGGCTTGAGTTTAGCCCACTCGACAAACATAAGAATTTTTATATGAATTTTGGTTTTGAAATCCGGTTTATGTACTTTCAAAATGGATCGTTTAAGATGTCAAAACGCGATTATTTTTACAAGTTGTTTATATGAAATTGTTAATTTGCTAGGTGGTCTATGGCGCCGTGAAAAAATATAGTACTATTGTTAAATGAAATTTCAAGTTATAGACTCGTTTTGTGACATGGTTGAACCGGTTTTATAACTTGCAAAATTTTACTAAGTGTTTTTATTATATTTCAATCGATGGATGCAATTTAAAATAGATACGTGATATGCTTGAAACGTTACAACTAGAGTGAATGGTGGGTGCTACGTGATTCCTAGGCCTTCCAAGATAGAGGCTAATCACGTTTCGTGTACTAAGAACAAATATATACGTGTGATTCATGTGCAAAGTGTATATGTTCGAAACAAAAACCACAAAGTGCATGACTATATAAATACGTATGAAATGGATCAAAAACAAGTGTAGGGAACTTACAAACACCTTATAGGTGATCAAGAGTCGAGATAGATAGAAAAGAACACAAGAAAATCACGTCAAAGCTATATAACCCAAACGTTATATATATATATATATTCAACCCGATTTTCTTTCTTGCTTCCAATACAATACTATACGACTTGTAAGCTTTGTAAGAATGAAATGGAGGTCGAATTATTGCAGTGAAAAAGATTGGAAATGAATGAGAGTAGTATGCATGCAAGGACGTACATATATATACTAATATATAACGTTTTAGCAGAAAAGTTCAAGGTAACTTCTTCGTACTATTGCATGTCAGTACTAGGCTCATAGAGGATCTTATTATAATGGTTTAGAGGGTGTTGTGAGTGCATAAAATAAGGAGAGTGTTGGGATGAAACCTATGGATGTCGACCATGCTATTTTCAATATATACGATTTACCAAATCGTATAATACTTGAACATACATGATCATCTTTAACATTTGAGCTTATAATCATCTTAGGAATAATATTAGGAACGATTAGAAACAAACTAGATTCAAAACGGTTAAGTTTTGAATATAGTCTAAATCGATTTGGGTTTGCTAATGTCGAATGCTTTGTCTCTTAAAAACGTATCAACACTCAACGTAGGAACGTGAGACTTGACACACTAATTGTTGGCTAGTAGGTTAACGAGATGGGAAAATAAAATATATAGGTCGTGTGTAAGATTTAAGAATAAACGATGCGATTTGGAGGTGGTTTAGCTATGTCGATCGGATGAAAACTAATTAGATTTGGAAGTTGGGCCTTGATTTGGTGGGCTTATGAATAGTAAACGTGGAGTGGGCCGAAGTTAATTAAGGGTCCGGTTGTGTTAATTTAGTGATTAGGAAATTTTAATTATATTTAATAACTATAATTAGGATTAGGATTTAGGTTTAGGATTAAATGAAAAGTTTAAGTTTCGTGTAATGTGTCGAGGATTAATTTCGTCATTTCGTGAATTATATTATTTTGTGAAAATCGCCAAAATAATATAATAAGAAAAATTTTAAATTTTTCCGAGAAAATGGGAATTAGAAACTATAACGAAAGATTATATATTTATTAACGATTTAATTACAATAAATTTTTACAGGGTTCTACATGTATCGAGTGTATTACACGTGCACGAGTTTAAGTCAACTCACACGTGCTTAAATCCAACAGAATTACCTGCCAACTGAAGTAAACAAAGGAGTATCAATACTCTGTTTCATTCATTGTGATAGCTAGCTAACCATTTGTCAAGTTTTCTCTTTCTCAATTTTGTGAAAAACTCGTAACAAACTACCATTAATGATCATTCAGCTAAAGTGCCCACGCCCATGACTCCATGAGCAATAACGAACTCAGCAACATTCAAACCAGGCTGCCGAGTGACTGTTGTAGAGAATACATGTGCCTGATACTTTTTGTGCAGCTCTATCTTTGTAAGCTTATTAAACTATGATTTTACTACTTACAAAATTGGATAGTTTAGCGTATGCTAACAAACTTCGGTAGTTATTATATCTTCCCAATTCAATTTCCACATCTGTTTCCCTCCACAATGCCCTCATTTAAGTTAGAACAAATACTCCAAATCGACGATGCCATCTCGACAGCATCCTGAATTGTGTTTATGTTCGCTTTGAGTTTTAATAAGCCTACTTGGTTGTATAATCATATATTTTGGAATTGTGGAATCAGACTTGAACACGATGAAATGCTTAACTGAACATCTACATTTCTATACGCGATTGTGATCCGTAACAGAAGTACAATATATGCGTTGAACTTTTGAAATTGATGCTGCTTTAAAACTAGTTGAAGGTTGACGTCTGTTTACATTGTTAATTTCTTTGTACTCTTTGGCATCATGTATTCTCCGGTAATAAATATACTACTCCGTATGATATTAAACATTGGTATGTTGCTAACATATACCATGGAAAAAGATCATGGACTTGTGTCTAAATAATTAAGCCAAGTCATAACAAGATCTGTAGCCCATCGGATTTGTTTAAAGATTTCAAGGATGCATCTTTTAATTCAAACGCCTATATAAAGGCAACAAGCTTGATTACTTTCATATCTTCCTAGCTAGGGACCGTCAATATGCACCCAAGCTTGTTGCCTTTATGAGTCTATAGGTGGCAAAATAGGTGGGTCGGGTCGGGTTTGAGTCACGGGTATAGATGGGTTTGGGTCTATACGGGTTCGGGTCTAGATGTGTCTTTTAAAATCATGGGTTTAAATGGGTCCGGGTCTAGATGTGTTGGGTCTAGGTCTAGATGAGTTTTGGTCCGGTCGAAAAGAAATTTGATTTTGTTTTTTTTAGTAAAAGATGAAAAAAGTTTAAAAAAATAAATTGACCCGCTAGATCCGCTTATAACCGTTGAATAATTATTATATAATTGCATTTTCTGTCAAATACCCAATTAGACTCATGTATAATATTTATTATTTAGGAGGACACAACTAGACTCATGTTTAACCGGTGGGTCTCAAACTGACACAGTGAAACCCGAGTGGCTTTATCCCGAGGAGCAGTTCGTCTTCATAGAGCCTTTTTTTTTTTTTTTTTTTTTTTTTTTTTGTACCACTGATATGAAACAAGTAAGTACAAGAAAACGGACCACAAGATGACTAGACGGCCCTAGCCCCTTTCCCTAAAGTGGGATACTACATTGGTTTTAAGTACAACTTCAGCAAGTGGTGTATTTTTCATTTAGTCTTTGGTGGGTTCGCTTGTCCTCACAACTTGTTATCATAATAATGGCATTGTATAACTAATTATAGAGACGACTTCATTCAAGTCTCCTTTACTTAGCTTATCACCAAGGGAATTCTTATACAGCATGGTAAAGATGTAGTGTATTAAAAAGGTAAAGATATTCATTTGATATAAAACTTAATACAATATCGGTACATGGATCTATACTATATGAAGTATGAACAATTGGAGCTACTATAACTTAACACTTGCATCCTTATTCTAAATAATCGCCACACTGCACACTTAATTATGTATAATCTGAGCCAACATCAGTCTAGCATCTTTACTATCAGGCCTTTCTTTCGGATTATCAAGCGTGCAAAAACAAGCGATCTTAAGAACCAAAAGCATTTGTTCCTCATACCCATTTCCTAGCATCTTCGGATCAATAGCTTGTTTTGGATCTTCACCAATCATCACATTCCTCATCCATTTCACCAAACTCATCTCATTAGTCCTTTGGAAAAACTCGTCCGACGGTAACTTCCCCATCACCAAAACTGCCAACAGAACCCCAAAACTATAGATATCACACTTATCGGTAAACTTCAAAGTTTGATGATATTCTGGTGCAATATACCCCAAAGTCCCTGCTACATTGGAACTCGTCATATGAGTGTCTGCATCTGGGATAGACTTTGCAAGTCCAAAGTCAGCTATTCTTGCTTCCATGTCATCATCGAGAAGCACATTAGCTGGCTTTAGATCTCTATGAACAATACGAGGAGTATGACTCAAGTGAAGATACTCCAGCCCAGATGCTACACCAAGCGCAACCTTGTGTCTAGCCAACCAATCAAGTTCGCGTTTGCCTTCTTTCACTTGTTGTAAGATATCTTGCAAACTTCCATTTTTCATAAACTCGTAAACCAAATAATGACAATTGGGGCGCGAAATGTGTGCTAACAAAGGAAGTAAATTCCTATGTCGGATTTCCCCAACTGTTTTGATTTCGGATCTGATTTGTCTCATTTTCTTGTTGAGTAGCTTTGTGTCTTCTTCGGTTAATTCAGCTGCATCCTTTGAAAGCTGGTCTATTTTCTTAATTGCAATTGTTTTCACTTTACCTTCTGGTAATTCAGCTTTGTATACTTCACCACACCCGCCTTTCCCAATGATCTGCAACGATGCAACACCGTCTTCCTTCTCCAAAAACGCGAGTTCCTCGGCTTTGATCTGTTGACTAAAGATTGTGGGACCGTGTTCGTCCTTTTTCCCTTTAATCATATTCATAACCAACTTAAACAGAACCGAAAATACCGTCCCACAAATAACTCCAGCCACTATCCCAGCTAGAAACCCGAGGATCCAACGGATCACTTTCTTTTTCTTATCCTTGCTCTTATGTTTCTGAGCCGGCGTAGGAGCTGGTGCTGGAGCTAGATCATTTGAACTCGCATTTGAAGCACTTGAATTTGTTTCAGCAAAGACGTAACGTTTTGGAAGCCCAGATACCGTAGATTCCAACTGGGTCATCTCCGGTATCGGGCCTTCCAAGAAACTATTGCCCGAAACATTGAAAAACCTTAAATTTCTAAAAGACCTCAATGAAGCAGGTACTTTGCCAATAAACATGTTATTAGCAAGTGATAGTTTTTCTAGATTAGGAAAGTACTTCAAGAAACCTAGATCACCAGTAAATTTATTCGAGCTTAGATCCAAGATCCTAAGACGAACAAAAGAAGATATCCCTAGTGGAACTCGACCCGAAAACCTATTATTCTTAAGATCAAGTACTTCTAGTTTCTTGCACTTGGTTATTTCTAATGGGAGAGTTTTAACTAAATGGTTATTAGGCAATGAAAGTTCTTTAAGTTCTGTCAACTTACCAATTTCTGGAGATATCGAGCCTCTAAGACGTCGCGAATTGAACACGATACGTGTAACACGTAAGACGGATGAGTTGTTCGATATCCTACGGTTGCAAAAGACTTCAGATGTGTTACATAAGTTGTTTGTGTCACTTGCAACATGACCAAGGTCTTTAAAGATTGCTAATATAGCATCATGGTCTTTCTGGTCGAGGATTAATCTCGAGTGAGCCGATATAACTAGAGAGAATAATGTGAGGAGATAGAGGTGGTTGATGGTTGCCATGGTGGTGGTTGGCCGGAAAATGGGATGGTGAATGCTGTTTTATTAAAATAGGCAAGTTGCATATGGATTTATATAGTCGAGTAGTATTTTTTAGACTTGTGGAAATTTGAAGTATTGGTCGGAACGTGTGGAAAAAGTTGGATGATGGGCCTTCTATGTATTGACTTGACTTGGTAAGCGTCTTGGCAATTTCCTATACTACCCTTTAAGGCTTAGATTTAATAGGAAAAAGAAAATAAATAAATAAACTTCCATTCAAACATTTTATGACCATCAGTGTCATAAAGTAAATTGTTTACACACTTAAATCAAATATTTCATACATTTTTAGACAACTATAACTTTTTTAGTTAACAAGCCACTTACATACATATTGTTAGGCTTAGGCCAATCAAAAAGCCATTAAATAATTCTTTCTCTATAATATATTAGCCTTACACAACTGTTATGGATAAGTTATAGAACTAATATATGATTAGTCTAAATGATGCTTAGTAATCAATATAAAACAAAATGCAGTACTTATAAAATAAATAATGTATGATAAAAGTTGCTTTCTAATTAACTATTTATTCCTTTCTAAATAATAAATAAGAGCTTGTATTAAGGAGCAATATTATATATGAATATATCTTTAACAAATTAAGTTGACTAAAACTTAGGATACAATATATGGATATTCTGAACTTAATAGATACATAAACAAATTTGCCAAGATCGAAGCTACTTACACATTTTGTAATGATTCAAGTATGAAACCTTTTTAAATGATCTGAAACTATAGAATAGCACGCAAGCATCTCAAAAATATAGACAGGAAACATAGTTTTCTTGGAATCCTTGACAGAGTGACTAGTTTAGAAACTTATTACTATAAGAATTATGAATATTGACAGTAATAATAATAAACATCAATTTGTAGCAACTTGTAAGGGTCATTAGAATGATGTGTTGCATACTTGAATCGACCAATAAGCAATTAATTCAATATGTATTATTTTTGTAGAAAAGATAACAGATCACTAGACTTTGACCAGTGATGGGTCAGTTTGCCACCTCATGGCCCAGTTTGTGCTGAATAACAAAACGATCAACACCATTATGAGAGTAGACCACAAAAAATAGCAAGTCAGGGTCATCGTTTACTTGGTCTAAGACAAAAATACCCTTTCGCATGAATTTACACTCAATAATATCATGGAGTAGTTTTTTCCTAGCAATTAACTTCTTTGAAACTAGCGTTTCAGTGGAGCAATGACTAGCTTTGACTTGAACTACTTTTTGTTCATGCAACTAAGAGAGAAAGGTATGGCAGCGAGCTCACTCGCCGAATCCAACGTGGCAAGCCTTTGGTCGCCGCAGAACCGACGCCGTGACACGATGCATGCTCGTCGAGAACAGTCTCGGCGAATCCACGGTGTGAAAAAGAAAAAGAAAAAAACTAAATAAATAAAAATAAATTAACCGTTGAATATGCAAAAGTTATATTTCTAAAATTCAAAATTTATTATTATTTTTTTTAACTAAATCTCTTTTTACACTCTATAAATAGCACCTCATTTTAACTAAAATTTTCACACACTTCTTTACCAAAATCCGTTGGATGCACAAAGAAAACAAATAGGATGATTTGTGTTTCGCATTGTATCGTAATTTGTATTGTAATTTCAACATACGTGGTTTTTTTTAGGGTATTTATAAGAAATCAAATGAAATAACGGAGGAAATGATTCGTCTTTCGTTTCATCTAGATTCTTTATAAATATCCTCCAAAATGACCTCGTAAGTTTTTTTAGTTTTCGGTTTTTTTTTTCTTTTTTTCTTTTTTTTTTCCTTAAAGTTTTGTATTATAATAGATTTGAATTAATGAAATTTAATTTGTTTGAAAAAATAGAAAAGAAAATAAAGATGTGTGTGGGTTGGGCCCAAATGACTATGTTATGAGTGAAGGGTGTTTTAAGATGTAAGTGTTAAAAGTCAGAACGTTGATATGACACTTAGTGGGGCTCAAATGGCATGCCACCAAAGTCCCTATAAGAGCAAAGGGTGTGTTAACACAAGATTAAACTTTCACTCACTACTACGTCAGCGTCACATCAGCTTTAATCTTTTCACCTTTAACTTAATAATAATAATAATAATAATAATAATAATAATAAATAAATAAAGAAAAAATAATCACAACTCAACCTTAACTAAACTTTAACTTTAAACTATTTTCAAATTCAACCCTGTTTGAGGGGGTAAAATGATTTTTTTTTCTTTATATTCAAACTAGCTTTAACGCGAGGTTAAAGCTTTAACGTGCCTTGTCAACGAAGCTTTAACTTTCGCCCCCGGTGTGGTTAACAAGCCTTTAACGTGAAGTGGTGAAAGTTTCACCTTCTTATTTTGTTAAGGTACCATATGCTCTAAGAGGTGTGAGTATTAAAAGTGATAATGTTGATAAAATTGTTAAGAACACGATTCTAAAATTTAGTATTTGGATTTGATTAGGTTGTATGCTAACACAATAATCAGGTAATCAGATTTTTTATTGTTTGAAAAATCAGATTATACAAAAATCCAATGGTAAAATGACGAAAATAAACATTTTAATATATTAATGTGTTATATAAATTTTACATGTAATAGTGTTTTAAATTTGACCAAAATCATGTTACTATTTATGTTTTACAACAACAATATCTTTCATAACGAGACATCATGGCCCGTGCGATGCACGGGCTTTATTCATCACGAAAGAATCATACATGTATTTCATGTAAAAAGGTGTTCGGGTTAAGTTGACACATTGATTTCTTTTGAATACAACATTTAAATTCAATGGTTTAATCATTATAACCTATTACCATGCGATGGACAACACATCTCAACAAAGTTATAAATCACAACTCTAAAACAATAGTTATCATGTATTGTATTCCTTGAGGTCTTCGTTCAACTAAGATTGTGTCCAATACCACAAAACTTAATTTTCTTCCTACAATCCTTAGCAATACTAATAGCTATATAAGAGATCCAAGAAATGAGTTGCTAAGCTTTCGGTCATCATCGATCCGAAATCTGTCAAAATTATAGATGAAAACATTAATAATGCATGATATGCATAGCGTAGAATCTACACACACAAAATTAATTTACCTATTGCATCCTTATCTTTTGTAACATAACACTAACATAAAAGATTCTTGAAACTTTTCACTGAAGATATACTTTATGTAATACTTTAACACCGATCGAAACATGATTTTGGGTTTAGTTTATATGTAATTCAATTTCAGTTCTGAGCTTTGGATCTTATTACCCATTGATTTTCTTGTTTTCTAATCTAATTAAACTACACATAACAAACAATCTTTTTTGGTAAATATTAACATGCAGCAACAACATAAAGAAGCACTAATAAATTATATCAAGAACTAATATTAGTACTATAATCATCTATTCATAAAGCCAACAATAAAACACAAAGATAAAATAAAATCAAGAACTACTTAACTGAATCAAGAATAGCTTCAATGAACTGTAATCGACATTGATAATCTAAATATGTTATACTTCATAGTTTATACAATTCAGTCATAAATCCAAAAATTAAGAATTGAATCACAGGTTCGATCAATTCCGAACCATACATGCTACTCCATGATACGCGGGATTACGCCCTCGCAACAGGTTTTACCTCTCAAGGGATCTGGAGAAGCTTACAATCTCCGCCAGGCAGTGTACCTGATCGTTGTAGTATAGTATAGTGACAAGTACTGGGGGATTGATCGTTTAACTCAGTAATAGTGTCGCTAAGATTAGAAACCCTACTAAACTAGGTCTAGAGGTGAGGGATAATTCTTTTTGTGTTTTATATATTTTATGAAAGCAAATAAAATCTCGGGTTTTAAAGGAGTGGGCGGAATTAGTTGCTAGTCAACTAACCCAAATGTCACACCCTCGCCGAAGGCGGAAACACGAGGTGCAACGAAATCGATATACATCACCAAAGAGAAATAAGACAATACCATAATTTACATTAAGGAAAAGTATAACATTACAACATTGTTATTGCCGACATTGGCAATTTAAGACATAAGTTTATTTTCCAAAAGATGGTATTTTAGTACATAATGAATAGTAGTGACATGTGAAAACTTCATTATGCAAGACCTTGATGACAAGCTTACTGACGATCACCTGAAATGCATGAGAGAAAACGGGTCAACTATGAAAATAGTTGGTGAGTACAAACGTTTTATATAATAAGAAAACCATTTGAAAAAAATTCGCCGGGCAAAGGCATTGTAAATCCACTCAGTTCCAAGTCCCGCTATAAGAGACTTGTAACCTGTGTATTTACAACCCACTGCCAAAAGTTATATGTCTGATAGTCAAGCACATGTGGTCAATATAGTTCACAATATGGGTACATAGTATATAATAAAGTATTTGGCAAGGCTCCTAAAATAAATAATATGCGTTCCGTAGACAGGGGAACGAGAGGTTGGCCGACCTCTAATAGCGCTATCCATACTACCTACTGCTCCACACAAGGAAGCCGTACGAACGGTACGTATAAACTGGAGTGCGAACGGCAAACCAGTCGGAGACTAACAATTGCGGATGTACAAACAGTACACATTCACAAACTATTATATATTATTAAGTCAAAGCTACTCCGTAGACAAGGGAGATTTTATGTTGCTCCGAACATGGGAGACTTGATAATGCTGCTCCGTAGACAGGGGAGACTTTGCACTGCTCCGAACATGGGAGACTTTAGGTTATAGTATGTACGGTACTTTAGGGTCAAAAGTTTAAGTCAAGTTCAAAAGTCAAGTCAAGTTCAATAGTTCAAAACAAGTTATAAGATCAAATGAGTTCAAAGAGTAACAAACAATTTAGTTCAAGAATAAATTCATGCATCCACCCCAAAGAAGTTGAAATAGTTAGAAAAAGGGGTTCGTGAATACTCACCTGATATAAGCGATATGATAACAAAAGGTATGAACTAAAGTAAGGCGCGCACTCTATCCACAACCTAAATGAATGATATGATCTACTTTAGATCATGAAATGAAGAAAGGAATGTACATGCACATGTTTCCTATACCACTCTTAACTTGAAAAATACTAGTTGATAACAAAATTATACATTTTCCAAGACTTGGGAAAATAAGGCAAACTAGAAAATAAAACTAGTCGAAATATATATATTGTATATATAAGTCTTAGTGTTGAAATTCTCGATTTGAAATCCTTGAAATAATGTCTTGTAGCCATAAAAATATACTTGAAAACACTAATACTTCATTAGTTATGAAATTGGGCACTTGGTTAATATTTTTAGAAATCTAGAATTTACTACGTACTAAATGACATTATTATTTCTAGTTGAAGAAAAGCTGTCAAAATAATATAAGTTTTGCCGATATTGAAACGTGAATATCTTTGTCGTTATAAGTCCGTTTTACTCGTTCTTTATATCCATGGTTACGTCTTAGTATGTAGTAATATATTTTGGAAAGCTCGGCTCCTCCGGGTTATGTCTAAAGCCTCGTTTTGCCCGTCGAAAAACGTCCAACAGCATGTATTTTCAGAAAAATAGTTTTCGGCGTTAAACTTTGTAAAAATCATATCTCCTTCGTTATAAGCTCTTTTTAATCGATTCTTTCGCCTACGGCTTCGTTTTTTAAAGTATTTTCTAAATTTTTTGCCAAAGTGGACCTTAAACTTCCTGATTTTTCTGGGTTTACCAAAATGGGACAGTAGGTATTTATACTTGTTCCAAATCCATTTTCAATGCTCAAAACTAGTTTCTAACATCACCAAATCTCTTGCAAACACCACAAAGCTAGACTAATCTTACCATACACCTTCTTAGGGTGCCATGGGTTCCTAATCATCACTAATCAAGTGATTTTAACAAGGGAGTACCTAAAACCAATTCTAGGTTTTGTATGATCAAAAAGTTAACAAAAATAATGTGGTATAGCTAGCTTGTGCATGAAATTAAGCATGAAAATCATATGATACTAGTAAATATAAGATGAAATCATGAAAATAAATTTGATAACTTACTTTGAAATATAAGGTGATTAGATGATGAAAAACCTTGTGATTCTTGAGTTTATATTTCAAAACTCTTAATTAGAATGATGAAATGAACAACTTTTATGCTTTGATCTTTGAAAATCAATGAATTTTGGTCATGGATTGAATTTGGGTCGTGGCTTTTGAGATGAGGAAGAAGAGAAATGGGTTTTTGATACTTGATGAGTATAAGAGAAGATAACTAGATATTTTGTAGTGTTTAATTAGTTTAGTTATAATCGGGTACCGGGTTTGCTAGAAATAAATTTTAACGAAGTTAACCGGGACTTAATAAAGTTATAAAAATGTTAAAAATATGTTGGGTACAAGTATTGAGTGTTCGGGTGATTATTGTTTAGTTTTCACGAAAACCGTCGTAATTTTAATAAACTTACGATATAAATAAAATAAATTTCCAAAATGTTGGGTAAATGAATTTTATAACTTTTATGAGGTTATAAGGGATATAAAAATATGTCGGGACCATAGTGGGAATATTTAGATATATTCGTCGTATTTATTAATCGCGTGTTAACGTTTAATTATAAATACTTATATGTAAAATGTTAAATATACTAAATATATTAATTTGAGAATCCTAAGAGTGGTATAGCATGTAAATGACATTATGATGATATGCAGACTATTCTAGTCCGTATGAGAGGTCCTTACTGATAATGCACGTGAATAGTGGAATTTCTTCCGGAATGAATAGTGTTTTGTGAATAGTAAAAATTTCAAATGTTTCTCAGAATATCAAACGGACATCAAAAATGATGAATAGTAAAATGATGAATAGTGTTTGATGAATAGTAATCGATGAATAGTGAATTTCCAAAGTTTGGAAATAAACGTAGACGTGGAAAATATCGGGTTGTTACATTCTACCAACCTTAAAAGGAATCTCGTCCTCGAGATTCAATTCATCCATTCTATATGTGTATGTGCTCGCGATTAAATTTGATGAAGCAACTAAGGTCAAAAACGCTAGGTCTCGGATTATATCAATGTCGTGAACTTGGTAAGAAATAAAAATAAGTTATGCACTCAAGATTAAGAAGTAAGGAGGTTGTTCAAAAGAATGTACCCGGCATGTTGTCCTGATTCTGTGGGGTTAAGTGATTCCCAAGGAAGTAAGCTCGACCACGTGCAGGGGGAATTTCAATATTCTGATCTTGGGGGCCTTCAGTTGCCGCCGCCAGGTTTGGACGATTCTGTCCTTGGTTGGGAGTTCCTTTCAACTTTGGACAGGTATTCCGAAGATGATCCAAGCTTCCACACTCGTAACATGCTAATCTTTGTCCTTGGATTCCATTTCCATTTCGGCAATTCCGACTAAGATGACCTGTCCATTTGCAGTTGATGCACCTTGGGCATTCTCCTGAGTGGTGAAGGTTACATTGGGTACATTTAGGATGTGAGCCAACATATCCTCTGCGCTCCTGATTTGTTGCTCCATAGTTTCCAACTACCCGCTGCCTCTTGTCCTGTTGGTTTTGATCACGGTTTCTTTGCTGATCTTCCTGTCTCTTTCGTCCTCCATCGTTTCCTTTTGTTAGTTCACCAGACTTGATCACATCATTTGTTAAGCTATATGCCATGCCCACAGCAGCTTGCAGAGTGGTTGGTTTTGATGAAGTGACATCCCTCTTGATTTCAGGGATCAATCCCCAAACATATCGATCGACCAGCTTCTCCACAGTGGAGACTGTTAGGAATTATACTTTGAGTTGATATTGACAAATATGAAAGATGAAGGACTTATGGAGACAAAGGAAGAAACTTGCAAAGAAAAAAAAAAAAGATTACAGCATATCTTTTATTTTATTAGTTTATTCCTTGTAACCCTAGTATCTCTATTATATAAAGAGATACAGGGAATAGGTTTCAATATGTCTTTCACAATGTAAAACCAGAAAAACGTGTGTGTATGTCTAGGGCTAGAAACGCCTAGACTTGTGTATACAAGTGTTTTATGGGAAACACCTAGGGTAGATTGTGTTAAGCCTCAACTATCTTAGATAGCTGTTAGGATGTAACCTTGCTACACTTGATCACATAGCATTGGGGCTTTGATGTATGTTAGAGTAGAGATGATGACGAGAAACCTTGTTAGCAATAATAAAGATGTTTTGTTTATTCCGCTGCGTACATGTTCTATATCTTAATTATTGTGTAATCCCTAGATGAGGTCTAAACAACCTTGAGCTAAACGATCTTAACAATTGGTATCAGAGCCATGGGGCTCGTGATCGTGGGATTAAACAAGGTTTGGTTTGTCAAAGATGGAAGAAAATTCGAATCTGGTTCGTATCTTAAAAACTCACTGCAGGGCTATTTTTTAACAGGCGATTTCTCCTTCGTTAACCGTTGGATCGGGCTGAAATTTTTATTGGAGCTTCTCAACATATCAAGGAAGAGTTCCACTGGAGGGATCTTCGATCTGAGCTTCCAATAAAAAGATAAAAATTCTTGAAAACTGCTGCGCAGAGAGGTATATTGTTTCGAATTTTTAGGGTTTCTAGTGACTCTAAAAAGTGTCACTAAAGGCTAAAAAGTGTCGTCTTTATACTTAAAAAAAAAAAAGAAAAAAAAGAAAAAAAAAAGGAGGAAAAGGACGACTACAAAAGAAACCCTAATTGGTGAGAGGAGTACGATTAATAGGGCTTCTGGATCTGCTATACATGCTTCTACTGGTACTTTCATTAGACTTGGTGAGCAGGTTTTAAAACCTGTGATGAACCCTAATGATGATGCTGGAACGAGTTATGAAGAACCCTAACGATGCAAGAATGATGGTTAATAAGGTTGGTCGATTTTATGTTGAAGACAGTTACAAGAAAGATTATTGGAGAATGCTCAATAATTCATATTACTGGTTTAATGTTTGATTAAGGTTCACAGATCTTAAAGTCTGATGCCTTAATAAAACCCTAACTTGTCTGTGATTTATTGGAGATGAATTAGGGTTTCTGTTTCTCATGTAATATGATGTTGATTTTGTGAGCTGATTATCTGTGGTCGTGAGTTGATTCTTAAGGATCAAAGACTGAGGTTCGTGGAGCTGAGAATAAGGTTTAAAGATTACCACTGCTGCGTTATACGTTTCCACTGCAAGTTGACAGTTACCACTGCAAGCTTAATCATTACCACTGCTGTCAAGATTGTTGCCACTGTGCGTTCCCACTGCTAGTTAAAAGTTACCACTGCTACGCTTTGTGGTTTCCACTACTAGTTATTTGTTTCCACTGCTGGTAATTATTTTTCCACTGCTTATACAAGTTACCACTGATGCCTTAATTATTTCCGCTGCTGTTCATATTTCTTAAGGGGCATGTGGTTGGTACTTATTCATGTTGCTATATTTCACGTAGAGACTTTGATTATTTCATTGGCAATCATGAGTTACAAGCAGTGAGGGGAAGTATATATTATTTTGGAACAGTTGGTTCCAACACACACACGGGGGAAGATACACACACAAGAAGGATTTTTGGAGTTTTGGTTTATTGGTTCTTAACAGATTCAAAGGCTCGTTCTTATTGCTCAATTGGTTACGAAGAAAGGTTTTTATCACCTATTTGATGATGAAGTGGATTTTCACAGGTTTGTGTTTTATCATACCTTTTTCAGTTGGAGGTAACTTGTTTGTTCGTTCAGGTGACTACGAATTGACAAAACACTTGAAGGAGTTACGTTATTGTGCTCAGTGATTTTTTGTCAAGAGGTTGCGATCTCCCTATACGTGAAGTATACGTTCGAAGTCAATTTTAGTACAAGATATAAGGCACAAGTTTGGGTGGTTCTACTTCAGCATCAAGTTGGTTATACTTAGTTTTCTTCATCAGTAATCATTACATGGAGCCTACATTCAACAAATGGTTAACATATGGGTTTCAGGGGAAGCTTAATGTTTAAATGTTTAACCATTTATGTGCTACATCGAGGTGAAGGTTTTTGCTACTGCTAGTTGTTATTACTACTGATGCTTTTGATTTCTATTGTTTCAAGTACATCTATAGATGCGGAAAACTTAATGGTGGGCGACTTAGAAACATTGGAAAGATGGATTGGACGTGTAATATTGATTCGTGGTTGTGAAGATCAAGGTTGCATACATTTGTCCCCTATTTGATGATGACAAAAAGGGGAAGAAGATTTACATGATTGCAGCTTGAAGATCCTTGATGATATGCATGGTTTGAGGGGAAGACGACATCTTTCATATACTTGGTTTTGTCATATCAACTAGGGGAAGATTGTTAGGAATTATACTTTGAGTTGATATTGACAAATATGAAAGATGAAGGACTTATGGAGACAAAGGAAGAAACTTGCAAAGAAAGAAAAAAGATTACAGCATATCTTTTATTTTATTAGTTTATTCCTTGTAACCCTGGTATCTCTATTATATAAAGAGATACAGGGAATAGGTTTCAATATGTCTTTCACAATGTAAAACCAGAAAAACGTGTGTGTATGTCTAGGGCTAGAAACGCCTAGACTTGTGTATACAAGTGTTTTATGGGAAACACCTAGGGTAGATTGTGTTAAGCCTCAACTATCTTAGATAGCTGTTAGGATGTAACCTTGCTACACTTGATCACGTAGCATTGGGGCTTTGATGTATGTTAGAGTAGAGATGATGACGAGAAACCTTGTTAGCAATAATAAAGATGTTTTGTTTATTCCGCTGCGTACATGTTCTATATCTTAATTATTGTGTAATCCCTAGATGAGGTCTAAACAACCTTGAGCTAAACGATCTTAACAGAGACCATATGAGGAACCATCCCAGTCAGCTCGTGGAAACGGGCCGTGTATTTGTCAACATCTACTCCTACCATCAAGTGGTTCCAAAATTCTGCTTCTAGCTTCTGCACTTCATCCTTTCTGCAGTACTCGTCAGTTAGTAATTTCTTGAATGTTTCCCAAGATAATCCATTTGCAGCTTCCCTTCCTCTGGTCTGTAGCTGGTTGTTCCACCAAGTCAATGCTCGACCCTGGAGTAGACCCGCAGAGAATTCAACCTTATCCCCTTCAGCACATTTCGTGATACTGAGTTTTGACTCCACATTCTCGAACCATGATAGCAGTCCAATGGCACCCTCAGTGCCATAAAATTCCATTGGCTTGCACGTCATGAAAGTCTTATAGTTGCATCCCTGACCGTTGTTCGAGGCACCTGCTCCATTATTAGTCCGTCCAGCATCAATGTGCGCAACAATCTGAGTGAGGAGGTCTGCTAATCCAGCAGCAGTGTCATTCGGAGTGTTCATTGCGGCCATGTCTCTACGATAGACCAAAAAAATAGTTGGTTGAGTGAGCGACACATGAATGATGACGGAGGATGTACGGTACAATAACAGTCGTGACATGGAGATCGCAAAATGATGGAAACAAAGGCATGTTTAATCTAACGGGGCGTAAGGTAGCAAGGAGAAAGTATATACATGAAGGCATATATAAGGTACGGTAACAGAAACTGAAACATATAAACAGGTTATGCATACCCACCCGACCAATGCAACTTCAGGTGACCAGACTCTCTAGACCCGACCAAACGTGATCTTTGACTACTACTCCTTTCATCGCATGATTCTTCCTGAATTATACATAGGTGATCAGGCTATGCATACTTGAGGATTAATAATGCAATGCTAAGACTAGTCGACTCGTATCATTTTTGGTATTTAAGAAAAATGTTACTTTGGTTATAGTTGCGATTTTTATTTTAGAAAAATCGGCATTCTCTATAACCTCTGGCTCTGATGCCAATCTGTCACACCCTCGCCGAAGGCGGAAACACGAGGTGCAACGAAATCGATATACATCACCAAAGAGAAATAAGACAATACCATAATTTACATTAAGGAAAAGTATAACATTACAACATTGTTATTGCCGACATTGGCAATTTAAGACATAAGTTTAGTTTCCAAAAGATGGTATTTTAGTACATAATGAATAGTAGTGACATGTGAAAACTTCATTATGCAAGACCTTGATGACAAGCTTACTGACGATCACCTGAAATGCATGAGAGAAAACGGGTCAACTATGAAAATAGTTGGTGAGTACAAACGTTTTATATAATAAGAAAACCATTTGAAAAAAATTCGCCAGGCAAAGGCATTGTAAATCCACTCAGTTCCAAGTCCCGCTATAAGAGACTTGTAACCTGTGTATTTACAACCCACTGCCAAAAGTTATATGTCTGATAGTCAAGCACATGTGGTCAATATAGTTCACAATATGGGTACATAGTATATAATAAAGTATGTGGCAAGGCTCCTAAAATAAATAAGATGCGTTCCGTAGACAGGGGAACGAGAGGTTGGCCGACCTCTAATAGCGCTATCCATACTACCTACTGCTCCACACAAGGAAGCCGTACGAACGGTACGTATAAACTGGAGTGCGAACGGCAAACCAGTCGGAGACTAACAATTGCGGATGTACAAACATTACATATTCACAAACTATTATATATTATTAAGTCAAAGCTACTCCGTAGACAAGGGAGATTTTATGTTGCTCCGAACATGGGAGACTTGATAATGCTGCTCCGTAGACAGGGGAGACTTTGCACTGCTCCGAACATGGGAGACTTTAGGTTATAGTACGTACGGTACTTTAGGGTCAAAAGTTTAAGTCAAGTTCAAAAGTCAAGTCAAGTTCAATAGTTCAAAACAAGTTATAAGATCAAATGAGTTCAAAGAGTAACAAACAATTTAGTTCAAGAATAAATTCATGCATCCACCCCAAAGAAGTTGAAATAGTTAGAAAAAGGGGTTCGTGAATACTCACCTGATATAAGCGATATGATAACAAAAGGTATGAACTAAAGTAAGGCGCGCACTCTATCCGCAACCTAAATGAATGATATGATCTACTTTAGATCATGAAATGAAGAAAGGAATGTACATGCACATGTTTTCTATACCACTCTTAACTTGAAAAATACTAGTTGATAACAAAATTATACATTTTCCAAGACTTGGGAAAATAAGGCAAACTAGAAAATAAAACTAGTCGAAATATATATATTGTATATATAAGTCTTAGTGTTGAAATTCTCGATTTGAAATCCTTGAAATAATGTCTTGTAGCCATAAAAATATACTTGAAAACACTAATACTTCATTAGTTATGAAATTGGGCACTTGGTTAATATTTTTAGAAATCTAGAATTTACTACGTACTAAATGACATTATTATTTCTAGTTGAAGAAAAGCTGTCAAAATAATATAAGTTTTGCCGATATTGAAACGTGAATATCTTTGTCGTTATAAGTCCGTTTTACTCGTTCTTTATATCTATGGTTACGTCTTAGTATGTAGTAATATATTTTGGAAAGCTCGGCTCCTCCGGGTTATGTCTAAAGCCTCGTTTTGCCCGTCGAAAAACGTCCAACAGCATGTATTTTCAGAAAAATAGTTTTCGGCGTTAAACTTTGTAAAAATCATATCTCCTTCGTTATAAGCTCTTTTTAATCGATTCTTTCGCCTACGGCTTCGTTTTTGAAAGTATTTTCTAAAATTTTTGCCAAAGTGGACCTTAAACTTCCTGATTTTTCTGGGTTTACCAAAATGGGACAGTAGGTATTTATACTTGTTCCAAATCCATTTTCAATGCTCAAAACTAGTTTCTAAAATCACCAAATCTCTTGCAAACACCACAAAGCTAGTCTAATCTTACCATACACCTTCTTAGGGTGCCATGGGTTCCTAATCATCACTAATCAAGTGATTTTAACAAGGGAGTACCTAAAACCAATTCTAGGTTTTGTATGATCAAAAAGTTAACAAAAATAATGTGGTATAGCTAGCTTGTGCATGAAAATCATATGATACTAGTAAATATAAGATGAAATCATGAAAATAAATTTGATAACTTACTTTGAAATATAAGGTGATTAGATGATGAAAAACCTTGTGATTCTTGAGTTTATATTTCAAAACTCTTAATTAGAATTATGAAATGAACAACTTTTATGCTTTAATCTTTGAAAATCAATGGATTTTGGTCATGGATTGAATTTGGGTCGTGGCTTTTGAGATGAGAAAGAAGAGAAATGGGTTTTTGATACTTGATGAGTATAAGAGAAGATAACTAGATATTTTGTAGTGTTTAATTAGTTTAGTTATAATCGGGTACCGGGTTTGCTAGAAATAAATTTTAACGAAGTTAACCGGGACTTAATAAAGTTATAAAAATGTTAAAAATATGTTGGGTACAAGTATTGAGTGTTCGGGTGATTATTGTTTAGTTTTCACGAAAACCGTCGTAATTTTAATAAACTTACGATATAAATAAAATAAATTTCCAAAATGTTGGGTAAATGAATTTTATAACTTTTATGAGGTTATAAGGGATATAAAAATATGTCGGGACCATAGTGGGAATATTTAGATATATTCGTCATATTTATTAATCGCGTGTTAACGTTTAATTATAAATACTTATACGTAAAATGTTAAATATACTAAATATATTAATTTGAGAATCCTAAGAGTGGTATAGCATGTAAATGACATTATGATGATATGCAGACTATTCTAGTCCGTATGAGAGGTCCTTACTGATAATGCACGTGAATAGTGGAATTTCTTCCGGAATGAATAGTGTTCTGTGAATAGTAAAATTTTCAAATGTTTCTCAGAATATCAAACGGACATCAAAAACGATGAATAGTAAAATGATGAATAGTGTTTGATGAATAGTAATCAATGAATAGTGAATTTCCAAAGTTTGGAAATAAACGTAGACGTGTGTTGAACTTAAAGACCTTGATAGATCTTCTTGAGCACTCTAGAATCGTTAGCAATGTTACTGTAATCAATAACACACTAATAGACAATCTCTGCAACTTGTATTTATAAAGCGGAATCAAAACACAAGCTTTTTACTAAGAACTCTTGATCCTCTATGGATCTTTTTATAATAATAATAATTCTCTAAAAAAAATTGTTCAATACATAAACGTGTGTTCCTTTTATACACAAGGAACCCTAAACCGTTTCACAAGAAACGTATATTCTAAAACTTCTAATAGATATGCATTATCACTTCCTAAATAAACTCATGCATATCCAAACTATATTACATAAAATACGGAATTACTAAATCCGCAGAAACTAATAAAGCTGAAACTAGTCTTCAGCAGATACACTACTTCAGCAGAAACGAACCCTTCAGTAGAATCTGTTCAGCAGAAATAGCAGCAGAATTCTGACTTCACGGAATTCCCAACAATCCTCCCCTAATCTTGAATTTGACCTGGTTAAGTTCAAGATTCTTGATAGATCTTCCAAATAACATACCAAGAGGATTGTAATAGCACCAGCAAAGAATCATCTTTAGTAAAATCTCTATGATCAGCATATACTTGAAAGGTCCATTCTTTGCAGCAACAAATGACTTAATGTACATCAAAACAAATTAGTTTCATACTATTCTCATCACTTCCAGGTGTGTTAACTCCTGTGAGAGGTGAATTATTGAAAATAATGGATTTGATGTCTCTTTACCAATAGTCATCACTACTGGAGTAGCCAAGTGTTCAAAGGTACACTGATAACCACATGATTTTTAGCAAATCATCAGCTATAAACGGATTTGAGATGTCTTTACCTGTAGCCGTTTGCTCAGGACTAGCCAATTATCTTGATGAAAATCATCTTGGTTAACTGATGACCAAATATGGTTTTCCACTGCCTTTACCACAAGCCATATACATGTGGGCTAGCCAATTATTCAGAATCCATAAATGGAAAAAATCCATGGTCAATTGACAACCATCTCAACTACTCAGCAACAAAGCATGGGTGAGTTGAAAACCCTATGGTTTTGAGCAAACCATTACAGCTATCAACAGATTTGACTTGTCTTTACCAAAGCTGTACCCTTTGGACTAGTCAACTTTATGATGGAATAGTCAACATCAGGTAAGTTGATAACCAAACCTGCAGACAAAAACTATACAAAAACATGTTTTTTTTTTTTTTTTTTTTTTTTTTTTTTTTTTTTTTTTTTAAATAACTATACAACAAGATATCTCTACTCAGATCCTGCTTTAGAAGTCTTAATCCTTTGTTTGAAAACCTTCACCAAAGATTCAGCAAACAATCTAGTATTACCAGCTGGGTCAGGAGGTATTTCCAACTTCTGATGTAACATTTTCTCCATCAATGAAACCTTCAAAGGATATTTGTTGATAATATCCATGATAAGCCTCAGACCAGTGGTAGTTTCCAACACATGAACATAAGACATAGGATAGAACTTCCAACTGTGCACTTTCCATTTCTGATTGTTTTTCCAGATATCATAACTTGC
Source organism: Artemisia argyi (assembly GCA_030686995.1). NCBI lineage: Eukaryota > Viridiplantae > Streptophyta > Magnoliopsida > Asterales > Asteraceae > Artemisia > Artemisia argyi. Next base: position 26,284,239 of record CM060688.1, on the reverse strand, counting down.
ACCAGCAGGAGTAGAAGAATCAAACAAAACTTGAAGATCACCTCAACAAATACAATCCAGAACCCTCAGGAATATGAGTGGCATAATACTTAGTAACCAACTCATATAGAGTGACCAAATCTTGATAATTCACAAGATGAAGAATCTTGTGAAGAAAGGCAAATGATATGGAAGTCTTATCCAATCTATAAATAGTATGGATTTGACCATCTGTACTCAACTCCCAACTTACCAACATAACTCTATTTCCTTCTGGCCATTCATCAGATGATCCTTCCCTTAAAAATGAAGCATCAGAATCATTCACATTTATTAAACATTGTTTCCTTCTAGCCATTCTCTTTCCTCTTCTTCCAGGAATATAAATAGCAGCAGGAACTGCAGTGTCAGCAGAATCACCTTCTGCAGCCTCATTATCCAAATGATCATCAGCAGAATCTTCAGAAGATTCAAGTGCAGCAGAGGCATATTGTTCATCCATAGCCTTCCTTATCTGTTTGTTTCTGGCAGCTTGAATCTCAACTTCTCTTGTTTTCAATTCATGAAATCTGGCAAGGGCTTCCCTTTGTTCAGCTTCTTGATCTTCAATTAACTTTCTAGCAGTTTCCTCACCTAATCTTTCTTGCTCCATTTGTCTCCTTGTTCTCTTCCTAGTTGGAGCATCGGATATTGTCACTTTAGCTTTACCTTTATCCACAGAAATAGCAACACCAGCAGAAGTATCAGGTAAAGATACATGTTCAGCAGCAACATGAATATTCTCAGATGAAACATTATCAACATTGACAAGAGGAATATTCTTAGAAGTATCCATTCCAGCTTTGGCATTCCTAGCTTTGATCTTATTGTAAATCTCAACTAGTTTATCAAATGGAAGACCCCACACATGTTTCTTGGACCAAGCATTATTATACAGAGAACTACTCTGATTTTTCACAAAGGTTCTCATATACTCTGTTTGTTGTGCTTGAGTCATGGGTTTATCCCTTTTTGCTTTAGCTTTCACTTCATCAGCTGCCCTTTTTCTCATCTTCAACATTTTTACAATCTCAGATTCATAATCTTGTTTCTCTACTTTCTTACCAATAATGTCAGCAGTAACTGTTGGATTTGCAAGCATCTGTTTTCCAATCATCTGCCAGTCAGACTCATCAAAGTCTAGAACTGCTGCATCCAATTCCTTTTGTCTGGCAATAGGTAAGGTAGAAACATATCTTTGAGTCTCTGAATCTAATTCTGCATTAAACTGAGCTTGTACTTCCTCAGCTAGATTTGCACTCTTCATATAATTTTCCCATTCTTGTAGTAACTTACCTTGCTCAGCTCTATCTTCAGCAGTTACAAGCTCATCCAAATCATCATGAAAGACACCATCATAAGGAACATTATCAGCAGCAACATCAACATTATCCATCTGTACATCGGTCATATGTTCATCATGTACAGCTTGAACATTATCATCAGATACTTGTATGTTCTCAGAGGAATGATGCATAGGAGAATTCATGTATTCTCTCCCTGCTACAAAGTATGTATCTCCAGAGGTATTGCCTTTGTCAGCAGGTTGAGCAGCAGTAACTCCACTAAATGCTTGTTTCTCCTGAGGTATATCCACAGCTTCAGACATCAGCACATCATTATCACCACCAGATACTTTTGAAGCTTCAGCAGCTTTCTTAGCCAAATACTGTCTTGTACTTCTTCTTTGAACAAGTATCATTGGCTTAGATGTAGGTGCTGCAGCAGCTTTGGGGGGAGCAACATTAGATTGTCTAGCAACTTCAGCTAGAATTTCAAGAGAATCCAGGTTAGTCTCCTTTACTGCTTCAGTAGAATCCAATCCATCTTTGCTTTCCATCTGCTTACTTAGCTTTGACTCCAGATCTTTGACTTTGCTTTTCAAACTTTGAATTTCATTACCAAGAGTGATCTTGGTCTCAGCAAGTTCTTTCTGAAGATCTTCAGTCATTTTCATGTACCTGCAAAGAGAATCATATACAATGGTGAGAGTAATTGGGTCCTCTGCTCCACCAGCAGATTGCTCAGTGGTATGAGGAGCTTCATTGAACCCAGCAGGATAAACAGACTCATGTACAACATTAGGAGAACCTACATTAATTTGTTCTCCCATTGAACTGGGTGAAGGCAGTCTAGTATCAGGTTCAAAAGTTTGTAAGTCATCTTCAAACTCAAGAATTTGCTCAACTGGAGCAACCTGAACTGGTGAAATGGTAGGACTTTGTACAGGGGTAGGTGGTGGTAAGTCAGTAGAATCAGGTAAAGGTTCAGCAGTTGTAGCTGGCATCTCTTCCATTACCACTGAAGGATTACCATCAGCAGCAACACCTGAAGATGATGGATTACCATCATCAGCAGCATTAGGAGCAGGCACATTACCAGCATTATCATCCTCAACTACATTAGCATTGCCTTGTGGCAACATTGCTTCCAACATAGGGTAATGTTCCCCAGTATAATTAGTTTTCATTGAGGCAAACAACTTAGAACCTAGACTTTTAATGGGTATATGGGTCAAATCTTCAGTGGTTATGTCTAAGATTATTTGTAAGAATCTAGGGTACATTAAAAACTTATGCTTTTCCTTATCTATATTTTCTAGCATATTTTCAAAAATAAACTTAGAAAAATTATAAGTTTCACCCTTAGAAAGACAAACAATACCACAACCCAGTTGCAAAGAGAACTGATTCCATCCACCACACTTGTTGCTCATACATTGAAGCAGCAGATGCACCAAATACCTCCACTTTGGACAAAATTGATTCTTGTGCCACTTTGATGTATCAGTACTTTGATATCCAGCTTCTCTTAACCCAGCAAGAATCTCTGCAGTGTTGGAATGATACACACCATTTTCATCATCCAACTGAAGCTTTGTCCTTATCAACCCTTCTGTCACCACATATTCTACACCATCTATTTCAGCTACAATCTCTGCAGCAGATGCCCAAAATTGTTTCACCAAGGATTCACACACCAAATTGGGACAATAAGTCAAAGCATAATGAATCTTTGACCTTTGTAGAAATTCCACCATCAAATCGAATTCTTCATGTCCCTTCTTTGTTGTTAGAATAGCGTATTTGTTATGATCGTCCTTCAATTCAAGTTGAGCCATTTGACTTAATGTGTGTGAGAATGTTATGAACTACTCCAAAGAATAATGGGTATATTTGAAGTGATAAGCGAATAATTTTGATTCGAAAAGATATGCAGAGTGAGTTAAATTTGGAAGTTCCCCAATCGTGGTCAACAATTATCGGAACAACTTATTGACCAAGTCTGACCAAACTTCTAATTTGAAAATTAACCCTTCAGCAGCAATGAAAGTCAAACCTGCTGAAGTATAGTCAAATTTCAGCAGAATCAACCAAAGGTAAAAATATCTTCGGTCAATATCTTCATTTTACTGTGCCACCCAACTCGCATTAATTTTCGTAACCCCTAAAATTGCCTTATTTAATCACCCCAAATTACACATCTCATTCATCAAATTTCCCAAATTATCTCTCAAACCCTAATTTCAATTTTCCTCAATTCATCAACCAAATTATGTCTTCAGACCCAAAAAGGTCAGATACAAATCCCTCTTCTTCATCAGCAGAAGAAGATGTGCCACCATATCCATGGGGGCTGGAAGGTTCTGACTCTGAAAGAGCATTGGAGAAATGCTGGGATGCAGAAGAACGACGGTGGAATGCTCATTTGAAGAGTTACTCCAGCAATGTACCCAATCCTGCTGAGAGAGAGCATGTCTCTCCCTTCATCTATACCTCTGATGAAGACTCTTCAGAGGAAGATCATGAAGAACCAGTCTTTCTCCCTCCTTCCACTCCAGAGAGATCCCAACCAAGATCAAGTACTGGGGATCCATCTCTTCCAACATCACAGAATTTGGTGTTGAATCTTTCTGCTCCAGGACCTGGTCTTCCACATCAAGAACATATTGGACAGAGCAAGAAGTCTGATATCACACGTAAGGGAAAGGAGAAGCAGAAGTAGGTGATTAAGGAATGTAACCATGAGGCAAAGTTCTTGAGTATTCTCTTGACTTTAATTCATGAGCATCTTCCCAGTCTACCTTCTCTTCTTTTTCCATTTTCATCTTCAGCTTCTTCATTGTACTTGTCATAGCCTCAAGTATTTTGTAATAAGTGATAGAAGCTAGTAGTACTGAATTTGCAAATAGCTTAGAAATGGTCATTGTAACTCATTTGTAATCTCGAATGTAGTCTGTAACTTGTTTCTATGAATGAATGAAAAGATCTTCTTTAAATTAATTCATTGTATAAGACCTTCAGCATGTTTCTATTAATCAGTAGAAACCAAATTCAGCATATTGACCACATTCTTGACTTTAGCTCTTGGTGACATTAATCTTGGGACTTACATACTCAAATCATCTGCAACACAAACACCAAACAAGCAAATACACCAAACTACTTGCACAATGTTATAGGGTTAGTGTTAGAAACTCATAACATATACAACTTCTACAGATATTACAAAGTTTATACAGATATCATCCTCCCCTGAGGCATATGCCTCCCCTGAGGCTTATGCCTCCCCTTAAACTTTGCAGTTAAGGGTTTAACATGCCAATATGGACCACCAAATATTGAAACCTTGGTCCATCAAATGCCTTGGTTAATAAATCTGCCACATTTTCATCTGTGTGAATTTTGACCACTTTAACCAAATGTTTTTCATAAGCATCCCTTATAAAATGATGTCTTATTTCAATATGTTTGGTTCTATTATGAAAAACTGGATTTTTAACAATACAAATGGTACTTTGATTGTCTATGAAAATGGTAGTATTCATGAAGTTGTACCCATAATCCAGTAATTGATTCTGAATCCATAGAACCTGTCCACAACAATTGGCAGCAGCAACATACTCTGCTTCAGTAGTAGAGGTAGCAACAATGGTCTGTTTCTTGCATTGCCAAGAAATCAGTCTTCTTCCAAGAAATTGACAACCTCCAGTTGTGGATCTTCTATCCAAATTGGCACCAGCATAGTCACTATCACTATAAGCTGCTAGCTGAAATGGAGATTCTTTGGGATACCAAAGACCTAAGTGTGGTTGGCCTTTAAGATACTTAAAAATCTTCTTGACAGCATTCATATGAGAGGTAAGTGGAGTGACTTGGTGTCTTGAACATGCACTCACAGCAAATGTAATATCTGGTCTTGAGGCAGTCAAGTACATCAAAGAACCAATCATAGATCTGTATAAATGGACATTCACAGGAAGATCAGGAGTAAGATTGTGCTTTGGTTTGGGAGCCTCATATGGAGTTGTGGCAGTCCTAACATTTTCCATAGCAAACTTGGACAACATATCTTTGACATATTTCTCCTGATGTATAAATATACCATCAGGTTTCTGCTGAACTTGCAAACCCAGGAAGAAAGTGAGTTCTCCCATGGCACTCATCTGAAATTCTCCCTTCATCAAATCCTCAAACTCTCTACACCAGGCTTCTTTGGTAGAACCAAAGATAATGTCATCCACATACACCTGCACAAGTATAATATCCCTAGAATCTTTCTTCAGGAATAAAGTCTTGTCAATGGTACCTCTTCTGTATCCATTCTTCAGCAGAAATGTGGAGAGTCTAGCATACCAAGCTCTGGGAGCTTGATGCAGTCCATAGAGAGCTTTAACAACTTTGTACACATACTCAGGATGATCAGGGTCTTCAAATCCCTTGGGTTGAGTCACATAAACCTCCTCTTCAATCTCTCCATACAAGAAAGCACCTTTAACATCCATCTGATAGACCATAAAGCCCATATAAGAGGCATAGGCCAAAAATATTCGAATTGCTTCAACTCTGGCCACAGGTGCAAAGACCTCATCATAGTCAATGCCTTCCTCTTATCTAAAACCTTGAGCCACTAGTCTTGCTTTGTTCTTTACCACAATACCCCTGGCATCTCTTTTATTCTTCAAAATCCATTTAGTCCCAATGGCATATTTCCCATCAGGAAGAGGAACTAGAATCCAAACCTGCTGATTCTTGAATTGCAGCATCTCTTCTTGCATAGCCTCAAGCCAACTTGAATCAGCCAGTGCTTGAGGAACACTAGTTGGTTCAATTTGAGAAAGAAAGCATGCAAATAAACAATGTTTGAAGTCTGTGTGATTGTTCCTCTTTTGATTGTAGACATAAGAGATAAAAGCAACTTCTCCATATTTGGTATTTTTGACAGTGCTTCTTGTTCGAACAGGGTCATTAGGATCACCAATAATCTTGGATAGGGGATGAGCATTGTGAATCCTTTTGGTAGTTGTAGGTGGAACTGCAATGTTGGCATCAATGTTGGTGAGAGTGGGCTCAAACTCAGTATCATAAGAGGCTGAGTTAAACAAGCCAGGCTCTGGTTGATAATTTCCAAGATCAGAGGGACTTGGAAATCTGGTAAAGGGCTTAGCAAAGTCTGTAGAGACTTCAGTAGTAATGGGAGATTGAGCAGCAGCAGAATCAACATCTTGAACATCATCAGTGGAAATAGGTGTGCCTTCAGCAGAATCCTTGTTGCCACTGACTGCTTGTGCTGATTGATGTAGGAGAGCCTCAGTTTCTTGTGTAACCTTGTCATTGAGTTTCTGAGCTTCCTTAGTAGCAGCATGTTCCTGCTTCTTCAATCTTGCAAGATCTTCTGCATAATGGGACTCATCATCTTGTTCAGCAGCAGAGTGATTACCTACAAAATGGTTAGGTGGAAAAGATGGTACAACAAAAGTATTCTCTTCTGGCTCAGACTCACATTCTGAGTCCTCATCCATGAAACCTGCAGGGTTAGAACTTGAAGCTTTGGCACCTGCATCAGGATTAGAAACATGCCTAGTATAACCTAAATAGTCAGTCAAATAATCTAGGTCAAAATACCAAGAATGGCCTTGTCCCTGAATATTAGGCTGATCTTCAAGAAACCTCAGATTAAGGGTCTCTTCAATCTTTTTAGCATTCAGATTATACACTCTATAGGCCTTGCTATGAGCTGAATACCCAACTATATATCCCTCATCAGCTTTCCCATCAAATTTACCCAGTATATCAGCAGTATTCAGAATAGTCACCTTGCATCCAAAAGGCTTAAGGTAATGAATGTGTGGAACTTTCCCAGTGAGAAGTTCATAAGGTGTCTTGACATGTAGTCTAGTGATGGATACCCTGTTCAAGACATGGCATGCAGTACTGACTGCTTCAGTCCAGAACATGGTGGGGAGTTTAGAGTCTGCAAGCATTGATCTTGCAGCCTCAATGAGGGTTCTATTTTTTCTTTCAGCAACTCCATTTTGTTGTGGAGTTCTTGGAGTACTGTAGTCCCTTCTAATCCCTTTAGACTTACAGAATTCTATGAAGACCACATTTTTGAATTCTGTACCATTGTCACACCTAATTCCTTTAACCTTTTTATTCAGCTGATTCTCAACTAAGATAATGAAGTCTTTCAGGATTGGAGTTGTTTCATCCTTAGTCTTGAGAAAGAAAACCCAGCAAAACCGGCTATAATCATCAGTAATAACTAGGCAGAAGTACTTGTGATCAATACTTCTAATGGGGGTTGGACCAAAGAGATCCATGTGCAGCAACTGAAGAGGTTCTGAAATGTTGCTCACTGCTTGGACTGACTTGTAAGAGGCTCTGTGTTGTTTGCCCTTGTTGCAAGCAATACAATTGTGTTCATTGGTGAAGATTTTAGAAGGAAGGCCCTTAACTAGACCAAGTTTAGATAACTTGTTGATGGTCTTGTAATTCACATGTGCCATTCTTCTATGCCATTTATTAGATTCATCCAGGGAAGCTTTGGCTACCAGACATGTTAGATCACCTTCAGGCTGTACTTCATTCAGATTGAATGTGTATAAATTGAAGGTCCTAGGAACTCTCAGCAATACAGTTGTGTCTTCTGGGAGTTTGAAGTCCTTGGAAAGTACAAGACACTCATCTTCAGAGAAGAAAACCTTATGTTTAGTGTCACAAATTTGTGATACTGAGATAAGATTAAAATGCTCCAATTCCTTCACATAGTAAACATTTTCAAAGTCTAACAAGGGTGTCCGGATGGTTCCTTTCCCTGTAATCTTGCCATCTCCACCACCAAAGGTGACAGTGCCCCCTCCTTCAATGGATTCAAAGTCATGCATCTTATCCTTGTTCCCTGACATACTTCTTGAACAACCACTATCAACAATCCCTACTTCAGTACTTTTTAAAGGATGTTCCTACAACAACAACAAAATATACAGTAATTAGTACACATCGGAGACTCAAGTCATTACTGACTTGAGCCTGCCTTGTGGATCATTAGTAACTGGCCATGTAGATGTTTTAGATCCACTATTGTTCTTGGGCCTGTAATGCATATTAGGTCCCTTCTTAGTCCAAGAACAACCTGCTGAGGGCTTCACAGCAGTATTCCATTTCCCACCACCATTACACATTGAGTCAAAGTGATTAGGCCAATAACCATTATAAAAGAAAGAACTAGTGGGTCGAAAATATGGTCTAGTACTGGTTCTTCTCCATGAAAAATGAGATTCAGCAGAATTAGGTTTCTGCTGATGTGGAACAAAAGATGGTATTTCACTAACATTTTTCCACATTTGCCTAGTTTTTCTTTGACTAATACATGCACCCATTCTTTGCTCATGATATGTACAATCCTTAATCAAGTGATATTTACTTCCACACACAAAACACTTCTTCTTTTTAGAAGATTTATGCAAACCAAAAGAATTTCCATAACATGAAAAAGTATTCAAATCACCATGACAAACAGAATTGTTTTTAACAAAACTAAAAGTATTATTATGCAAAGAATTGAAAAACAAGTCTTCAGTAGAAACTGTCTTGTTATCAGCAGCAACTCTAGAAGGCTTGTGGGGAGTCTTGGGTGATGTCTTTTGTGTGGTCTTGGGCAGGTCCGACTTCTCACTTGAATCACAGCTAGCAAATGAGGTAGACCCTTCATCAGAAGACTTGTCACTGTTACAACAAGAGACAGAGTCATTAGATTTCACAATAGGGTCTTGCAAGTCAGTTGACTTTTTGCCATAGAGATGGTGTGATCCATCAAAGTCACTAGGTATGGATAGGTCAATAGGCATATGTTCCCCTCTTATAGGTCCAGGGACAGCATGTAAGTTACCTTCTTTGACAAAGTTAGCTAATCCAGCAGGTGTGGATTTACCTAGGTCATTTTTAGCCTCTAAACCAACATATTTTTGAAATCCCAAACCTATTTTAGAATTCACAGCCTGACTACCATAAAGTTCCCTAGCTAGATTATCACCTGATATCAACCATTGTTTATTTCGAGCTATCTCTTTGTCTAATTTAGCTTGTAACTCTTGTTTTTCTTTTTCTAAATCAGACTTCTCTTTTTCAGTACGTTTTAAGTCTATCTTAGCAACCTCTAAATCACTTTCTAGAACTCTTATTTTTTCATCATATTTAACTTGATTCTTTTGAAACCATACCTTTTGTTTTTCTACTGTTTTTAAAGCCATTTTATAAGACTCTACCTCTATATAACACTCATTGTACTTTGGTTTCAATTCATCAAACTCTTGTTTAAGCTCATTGTATCTTACACTACATCCAAACACACAGTTGGTTACCTGAGAGATTCCCATCAAGGAGACTTGCTCCTTCTTGTCTTCTGAAGGTGTGAATGCCAGCAGATTCAATTGTGAAGAAGTAGCAGCTTCCTCTCCAGCAGGTTCATGATCAGCCCAATCAATTTGGTGATCCAGAGTCACCATAGCCTTTGAAGGTACAGTCTTGTTATTTCCTGCTTCCAATGGATAAGAACCATATCTAACTTCATCTCCAGCCTTTCTGTCTTTGCATTCCCTTGAAAAATGTCCCACTTGACCACAAGTGTAGCATTTAACCTTCCTTCTATCAAACCTTGCTGCTTCTTTGCCATTAAAACCAAACTTTCTTCCAGACTTGGCTTCAAACCTTCTGATGTTCATTGAGATCATTGCAAGCTCCCATTTCAAGTGCATCTCCTCCATTTCCAATGGATCTACCTGTTCAAAGTCCTCATAAGCAATAAACTGTTGAGGTTCATATTCAGCCACAAATGAATGAATAAGATCCTCCAACACACTACTTGATTTTGATTTAGGAGTAGTTTGAGTATAAGTTTGAGAAGATGCTCCTGATGAATATGAACTTGAGGCTTGATGCACAGGTTTAGTAGAGGCACCAATAAATGCAGAATGAGTGGATGGACGAATAGGACTTCTAACATCAGGCTCAAGTGATTTAAGCCTATTGTAGAGGTCATCAAGAGACATCATGTCCAACCCACCTTTGGTCTTGAGAGCAATACAAACTTGTAACCAAGATGGCGGTAGAGATCTCAGAAATTTAGAATTGCAGTCTTCATTGTCGGGTCTAGCCTTCAACTGATTAAGTTGACTCAATATTCGATGAAACCTGTCATAACCCTTATGAATACCCTCTTCTTCAGATATCTGAAATTCTTGGAACTTTTGCTTCAGCAGAGACTTCTGCAACCTTCTTGATTCCTCATTCCCACCAAATCTTGCTTTTATAGCCATCCAAATATCCTTGGCATCCTCCATAAAATGGAAGTCACCCATATGGTCATCTGGTATAGCTTGAAGCAAAATAGTTCTGACTTTACTCTCCCTCTGCACAGCCAGAATCTCTTCAGCAGTCTTGGGTCCTACAATAGTAACAACTCCATCAGCATCTGTAACATGCTTCTTCAGACTATTCCCTTTCTTAACAACCTCCCACAGATTCCAATCAATGTTTGTGATCCAGTTCTGCATCTTCATGGACCACAGATGATAATCTTCTGCATTCTTCAAATATGGAAACTTAGCATTACTGTTGGAGAGATTGAGTTGTTGAAGAGAAGTGGTGTTAATGTTTTGGGTTGTATCTACATCATCATCTGATCCAGGCATGTTTGTTTATTTGTTTGGATTGTAAAGGTGTAAGATTTGTGATTCTTAGTATGGCAGAGACTCTCTCGAGGCTCTGATACCACTTGTTGAACTTAAAGACCTTGATAGATCTTCTTGAGCACTCTAGAATCGTTAGCAATGTTACTGTAATCAATAACACACTAATAGACAATCTCTGCAACTTGTATTTATAAAGCGGAATCAAAACACAAGCTTTTTACTAAGAACTCTTGATCCTCTATGGATCTTTTTATAATAATAATAATTCTCTAAAAAAAATTGTTCAATACATAAACGTGTGTTCCTTTTATACACAAGGAACCCTAAACCGTTTCACAAGAAACGTATATTCTAAAACTTCTAATAGATATGCATTATCACTTCCTAAATAAACTCATGCATATCCAAACTATATTACATAAAATACGGAATTACTAAATCCCCAGAAACTAATAAAGCTGAAACTAGTCTTCAGCAGATACACTACTTCAGCAGAAACGAACCCTTCAGTAGAATCTGTTCAGCAGAAATAGTAGCAGAATTCTGACTTCACGGAATTCCCAACAACGTGGAAAATATCGGGTTGTTGCACCAAATAACTAAAGATGCAATCAAAATAAATCAAAAAGAAATGAAAATAAACTAATGTAATAATGTGGTGTAAACAATAATGAGAAAAGATGTGTTTACTTAGATTTCATAACTCCCTAGATATCTTTTACCGGTTGATTAGCTTGTTACAATTGCATGGATGACGGGTTATATTCCTTAATACTAGTCGTAGGGCCGTGTACAATATTCCCTAACTCTATAAGCTCCTACTTCACTCCTATGTCGAGCCGACTAAAAGCTCCTAACATGGGATCATTAGAATTCACTTATGCATTAAATACAACTAAAAATTGTAGTACACCTCCGATCATGTTTCTTAAGACGTTCAGGCAAGTTACCAACGGAAGTCTGCCAGTTTTCTTAAGGCTAACATCGAATACAATCATCCACAACAATTATAAAAAACAATCAACCAATAATCAACATCTAGGATTTACAACATCTAAGCAAACACAATAAAAACCTAGCCTAGCATGTTAAAAGAAAGACTAGCATAAGATAGAATCAAACAACACATAGACATATTAAATGATTATTGGAAAACTTATCTTTATTCAAATATGGATGAAAGAAGGGTTTGAAACCCCTACAATATGATGAAAATTCGACCTAGGGTTTGTGGTAAAGTTCCTCCTAATGTTCCACACTTTTACAATGAAAAGTTGGAAAAATATATATAGAGAATACATCCTGACGGCGTCACGTTGTAGCATCTGACGCCGTCAACTCGCCGCCAAATTAAGGGTCGTATTGCCTAGATCCAGTCTTGACGCCTTCATGTGTAAATATACTCTGGGCCGTCACTTGTCTTTTGACCCTGGCGGCCTTGGTGACGCCGTCAGGCCAAATTGCCTTGAAGATGCTCTGGGCCGTCACGTGTATTTTCCACTTCCACCTCTTTTGCCACTCTTGTCGCCGTCATATGTGAAGCCTTGACGTCGTCAGGTACTGTTCCAAGCAAGGATTTTGAGACTTTGCCGTTTTCTTCACTTTTATACTCCAAAAACGTCCAAAATGCTTCCTTTTCCAGATTTCTTCTCAAAAGTACCTAAAATAACAAAAGGAACGATTTAGGGCAGTAATTGATCAAATAATCACGAATTCGGGCTTAAATGACCCCTTAAAAGCGGTACACTTTTTGCCTCATCAAATACCCTTACACTTGAGATTTGCTTGTCCTCAAGCAAATGTGTTTTTATTCTAATCAAAATACAAGTTAGGGGTCATTTAACACTAATATAAAAGTAATTACAACAAAAAATCGTTCCACTAAAAACCAAAAAACAAGCACGGAGGTCATACACTAGCACCTCACAAATAGTGTTTAGATACTCACATCTCTCGGGTGTAATAAAGTATATATCACAATATGGAAATGGAAAACATCTCTCACTATCTGTCATAGCAAATAAATTACCATAGGCTTGGGAAAGGATCAAACCTCCACCACTTGGCGTAAGCACCTAGGATAAACTATCAAAGAGGTCTTTTAAAGGGTTATAACGTTAGGTGTAGGGATATGGAAAACACGGTTCTTTTGGATAAAGGCAATATTTACTGGTGGCGAGTTAATCATCTTGGTTAATTACATGTACAATATGGCGTTGCTAAGCCAAGACTCGACTCGACTTAAGCTAATAAATCAAAAAAAACAAAAACTTAAAACTAACATAGAATGAAACGGGATGGAAGTCCGTATGTTTTTCTCTTTCTTTTTCTATTTTTTTTCTTTCTCTTTATTTTTTTATTATTTTTTTATTTTTTGCATACACTCTTACCCTACCATCCAAAATAATACATCATGGGGAATTTGCATTCCCCTTACACTTGAACTTTTACATACTTTACAATAAACTACTCTAATGACTCGAATTAAGATAATCAAAACACTTAGAGTACTTTTTAAGATTAACGCACATATGGAGGTAATAATTTGATGTTCTTCCCCATTACTCCATAACACTAGTACTTTACCCATGAGTCCCAATCGTCCCAAAACAATATGTACAAGATATGACTCGACTTAGCAACCATGTAATCAATTAGATAATTAAGTAAGGGTTTAAACATGTAACAATAATGCACTAAAGATGAGTGTATACAAGGAAGGCTAAGGCGATTTGGTTGCACATTTGGGTGGATTGTAAACAAATTCTTCCTTTAAGTAAGATGCTTAAAGTTAGAAATGAAAAGATAGGCTCGGAGGGGTGTACTAGGGGTTTCGTGTACTAAAAATGAGTACAACGCTAAGGTGTGGGAAAATTAATTGACTTCGCTAGTCAAGTAATATGACTTAAATGGCCAAGTAATTATGATACGGGTTTAAACATAAGGGTGATCCTAATGCCTCTTATCATGTAGTAAATCCTACTACACGAATGTAGTCTCACTAGCGGTCTCAGGATGCATCACTAACGCAAGTTCTAGAATCTAAATACTACCGGTACACTCATAAGCACTAATAATGAATGCTTTTCCTATCAAATCTAAAGGCGAACCTCACATATTTGGGTGGAAAATTATTCTAAGTGGTACGGTTTTGTGCTAGTTATACAACTCCTATCCATGAGACGCTTGTTAAGGCTAAATTTTCACTCCTAAATGTAGTAAAAAAATTTAAATTTGGCGCTAAAATTGCCCTAGCAAGTATTTCTCTTAGTTTTATTACACACCTACTATCAAACAAACAAACTCAAGTGCAATTGTATCCTATAAGGTATCATCATTTACCCTCCCCTTACACTTAGGATGAACATTGTCCCTAATGTTCAATTAAAGGATGTAAAAGTAAACATGTAAAAGAATGAAAACAAATACTCCCTTGATTCGTTCAAATGTGGATAAATCATTAACATGGTTAAATCTTCCTCAAAGAAAATGAACGTTAAAAGCTTCCCTCCAGAAATATAAATCATCTTCTTGTCATATATAACCTGTTAAACCTGAGAAAACAATCAAGGCAAACCTCGTGTAAAATCGACGGCAATCTATATATACTAAAAAAAAATCCTAGAAAGCAAACTAAGATATAATGCTTGTGGAATGAATGTTTGCAGATTTCCTGGAGTTTATAAAACTAAAGAATCAACAAAAACTTTAAGACTCCGGTTTAAACAAAACTCGCAGAATTTTAGTACCTGATGCCGTCAGGTTGTAACTCCTGACGCCGTCAGAATGTTCCTGGAAAAATCTTATGTTAAGTTTCCGGAAAATTTCTGGAAAAACTTATGCCTTATTTCCCGGAAAATCCTACAAAACATCATTATGACTTGAAACAAGCATTTGACTCTAACAAATACTAATATACATGCTCATTTAATATTGTAGTGAATCATGCTCATTTTTGTTCTTATAAACAAATTTGGATCTCCTTTACACTTAGCTTTTGCAAAATACCTTTATATGTAATTAAGACGAAGTTAAAAACAAAATAAAACATTTTCACAATTTATTTTGAAACATGATTTACCAACAATAAAAATAAAACACGCATACAGAAACAAATAAAATCAAACAACTAAAAACACACAAAGCATGGGTTGTCTCCCAAGAAGCGCTTTTCTTTATTAACGAGTCTTGTAGCTAGATTCAAGGTCATAGGCTATCCTATACCTGTGACCTCCTCGTCGAGGACATCCTTGGGATCAAACTTAGGTTTCAATTTCCTATCGGTTTTCTTGGTACGATATGACTTCTCAAACTTTTCTCCATCCGGATCATATAGAATCATCTTCATATGCCATGATCTGTCACCTTCCTTAGGTGGCTTGTACCAATTTCATTTACACTTATCCCCTTCCCTTTTTCACTTGTTCATTCCTAAATTGATAGGCATCACTCCTAGGAATTCAATCATTTTCCTAAAGACTAAGGGATCTTCAAAAGGGTTTAGTTCTTCATCCCTAGCTATGAGTTGCTCTACCGAATGCGTTTTATTTATAAACTCCTCTTCTAAATAAAATGGGCGTTGAGGTCCTATAAAGTCTCCATTAACCCACGGTCCGTATCTAGATGGTCTCCTATTCAAATCTACCCAATGAGGTGTCGGTTCCTCATTAGTATTGTAAGCATGCTTCTTAACATCATAGACCGACCAAGTGTCTCCTTCTCCTACCGCTATCCTAGATTTCTTACAATCGATCATCGCACTTGCGGTAGCTAAGAATCCTCTTCCTATTAACAAAGGACATGTAGTGTCACTAACCATATCAAGGACGTGGAAATCGGCTAGTATAGTTAATTTCCCTATATGCACTAGTACGTCCTTCACTACCCCTACCGGATATGCTACACTACCATCCGCAAGACCTATAATTACCTCCGTGTCATCTAATTTTCCCGGCTTAAGAGCGGTGTAAAGGGACAAAGGAAGTAAATTAAGGCTTGACCCAAGATCGGCTAGTGTGTCGAACGTTTCGGAGTTCCCGATCCTACAAGGTAAAACAAATATGCCCGGATCATCTAATTTCTTAGGCAACTTATCCCGAACGAAGGTGGTCCCATTCTTACCCAACTTAAGTTTCTTCCCATATTTCTCTGAAAGGGCGTTGTAGTAGGGAGCTCTTGCTAAAACTTCAATAACCGGACGTTCAAGGCGAAGTTCCTTGAATTCATCGTCAAGGTTTTGTGTAGGAGTTGTTTCAATTATGCTTTTGACCAGTTTAATACCGGATGTTTTATTCGATTGGTCATTTTGAAGAATTTAGGTTTGCTTGAAACACTTGTTCATTGCTTTGACCGAATAGTATTGTGGACAAGAAGTAGGTGACGAAACCGATGATATGGCATTAACGTTTAGTTTCGGGTTCTTGACCGTATCGCTTGGGAGTGCTCCCATTTCTCGGTCATTGAGAGCTTTCAACAATGTGTCAATTTTATTGGTCATCTCACTTTACTTTTGTTTGAAATCGGCTTCAAACTTAGCTATGCGAGCTTCTTGAGATGCCATAAACTTTGACATCAATCCTTCAAGATTATTGGCACTACCATAGTTATTGGAAGGATTGTTGTTGAAAGTACGGTTAGAGGGTGGACCGTTTAGTTGTTAACGATTAGGTGGATTGGAAGAATTGTTTTGGGGCATGTTTTGGTTTTGTTTCCACCTAAGGTTCGGGTGATTTGTCCAAGAAGGATTGTAGGAATCACCGAAAGGGTTTGGCTCGGGTTTGAAAGTGTACCACTTGTCTCCCGCTTTGTCACAAAAGCTTGTCCGGGGAGTTCCACGCAATCACGAGTGTCATGGGGACCACTACATAATTCGAATGAAGAAGTGATTTTGTTCACTTGGCTTGAAGGCTTAGGAGCTTCGTAGGATTTCATGAGAAACTTGACTTGGTCCTCAAGTTCCATGATCCTACGGTCGGGAGTGCTAGAATTGTTCGAAGGCAAAGATATTGCCTTTACCGTTTTGTTCAAATCACGGGGATCATTCCAACTTTCGTTGTCATAGAGAGCAAGATCTTTTATGAGTTCCCATGATTCTTCCGCACTTAGATCACGTAGCTTGCCACCAGCCGATTGGTCAATGGTTCGCCTTGTGGAGAGATCGATATGGTCATAGAAGATTTGGACTTGGAGTCAAAGATCTATGCCATGATGAGGGACTTTTTGGAGTAAGTCCTTGAAACGAGTCCATGCTTCATAGAGAGTTTCACCTTGACGTTGTTGGAACATTAAGATGTCATTTCTAAGCTTGGTAGTTCTCCCCGGTGGGAAAAATTGAGCAAGGAAACGAGAAGTGAGATCATCCCAAGAGGTGATGGATCCCACGGGTAAACGTTCAAGCCATTGACTAGCTTAGTCACGTAGAGAGAATTGGAATAGACGTAATCGGGTCGTCTCTCTAGTTGCAACATCAAGGTCTATGGAATCTACAATTTTTAGGAAATCCGTAAGATCTTGATTAGGATCTTTGGAATGAAGTCCATGGAATGCACATCCGCTTTGCACCAACCGGATGGTGTCGGATCGCAAGGGAGACACATTGGCTCCTTGAGTGAGCTCAATGGTGTTTCGATAGCCTTGGTGGCTAGGACGGGAATACTCTCCTAAAGTTCGGGGTCTTGGAGGTTGGTGTTTCGATAGCCTTGGTGGGTGGTTTTGTTGTGGTAGGTTGATAGGTTCAAGGATATTACCACCTTCCATGATGTCGGATGGTAATGGTTACGAACAAAGAAACGAAGAAATGAGATAGACTAAAGAAAACCTAAAAATAAAAATAAAAATCATACTAGAAAGGAATATAGCAAGTAGACCTAATAAAAAAAAATTCTAACCTAGACAATAACTATTCCCCGGGCTGCGGTGCCAAAAACTTGATACGCGGGATTGCGCCCTCGCAACAGGTTTTACCTCTCAAGGGATCTTGAGAAGCTTGCAATCTCCGCCAGGCAGTGTACCTGATCTTTGTAGTATAGTATAGTGACAAGTACCGGGGGATTGATCGTTCAACTCAGGAATAGTGTCGCTAGGATTAGAAAGCCTACTAAACTAGGTCTAGAGGTGAGGGATGATTCTTTTTGTGTTTTTAAATTTTATGAAAGCAAATAAAATCTCGGATTTTGAAGGAGTGGGCGGAATTAGTTGCTAGTCAACTAACCCAAATAACTAAAGATGCAATAAAAAAAAATAAAAAAAAAATGAAAATAAATTAATGTAATAATGTGGTGGAAACAATAATGAGAAAAGATGTGTTTACTTAGATTTTATTACTCCCTAGATATCTTTTACCGGTTGATTAGCTTGTTACAATTGCATGCATGACGGGTTATATTCTTTAATACTAGTCGTAGGGCCGTGCACAATATTCCCTAACTTTATAAGCTCCTACTTCACTCATATGTCGAGCCGACTAAAAGCTCCTAACATGGGATCATTAGAATTCACTTATGCATTAAATACAACCAAAAATCGTAGTACACCTCCGATCATGTTTCTTAAGACATTCAAGCAAGTTACCAATGGAAGTCTGCCAGTTTTCTTAAGCCTAACATCGAATACAATCATCCACAACAATTATAAACAAACAATCAACCAATAATCAACATCTAGGTTTCACTACATCTAAGCAAACACAATGAAAACCTAGCCTAGCATGTTAAAAGAAAGACAAGCATAAGATAGAATCAAACAACATATAGACATATTGAATGATTATATGAAGACTTATCTTTATTCAAACATGGATGAAAGAAGGGTTTGAAACCCCTACAATATGATGAAAATTTGACCTAGGGTTTGTGGTAAAGTTCCTCCTAATGTTCCACACTTTTACAATGAAAAGTTGGAAAAATATATATAGAGAATACATCCTGACGGCGTCACGTTGTAGCATCTGACGCCGTCAACTCGCCGCCAAATTAAGGGTCGTATTGCCTAGATCCAGTCTTGACGCCTTCATGTGTAAATATACTCTGGGCCGTCACTTGTGTTTTGACCCTGACGGCCTTGGTGACGCCGTCAGGCCAAATTGCCTTGAAGATGCTCTGGGCCGTCACGTGTATTTTCCACTTCCACCTCTTTTACCACTCTTGACGCCGTCATGTGTGAAGCCTTGACGTCGTCAGGTACTGTTCCCAGCAAGGATTTTGAGACTTTGCCGTTTTCTTCACTTTTATGCTCCAAAAACGTCCAAAATGCTTTCTTTTCCAGATTTCTTCTCAAAAGTACCTAAAATGACAAAAGGAACGATTTAGGGCAGTAATTGATCAAATAATCACGAATTCGGGCTTAAATGACCCCTTAAAAGCGGTACACTATTCGCCTCATCACTCCATAAAAAGAATTATTTTAAACGAAAACGCCTTTATACCAAAGAATCAAAACCATAATCGCAATTGTTTCACTGCCAAGATCAACTCTCTTCTAACCCACATCCTTTCATCTACCTCCGCCTTACGTCACTTTACTTCCTCCATCGTCAACACTGAATCACTCTTTTGCCTCCACAGTTCTTGTTTCTTGATCACATTCAATGCTTTTTCGTCCCTATGTTTCCTCATGTGCCCACCTAACATTTGCCCAGTTTCAATCACTCTCGTACACATCTTGCATCGATGCAACGACCCAGTAGGAATCGTGTTAAGAGTTAACATGCACATCACATCAACGTTATTATCTTTGTTGGGTTTAATCTTTTTATGGATCCCTTGATGACCATCAAGCGCTTGAAAGATTTGAACCGTTTCTTGTTTGATTACAATCAATTTTTTTATGACCACAACAATGGGGCCCTCATCTCCTTCCTTCAATTGATCAAGGGTGTAACTTTGGACCTGAAAAAATCAAGAAAACAATAACCACTGTGACTGCCTCAATAAAAGTTTCATGTCCCAATAGAGTTCAGAAGATACATAGAAGATATTACAGCAGTCACAAAACCTACTGCAGGCGAAACAACTAACACAAATTTTGCAATTTTACCTGCATAGAAATCTTGCCAGTTTCAAAGTAGCTTCCAGTTCAAAGCTCAGTGGTGAGACCCTGCATAGAGTTAAAGAATCCATTTAACTTTATTCATGAAAGACTTAATCTGCATGTGCTAACTATATCCTTTATCATAAGGATTTGTATTTAACTCCCCATCTGGATTTAAGCATCTTATCAGCGTTAAGTTTCTTACGATTCCAAAAAACTGCTAAACATACTTTGAAAAAGTGCGAACTACAATCCATTGGCATAAGTAACATTAAACTTGCCACATGTATTTAGCCTACCAAACCCTGAATAGCACCCCACCCGCCACACCCATCTTCCTAATATGTACAGATATAACTTCGATGACACATGTATAAAAGATAGATATAATCATATAAAGCAATCAGTCTGCGACAGATGACTAACTTGATGCTAAAACAACGTCTTGGTGTCATATATTGCGGATAAGTGAGGTAAACACGTCTCCTTCCTTCAATTGATCAAGGGATAAAAAATCAATAATCAGATTAAAAAACAGTATAAGTGTATGTGCCACTTACACTTAATTTATTAGGTTATATAATCTATGTACACCACCATTGACATTGCACATAAGATTTACCAAAATCAACAAATAGTACATGTTAGCTTGCTGTTCAAGGACACTACAAACAAAACCTATCACCACAATGGGGCTTTCATCACGTACCCTCCTTCAGCTGATCTAATGTCTATATTTTGATAGTAGCTATAGGTGGAAAGTGTGGCTGCCTCATAAGGCTTATTTATAAAGCTAGGTGACTGAAAGATAGCTCGTACCAATTAATGCTGAGGAGATGAAAGGAAGAGGCGTTGGAGATTTTTGGGCTTCTTAAGAAGGTGACAATCACACGTTTTTTTTTAGAGAGAACCTTAAAGACATGGGACATAAATGAGGCTTTATAACCTGTATTATTATTATTAGCCTTGTATATTTATGTATCCTTAAAAGATTCAAAATAAGCTCCGCATGTACTAGATTCATTAGCTTAAACTACATATTTAAGTTTCTTAGTTTGTGACATTAATGCTCATATACAATAGGGGGAACTCATTCTTTATATATATATATAGATTTTCAATTAAAGTTTAGAAGTTTTTGTTTTTTTTTTAAGACATATTCGTTTAATGGCCTTTTCAGTGATAAAAAGCATATACTGTATATTTACCCAATCCCGAAGAACATACGTAAAAGAATAGTTTGATGAATTACAATAAATTTTTTTTTTTCGTATGTGATTATCCCTTTCATCCAAAAAGCATCAAAGTGATATTTGAGTGGTAGTTTGTAACTTTTCAAAGAAATGTGAATCGCGTTTCCAAAAAGCATGTATTTGCTTTTTTCAAATGCATTTTGGATAGTTGTAATCACAGATAATCAACTTTCATAATCTAAACAATAGTGACCAAATTATAACATTTTGGAAAAGAAATAATCAAAGAATTTGCATATAAAACACAATTCCAAACACCCTCTAAGTTCAAATCATATAGAGTTATAACTTACAAGGTAACTACAAACTCAATAAAGTGCACATAAAAAAGTTGATTTTTATATAATGATAACATGTTTCAAACCTATCAAATTGGTATTAAAAAAAAATCCTACATGCATATGATGATGTAATTATTAAGAAGTTATCATGAAGTACGCATGCCAACTAGCTTTCTCGACCTAGTTTGAGTTTGTGCAACGGTGAATTTTAGCCCAAGAATTAGCAGGTAAAAAATCAAAGATTGAAGGTAAAAAAAAAACAAAAGTTTGAAAGAGATCGATTTATGGCGATGCGTACCATTTTATAATCGCAATGTTAGAATTAATCATACTTAAATAACACGTCTTAATGGAGAAAGGAACGAGTCGCAAAGACAGAAAGACGACTTTTTGTCATTTTTAAATAGTTTAGATAACGTCTAAAATTACTTCGTTTTTCCCGTTATGCTCATGCTAATTGTTTATATGTAACCTAAAGTTCTAGATGCAATGTTAAAATCTAAAGTGGTGGTATGGTAAAGCAAACACTACACTATTTCATAGTGAGAAATGATTTTTAAAGCTATGTTTATAACAAAACGAATAGCGTGTTTAGTAACGGAAATCAATGCAAGTGTCAAAACCACTTGCAGATAAAAAGAAAAAAATTAAACAAATCATTGTTTTTCTTATATTTTTCATAATATCATATGAACAAAAAATAATCGAAACTTATATCAAGATAGTTAACGAGTCAATCTTTTACGGCTACTTGAGCTTGATAAATTTCGAGCTTGGAAGAAGACTTAATTTATAACAAGTTTCATAAGCCAAGCCTTAAAAGCTAATATTTATTATTCGAAGGCAAGCCCATTTGAAGGGTGTTTGTTTTAGGGGTGTTCATGGTTCAGGTAATAAACCGAACAAACCGAAAACCGAACCGAACCGAACCGAACTTATAACCGAACCGAATTAAAAATTTGGTTTTCGGTTTGGATATGGGTTTGGCTATCTGAACCGAAAACCGAATATTTATATAAATATATTTGTTTTTTTTTTATATATTTATATTATTTTATGTATATAAAATGTCCATTAAAATTTTATACTAATATAAAAAACACTTTTTATGTTTGAATTTTTTTTGCCAAAAATATATATAATTAAATTTAAAAAAATAATATAAATAGTGTAATTCAAGTATAAAATTCGGTTTTTTGGTTTTGACCCATAACCGAACCGAACTTCGGTTCGGTTCTCGGTTCGGTTCGGTTATATATATTTTCGGTTCGGTTCGGTTCGGTTTTTGGTTATGACCCAAAATTTTTTTTAACCGAACAACCCGAATCGAATAAACTGATTAACTGAGAACCGAACCGATAAACACCCCTAGTTTGTTTGAGGTAATTAGCTTATATAGCTAAAATATGGTTACAAAAGCTTTTAGGTAAGCTTATGACCTTATAGAAGAGAATTTCTTTATATTTATTTATTTATTATTTATTTATTATTGTATTTTTTCCTCTTAACTTACTCAAGTTCAACAAGTTGAACAATAATGGATCCACAAATCTATGGTCAAATAATATGAAAATTGATTTGCGCAGATTTATGAGACACGCTGCAGGTGCTTGGTGGAGGGTTATATAACCTAATCAATGATAAAAGATATGAGTCATAGTGCTTTGTATGCAATAATGTAATGACCCATTACCCAATAAATTATATATATAAAAAAAACAGTAAAACTTTTCATGGTATAAATATAACATTATTTAAACTCGGAATTTTTGTTTTTGGTACTAACATTTATATAATTAAATAAATAAATAATTAAAAATATATTCGAGTTATTCGGTCCAGTTTTCTTGGTTTAATCTAATTTGAATTCGGTTGGGTACGTTCAAATTTACCCAAACATCTAATCGAACCGAATAAAACGAACACCACGATAACCGAACCTAATAGATTGGGCAGGGACTGGATTATATACTGAGCTAACTAGAGTAATCCAGCAGGCCCAGTAGAAGAATCCAGAAAAGCCTTACATAACGCGTGGAAGCATCCAACAAAAAGAAATAATTAAAAAAAATGAAAATTATGTCTAGTAGTTCATCATCAGTTATAGCGTACACCTTCCGCAACAATATCCCCAATTTAAAGCACCCTTTCCCTTTCACTTGCTTCCACCGCCGTTCACCCACGACCTCCGCTTCATCATCATCTTGCAGCTTTGCTACTTCGATTTCCTTCACGGGGAACTCTTTCTTTCGTAGGATGGAGGTATATATCATCTATTATTAAATTATAAGTTATTTAGTTGCTTATATTCTCGTTTAGATATTCAGTGTGTGTTTTAGTTGAACTTTATATCATTTGAAGATAATATTAAAAGGGACAATTTCATATTTACCCAAAAGATGATTTAAAAAACATTGTGCATGATTCAAAGGTTGTAATGTGAGTATATATGAAATTAATCATGAAAAGAGTATTAAAATGTTGCAGCAGGCTCTTTCATGTAAAATCTATATTGCTGTGACAATTAAACATCTACTCCGTATAGCGTTTTTATTCCGGCTAGGTGATGAAGTAATGATAGGTGAAACCAAATGCCTTAAAATGTTTTTGAATCTTCACATATTGATGTTTAGTAATGGGAAGAGGGTAGGAAGGCTTAACTCAAATCTAGAAACTTCAAGGGGCCACATGTTAGTCTTACTAGGTGGTTTTTTTTAGGAGGGGTAACCATGGTTTCTGACCTTTTGGCCGACTAATCCACGGTGTTTGAATCCACCGCGGAACCGCCACACAAACTCAAACCGGGTAAAGCTCTCCCTTTTTAGCAGGTTGGCATGGCCACTTCAGGGTTGTTTGCACCTAGCATGAATTGAACTTGAGAACTCACACTGTCACACATCTTAGAGTGATAGCCACAAGTCCTTTTGCCACTAGGTCACCCCTGAGTGGTTAGGTGGTATTTATTGTGTTTCCTAAGCTTATTTGACTCGGCTTATGTTTCCTAAGCCCATTTTTTCGTCGTATTTATTGCACCTAAAGCTTATTTGACTCGGCTTATGTTTCCTAAGCCCATTTTTCGTTGTATTTTCTTACTTATGAGGTTATTATGACTTAATTTTGGAAAATAAGCCGGAAAAAATGAGCTTAAGAAATATAAGCCAAACCATATAAGCTCACATGCCAAGAAAATACTGTAGTTAACAATAGTATTTACATCATCAGTGTGTAGTTTTATTCTAGGCAGCGATTGAAGATGCTGGTTCACCTTGGTTACTTATGTCATATGGCTCTGTAGTTTCTGTACAGTTGAATCAGACTACTTTGTTTATTGTGGCTATGTGTTTTTCTTACTTTATATGCGTTAGTAGGTTGGTTTAGGTGATTATGTTCCTAGTCTTTGGGCTACACATAATTACTAAGTTTACTCTTAAGAAGGAGCACTGTAAAATTTGCATACCCTGTTTTGATTAAGAGCACTGAGGAATATCAAATATGAGGTGATGAGTGAGCTCTGGCATTAGTTTGTTAACGTTTTGACTTATAATTGATTAATGTCTTACCTTTTTTTTGAAAATTTGTATCATCTCATAGATAATATTGCTTGTTGTCTTTTAATCTGGGCAGGTACGGAATAATGTGTTAGCTTTTACCTTAATATTGTTTTATATTTGCGTACAGCGATACTGGGCAGGAAATAGCATCAATAAGAATAAAGGCATGGTGGAGCATTTGCAGCGTTATGGAGTTATTCAGTCAAAGAAAGTTGCTGAAATAATGGAGACTGTGGATAGGGCATTGTTTGTACCTGATGGGTCCCCTGCTTCTGAAGACAGTCCGATGCAAATTGGGTTTAACGCCACCATTTCTGCACCTCATATGCATGCTACTTGCCTTCAGTTGTTGGAGAAGAACTTACAGCCTGGGATGCATGCCTTAGATGTTGGTTCAGGTATATTGTTTTTCCTTCTATTCACTAGCTGTATATTCTAAATCTTATAACCTTAGAAAGTATGATGAGTGGAGTTTTTCTTGTATGATTTTTGTCAAGATGTATTGGTTGGTAGTACCTGGATTTAAAGTAGATTTATACACCAGTGAAGAGATTATATCACAGTTTAAAATATCTTGTAAACAATTCTGAGTGATGAATAGGTTTAGAAATTAGATGGCTATGTTATAATGCAAGAAGTCTTTTGTCTGATCTGTGAGGCATCGTCACTGTAAGTTAATGATGACTTCCTAAAGCAACTCTAGATGTGCAAGAGATATTATTTGAAAAGAGAATAACAAAATCCATGTCTTCAAAATGGGGATAACATAGTGCTCCAACAGGCAAGTAATTATGACTCGTATAGCTTTCTTTGGCAAATGAACCTGAAAGAGACAAGTAATCATGACTCATATAGCTTTCATATATCAGTTATCCTCCCTCATTGATGACTTATTGAACCTTTGTAGGAACTGGGTACTTGACCGCATGCTTTGCACTCATGGTCGGACCACAGGGTCGTGCAATTGGCGTGGAACACATTCCTGAGTTGGTTGCAATGTCTCTTAAGAATGTTGAAAAAAGTGCAGCTGCTCCATTACTTAAAGATGGCTCTCTGGCACTACATGTTGGTGGTAAGTCATAACACTCCTATATATCCACCATTTATCTACTTAACCTTCATGTGCGGATTGGAGGGTATGGGTTTGATAGTGTTTGTATGTGTGAATGTGTCTTTGAAAGGTTGTGGGTATGAAAAAATGGGTTTGATACTCATAGAATTAGGCATACTTCATAGCTGCATATAGAGGCTTGGGTTTAGATTCCGTACCCATTCCCAGCGGCCCTCCTTTCTTAAACCCATACGGCCATACCCATTGTCAATCCTCCGTCCAAACAAAACACAGCCAATAGTCTTTGTATTCCAGTGCCATCTGTGCTAAACCAGCTATTTGCATGTATATTGACAGATGGCAGAGAAGGGTGGCCAGAGTTTGCACCTTATGATGCGATTCATGTTGGGGCAGCAGCACCAGAAATACCACAACCACTAATCGATCAATTGAAGCCAGGGGGAAGGTTGGTGATCCCAGTTGGAAACATATTTCAGGAACTGAAAGTTGTTGATAAGAATGAGGACGGTTCAGTCACTATGCGTACCGAGACTTCAGTACGTTATGTTCCTCTCACAAGCAGGGAAGCTCAGCTGCGTGGCTATTGAGAACACGAGATAGTTTGGTCAGGGCTGCTGATGGTTAATTGGTAATGTTTACGTGTTAGTATCCTTGATGCTACTTTTTCTGCACATAAAAGCTCCCGGGCATTGTAAAGGTTTCTGTTTACAGTTTGTTATATGCAAGAACGGGTTTGGTTTTGGTTGTTAACTGTACTGTATATATGACTGACCAAAATTAGCATACATGTAACGTAATAGTCCATGCCATTACGCCATAGTAACATCCACTAACACCACAATTGCGACATAATACATGCTATCGACAAACTTCATTATGAACCATTCTTACGTGAAGTATGTAATCTACTAATAATCTGAATATTTAGTTTGATCAATTACTTTGCTGATCACACATTATTGGTACAAATAGTCTAAAGTCTAAACAATATTACACGCATAAGTTTGATACCCCAATAATCTAAAGTCTAAACAATAATTTGGATTTTTATTTATTTATTTAATTTTTTTAAAAAAAAATCATAAAGATGATCTTTCGCAATACATTCCAAATTAATGCAAAGATAATCAAGGAAAAGAAATGCCGTTACTCTTCCACATTCGTAAAAATATTTGGTTTAATCCAAAGAAATCTTCCATAATAATAAAAGATTAAGAAAATATTTTCTTAAAAGATTAAGAAAATATTTTCTTCAACATTTCTCTTATAAATATAACTTCGCTTCTCCTTTTGTATTCACTAACAAATCTGAATACAAGGAGAAGAAGAAGACCAATCTGTCAATGGCCGAGCCTGCAAATGATGCAACCGAAACGGTATCTCGCCATTTCTTTTTTATTTACTGATGAAATCTGCTTTTATCTTATCATATTCAATACATTGACAGGTTAGTATTAGAAAAGCGAAACTTATGTCTAAAATGTATGCTAATTGCTAAAGATATGTTGTCAAAATCAAAAGTGAAGATTAGGAATGAGAAAATAAACTGTGTTATATGTCAAATGATATATTGATATATTGGGATGGATAAGCATGAATTTAGGTTTGAAAAACCAACAATTTCAATGATTTCTTTCTGTCGATAATTTTTGCAGACTCGTTCGATGAAAGTTTTTGTCAAGTGTTGTTGCCAAGGATGTTCAAAGGAAATTATGGACGAACTCGCAAACAAACATGATATCAACAAAAAGAAAGAACGGTTTCATTGCTGCAAGTGCGAATATGAAAAGATGATGATGATGAAGAAGAAGAAGAAGAAGACACATTGTTGCAAGTGTGAAGATGAAGAGGAAGAGGAAGAGAAGTCACACTGTTGCAAGTGTGGAAATGAGACGAAGCGACCTAGTAAATATGAATCTACTCATCGAATTGAGCCTTATGTGCCGCCTCCAGTTGATAGAAGAGTATGTCGGGATATCTTTTGTACCGATCACTATAAAAGATCAATCATTCGACCATCAGTAATCAACAATCCAGTACCAATGATGCCACCACCTTTCATGCCATATTATCACCAACAAACACCGATGCCTCCTAAACTACCACCATCACCATTATTTTTTCGGCACTATATGATGCCACCACCTCATCCTTCCCATACGTGGGAAGGATCTAGAAGATGGTGATTGATCGAATAAATGCCAGTTCTCGAGTTTGATAAGCTATTTATACTAATAAAAGTTCTTATTTTGTTTTATGTTTAGAGTATTCAGTATCATTTTTTGTGTTTTGTTAATGCCTACGTATTTACCTTGTTTTTGACAGGTTAATCCAACAATGCTCATCAATAAATATGTTTAGAACTAGAAGCATCTTTTTTACAATCATGTTGGCAATTCTCGACAAAAGAGTACTAAGAGTAATTAGCATATGTAATTGAATTTCTGAAACATAATGCTCGACAAACAGGCTCTACAAAATTTAGTGGTACGAGCCATGATTGGTTCAATGGATGTGAATCAAAGTATATATACACCATCTATGAACCAAAACAAGACTCAAATGGCCTTGTGGTATCTGCACTCTATATGTCCAAAACAATTGTTATCACCCGCCGTAAATTCTTACTAAAGTACACAACTATT
Organism: Artemisia argyi; assembly: GCA_030686995.1. NCBI lineage: Eukaryota > Viridiplantae > Streptophyta > Magnoliopsida > Asterales > Asteraceae > Artemisia > Artemisia argyi. The sequence goes on along the minus strand of CM060688.1, from coordinate 26,255,420 downwards.
ACTGCAAAAAAATGATTAATCAAATTCGCATTCAGAAAGCACTAGTCGTTCGTCTATCCTCTGTTACATTCACTCAGCTCACTCTCCTACCATCGCTCTGTGACCAACCAACATTTGAAAGAAAAAAAATATGAGCTTTTTTTGATAGTGCAGCTAAAATGGTTAATTTTAATGGACATTGACACAGACCCAAAACCACGTGATTAACCACTTCTTTCATAAATAATTTGTGCATTCACTACTTTCCCATCACTGAAAACCTGTTCAAGGCAACCATTAGCCATGTCCCATGACAGGTTTCGTATATACATTTTGTATGAAGGTCCAGAATTTTGTGGGTCTCATTCTGCACACTCGGGCCTTGATCCTTTTGGTGCAGCCTTGTTAACAGAATAACAGTCAAGATCCTGCTTCCTATTTCCTGTTTCAAACAATCTCTATTGAGAAAGTTCTCAAAACAAAATAGAAACAATTTTGAATGTATTGATACCGAAAGCTTTGCAAAAGGTGAAAAGAAACTGTATGACTATTTGCATCATTTGGTTACAAAAATAGTATTAGGTTGCTTTTATTGGTGGCGAGTGGAAAATGTCTCTTCATTTTAATTTGCGAGATATTGATAATTAACCTCCACTTTGCTCAGATAAGTGCATATGAATATGGACATTACAAACTTTAATGAGTTTATTAGGATATGTTACACATTGCTTTTTGAAAGTTATTATCTGATATAGAATAACCTGAATCATATGTAAGCTATATAAAAAACGAGCTACAACAGATAGTTTTTGAATGTGCTTTTGTTGTTTCAAGTTTCATTATTTATAAGGATTCAAGCATCAGATAGTCGTAATCAATTTTGTTATCCATATGCAAACTGTGCGTGCTAGAAGAGGAGAGACGTTCTCAAGGAAATACATCCCCTATCTTTGAAAGGGTCCGTCACTATATGTTCGTACCTTCTTGGCTTAGGCTTGCAAAATAAACTCATGAAGACTAAAATATAAGGTAAGTTGATCAAATATATTCACTTTTACCATGCGTATCAAACATGCGGGGTACTATAAGCTACTATAATTTATAAAAACTAAAAAGCAAAATTCAAAACTTATAAGAGCGATTTTTTTTTTCCCCGAGAAGCTCACAATCGTGGCTCATATATATATGCTGAAAAACAAAGTTACTGCCATAAAACACTCTAGTACTGTACATTCAACACCAGTAATTGGAAGCCAAGATCATTCAATTCACTCCTCTGACTTTCTTCAGCAATATCTTACACATTTGTTTGAAAAAACGGTTTTAAAACATAATAAACATTCGAATAAAACTAACAAATTTATTTTCTATCCACATGCCCACATAGGGTTGGCTTATTGCGCTAAAACATTTATAACTTAGAACAATATGATATGGTTATTTTACAAGGTATAGCTAACACGAGAAAGGTGTTGCCACGCCAAAGCTAACAATGGAGTTTTCTTGTAATTTGCAAGCCCAACTGTTTCATTCATGTCCATGTCCTCCTCCTCCTCCGGCAATGCCCAATCAAACTTGCATTACAAGGTTACCAACAACTTCTCAACGACTGTATTATCAATGAAGAAAGTGAAACAGAATTGAGAGAAAACAGTTTAGGCGGGAAAATTAGTTATTGAATCATTTCTGTATTGTTGATCAAATGAGAGTTGTACAAGTGATTATATACAAATACAAAAGCTTCTAGAAGACTCTAGAAGTCTAACTAACTAATTAACTTCTAAGCTACATCTGATTATACTTCACTTGCATTTTGCTGTGGAGATTGTGTTTTGTGGGTAAGAGTTGAATTTTACTTGTGACAGCAATGTTGACTTTGACTTGAGAGTCCTTGCTTCCAGCTTTGTTGTCTTGAGTTGTGTCTCCTTTACCCCCCCCCCCCCCCCCCCCCAAGTTGGCAGTGTGTAGGGATCACACACTCCAAACTTGAATAAGCAGTTGTAGTGTAAGATCTTAGGCAAACCTTTTGTTAGAACATCAGCAGCTTGATGCTTTGTGGCAATGTAGAAAGGGTGAATTTGCTTCTGCTTGATTTTGTCTCTAACAAAGTGACAGTCAAGTTCTATATGTTTTGTTCTTGCATGTTGTATTGGATTGGAAGCAAGTGCAATTGTAGAGACATTGTCACAGAAAACAAGTATAGGAGTAGGAACTTGTAATTGTAGATCTTTGAAGAGACAAGTAAGCCAAGTTAACTCACATGTACATTCAGACATGACCCTGTATTCAGCCTCTGTGGAGGATCTGGAAACCACTGGTTGCTTTTTGGAAATCCATGAAATGAGGCATGAACCTAAGAAAATTGCATAACTAGTGACTGATCTCCTAGTAATGGGACAAGCAGCCCAATCACTATCACAATAGGCAAGTAACTGCAAAGAATTTTGCTTAGGGAAGTATAATCCTTGACCAGGGCAGAGTTTAATGTAGTTGAGTACCCTGAGAAGTGCCTTTTGATGTGAAGTTCTCGATTGATGGCTAAATTGGCTCAGAAGCTGTGCAGCAAAAGACAAATCAGGTCTTGTAATGGTTAGGTAGATCAGTTTCCCAAAAAGTGTTCTGTAAGTAGAAGCTTCTTCCATAGAAAGTGGTTCACTATCTGTTTCATTGAGAAAAGCAACAGGGTTCAATGGTGTAACTGCATGCTTAGCATTGAGAACATTGGCTTGTTGCAAAAGATCCAAAGCATATTTTCTCTGAGACATTGTGAGTCCTGATGAATTCTTTAGAAACTCTATGCCCAAGTAGTAGTTGAAATTTCCCAAATCTTTGATGCTGAAAGCCTGATCAAGTTGATTCTTGATTGATTGGAGCAAAGGTGGATGGTTGCCTGTAAGTAAGATATCATCCACATATACAAGAAGCATGACTGTATTACCATTTTGAGTGAGAGTGAATAGGGATGTATCTGCATAGCTCTGCTTGAACTTAAGGTTGAGTAGGAAATCAGAAAGCTTAGTAAACCATTGCCTGTTTGCTTGCTTTAAACTATACAAAGACTTCTTGAGCTTGCAGACTGTACCAGGTGGTAGATTCTTAGAATAGCCTTGTGGAACTGTCATGTAAACTTCCTCATTGAGATCCCCATGGAGAAAAGCATTGTTGATATCAATTTGTTGTATAGACCAGTTGTGGTAGACTGCAATGGCTAGGAGTGCTCTTACTGTGACCATCTTGGCAACTGGGGCAAAGGTTTCTTTGTAATCAATTCCTTCCTTTCGTGAAAAGCATTTAGCTACTAACCTTGCTTTGAACTTTTCAACTCTGCCATCTGCATGAAACTTGATTCTATAGACCCATTTGATCTCAATGGGTGTTTTATCAGGAGGAAGTAAAATTAGTTCCCTAGTATCATTTAACTCTAAAGCCTTTATCTCTTTGGTCATTGCATCAATCCATCTAGGATCTTTAGAGGCTTGGTTATAGGTGTGTGGTTCTGTGATCTTGTTAATGTTGTTCATTAGATGTCTAAGAGAAGGTGTGTGAACATTGATATAATTAATGTAGTTGTTGTAATGATATTTTGGTTTTGTGAAAACTGTGTTGACTTTTGAGGATTTGAGATTGTGCTAAAAATCTTTTAAGTTAACAGGAATGGATTTGGTTCTTGTAGATTTCCTAATAGGTGGAGGTGGTGGTGGTTCGGAAGGTGCTTGAATTGTGTCATTTGATGGTTCTGGTGATGGTTGTTCACTTGAAGGTTCTGATGGTGTAGCTTGTGGTGTAGAAGTAGATTCTGGTGTAGAAGAAGAAGATGAGGTGGTGGTTACTTCAGTGATGTTAGTTGGTGTGGGAAAAATTAGTATGCTAGTAGGATCTGTAGCCTGAGGTTGTGGTATGGAGGGTTCTGTGGTTGAGGATGTATGATAAGGAAAGATAGTTTCATCAAAGCTTACATCTCTGCTAGTGTGAAGTTTGTGAGTGTGAGGATCATAAAGTAAGTAACCTTTTTGGGTGAGTGGATAGCCTACTAAGACAGCTGGGATAGACCTTGGTGCAAACTTGTCACTAGTATGATCATGAATAAAAGCTCTGCAACCTATGATTCTTAGATGATCCAGTGATGGTGGTGTTTGGTAAAGTACCTCATATGGTGATTTGTTGCCAATTGCTGTTGAGGGTAGTCTATTTATGATGTAAGTGGCTACAAGTATGCAGTAACCCCAAAAGTGTATTGGAAAATTGGCTTGAAACCTTAATGCCCTTGCTACCTCAAGTAATTGCTTATGTTTTCTCTCCACCCTAGCATTTTGTTGTGGTGTGTGTGGACAAGAGGTTTGGTGTACTATCCCTTGAGTTTGGAAGAATTCTTTTAGTGTGGCATTAAGAAACTCAGTTCCATTATCACTTCTTATGGTTTTGATTTTGATTTGAAAGTGATTCAATATGTATGAGTGAAATGATTTGATTTGGATCATTGTGTGGTGTTTGCTTGGCATAAGATAGGTCCATGTGGCCCTTAAGTGGTCATCTACTATAGTTAAGAAGTATCTACATTTGTTCACAGTTGTATGCATATATGGGCCCCAAACATCAACATGGACAAGTTCAAGCAATGATTTTGTATAAGATGTACTAGAACTGAAAGGTAAAGTGCTTTGCTTTGCTAACAGACAAACATCACATTTAAAGGTAGAGGTACATTTCATGAAATGAGAAAGACAAGGAATTTGTTTTATGACAGGAATAGAAGAATGTCCCAATCTAGAGTGCCACAAGGATGAGTTGATGGTAGTTGCAGAGAGAGCTTGGTGAGCAGGTTGTGTAGCAGTTGGTGAAAGTAGCAAGTAGAGACCATTACAAAGGGTGCCATGTGCAATCGTCTTGTTCTGGTCCTGGAAAATACATGATGTTTCAGTGAGTATCAAAGAGATCTTGGTTCCTTTTAGTAGCTTACTTACAGAGATGAGGTTATAATTGAATGAGGGTATGTAAAGCACATTAGTGAGGGTTATGTATGTGTTGATGACAACAGATCCATACATAGTTACCTTAGTTGTGTGACCATTTGGTAATGTGACATATATGGGTGTTGTGAAGTAGTGCAGGTTAATCATGAATGTGATTTGGTACATATATGGTCTGTTGCTCCATTGTCAATGATCCAAAGACTCTTAAGACTATATATCAATGATGCAATGAATTTACGGATGTTAAGACTTAGAGAGGAAAGTATACCATGAGTTGTGCCCTGTTGACCATTCTACATCAGCATAAGAACTTGGTTGAGCTGGTTTTGGAGTTGGTCAATCCTAGCAGAAACATGTGCATCTGAAAGTGTGTTTGGCTGTGCTGATTGTTAAGCAGAGGAGTCATCTTGTTGCACCATGTTCACTGTCTTGTTTGGCTTGAACTCTTGACCTTGCTTCCAGGGCTTTGCTTGAGTTGCTTGAGTCTTTCCATGCAATGGATCCCCAATGGGATAGCCAACAAGCTTATAACATTGTTCCCTTGAGTGACCTTCCTTGCCACAATGTCCACAAATAACACCTTTCCTAAATGAACTTCTCCTTTCTCCCTGAGCAGATGACTCTCCCTGAGTGAAATTTGGCCTGTTTTGAGATCTGTGAGTGTTGTTGTGATAGTAAGACCTTTGGTTGTTGTGAGTATAAGCAGAAAATGCAGCATTTGATGATGGTTTTGGGAGTAAGCCTTCTCTTTGCTTTTCATCCTGCCTAATCATGTTGTAGGCCTTCACAACAGTTGGTAATGGTTGCATTAGAAGGATTTGACCTCTAATATTGGAGTAATTATCATCAAGTCCCATTAAGAATTGAATTAACCTCTTTCTCTGATCCCTTTCTCCATTTTCTCTCATCAGAGCTCTGATAGCATATTATCAATGAAGAAAGTGAAACAAAATTAAGAGAAAACAGTTTAGGCGGGAAAATTAGTTATTGAATCATTTCTGTATTGTTGATCAAATGAGAGTTGTACAAGTGATTATATATAAATACAAAAGCGTCTAGAAGACTCTAGAAGTCTAACTAACTAATTAACTTCTAAGCTACATCTGATTACACTTCACTTGCATTCTACTGTGGAGATTGTGTTTTGTGGGTAAGAGTTGACTTTTACTTGTGACAGCAATGTTGACTTTGACTTGAGAGTCCTTGCTTCCAGCTTTGTTGTCTTGAGTTGTGTCTCCTTTAGACTGCCACCGAAAAAACCCTCCCGGAGTCCCGGGGCATCTCCTTCTGCTAGATCCAAATGGAAGAATCTTGAAATCATGTATCACGAAATCCGTAGAACCTCCAACGAAAAAAGAAAAACGGTTGAAATATTGTATTCAATATATAAAAAGCTAAGATTCTTCCATTTGGAGCTTCAAAATTCACTTCCAACAAAAATTGTGAAAGCTGCTCGATTTTATGTAGAAAATATCTATTAAAACTTAAGATAAATTATTAATATACTACTCTATGTTTTTTGTTTTAGTAGTTGGTACAATATATTTTTGACCATCGTATTAGTTATTGTATAAGATTTCGCACAAGGTCTCCGTTCACTCAGCTACGACACTGCTTAACACAGAGGGTCATTAACAAGGCTTCAACTTATGGTAATCAAGTTAACAACATGAAGCTGCACATATCATAAAAGATAGCAAGGTAGAATTGCATAATTAAGTTACAAATTAGCAAACACAACCTTAACAAGTGGCCGATATTGATTTTATAACAGAAACTCACAAACAATGTTTTTTTTTTTTTTTTTTTTGAACAAAGGATCCATTTCATTACAAACCTCACAAATGGAGGAAGATACAACATAACAAGTTACATCGAAACATAACAAGTTAAGTCAAACAAGACATACACCAAATAGTTGAGACAGCCTACAGCAACACCATTCAAAGGTGGGGGGAATCACCCGAGTGAGCTTTGACTGATACAACCATATAAAGTGTAGCTTGACAAAAGTACACAAAGTACATAATACATACTAAGAAGATAAAACTAGGCATCCTTAAAGGAGCCGAACAAAAGCCTAACAGATCTAAAGTCAAACCCCTACACAGCAGCAGCCGTCGATGACGGACCAACGGATCTGAGCAGAAACATCAGTGGCAGCAGCGACAACAGCGGCATCGGAGATAGGAGATGACAGATCTGTGGGCAAAACTGTTATTTATTTAAAGGAGATGAAAGTAAAAAGGAGATCCGGACGGTCGGCCGAGACCGACCGCCGGAATATATTAAGTGATCGGAGGGTGTTTTTGTTTTTGTGTGTGTGAGAGAGAGGGGAGGATGAGAGAGATCCACAAACAATGTTAAACATGCCTAAAATACTTGTGAATTAAAATAATTAACTTTATAGTAAATCCAAAAGAAATATATTGAAACATGGTTGTCAGGATTTCGATCCTGATTTTAGGATCTTACGATTTTACGATACTGCAAAGCAAAAACGATCCGGATCTTACATAGGATCTTTGAAAGCTTAAGATCTTATAGGATCCCGATCTTGACCATAGGATCTTAAGATATAATCCGATTCGATCCTACTTTTTTAGATAACAAACTAAAAAACTACACATTTCTAGATTATTTTTTATATAATTTATTAAACAACATGTTAATCTTATTAAACATTTCATAATCATAATTTATGACAACATTTTGATGCAACATTCATATAATTTTATTTTTATAATATATAATAATTTATAAATTTGTATAATATTACAAAAACTATTAAGAAAATAACATTATAGTAGGATCTTACGATCACAATCTTGCAAAAACGAAAACGATTCTGGGTACGATCCCGATCTTGAAACCTTGTATTGAAATGCCAACAAACTTACAAAAGATAGTGGCCACTTACTCAAATACTATACAACATCATGGACCACATCAACCAAAAAAAAAAGAAAAAGAAAAAGAAAAAGGACAGTACTCCTTTCCCGTGAACCACTTCATTTTATGCTTTTTACAGGACATTTTTTTATATATTGTGAATTCATAGAAGACTATCCCTGATATAAAAACATGAATTATGATCCGTTATGGTACTAGTACTTATTTTGCAGCCCGTTTACTCTCATACTCGCTATATGAGTTATGAAGAGCAAGGTGTCGCAACCACAATAAGTGGAAACTTTTTACGAATGGTAAGGCCAGGTCGTTCAGTCATGTCAAGATCATCTTCCTTCCCTCCATTCGGCAACTCCCAATCGAATTTATGCAAAAGATTAACCAGCAAATGCTCATTTGTCGCCATTGCAAAGGGAATCCCGGGACATCCTCTCCTTCCAGCACCAAAAGGAATCAAATCAAAATCACGCCCTTTGAAATCAATAGTAGAATCCAAAAACCTCTCAGGTCGAAACTCGTGTGGTTCATCCCACACTTTCGGGTCTCTTGCAATGTCCCATGCATTAATGATAACCCTAGTTCCTTTTGCAACATCATAGCCCATGACTTGGACATCTTGGCTTGCTACTCGAGGGACTAGAGTTGGGAGTGGGGGATGAAGACGGAGAGTTTCTTTTAACACGGCTTTCAAGTAGCTCATGTTGTCGATATCGTCTTGCTTTATTATTTCCTTACCCTTGAGAACCATCCTGACTTCATCTTGAACTTTTTTTAAAACACTAGGATGTTTTAAAAGCTCAGTGAATGTCCATTCTAATACTGTTGCTGTTGTGTCCGTTCCAGCTGTATACGCATCCTATACGGTTACAATAACTTAGTTCTTGCTATAAAAAATATAAACTTATTTATAATAATTCTTCAATTAGTTAGTAAAAGATTATCTATCAAATATAGAAATACTCAGTAATACTAAGTGATTATTCTTACAAGTACTTGTCAAAATGTTTATATAACAACTTTAATATTTGAAGTTATTATTGTTACAAATACTTGTCAAATAGTAATACATTGGTAAAAAAATGACAAATTCTGAAATTATTGCAACTTAACTGCTTCTCACTCAAGTTATTATCACTATGTTTAAATTAAAGATGTGTCAATTAAGCTACATGTGTTTGGTTGGAAAACATGGCCCATAACTTTATATCTATTTTATTCTAGAGTAAATTACATGGTTGCTCCATGTGGTTTGTCTAAAATAACAACTTTCGTCTCTCGAAGTTTAAAGTTGCATTGGTAGTCCCTAAGTATGTAAACAAATAACACACATTGTCCCTATAGGTGAAATTTTCGCCTCCAAAGAATAACATGAATGATCCCGATAGGGACCAGATGTGTTATTTGTTTACATACTTAGGAACTACCAATGCAACTTTAAACTTTGAGGGACAAAAGTTGTTATTTTAGATAAACCACATGGACCAACCATGTAATTTACTCTTTATTCTATGTTATCATAAACTTCATTTCAATATAATAACTGAATTATTTAACAAATCATTTCAAACTTATAGACTTTGCTGTACTACAACTCTTTTCCCATAACTTAATTAAGTGTCCGTTTGGTTTGTTGCTAGGAATGACAATAGGTATCAGATTTGGTATGGGGTAGAATGACAATGGATATGAAAAAGTGTATCATTACGATTGTTTATGTTTGGATGACAAAATATGAAATGAAAAAGTGTATAGATGTTTGAGTTTTGTAGTGTAAAAGATATGGGCTCACGGGAATGAATTTCATATACATCAAATTGATGGGTAATCAATCTATGGCAATGATATACTCAATTTATTACCGGGCCACAAAACAAACACATTCAATGATTTTCAAAGTCATAGACTCATTCCCATTAACCCCAACCAAACGGGCCCTAAATGCCATGCAATTTCGTGTTAATCTCATAAAATGGATTATATCCATTTCGGATACAACTAGTTATGATTAAATACATTTCATATAGTGATATAGACTAGCTCTCAATCTATGTACGAGAGTACAAAACTTAAAAAGAATTACCAGAAGGAGTGCTTTGATAGCAAGTCTGTCGAGGTTCACTCCTATGCTATCATTTTTTTGGATCTTAAGCAATATATCAACGAAGTCTTCACTACCACCCGCTCCACAACCACCAACATCACTCGCTGTTTGTTTCCTCAGCCGCTCCTCGATAATATCTTCTAAGAACTCATCGAGCTCGGTAGCAACCCTCTCGACTTTAGCATTAAATCCACTCAAACTATCTACCCATGCAAGCTGAGGTAACAAGTCACCTAAATTAAGACCACCTAAAACCTCAAAAAACTCACTCAACATCTTCCTAAACTTGTTCCCACTTTCACCTTCACTATACTTCTTTCCAAACGTAACCCTACACACTACATCATTAGTATACTTTACAAACAAGTCGCTCATATTAACCGAATTACAAGATTTCTTGATCGTGTCCACGACTATAGCAATCTCTTCTTCACGTACCTCGCGATGAGCTTCAATCTTTTTGTTACTCAATAGATGTAACACCATAATACTCTTGACTTGCCTCCAATACTCACCATAAGGTGCCACAGATACTTCTTTTAGCTCACAAAGGAGTCTCCTCCACATTTTAACGTCGGGTCTATTGGCAAAGAGAAGATCCTTGGTTTTCATGATCTCACGAGCTGCTTCAGATGATGAGATCACAAGGGCCGGGACAGACCCTAGGTGGATGAGCATGACCGGACCACCATGGGTTTGGGATAAGGAATGGAAGGAGTGATGGAGAAGTGGTCCGATCTGATGGAGGTTCCCGATAACCGGGAGTCTTGGTGGTGAAGGTGGTAGGTTTTTCTTGGTGGAAGATCGATTAAAGTAGTGTAATTTGATGAGAAAAATGACTATGAGTAACAAGGAGAGAATGTACACTAATGGAATTGGAACCATTGTTAAATTCTTTGTTCTTTCTATGGTTAATGGTGTCTATATATATTTGAACGAAAGTAAAATTTAGGATATGATACGTATCTTTAATCTAACGTATGGAATTGGTACAAGCTACTAAACAAATTCACATACGTACGTTTTTTAATCAAAAGGATACAAATGTATCACTTTAGAAAATAATATTGTACAAATTAAAATAACAAGTATTAAAGCAAATGAAGTATTAACCACTAAAATGTGAGAGATTTCAAGTTTAGGTTTTACTAGATGCAAACGACTTTAACATGATCACGTGAACCTTCTGAAAAGATAATACTTTACCTGATGTGAGTCTGTGTGACGGTAAATTTAGCCTCGTAAAATTTCGGCCAAAGTGTCAAGAACAATGATTATTGAAAAAGATATGTTAAACCAAAACTTTCGGTCTAACTTATGTTGGATGTATGTATTAACAAATAAATTATTGCAATCAACCAAAATTTTGTACTCAATATATATGAATAAATAAAGCGCATAAATGACAATATCCAATAGGATATTGGAGTAAGATCTTGACTAAGAAACCGTAGATTTTATTACGTTTTTAATTGTATCTTTATAAACCTACTCACTTAGCTTAGTTGGTTATCTAAGTTTCTTCTAAAGTTTAGGGAGTGATTTACCCGAGTTCGAGTCTCACAAGTGATAAAGAAAATTCGGATGGTGGTGGTGGTGGTGGTAGTAGAGAATGGTGATGTTTTTGATAATTGTTTAAAAAAATATAAATTTAATAGAAAATTCAATGGGGAATATGATGAATATTATTTAGGAAGTTAAGTTTTATTTTCAAATTTAGCCATTGAAATAAAGTCGTGTATTAGAATAGTGAAATGACGATAATACCTTTAGTGACGTGGCACTTAACGAAAGTTAGCTCTCAATGTCTTTTTTGCATTTATATGGACGTGAGCGGTGTTTTTGCATGCCTTTATGACACGAGATATTTATTGAACTTTCGTAGTACGTTAGTGACTAAATTTGCAATTTACCCTAAAGATTATATTCTATTGATACACAATATAATTATTGCCTTCTTAAAAATTATATTTATTTTGTTAGTATATCAGTATATATTTAATTTATTTAGAACAAATGAATTATTTATCTGAACGGTCGAAATTTTGTTTATTTGTCAACGCATGCGTTTTAGTTATCCAAACGATAAACTAACAAATGTGTGATGCCTTGGTGGTGTTTTGGCTGATTTGGAGATAGCTTAATAGTATTGTTTATACAGTCTTTGAATCTAGGCACCTAGTTAAATACGAGAAATATACTCCCCAAGTGCAAATCCTATCGCTTATGTGGATTTGTAATCGGTGTAATTGCCTTGGTTTCAATTGGTCATCTTGTGTATCTCATTCGTTGGATATTTTAGACTAAATTAACTTAAATTTTGCTTTTATACTTTATGGTAGTCCGTTGTTATCCTTTTTTTTATGAGCATTGCTACGACCACAAAATATTCATAGAACAAAAAAATCACAAAAACGAGTTGTTCATATCAAAGAGGAGAGAAAGAAAATATATCAAAATACACAAATCAACACATGAGAACTCATTTTTGTGGATGTTTTGTTGTTGTAGTAATTCCCAATGTTTTGAAACCCGGGTCGACCCGGCCGGTTTAACCGGTTCGACCAGTTCCGGCAAAAAAAACGGGTCAAAAAAACCCGGGTTTCTAAAACCGGGTTAATCGGTGTGACCCGGCGGGTTTTGAGTGACCCGGGTCAACCCGGTTCTCGAAACCCGGCCGGGTTTCGTTTTTTCAAATTTTTTTAATAAAAACCCGGGTTAACCCGGCGGTCCAACCGGTTGACCCGGTCCCCAGTGACTCGACCGGGTCGATTTTGAACCCGGTTTTCAAAACATTTGTAATTCCTTTTTTTATATTGGCCATTGTTGGCTTCTGTTTTGCATGTTCCAATCTTGGGGATCTATATGATGTTCCTATTTGTTGCTCCTATTTATATATATAAGCGTTTTTTTTTTAAAGACAACAATATATAAAAGTAGGGGTGGCAATTCGGCTCGGGTTCAGGTTGACAGGTTGGCGGGTCAGAAAACCCCAACTCGAACCTGACCCATTTAAATCATCGGGTCAGTTATGTCAACCCTAACCTGTTTATACATAACCCGAACCTGACATATTTACCCCGTATATATACTTGGGTTGGCGGGTTAAATAGGTTACATGTGTTAAATAGGTTAAACGGGTTTCGGGTTGACCCATTTAACTTATTTTATATACAAAAGTTGACACATTACATGAGTTAAACATGTTAAACGGGTTTACGGGTCGACCCGTTTAAACCATTTAACCCGTATAATAAAATATAATTAATTTTTAGTTTAAGAAAAAAATCATAAACGGGTTGGCAAGTCGACCCACTTAAATAATTCTCAACCTGAACCTGACCTGTTTAATAAACGGGTTAGATGAGTCAACCCAAACCCGACCCGAAATCTATTTAGACTCAACCAGAACCTGGTAATTTTCGTGTCGGTTTCAGGTCGGGTTTCGGGTCGGGTTTCGTGTCGGGTCAAAAATTGTCACCCCTATATAAAAGAACCCAAATATATATATATATGGACACAATATAAAACATCCTTTTTTAATTAAACAAGATAATTAAAGAGGGTGAAACCAAAACAAAATACAACCAACAAATAGACGAAAGAACAAAACTATTGTATAAACTATTGATGTCACATAAATCTGTTTCTGACAAAGGAGCAAACCAAATAAGATAAATGATAGGGCAACAAAGAAAGTCTCACAAAAACAATCCACAAACTAATGTGGTAGAGAATGATTGGTTTAGTAAGAGAGAGGAGAGAGAAACTATTACACAATATACCAATTAAACGCTGACACATCAGCTTGTGGATGTTTTTGTGAAAGTTTCTTTGTAGGTTTAGCATACCTCACCAAATAAACCACACTGCAACCATAAAATGTCTAGGCCTACAAGACCAATGTCTCCCATGAAACAATGACCACACAGTACAAGATAAGTAGATATCATCCACTGACATTGCAGTAGAAACCAAAATGCAGGCCTCACAGAAAATAACGTGCAGACCACACACTACTAGATAACCTGAAGCTATCACAGAAAACTTTTGAAGCTGATAATGCAAACAACAGAAACAATTACTGTGTTGGAATATGTAAATCATAACTAATATATAAACATATAAACACATCAAGCACGCAGCGGAATAGGATCAAATACATGTAATTAAATTAATCGAATATAAAAGGATGCGTACCTCTTTTGTGATTTCTAGCAAGAACAAGAAATCAATGGAACAAGAACTTATAAACCCTAATTAGGGTTTAATGTGGATCAACTAATGGTATAGTCGAATGGGCAATCACCACGTTAGCAAAACTATGCTAACACTTCATTCTCGAACACACGTACTATTAGCGTTTCAATAAGAAAAGCTAGGTTCTTAATTCACGAGCAAGCACTACTAGTTGAGCCTTAGTTGATTCAAGAGAATCGCCTATAGCTCAAAGAATAAGAGAAGGAAAAGTGAATTGGCTTGCTAATGAACAAAGAGATGAATAGAATGAATCCATGAGGCCATGTATTTATACTATCATAACCTTGAAGCATTCCCAATCCCATAGGGATGTGGGATCGGCCGAACATTATCCCAAAGGGATATTCTGGAACCTTCTTGCCTACTTTTTCACTCTTGGTCCTTAATCTTTCGTCTAACGGTCGTTAGGTACCGTTAAGTGCTTATTTCGTGAATTTAATAATTATTCGACACTAAAACAATAATTATTAATTAATTGAAACTCATACGTAAAGTGTGCAATCACGAAGTCTCGTGTTTGAGTCTGGACATATACATTAATTTTTATCTGTTACATTTAACAGCTCCCACTCGGATATACATTAATGTGATAATGACAATGGTTAGTCTAGCATAACATGCCAATGCCCCCAGAACGATCACGAGTATGGTTTCCTGGAAAAAACCACATTTGACGATTCATCATCATACTTATCCTTTTGATTCTAATACTATGTTAATATGGATATGGATCGAAGTCATTCCATAATTAACTTGTGTTTCTCGTTATTTATGATCAAGCAAGATTACCAATTCATCTGAACGCATTCCAGATAGACCTTGGGCATGGCCATGCAAACATCTTGTTAAACCTACGAGTGGCCAAACAGTATTAAACTTCAAAACAAATTTGAAGGAACCAAATCCTGTATTGACTACAAGCATAACCTATGAACTTCGCATCACCTCTGAAAATAATCCTTATAACTACCAGTTACGGATAGCATTAGACTATCTTACAGAAAATGAGCTACATCCACAGTAGTTACCTGGCATCTCAAGTCTGAGGATAAATATTCATGATTTACTATAATGACAACATCCATAAGTATAATCATGTAATTGGGATTTTGTCCTATATCCAATTTTTCATTTATTGAATATCATGTGAATTTAGCATGTCTATGCATCAATATATTTAAATATATTATACCAAAACTCAGATTTACCTTAGTTCAATGATACTCCCATATCATTAATTGACAACGGACTATTTAGAATAACTTAAGTTATTCATGTATTAAACATGCAAATATAGGATACAATATTTATAAATGGAAATAAACATAACAAAATACTTCATTTCATTTGAATAATTATTGTTTACAATATTCTTTATCCAAATACTAACCAGAGATCTACATGAAACTATTAGCTAAACGAAGTCCAATGCCATTAGCATGTTGAGTAAGCTTTTCCTTATATAAAGCCTTCGTAAATGGATCAGCTAGATTGTTATCTGTGTGAATTTTGAATAAATTGATTTCACCTATATCAACTTGTTCACGAACATAGTAATATCTTCTAGGAAAATGTCTGGCGCCCTTCATAACTCCATGTTCATTGGCGAATGTAACTGCGGCAGAGTTGTCACAATACATATTAATAGGTAATTCAATTGACGGCATAATACCAAGCCCCGAAATGAATTTCCTAATCCAAACAGCTTCCATCGCAGCTTCTGATGCAGGAATATACTCAGCTTCTGTAATAGAAATCGCAATTGTTGTCTGCTTCTTGCTCTTCCAGTCAACTGCTCCACCATTAATAACAAAGACATAACCCGTCTGAGACTTCGTATCATCTTTATCAGTTTCAAAGGACGCATCACAGTAACCTGTAACTTCAAGTTCTGCATCTGGATTTCCCCCATACACTAGAAACATATCTTTAGTATTCCTTAAATACTTAAGAATGCTTTTAATAGCGTGCCAGTGCTTTCCACCTGGATTCTGTTGATAACGACAGGTCATATTGATGAGGCGAAAAATGAACCACTTTTAGGGGGTCATTTAAGCCCGGAATTGACTTTATTTGATCAAATATTGCCCTAAATCGTTCCTTTTGTGATTTTAGGTACTTTGGGAGTGAAATCTGGAAAAGAAAGCAATTCAAACGTTTTTGGAGCATAAAAGTGAAGAAAACGCCAAAGTCTTAATTTTCCTTGCTGGGAACAGTAGGTGACGGCGTCAAGAAGGAATTTCTGACGGCGTCAAGAGTAATTTCCATGACGACCCAGTACAGAATTGACGGCGTCACGAAGTAGGGCGTCAAGAGTAAAATGCATGACGGCCTGGAAAATGCTAACACATGACGGCGTCAAAAGTAGATCAAGGCAGTCCGAGAAGTATTTTGGCGGTGAGATGACGGCGTCACAAGATTTGTCTTGACGCCGTCAGACCCTATTTCCTATATATAGTTTTCTAATTTTCACATTAAAGAGAGAGAAGTTTTGGAGAAACCCTAGGTACGAACTTGGTACGAATTTTACAGGTTTTTCAAGGGTTCTAAGCCCTTGATACCTTTCATGTGTAATTGAGATAAGTATTCTTTTAATTCAATCAATATGTCTATGTGTTGGTTGTCTTTATCTTGTTCTTGTCTTAATTCCATCATGCTAGGCTAGATCTATCTTGTGTTTGCTTGGATCTAATGAAACCTAGATGTTAATTATGTGTTGATTACTTGTTTATAGTTGTATTGGATGAATGAATTCGATGTTAGGCTTAAGAAAACTGGCAGATCTCCAAATGGTAACATGCTTGAACGTCTTAGGAAACATGAACTGACGTGCACTAGGTTTTATTGGTTGTATTTAATGCATGAGTAAATTCTAATGATCCCATGTTAGGAGCTTCTTAGCCGGCTCGACATAGCAGTGAAGTAGGCACTCATAGGATTGGGGAATTCAGTGCGCCACCCCATGAATGGTATTAAGGAATACAATCCGTCATCCACGCAACTATAACAAGTAATTAACGTGTAAAAGATATCTAGGGAGTAATGAAATCTAAGTAAACACATTTTCTCCACTTATTGCTCACAACCTTAGTTAATTTAGTTTATTTTCATTTCTTGTATTTTATTTTGATTGCATCTTTAGTATTGGGTTAGTTGACTAGTAACTAATTCCGCCCAAATCCTTCAAACCCGAGATTTTTATTTGCTTTCTAAAAAATATAAAAATACAAAAATAATCATCCCTCACCTTTAGAACTAGTATTTAGGTTTTCTAATCCTAGCGACACTATTCCTAGCTGAACGATCAATCCCCCGGTACTTGTCACTATACTATACTTCAACGATCAGGTACACTGCCTGGTGGGGGTTGTAAGCTTCTCAAGATCCCTTGAGAGGTAAAGCCTGGTGCGATTCCCACGTATCAAGTTTTTGGCGCCGCAGCCCGGGGAATAGTTATTGTCTAGGTTAGAATCTCTTTTTATTAGGTCTACTTGCTAGATCCCTTTCTAGTAAGATTTTATTTTTATTTTTAGGGTTCTTTAGTCTATCTTTTTCTTTGTGTGTTTGTTCGTAATTTCCATTGACTCTTTCGTTCACCATTATGGCGTACGCGAATCCACCATACCACCAACCACAATGGCCATTCTACCCTATTGACATCTCGAATTTCAAACAATATCGAGATGAACCCATATATGATGCATGGACTCGTTTTAGAAATTTACTCCGAAAATTCCCTCATCATAGTTTCGCTTTAGCATCCCTAACCCGAACCTTTTACTATCGTGTTGGCCAATATGACCAAATGCGCATTGAGGATTTTGCCAATGGGGACTTTAGGGAATTAAGTGCTGAAGAAGCATGGGATACCATAAAAGATTGTGCCCAATATTATTATAGGGTAGACAACCCAACAAACGTTAGTACAAGTCAATTGAATATAAATTTCCAGGATCATGAAACAAGTTTGTTTGGGGATGAATATATTAGTGTTGAGATACCTAAGTGGTTGTCATGTAATGCCATAGTACAAGATGAACACATAGGTGACCTTGATGTGATGGAGAATGTAGCCGAGCATGATCACATTGATCAAAAAGACCTAGGTTTTATGATCGATGATGATGAATCTCAAGAAACAGATGATGAATCTTTTGGGCAATTTGTATATATCAGTCAGAATATTGAGGATGATCCATATGATTCGGACATAGAAGTTGAGATGCCTAAAGAAGTACGTGAGATACTTGGGAAAATGTTAGGGTTAGATTATAATGAAACACATGTTGAGGATATAGGTGATCTTGATAAGATGGATGATAAAGTAGGAAATCTAAACCCACCAAGTACCCCACAAGTCCTACCATCATTTGAGGCATATACACCGCCTGTGACTTATCCGGATGAAGTAGAAGAGACTTTAGGAACCCCAATTGAGGTAGAACCTTTGAACCAAACACAACTAGAGGATATAGGTTTGAATACTTATAATGATAAGCTTACTCTTAGTTTTAGGAAAGTTCCTAGTTTTGATGAATCGGAGCCTCAACCAAAACCGTTACCTAATCTTCCATCCTTGGATGAAAATTTAGGAATTGAAATAGGTTCCGATCCACCCATCAAACCATATAGTACGGGTAGTCTTAGGACAAAGGTAGTGGAGTCTAAGCCTTTTAGAGAGGAGGCCAATATAGGAGTGGAAAATGACCTTACATGCTTACATCACCCATTTATGATTGATCACAAGAAACATTATGGGTTTAAACCGGGTTTATTAGGTCAAGATGGATTCCCAACTAGGAGTCTCTTGAAGTTGATTGAAAATGATCCTTTTCTAGGAGAAAATCTTAATCCACCCACAAACCCGATTGAATTAGGTAAGGTTATGATGATAGGAGCACATCCCTTTGAGCATATAATTCATCCACCGCTATTTTCTCACGTGGCATACTTCCACCCTAAGAGTGTGTATCGCTATTTCCACCCACACTTAATCCCAAGTGTAGGGAAAACCTCCCATATTTCCGTTAAATAAGGGTAGAGTTAGGCTCGCGACTCGAACAATAACAAGCGCTTCTTGGGAGGCAACCCATGCTTTGTGTGATTTTATTTTGATTGTTTGTTATTTGCTTCCGTATGCATGCTTTATTTTTATTGTTGGTAGATCATGTTTCTAAACTAAAAAGTGGAAATACTTCACTTTGTTGTTTTGGCTTAGTCTTAACTCCACCTAAAGGTATTTTTGCAAAAGATAAGTGTAAGGGGAAACCCCAAATATGTTTTCAAGAAACAAACCGATCATGATTCTCCACAATATTAAATGAACATGTATATTCGTATTTGTTAGAGTCAAATGCTTATATCGAGTCATAATGAAGTTTTGCAGGATTTTCCAGGAAGTGAGACCAAGTTTTTCCAGAAATTTTCTGGAAACTTAACATAAGAATTTCTGCAGGTCACTTCTGACGGCGTCACGTGTAAAAATCTGGAAATTTTTACCGGTTTTGTTTTTCTAACGGAGTCTTATGGTTTTTGTGAATTATTAAGTTTTATAATCTCCAGGAGATCTGCAAACTTCATTCCACAAGCATTATATCTTATTTTGTTTTCTAGGATTTAGTAACTTATATAGGATGCCGCCGATTTTATGCGAGGTTGTCTTGTCTATTTTCTCAGGATTTACAGGTTATGTATGACAAGAAGATGATTATTATTCTGGAAGGGAAGCTTTGATTGTTCATTTTCTTGGAGGAAGATTTAACCTGGATAGAAGATTGTATGACTAGCACATAACCGTATATTCAGAAAAATTTTCCACCCAAATATGTGAGGTTTGCCTTTAGATTTGATAGGAAAAGCATTTATTATTAGTGCTTATGAGTGTACCGGTAGCATTTAGATTCTAGAACTTGCGTTAGTGATGCATCCCGAGACCGCTAGTGAGACTACATTCGTGTAGTAGGATTTACTACATGATAAGAGGCATTAGGATTACCCTTGTGTTAAACCCGTATCATAATTACTTGACCATTTAAGTCATATTACTTGGCTAGTTAAGTCAACTAATTTTTCCCACACCCTTAGCGTTGTACTCATTTTTAGTACACGAAACCCCTAGTACACCCCTCCGAGCCTATCTTTTCGTTTCTAACTTTAAGCATTTTACTTAAAGGAAGAATTTGTTACACCCCACTTAAATGTACACCCAAATCGCCTTATCCTTCCGTGTATGCGCTCATTTTTAGTGCATTATTGTTATTTGTTAAACCCTAAGTTAACTCTCTAATTGATTACTGATGAGTGTCTAAATACTCACCATTTTATACTAATCTGAACTGCCAAAACATCCAAAAATACTCAAATATGCATCAAAATACTTAAAATATCTTAGAAGTGTGTTTTATATGTTTCAAATGTAAAATATGCAAAAACAGATGAAAAACGTACAAAGTTTGCATAATTGGCAGTTTCAGTCCCTCAAGTTTCAAAAGTTGTCAAAACTAGTCCCTGGTTATTCTAAAAAAATGAAAAAGTCACCAAAGGTCCTTTTTAATCATAAAGTTACATATTTAGTCCTTTGGTACAAAGTTTCACAAAATTACAAGTTTAGTCCCTATACTTTGCAAATTGACATAAATGGTCCCTGGGATGTAAAAACTTTGAGAAAAATCAATTTTGGTCCTTGTATTACTAATCTTTTGCAGGAATGGTCCTTGGTATGAAGTTTGGAAAAATTACATAAATGGTCCCTGAAGTTTCACAGTTTGGCAAAAATAGTCCTCGGGTATTTAAAAAATGAAAAATATCAAAAATACCCGAGTACTATCCATTTATGGCAAAATAGGTCCTTATGATTACTTATGGGAATTTACATTTTCAGTCCCTATAATTTTTCCAAATTACAAAATTGGTCCTTATGTTACATAAACCAAACGGATCCTTATTAATATTAAACCCAAAAACAAATCCATACCACACAAACCTCAGCCTACCCTTTTTATTTAAAACCCAAGCCCAAGATCCAAAGGCCCATACCACCCTTTTGTTTAAATAAATAAAACCGGCAAACCATGGTTACTGTTCACCTTCCCTCACAAGCCAATACCACCATTTCCACCTCACCTGTTTCACCCCAACTTGCTACCTCTACCTCTCCACGCAATCCCTCCACATCCACAAGCTCCCAAGCCGCATTTAATGCCCTTGAAAACCTCTTCACGCAATCCACAGTTGCCCCACGACTTTTGGCGCGAAAAAGCGTTTTAAACGGCTATGATCAAACAGACAATATCAAGGGCATAGATGTGGTGGGAAATGACACAGTGGGTCCCACAAAGCCTTAGAAGTCATTATAAAGAAGCAAGGAAGCAGAGAAAAAGATTATTAGTGTATTGTAGGAGTAGTTTAATCGTAGTTAGTATAGAATCCAATCTAGTTGTAATCTTTGAATTAAAAAGCTTGTATTCTGTTATATTAATGTAATTTAAACTTTATTTAATCTCAATTTCAAGTTTTCAGTTCATATCTCAGTATTGCATCTTTCAAATTTCAAATAATTCTCAAGATACTTGATCTTGGTTGTAGTTGATTATAAAAAGATTCTCTTAGTTCATTTAAGCTTTGACAAAGCTTAGATAAGCTGTTAGAAACCTTAATTATCAGTTTCACTTGATAAATAGAAAAATACCAAAAATTCAAATAAATAAAGAAAAAAAATAAAAAAATTAGTGCTTGAGGAAGTATAGAAGCTGAGCATGATGGAAAATGGATGGTTCCTGGTTTAGAACCTTTTGGGAGGTGATAGGTTGGTTACTTGTTCATGGTTCTGTGTTTCTCAGATTGTCTTCATTTGTAAGCAAATCTTCAATTTTTTGCTTTATTAGCTTTTAATGTTTTTGTAGTGTAAAATTAGTTCAAATAGCTTTAATTAACTTTACTTAATCTGTTTCAAGTTTTAAAATCATAGTTGTAGTTTAATAATTAAAAGTTTTAGTGTAAAAATAGTCTTAAAGGGGTGTTTGGATTTACATGTTTCACTGTGTCCTTGTGATTCTCATAAGTTAAAATTTACTCAGCCATCATCCTTAGTAGTAAACTAGTATAGTTATAACATAAAACCAGTAGGTCATAGCTTTCAAAGTCAAAATCACCTCACAATCCTTACCACAGATAACTGTTGAGGTATTTTGATCTCAAACCTCATCATACCATTACACAAGTCAGTTATAGAGCTTAATTCAGTCTAATAATCACTTATAACAACTTATTAAATCAGTAGTAGTGATTAAAAGTTCAATAAAGTCAAATCTTAGGTTTATATCAAAAGTCAAACTTTGCTCATCTCAGAGAATCTCAAATCTTGTAGGATTTTTGTTGATTTGTGTATTAGGTTCTAGGTTCTGAAATTCCTTGGGATTATAGTCTCCCACCTCTATTTCAGTTTCCATTAGTTGTTACATTTTTGGGATTTTTTCCCTGGGCCCCACTCAACCTCAAAATCACTTGCAGGGAACACCCCTGTCCTGCACCAACAGTTTGCAGTCCATCACCACCACTTTGGTGGTGATTTGTGACCACCACAGTGGGCCCCACACCTCAAACCTTGGACTTTTGAACCCCCCTCATAGTAGGCTTTCGGAATTGACCTTTTATTTGACCTAGGATTCAGTGGACCCCACCTAAATTTGACCCTCAACTTTGTCCCTATTCTGAGTAGTATTTGAGTTTTGGATTGGCTTAAACTTGCTTATCAGCTTATCTACTGAGCTTATCTAGCATATTTTGGCTTAAACTAGTTCCAATAACTTACTTAGACTAGATTTTACCATAGTGGGTCCCACACAAGTCAGTTTGAGCTTATTTGCTACTTTGGTCAAACAAAGTCAACTGTGGTAGTATTAAGCTTCCACACAGCTTATTATTAGCTTATAAAATATTTGTTTTTACAAAAGTTATCTATTTTTAAGTATAATATAGTTTTGTAAAAGAAAATTCCAGAAAAATCAATATAATAACAAGTGATAGTTTCTATTTAATATAATTTAATTTTAATTTTCATTTTTAGATTTTTATTAAGTAAGTTGTGTTTTTATATTTTTATTAATTTCCTCTTATATTAAAGTATTTTTAGTAATTTTATTAGATTTTTATATTATCATTTAGTATTTATTAGAATTAATAATAGTTTTATTAATAATTAATTAATAAATAAGTTTTAAATAGCATAATTAATTTTTACAAAGTAACACCTAGTTTTTATATTTTTCCTAGATTTAATATATCATTAAATAATTTTAAGAATTTTTCCATAATTTTTACTGTTCATCTTGTACTTTTTATAATTTAAATAGTTTAATTGGTAATTAATTAATAAATCGAATAATAATTAGTAAACTAGTTTAAAAATATATAAAATAAAGTTTTTATAATTTTTTAGGATTCCTGTGATGGTTAATTAGATTTATAAAAATCTTCTTAATTATCTAAGTCTTTTTAGTATTTATAATAATTTAAATCATATAATTAGTTAAATAATAATTAAATAGTTAATAATTAATAATAATTAGATAAATAGTCTTAAAAATATAATTTTATTCTTAAAATAAGTTTTATAATATTTTAGACTTTTACAAAGTTTAATTTTAATTTTCTAGACTTATTTTACATTTTCTTATTTATTAGTTAATTATTAAATAAATAATAATAGTTATTAACTAATAATAATTAATTAAATAATTAAGTAAATATAAAATAAATATTTTAAGTTTATTTAATTTGCATTTAAGCCCCTAAGGCATATAAATTAATACTTTTGTTAAAATCGTTTTTGTTTCGTATGTTTACGTAGAATTAAATTAAACGTACGCGTTTTAGTTATTAAACGTTTTTTAGATATCTAGGTTTTACGTAATCGTTAAAATAGTTTATCTAAGTTATTTTATTTTATAAAACCCTAGTTTAATCACACACTCACACTTATACCAATTCCTGTTCATATTCACTCGATCACAGTTTCGTTTATTAATAAACCATCGCACACCCCGTTGGGACATTACGACCCGGGGAAACACTATATTCCACGGAAGCATTTGCTTCAGACGTTTGACTTGGTTAACCATCACTTGGTAAACTTAGTTGACTGTTTGGGACGAATCAAAATTTGGCGCCGCTGCCGGGGAGGTTGTGCGCTTATTCTAAACGATTTTGCGTATTAGTGAACCTGAATACACGCTCATTGTATATTTACCCATCCTTGTTCATATTATTATCATATAAAACCAAAACTATTCCCAAAAACTTTTTAAAATTAGTTTTCAACGAACACAAAAAACCAAAAATATTTTCCTTCTTATTAGTACTACAAAAATTTTCAAAAACACCAAAAATATTCACCTTTACAATCCTACCTATTTGATTCTTCATTTCTCACCCCCTAAACCCTTTGATTCTTTCTATGTCTTATTCTCACCCTCTTGTTTGTCAATGGTGTGGTAGTCCTTATAATGGTGGTAATTGCCCCAATTGTGGCATGGTAGAGTCAGGAAACGGGTCGGTCTATAACCAGAATCCCTATTCCTACTATGACACGACTGATTCATTCCATCAGTTTCCACACCATGAGACCCAGCAGTTTTACTGTTGTGAGTATTGTAGAGGCCCTCACTACAGCTCTGATTGTCAAATTAGGAATCAGTTTGTCTATGAACAGGTTCCTTGTAACAATCATGAATTTGGTTTTAACCAGCCTTCACAGTACACAAACCCTCAAGCACTTCCTCAGGACGAGTTAGCTGAAGCTGAATTGATTACTAAAATGATGATTAATCAACTCAATTCAACCAAACCATTCAAGATGGAATAAACAGTCTTAAGGATCAGATTCTTAGGAAACAAAAACCTCTTGTTAACTCATTACATCTTGAGGATGAAAGTGATGAGGATGAACCAATTGAAGACAAAAACTCAAAAGACCCTTCAGATATCTTAATAATGGGGGACAAGCAATTCAAAGTAACTCCTCTTAAGGAAATAAATGTCCTTGTTCCAATCCCAAAGATATCTGAGAAACCTTTTGATTCAACTTCAGTTGAAGCTACTTCAATAGAAATACAGGGAGAAAAGAATATAACCGAATCACTAGCAGTAGAAATTATGGAACTTGTAGAAACCATAACTACTAGTCCTTCTCAGCTCCCTGAGTCTGATGTTATCACACCCGAGGTTCCCACTCACTCTCTGAGCATGGGGAACGAGCATCTTGACACTGTTCCTAATAAGGAATAAGACGAATTCATAAAGTCTAGTGTTGAGAACCTTGTCTCAATCCCAAGTGAGTCACAGGGAATTCTTGATCATGTGTGTGATATTCCTCCCCCTCTTGTCTTTCCAAATGATCATATTGAGATGTTCTCTGATTCTGATGAGGACTATTCTTTATCTTGTGGAGACATAAGTTATGTGGGGGAATTACCTTCTGAGCTTGTCAACTCAGAAGAAGAGAATGATGAAGAAATAATCCAAGACGAAGCTCTTCGTCTTACATTATTAAATGCTAATCTTCTCATTTCTAGAATCGAGGCTTTTAATGAAAAGCCTATTTCATCTCCTATCCCCGTCAAGGATAGTGAGGTTTTGATCAATGATTCTATTCCGGAATTGCAAACGTTCCATTTTGATCAAACGGGAGAGAAGATAAGTGGTATCACCACTTCTCATTCGTATAATTCTCTTCCCGTTTATGAATCATTTATTTTTGAGAAGTTCCCCAGTGAATTCACTCAAATCAATCCCGAATACGAATCATTCACCTTTGAGGAGTTCTCCGGTGAACTCACTCAGATCATATCTCCATCAGAGTATGATAATTTCTATTTTATCTAGACATACCCATAATATGTCTTGATCAAACGAGCTTAAAAGAGGAGATTCATGAAACAATGAATTCTCCTATTGAAGATGAGGAGTTAGTTATGATTTTCATCATGACTTTCTTTCTTTTCTTCATATATCCCGTGTCTTCTCCTGTTCTTCACTCTTTTGGGTGTGAGGACATTATCTTTGACCCCGGCATTCTCATTTATAAATTATGAGCTAGGGTCTCTCTGTACTTATCTCATCGGTGTGGAACTTTCACGTGCTTCAAATGTTTATCCAAACGTCTTGAATGAAAGTCCGATGCAGATTGTCTCTTCCACATCATGCTTCCCCATGGACAAATTAATTCGGGGTCGAGTCAAGCTAGTGACTCGGTAATCAAAAACAGTAGCATGTACTTAGGGTTTTCACCCTAAGTGTGGGGGAGATACTAACCCATATGTTGTATATATGTATATATCATCTAAAAAAAATGTGTGTACATAAACTTAAATAAAGGCTATAGAGTATTTTCCTTCTTACGTTCTAAGTGTTGGTTTAACACCCGGTACTTTGAATATTGAGGACAATATTCAGTTCTAAGTGTGGGGGGAGATTCGTTATTCTAACGAATTTAAACACATGTTCCATCAAGAACCCCCATTTTAGCCCAAATTTAAAAAAAAAAAATCTCACTTAGAACGCAATAAATGGTTATCAGTCCGGGGTCTAACCCACATAAGGATTGGCTAATCCAGGAGCAAACGGTTCTTGGTAAAGATAACTCAAATCCGTTTATGGCTTGCAATTTGCCCAAAATTGTATGGTTCCTCAACTCCCCATATCCCATAAAGCGAATGAGTTGGCTAGCCCGCAAGATTATGGCTTGTGGTAAAGGCAGTGGAAAAACCATAATTGGTAATCAGCTCACCAAGATGTTGACTATTCCATCAAGAGTTGGCTAGTCCAGAAGCAAACGGCTTTTGGTAAAGACAAATCAAATCCGTTGACAGCTGGTGGTTTGCTCAAAATCACACGGTTATCAGGTGTACCACAGTTCTTACATCTGGCTACTCCAGAAGTGATGGATTTTGGTAAAGAGTTTTTCAAATCCATTAAGTTTTTCTCAAAAGATTGCTAGGGACTAGCAATAGTTTAGTGTGGGGGATTGATGAGTGTCTAAATACTCATCATTTTATACTAATCTGAACTGCCAAAACATCCAAAAACACTCAAATATGCATCAAAATACTTAAAATATCTTAGAAGTGTGTTTTATATGTTTCAAATGCAAAATATGCAAAAACAGATGAAAAACGTACAAAGTTTGCATAATTGGCAGTTTCAGTCCCTCAAGTTTCAAAAGTTGTCAAAACTAGTCCCTGGTTATTCTAAAAACATGAAAAAGTCACCAAAGGTCCTTTTTAATCATAAAGTTACATATTTAGTCATTTGGTACAAAGTTTCACAAAATTACAAGTTTAGTCCCTATACTTTGCAAATTGACATAAATGGTCCCTGGGATGTAAAAACTTTGAGAAAAATCAATTTTGGTCCTTGTATTACTAATCTTTTGCAGGAATGGTCCTTGGTGTGAAGTTTGGAAAAATTACATAAATGGTCCCTGAAGTTTCACAGTTTGGCAAAAATAGTCCCCGGGTATTTAAAAAATGAAAAATATCAAAAATACCCGTGTACTATCCATTTATGGCAAAATAGGTCCTTATGATTACTTATGGGAATTTACATTTTCAGTCCCTATAATTTTCCCAAATTACAAAATTGGTCCTTATGTTACATAAACCAAACGGATCCTTATTAATACTAAACCCAAAAACAAATCCATACCACACAAACCTCAGCCCACCCTTTTTATTTAAAACCCAAGCCCAAGATCCACAGGCCCATACCACCCTTTTGTTTAAATAAATAAAACCGGCAAACCATGGTTACTGTTCACCTTCCCTCACAAGCCAATACCACCATTTCCACCTCACCTGTTTCACCCCAACTTGCTACCTCTACCTCTCCACGCAATCCCTCCACATCCACAAGCTCCCAAGCCACATTTAATGCCCTTGAAAACCTCTCTACGCAATCCACAGTTGCCCCACGACTTTTGGCGCGAAAAAGCGTTTTAAACGGCTATGATCAAACAGACAATATCAAGGGCATAGATGTGGTGGGAAATGACACAGTGGGTCCCACAAAGCCTTAGAAGTCATTATAAAGAAGCAAGGAAGCAGAGAAAAAGATTATTAGTGTATTGTAGGAGTAGTTTAATCGTAGTTAGTATAGAATCCAATCTAGTTGTAATCTTTGAATTAAAAAGCTTGTATTCTGTTATATTAATGTAATTTAAACTTTATTTAATCTCAATTTCAAGTTTTCAGTTCATATCTCAGTATTGCATCTTTCAAATTTCAAATAATTCTCAAGATACTTGATTTTGGTTGTAGTTGATTATAAAAAGATTCTCTTAGTTCATTTAAGCTTTGACAAAGCTTAGATAAGCTGTTAGAAACCTTAATTATCAGTTTCAATTTATAAATAGAAAAATACCAAAAATTCCGATAAATAAAGAAAAAAAATAAAAAAATTAGTGCTTGCGGAAGTATAGAAGCTGAGCATGATGGAAAATGGATGGTTCCTGGTTTAGAACCTTTTGGGAGGTGATAGGTTGGTTACTTGTTCATGGTTCTGTGTTTCTCAGATTGTCTTCATTTGTAAGCAAATCTTCAATTTTTTGCTTTATTAGTTTTTAATGTTTTTGTAGTGTAAAATTAGTTCAAATAGCTTTAATTAACTTTACTTAATCTGTTTCAAGTTTTAAAATCATAGTTGTAGTTTAATAATTAAAAGTTTTAGTGTAAAAATAGTCTTAAATGGGTGTTTGGATTTACATGTTTCACTGTGTCCTTGTGATTCTCATAAGTTAAAATTTACTCAGCCATCATCCTTAGTAGTAAACTAGTATAGTTATAACATAAAACCAGTAGGTCATAGCTTTCAAAGTCAAAATCACCTCACAATCCTTACCACAGATAATTGTTGAGGTATTTGATCTCAAACCTCATCATACCATTACACAAGTCAGTTATAGAGCTTAATTCAGTCTAATAATCACTTATAACAACTTATTAAATCAGTAGTAGTGATTAGAAGTTCAATAAAGTCAAATCTTAGGTTTATATCAAAAGTCAAACTTTGCTCATCTCAGAGAATCTCAAATCTTGTGGGATTTTTGTTGATTTGTGTTTTAGGTTCTAGGTTCTGAAATTCCCTGGGATTATAGTCTCCCACCTCTATTTCAGTTTCCATTAGTTGTTACATTTTTGGGATTTTTTCCCTGGGCCCCACTCAACCTCAAAATCACTTACAGGGAACACCCCTGTCCTGCACCAACAGTTTGCAGTCCATCACCACCACTTTGGTGGTGATTTGTGACCACCACAGTGGGCCCCACACCTCAAACCTTGGACTTTTGAACCCCCCTCATAGTAGGCTTTCAGAATTGACCTTTTATTTGACCTAGGATTCAGTGGACCCCACCTAAATTTGACCCTCAACTTTGTCCCTATTCTGAATAGTATTTGAGTTTTGGATTGGCTTAAACTTGCTTATCAGCTTATCTACTAAGCTTATCTAGCATATTTTGGCTTAAACTAGTTCCAATAACTTACTTAGACTAGATTTTACCATAGTGGGTCCCACACAAGTCAGTTTGAGCTTATTTGCTATTTTGGTCAAACAAAGTCAACTGTGGTAGTATTAAGCTTCCACACAGCTTATTATTAGCTTATAAAATATTTGTTTTTACAAAAGTTATCTATTTTTAAGTATAATATAGTTTTGTAAAAGAAAATTCCAGAAAAATCAATATAATAATAAGTGATAGTTTCTATTTAATATAATTTAATTTTAATTTTCATTTTTAGATTTTTATTAAGTAAGTTGTGTTTTTATATTTTTATTAATTTCCTATTATATTAAAGTATTTTTAGTAATTTTATTAGATTTTTATATTATTATTTAGTATTTATTAGAATTAATAATAGTTTTATTAATAATTAATTAATAAATAAGTTTTAAATAGCATAATTAATTTTTACAAAGTAACACCTATTTTTTATATTTTTCCTAGCTTTAATATAACATAAAATAATTTTAGGAATTTTTCCATAATTTTTACTGTTCATCTTGTAGTTTTTATAATTTAAATAGTTTAATTGGTAATTTATTAATAAATAGAATAATAATTAGTAAACTAGTTTAAAAATATATAAAATAAAGTTTTTATAATTTTTTAGGATTCCTGTGATGGTTAATTAGATTTTTAAAAATCTTCTTAATTATCTAAGTCTTTTTAGTATTTATAATAATTTAAATCATATAATTAGTTAAATAATAATTAAATAGTTAATAATTAATAATAATTAGATACATAGTCTTAAAAATATAATTTTATTTTTAAAATAAGTTTTATAATATTTTAGACTTTTACAAAGTTTAATTTTAATTTTCTAGACTTATTTTACATTTTCTTATTTATTACTCCCTCCGTCTCAAAGTTATTGTCCAGTTTGAATTGTCAAAGTCAAACTGGTTCAAATTTGACCATAAATATATTTTTTTACTTTATAATACTTGATGAAAAAATTATACTATTGAAAAGTACACTTAAAACTCAATCCATTTATATATTTTGCATCAAAAATTATATAACACCCACAAAAATATTTAAGGTCAAAGTTAAAGAAGAAAGACTAAAAAAGTCAATAGTGGACAGTAAAATTGGGACGGAGGGAGTAGTTAATTATTAAATAATTAATAATAGTTATTAAATAATAATAATTAATTAAATAATTAAGTAATTATAAAATAAATATTTTAAGTTTATTTAATTTGCATTTAAGCCCCTAAAGCATATAAATTAATACTTTTGTTAAAATCGTTTTTGTTTCGTACGTTTACGTAGAATTAAATTAAACGTACTCGTTTTAGTTATTAAACGTTTTTTAGATATCTAGGTTTTACGTAATCGTTAAAATAGTTTATCTAAGTTATTTTGTTTTATAAAACCCTAGTTTAATCACACACTCACACTTATACCAATTCCTGTTCATATTCACTCGATCACAGATTCGTTTTTAATAAACTATCGCACACCTCGTTGGGACATTACGACCCGGGGAAACACTATATTCCACGGAAGCATTTGCTTCAGACGTTTGACTTGGTTGACCATCACTTGGTAAACTTAGTTGACCGTTTGGGACGAATCAATTACATGGTTGCTAAGTCGAGTCATATCCTTGTACATATTGTTTTGGGACGATTGAGACTCATGGGTAAAGTACTTATTAATGGAGTAATGGGGAAGAACATCATATTATTACCCCCATATGTACGTTAATCTTAAAAGTACTCCAAGTGTTTTGATTTTCTTAATTCGAGTCATTAGATTAGTTTATTGTAAAGTATGTAAAGATTCACGTGTAAGGGGAACATCTATTCCCTATGATGTATTATTTTGGATGGTAGGGTAAGAGTGTATGCAAAAAAAAAAAAAAAAAAAAAAAAAAAAAAAAAAAAAAAAAAAATCAAGAAAAAAAAAGAAAAAAAGAAAAAAAATAGAAAAAGAAAAAGAAAAAAAAAACATACGGACTAACATCCCTTTTTATTCTATGTTCATTTTTATGTTTTTGTTATTTTTCATTTATTAGCTTAAGTCGAGTCGAGTCTTGGCTTACCAACGCCATATTGTAAATGTAATTAACCAAGACTGTTAACTCGCCACCAGTAAAAACTTCCTTTATCCAACAAAACCGTGTATTTCATATCCCTACACCTAACGTTACAACCCTTTAAAAGACCTCTTTGATAGTTTATCCTAGGTGCTTACGCTATGTGGTGGAGGTTTGATCCTTTCCCAAGCCTATGGTAATCTATTTTGCTATGACAGGTAGTGAGAGATATTTTCCGTTTCCATATTGTAATTTATACTTTATTACACCCGAGAGACGTGAGTATCTAAACACTATTTGTGAGGCACTAGTATATGACCTCCGTGCTTGTCTATTGGTCTTTAGTGGAACGATTATTTGTTGTAATTACTTTTATATTAGTGTTAAATGACCCCTAACTTGTATTTTGAGTAGAATAAAAGCGCATTTGCTTGAGGACAAGCAAATCTCAAGTGTAAGGGTATATGATGAGGCGAAAAATGAACCACTTTTAGGGGGTCATTTAAGCCCGGAATTGACTTTATTTGTTCAAATATTGCCCTAAATCGTTCCTTTTGTGATTTTAGGTACTTTGGGAGTGAAATCTGGAAAAGGAAGCAATTCGGACGTTTTTGGAGCATAAAAGTGAAGAAAACGCCAAAGTCTTAATTTTCCTTGCTGGGAACAATAGGTGACGGCGTCAAGAAGGAATTTCTGACGGCGTCAAGAGTAATTTCCATGACGACCCAGTACAGAATTGACGGCGTCACGAAGTAGGGCGTCAAGAGTAAAATGCATGACGGCCTGGAAAATGCTAACACATGACGGCGTCAAAAGTAGATCAAGGCAGTCCGAGAAGTATTTTGGCGGCGAGATGACGGCGTCACAAGATTTGTCTTGACGCCGTCAGACCCTATTTCCTATATATAGTTTTCTAATTTTCACATTAAAGAGAGAGAAGTTTTGGAGAAACCCTAGGTACGAACTTGGTACGAATTTTACAAGTTTTTCAAGGGTTCTAAGCCCTTGATACCTTTCATGTGTAATTGAGATAAGTATTCTTTTAATTCAATCAATATGTCTATGTGTTGGTTGTCTATATCTTGTTCTTGTCTTAATTTCATCATGCTAGGCTAGATCTATCTTGTGTTTGCTTGGATCTAATGAAACCTAGATGTTAATTATGTGTTGATTACTTGTTTATAGTTGTATTGGATGAATGAATTCGATGTTAGGCTTAAGAAAACTGGCAGATCTCCAAATGGTAACATGCTTGAACGTCTTAGGAAACATGAACTGACATGCACTAGGTTTTATTGGTTGTATTTAATGCATGAGTAAATTCTAATGATCCCATGTTAGGAGCTTCTTAGCCGGCTCGACATAGCAGTGAAGTAGGCACTCATAGGATTGGGGAATTAAGTGCGCCACCCCATGAATGGTATTAAGGAATACAATCCGTCATCCACGCAACTATAACAAGTAATTAACGTGTAAAAGATATCTAGGGAGTAATGAAATCTAAGTAAACACATTTTCTCCACTTATTGCTCACAACCTTAGTTAATTTAGTTTATTTTCATTTCTTGTATTTTATTTTGATTGCATCTTTAGTATTGGGTTAGTTGACTAGCAACTAATTCCGCCCAAATCTTTCAAACCCGAGATTTTTATTTGCTTTCTAAAAAATATAAAAATACAAAAATAATCATCCCTCACCTTTAGAACTAGTATTTAGGTTTTCTAATCCTAGCGACACTATTCCTAGCTGAACGATCAATCCCCCGGTACTTGTCACTATACTATACTACAACGATCAGGTACACTGCCTGGTGGGGGTTGTAAGCTTCTCAAGATCCCTTGAGAGGTAAAGCCTGGTGCGATTCCCACGTATCACATATTTTGTGCAAACACCACATCAGGTCTTGTGCATCTAACTGCATACATGATAGATCCTACTGCTGAAGCATATGGAACTTTCTTCATGAGTGCAACCTCTTCAGGTGTTGAGGCACATAGTTTGCTACTTAAGCCATGTTCTACTTGCATTGGCAAATATCCTTTCTTGGAATTTTGCATATTAAATCTCTTCAATATTTTATCAATGTAAGCACTTTGACTTAATTCAATCAACCGCTTTGATCTATCTCTGTAGATCTTGATTCCAAGGATGTATGTTGCTTTTCCTAAATCCTTTATAGAAAAACATTTACCAAGATAGGCTTTTAACTTCCTTTAAACTTGGTATGTGATTTCCTAAGATTAATATGTCATCGACATACAGGATAAGGAAAGTAACATTACTCCCACTAGCTTTCTGGTATACACATGGCTCATCAAGATTTTGAGTAAATAAAAAACTTTTGATTTCAGCATCAAATCTTTTATTCCATTGACGTGATGCTTGCTTCAATCCATAAATGCATCTTTGAAGTTTGCATACACGGTTTGGAAATTCTAGATTCACAAACCCTTCAGGCTGCGCCATATAGATGTCTTCATCTAGGCGACCATTTAAGAAGGCAGTTTTGACATCCATTTGCCATATCTTATAGTCATAGTAGGCAGCTATAGCTAAGAGAATCCTAATAGCTCCAATGTCAGCTACGAGAGAAAAGGTCTCCTCATATTCAACACCAAATGTTTGAGTATAACCTTTAGCTACCAAATGAGCCTTATAGGTGTGTATAATTCCATCCATGTTTGTTTTCTTCTTGTAGAGTCATTTACTTCCAACTACCTTAGTATTTGGAGGAAGGTCTACTTCTACCCAGACTTTGTTGTCTCTCATTTATTGCATTTCCCCATTCATAGCACTCTGCCATTTTTCTTTTTCAGGACTATTCATGGCAGCCTTATAACTTATAGGTTCATCAAGATCCCCTAGTATAGTTTCCTCACACTTTACGTTAAGATATAGACGTTCGGGTGCTTTCATAGGTCTTGAAGATCTACGAATGGGTATCACTTCAACTTTAGGTGGAGGACCTAAACTTTCAAGTTCCACAGGAAGAGAGCTAGTGTTTTCAGAAGGTGATGTATCTTCATCTTCTAGATCATAAACTTTCCTACTGAATTCTTGAGATATGAGATTCTTTTCAAAGAAATCTCCATACCTAGCCACAATGACTTTATTCTCTGGTGGAAAGTAAAAGTAGTAACCCATTGTTTCCTTTGGGTATCCTACGAAGATACACTTAACAGATCTCTGTTGGAGTTTATCTAGTGAATCACGTTTAACAAACGCGTCACAACCCCAGACCTTTAAGTAAGAAAAGTTGGGAGCTTTTCATGTCCATAATTCATATGGAGTCTTATCAACCTTCTTAGTTGGAACCATATTCAATATGCGAATTGCAGTTTCAAGGGCATAATCCAAAAAGGATAAGGGTAGAGTTGTAAGATTAAACATTGATCGTACCATGTCTAGCAAAGTACGATTTCTCCTTTCAGATACACCATTTTGCTGTGGAGTATAAGGAGCCGTTAGATGCTGGACTATACCACACTCAGCTAGATAATCTTTAAACTCTTGGCTTATATATTCACCGCCTCTATCGGATCGAAGGGCCTTAATCTTCTTACCGAGTTGTAATTCTACTTCACTTTTGAAAACCTTGAAGGTATTAAAGACTTCATGTTTATGTTCAAGTAAATAAACATAACCATAACGACTATAATCATCCGTGAAGGTTATGAAATAGCTAGCACCGCTTTTTGACACATGTCTAAGTGGACCACATACATCTGTGTGTATTAATCCAAGTAGTTCTGTTGCCCTTTCCACTTGATGTGAAAAAGGTTTCCTTGTCATCTTCCCAGATATGCAGGATTCGCATTTATCAAATGATTCATCATTGATCTTTTGCAAAAGCCCATCATGTTGCAGCTTTTCCATGCGAACCTTGCCTATATGAGCAAGACGACAGTTCCAAAGATAAGACGAATCCAAGTTAGACTTGATTCTCTTATTGCTAATTCCATACACAGAATTATTTCTATTGGACACGGAATCTTCCATATCAATTTCAAACACACCATTTATTAGAATTGCATTAAAGTAAAAAAAAAAAAAAAACATTATTTAAAGAAACAGAAATTCCATGATTAATAAATGTGTGAATAAAACCATTATCCAATAACAAAGAAACTGAAACAACACCCCTAACAATAGAGGGTGCATAATGACAATTATTCAATACTAGTATCAAACCTGAAGGTAAAACTAAATCGAAAGTCCCTATGGCTTCAACTGCTGCACGTATGCCATTCCCTATGTACAAGTATCTTTCTCCATAGGCCAGCTTCCTTGCTCCTCTAAGTCCGTGCGACGTACTACAAATGTGAGTACCACATCCTGTATCATATATCCAGGAATTATTCTTACGAGGAAAAGAAAATAATTCAATCATAAACATACCTGAAGTGCTTGCGACGTTACCAGGAATTTTACTCTTGTTGAGGCGCAACTCCTCTAGTAGCAATGGATAATTTTGCTTCCAATGACCAGGAGTGTTGCAATAGTGACAAGAAGCCAGATCCTTGTTGGGAGTTTCCTTCTTCTTAGGAGGAGGATTTTGCTTCTTAGGATTCTGCTGGTGAGTCACAAC
The DNA here is from genome assembly GCA_030686995.1 of Artemisia argyi. Taxonomy (NCBI): domain Eukaryota; kingdom Viridiplantae; phylum Streptophyta; class Magnoliopsida; order Asterales; family Asteraceae; genus Artemisia; species Artemisia argyi. Next base: position 26,219,011 of record CM060688.1, on the reverse strand, counting down.
TTGTTTGCCTTTTCCATTACCAGTGCCTTTACCCTTGTTATTCGCAAGTTGCGGTTTGTTGGGTTTCTTCTTGGTGATCCTACCACTTTGTATCACCATTACATCGGGTGTAGGTGCCTTTTTATTCAGGCCTTTTTCATAGTCAATAAGCATTGCATGAACTTCACTTACTGTCTTCCCCTTGCAATGCATATTGTAGTTGCGTACAAACTCACTATACAAATCCTGATTAAGGGATCTCAAGATGAGACCAATACACACGCTTTCCTGATATCCGCAACCGAGTCCCTCCAATTGGTCCAAATAATATTTCATTGACAATACATGGGCACTCACGGATTTTCCTGCTTTCTGCTTACAATTGTGCAGAGATTCTATTAAGTCATATAATTCTGCAGCATGTGGTTTCTCAAACATTCGTCTGAGTTCATTTATCATGTCCATGGGTCCATAGTGCTCAAACTGTTTCTTAAATTGAGTATCCATCCCAGCCAACATGAGACAAGCCACATCATTGTGTTTTTCATATGCAACATTGTATGCATCCTTCTGTGCTTATGTTGCATCCTCAGCAGGTTTCTCAGGTAGAGGTTCACCAAGATAATCATATCTTTTGGCCATCCTTAAGGTGATTCTTAAGGATCGATACCAATCATTGAAATTTTCACCAGTCAACTTGTCTCGATCAATCATTTGCTTGAACACAGAACTCATGTTGCTCATATTAGTGTTTTCAGCTGTAGCCATTTCTACAGAAAAAATTCAAAAGTTAGTACTTTCGATAATAAATTTCAAGAAAATTAAATACCCTTAGTTCATAAACATATAACCATTTAATTTTACATTGAAAACTAGTATCTAAATTGACATAGGTTCATCACATCAGTTGATCTTCTAGTGATGACGGTATTCAATAAGGTACGAGACAAGTCCCAATTGCCAATATTCAATTGCAATTCCTAGAAGGGATGGGATTTACATATTTGCCAACCGCAGTTGCAATGTAAGCATGTTTTATCCCCATCTTATGCCTTGAGTGATCAGAACCCGCTATCAACTCAATTAAGTTAACCAATTTAAGAAACAACAAACTTGCGTGATTTCACCACATCAATTGATCTGCTAGTGATGAGATCATGTAATTTGCCCTTCCATTGCAATCTAGCCAGGTTACACCTTGACGTAGACCCAATTTTAGGTGTTTTTGTTTCATTGGATGGCATATAACTTAAATTTAAGGGCAGTAAATTTGATGTGTGTAATCAAAATATATGTACAAAGATGTCATGCATTCATCTTATAGCATATGTTTCATGTAAAAAACTTTCACTCATTAGTTTCTTTACGAGCTTAAATCTCCAAAGTTTTGATTGAGGTGTTAAGAAACTTACAACTTTGCCTTAAGTGCTTCGTAGTTATCATGGTTGTTGGGTAAAACTAAATTTTGACTCACAGGCGAGCGTCAAGTCAGAATGGAGGCTCACTAAGGCCGCAATTTAATGCTAAGCCACCTTATACCCACTTTATAGTTTGTCAAAATTAGTCTCACCTTCTAACCACTTAATACAGTCGCGATCAATCAATTAAAAGTTCAAGATTTTTTGTAAGCTCACAACAAGATTTCACCATTAATAAGTCCGTTTAATATTTTACTTATAAAATTACCCTTTGTTTACTATCATGTCACATAACATATAAAAACAAAAGTAATTTAAATAAAATAAACAAACAACAACAATAATGGACATGCAAATTAAATCAATTTAAAACACACAATTGATCAATACACGATTTTAATAGGGTCTTTCTTAATTTTATAATTAATTAATTTTAGTAATCTTTATAGTCATAATATTTACTAAAAAATCATATCAATTATAATTAAATCGCATAATATAAGCATGAAATCAACAAAAACACCATAATCCATAACAACACATGCATGATTTGTCATGGATACTCACATTGCACATATTATAATCATATAATCATGTCAAGGAACACAACCAAAAATGGCATATCACAAATATCCATTTATAATACACATAAATATTACATGCAACCTAGGGTTTCTACTAGTTTTATAACAAAATTCAAAACCCCTAATTTTCTTTTTAAAAAAAATTAAATTCGACATAAAAAAATAAATAAAGTCGACATTTAAAAAAAAAAATTCTAGGGTTTATGAAAAAGTTTAAAACATAAGAACACCAAGCATGTAATAATCATAACGATTCAATTTTATGTGTTTCGGTAATTAATTACAACGTATTAACGGCTCCTGATGCCACTGTAAATCATAACTAATATATAAACATATAAACACATCAAGCACGCAGCGGAATAGGATCAAATACATGTAATTAAATTAACCGAATTTAAAAGGATAAGTACCTCTATTGTGATTTCTAGCAAGAACAAGAAATCAGTGGAACAAGAAGTTATAAACCCTAATTAGGGTTTAATGTGGATCGACTAATGGGATAGTCAAATGGGCAATCACCACGTTAGCAAAAGTATGCTAACACTTCGTTCTCGAACACACGTACTATTAGCGTTTCAATAAGAAAAGCTAGGTTCTTAATTCACTAGCAAGCACTACTAGTTGAGCCGTAGTTGATTCAAGAGAATCGCCTATAGCTCAAAGAATAAAAGAAGAAAAAGTGAATTGGCTTGCTAATGAACCAAGGGATGAATAGAATGAATCCATGAGGTCATGTGTTTATACTATCATAACCTTGAAGCATTCCCAATCTCATAGGGATGTGGGATTGGCCGAACATTATCCCAAAGGGATAATCCGGAACCTTCTTGCCTACTTTTTCACTCTTAGTCCTTAATCTTTCATCTAACGGTCGTTAGGTACTGTTAAGTGCTTATTTCGTGAATTTAATAATCATTCGTCACTAAAACAATAATTATTAATTAATTGAAACTCATACGTAAAGTGTGCAATCTCGAAGTCTAGTGTTCGAGTCCGGACATATACATTAATTTTTATCCATTACATTTAACATACTGCAGATGAATATTTATAGGGTCATTAACCATTGTTGTCATTCTATCTCTTTACACTTATTAAATCTTCAGCACAATCCATTCTTAGCTTTTTAGTTGAATGCCTTGAACAATTTTGTTAGTAATTGAAATCTTACTACCAAACATGACTAGACCACCATGGGCTTGGGATAAGGAATGGATGGAGTGATGGAGAAGTGGTCTGATCTGATAGAGGTTCCCGATAACCGGGAGCCTTGGTAGTGAAGGAGGTAGGTTTTTCTTGGTGGAAGATCAATTAAAGTAGTGTAATTTGATGAGAAAAATGACTATGAGTAACAAAGAGAGAATACACACTAACCATTGTTAAATTATTTGTTCTTTCTTTGGTTAATGATGCCTATATATATTTGAACGAAAGTAAAACTTAGGAAATGATACGTATCTTTAATCTAACGTATGACATTGGTACAAGCTACTAAACAAATTCACATATGTTTTTTAATCAAAAGGATTGCAAATGTATGACTTTAGAAAATAATATGTACAAATAACAAGTATTAAAAGCCAATGAAGTATTAACCACTAAAATGTGAGATATTTCAAGTTTAACTTTTACTAGATACAAACGACTTTAACATGATCACGTGAACCTTCTGAAAAAATAAGATGTTGTGTGTTTTCTTTAGAAAACTCTTAACAACCTCTTAATAGTTCAAAACTCTTAGTCAGTTAGAGCTTTTAGGTGTTAAGTTTGTTTGTTTTTTATTTTTCTTTCAGAGACAAAAAGAGGTAAAAACATCTAAACGGACCAGACATGAAAGGAGCATCTTAATGCCTCTAGTTGAACTAATAAACATTAAGACATTTTCTTTAAAAAAAACAAACAATATTATTTTATTCAGATTCTGACTTTTTTGCCTAAGATTCAGATTCAGATGTGCGAGTCAAATTTAGATTCAGAGCCTCTTACTGAACAAACAACACCTGACTTTTAACTGATTTGAGTCGGTGTAACAGTAAATTCAGACCTCGTGAAAAATCGGCCAAAATGTCAAAAACAATGATTATAAAAAAAGACATGTTAACCAAAACTTTCGGTCTAACTTATGTTGGATTGTATGTATTAACAAAGAAATTATTGCAATCATGAATAAATTAAGCAAAGAAACGACAATATGATATTGGAGTGAGATCTTGACTACGAAATCGTATATTTGATTGCGTTTTTAATTGTATCTTTATATTCTAAAGGAAATTCATTGAATCATCGAGTTAACAAAATGCCCCGCGTATTGCTTTATCATTAGATTAAATTAACAAAAGCTAATCAAATAAAATGTACCCCGTTAGAAAAAAAAGATTAGTCTATCGTCCGGCTGAATACTAGTCAATCACTTATTATTAATAAAACAATCCTATTCAATAAGACAAATAATTTTCCTAAGAAAATATAAGTTTCAGTTGAACTGGTCAATACATGTCCAGAATTACATGTTAAGGCCCCTATTTTGGGCATAGGACTTGGAACCTAATTTTGTCATTGGGTGCTTGTATTTACATCCTACTTAATTTGCATGCACTAACTAGAACTCATCGCATATTCGCATGTCATAATTAATTAATAGTAATTTCTTGCCCTTTAGTACGAAATTTGAAGATTAAGAAACACATTTTAGAAAATTGTAAACGTGGATACTTATATACTGTATCAATTACATGTGAAAATCGTCTAGAATTATAAAAGAAATGCATGTACCGTACGTTCTAAAAAAATTAATAATAATAATAAAAGAAATGCATGTTTTCTTCATGAGCCATGCATGGCTAATTAAACAGCAAAACCAAAGGCCATGGTGGCTAGGTTTGTGCCAAGTGGTTGGGGCTCGATGGATTGGGCACCACCATATTATTTGGTCCCAAGAATTGACTGAGACGGTGAGCTTTGAAATCATATGACAAACAAACTTTGTTATTGACTTTGACATGTGTGTACGTGGTGATCACATAATATTTAGATCGGTTTTCTTCTTTCGTAAACTAGGTATACCTCCATCCCCTGTATATACGCATATCCTACTACAGCTTTTGAAAGACAATATTGAGAGGTAAAACGTGTAAAAACATAAGCTATAAGTATCGGAGTTTTGTGCCTTTAGTTAGAATGTCATTGATGTTTATCAAATGCATTGTGGTGTAATAAAGGGGTAAAATATGTTCATCTATGTGTGTTTATTCCAGTTAATATACATAAATAAAGTAACGTGAAGCGGATGCCGCTAAAACAATTTTAACACAATTTCACCTACACATTAAAATGTGTTAGGATTATGTTATAACTTTCAATACGAATTGTCATCTATAACTTTTAAGCAAAATGTCAAAACAAGAACAAAAAATACATAATGAAGAAAAAATAAATAAATTATGAGGCATTAAGAGGGGTTGAGACACCCTTCAACAACTAGTTCAATAAGAGTTTTTATTCTCTTAATGGCTCTTAATTAGCAGGAAAAAAAATAAAAAATAAAAAACCCCTCCAAATCTTAACCGCCTTTTAATAACAGAGAAAAAACAATCAATCACATTTTTTTGTCTAAACCTCTTACTTCGTCCGACTGAGTTAGATTAAGAGGCTATTAAGAATTTATTTTTTATTTTTTATTTTTTTTTTAAAACACAACCTTCACCTAGCCATAATGAGGAGTGTAAAAACACAAATCACAATTCCATGTTGGGAGTTCCTCAAGAAAACCTCCCATGAAAGAAAACATTTTCCGCCATGTGTCCATTGTAGTTTCAATGATCATCATTCTGATGATTGCTTTGAACAAGGTCAAAAGATGGAGTTTTCTCAGTCTAAAGAGCCCACCAAAAAGTGGGTTCACAAGAGAAATTGGCTTGATTTCTATTTGCACAGAGTGACATCAGGCAACTAATTTGATACATAAACAGTGGATACTCAAGGCATATGACTGGTGTTAAATGCACACGCACAAATACGTGGAACATGTTACACCCTAGAACCCATTGAGGTACTTTTATACTACACTGTTATTTTATAAGTATGACTATCATAAATATGTGTTAGAGTGTTTATTATGAATGGTTGGTCATGAATTATAAGTTAGAAGTCAAGCTAAAAGTCAAAGTAAGAGTATGTTTGGTTTAGTAAGTTATAAGTGACCTTTATTAAGAGATTAAAACTTGAGGGGCCAAAGTTGCTATATAACCAAAGTTGTACCAAATTTTTAGTTAAGCTCCTCCCTTTCTGACTTTCCATAAAAATGTAGAAATGTGTAGTGTGTGTTTGACTGTTTGGTATGGGGTTTATCAAGAGAGGGAAAGATAAAAAATGTACAAGTGATCAATTGATCAAGAAAAGTGTGTCTCTTTCAAGAGTTAATCCCTAACTATTATCCCCATAGGTAAGTAAGCCTAATCCTTAAATTAATTGCATAATTAGGTTAGGGTTCATGTGAGATGAATTTGGGGATATTTGGGTTAAAAAAAAATTATGAGTTTATTGATATAGTAGAGTGTTGAGGGAGTAAGTCCCTTTAAATGTTCTTGGTTAAGATTTTGAAATGGGGGTCTTCATGTGATCATGCTAAAATGTTCATAAGCATGTTAAGTTTGTTTAGCATGTAGTTTTAAGATACCTTTTAGTTATGTGATGATGAAATGCTAAGTTATTTTAGTGATTCGTGTATAGGAATCAAGTGATTGACATTAGATCATTGAAGTAGTTTAACCGTGTTTCAAGGTAAGTAAACTATTTATAACATGTTATGTATAGCTTTATGATGATGCTTTATGATAATGGAATGTGTATAGAGTATAAGAAAAAAAGTTAGCTAGCTAGGATCCAATGCTAGGGTTAGCTTAGTCAGTCTTATAAATAGCTATGGTTTAGGTCACCCTTTATGGGTCGGATGTGGTTTAGGTCCACCCTTTACTAGGCGGTTGTGTTTTGGATAACTTTAGGTTGCTGCGATGTAAATGCTTCCTATACTAGTTTAGCTTAGTTAGTTGTTTACCTAACTATGGATTACGATATGATCTTCGGATTATGTGATGTTAGCATGTTATGTCATTTACTTACTAAGCATCAATGCTTATATGTTTAGTTGTTATATTTTGTAGGTTTAAATGAAAATGACAAGGGTAATGAGAATGCTTAAGGTTGGAAGCTCATGAAGTAGAAACTAGTTGTCATTTTGTATTTAGTAGGCATGTAAAGATCTCAACCATGCTTGTCATTTTGAAAAAGCTGATAGCAAAAAATTTGTCGTATCTAACGTGTAGCCCGATAAGAATTTAAAGATTAATGATAGTGTTTTTAAGATTAATTTGATCCCCATGATGTTAGGTTTGTGAATCCTGGCGGGAGGGAAATTTTTATTCGTTTGATCTCAGGGATGGAGCTAAGATTTACTATTAAGGGGGCTCAAAAAAAAATTCGGTAGTAACATACGATTTTTCATTTTAGGAGCCGGGTTGATGTTTGAATTGTTCCACATCCAGGTTCAATGGTTTTTTTTTTTTTTTTTTTTATTATTATTATTTTTTTCATTAGTAACATATAATTACTTGATCAGTTGAGAAAATGAACAAAATGAGCAAAGTTTGGCGTAAATGATAACGAAGACGATTCAATCATGATACAGACTAATATGGTGGTTTTCTGCGAAAAAGATTCAAACATAATACTTTAAGCATGACTAAATTGATAAATTATAAACTAGAGGGGTTAAAGTTGAACTTTTTATTAAAAGTACACCACTTCCACTAAATCACTAAGAGCATTAGGTACCTTACCCTCAAGTTATTCAATAACTCGGTCCACGTCAGCCTCCACAATAACTTGGCAAGTTATTCAATAACGCGGTGGTGTCTTAACTCACAATAACTCAGCAAGTTATTCAATAACTCGGCAATAACTTGGTAGGTGGTTTGTTAACTTGGCAATAATTTGGGTTAAAGTAATTTTTTTTAAGCAACAAGGCACAATAACGTGGAGTTATTCCAATAACGTGGGGTCATAACTTTCAATAACTTGGCAATAACTTGGGACCATGGTGTCTTAACATTCAATAACTTGGCAAGTTAAAGCTCCACGTCAGCCTTCATGTCACAATAACGTGGGTATTATGGGCAAGACACCCAATGCTCTAACAATAAAATAGAAACTATTTCTTTTTGGGTCATCTTCCTAATAAGAAATACAGATCTCAAAACCACTGTTCAAACAAGAATACCATTTTTACTCATATTATTCATTGAATTGCTTTTTGTCTTTCTTTCTTATCACATAGATGTAAGGTGGCTCCCGATCTAATTCTAAAGTAGGTTTTAATTTTTCTTGTACATACCTTCTAAAAGTTTTCGACCTCTAAAGTGGTTTATGAGCAGAGATGGAGCCGGAACCAAATTTGACTGGGCTCACAAAATCTTTTGAACCATAATACTTGAAACACATTTCGAAAGACCGGGTGCATTTAAGACATATTTAGGAAAAATCAGTATTTTTTTTCCAAAATTAATACTACATCGAAAAAATCCATGGTTCCCGGGCACCCGCACGACCCCCTAGTTCCGTCCTTGTTTATGAGAATCACCTTGTCATGAGATAAGTCTGCCAGTGTTGGTGGTGCTCGCCCGTCGTCTCTGTTTGATCTTGATACAATGATTCTTTGAACTGAGCTGAGTTTGGTTGTCACGTACTATTGTTTCAACTTTCAACAATATAGCAAATATTATATCACCGACACTTTCGGTCTAACTTATGTTGCATGGATGTACATGTATTAAGAAAGAAAGTGTTGCAATCAAACAAATTTTGTACTCGACATATAAGAATAAATTAATCGTAGAAACGACAATCTTGAGTAACAACCCGAAGATTTGATTGCGTTCTTAATTAATTGTATCTTTTGATCTGTTTATCAACTTAAAAAAAATTTCTACCATTTTCATGTAAATTTACTGAATCTTTAAAGTTCTACGTCCTATGTCACGTACGTATAATGCTTTAATGTACGACGCAGGAGAACAAAGCTAGGCTCTTTCTAAATTCTACAATAAGAGATTATAAATTCGAAATGGATAAGCTTTTTAAAATGTATACAAGGTCGATCACCCATTGTCGATCATCTAGTCATCTACAACACCGAAATATAAATACGTGTCCTTCGAACACACACTCACCAACTAACGCTCATAGTTGTTTCATAACTCCGAAACCCTTAACATTTGTTATTTCCGTATCAAATTTAAGTTTTCGAAACTAAACAACCAGATGTGAGATGAATTACGTAAGTTCATCTCATACGTAGTTTAGTACTTGTTTACAAACACAAGATTTTTATCTTATTTTCAACTCATACACTATTTCGTATAATCGCAAAGTATTTTGACTATATCTTAAAGAGAATTACAATTGCAATTCATAACTTGTATATGAATTATTCTAGCCAAGACAAGATGCATAAAAATGCAAGGAAATAGTCAATATGAAAAGTAAAAAGATATAAATAACATCGCCTGATTGACCACGAAAAGAGAAGTTTCATTTGACCCGGTCATTCAACTGTCAAGAATAAGGTGCATTCAATGATGAAATAATATGAATAAAGTTTAAAAAAAATAATAAATAAATAAAATAAATAATAATAATAATAATAATAATAATAATAATAATAATAATAATAATAATAATAATAATAATAATAATAAGGTAATACCAATTTTTACCCTATAACATCCATATAACACAACTAAAAAAACACTCATTCCAATAATATTCTTATAACACACAACTGAAAAATCCACCGATTTTACTTTTACACTCAAAAAAAAAAAAAAAAAAAAACGCACATAACTTCTGTTATGGAGGTCTATAACGTCCAACCGGTGTTGTTGGTGGCGTTATAGACCTCCAGTTTGCACCTAGCTATAGGCCACGGCACCGCACGCTCCAATTAATGCCCGTAACTTTGGGCATAGAACTAGCTTGGAACCCAGTTTTAATTTATCACTAGGTGCTACTCCGTAATTGTTTAATTACATCCTACTGAATGCTTAAAGTCATACCTTTATTTAATTTGATGTCTACAACCTAAAGCATGCTGTAAACTTTGCAAATGAGCAATTATTTTTTCAAGTTATATATCATCTATACTACTATATAATGTATTTGGGACTATTTTATAATTAGAAAGGCTTAAAAATTCAGACTTTTACTTACTAATTATGGAAACAATCACCCCTAACAATCACCTCAACAATTTATAACCACCTCAACAACCACCCCAACAATTTATAACCACCTCAACAACTACCCCAACAACCACCTTCCACCACCTCACCTCCCTCCTCTTCACCCCAACAATCCGCCCCCGCATCGCGCGGGCACCATTCTAGTTAAATATAAATTGCAAGAACAAACTGTTTTTTAGAAGAACTGGGTGTGAGATCAACGTCTGAGTATCTTTTTTTGAAGACAAGGTTCATGTTCCTCAAAGGTTAGTTTCAAGCTAGTTTCTTTCTTGAAGACTTGTTCAAAGGTCATTTCAAATGTCTTTTTTTAAGGTTACGTACGTGAGGCTCCAAGCTAGTTCAAGTTCAGTGTCATTTTTTATGTACGTCTTATGCATGTCGAACTTTCAATTCTAACATTGTACACATTTGGAATTGGCTATATCCAGAATAGTGGTTTAAACTGGAGCTACAATTCAACTAATATGTATGTGGCTATCTATGTATAACTTGTCATAAATCTTGATCATATCGACGACTACAAGTTTAGCCGTATAGGCGAGCCCTCAAGTAGCGTGTACACCAAAACTTTATCAACAGCGCCAGTTTTGTGTTTCTATACCAGGAAGGTCCATCTGACTCATTTAGAACCAATACAAACGTTGACAGCATGCATATATACTAAATTTTATCGTAATATAATATTTGCAAGCAAGTTAATCAACATTCAACAGGTTAATTGTTATTTTAGATTACCTGCAGTTTCTTTTTGACCAGATGGGCAGTTGGCAGTATTTCTATATCAAGCAGGGACAAAACGATATCTGATGTTTATATAAGTCGTATGCATGTTTGGCTTTTTGCTTAAAACATAGAAAATCGTAATTGAATATGCGTGCACGCGCAACGTATTTTCTTTTATTTAACAATTATGTAACTCTCATTAGGGCTGCTTTTCAATGAGAATGAGTCATGTAAATCTTTTTTTCCTCAGATACGACAGCATGTTTCCTGTTGACTTCCATACTTTCTAGTATACGTCGTGATCAGATAGATATAGGGATTGCAACGTTTTGTTCAGTGTGCCCTGTGTTCAAAAGTTTTACTCTAATTAACAGATTGTATATTGAAATTTTGTTGAACCGTATGATATTATGACAATACCAAACCATTAAAAAATAAATAAATAAATAAAAATGTGTATAAAGCACAATTACAGCTTTAAGTGTTGTTTCCAACTAAGTGATTATAACTCAAGAACCAGGGCCCTGTGGGTTTCGAGGGCACTGAGCAATAACGAAAAATAGACCCCTAAAAACAAGCATATTTTAAATATACGTACAAAAAACTGATCAATACAACAAATGTTTATAAATAGCCTGATTACATATTCTTTTACAAAAAATATATGTATAAATAAAGGGATAATTACCAAAACGGATCATTGACTTTTTAACTAGTCACTTTTTAGACTTTGAAATTTCACTTCCCAAAATTAGATCGGGCAACTAAAAAATTGAGCAACTCAATAAGAGTTTGACACGTGTCCAATATTTAATTATTAAAGTACAAAAATTAGAATGTATTTGTAAGGTATGTGTAAGTGTTGTGTAAGGTATTTTAAGGTTTTTTCATGGGCAACTACCTATATATTGGGCGACTTGTATTGGGCAACTTTTTTTTTTTTTTTTGTACTTTCACCACTTTTAACAATCATACGGTACAAAGATTAAGTTGATCATTTAGCTTTAATGATACTTAACATTCACAAAACAAATTAATATAGTCCTAAACACTTCAAAGCACACTATATATATACTATATACCCCATCAATCTCATAGCTTCTTCAACCATCACCACCACCACCAGCAAGCATATTTGATTCTCATAGCTTCTTCAACCATCACCACCACCAGCAGCAAGCATATTTGAATACTACCTGACCTCTCCACCACCACCACCGTATCTGAATACCACCTGAGTGCACCACCATCCGCCATTGCCGTCTCTGCTGAATGTTTCTCTCGCCTCCACTCTGTCGCTCTAAGGTTGTTGCTTCCTCCAGTCTTATCTTTAATGAAACTAGGCTGTTGTAGGATGTAATATGCAAAAGCATACATAAACAATTTGTAATTTTTTAATGTTTATGAACAAAACATTTTTACAATAATAAACAATGAATGATTATCTAGTTTCAATTCATCAGTGTTGTTTGAATAGGATGCTTTTTTTTTTTAACAAACAGAAGCATGTAATCAGCAGGTTGACTTTCGAAAGTCAAAATGCAATTGGAATAACAAAATTTGACTATTAAAGTCAACACATTTTTCTTTGATTGCCTTTGTCCCACCTAGAAATGTTGTTGATTGAACTTTGAAGTTCATTATTACTTACTTTCTAGTTTGACAAATTTAATAAAACAGAACATAAACATTTGAATTCAAATTCGATAAAAAAGAACACAAAAATAAAGATTTCATTGAAAATAAAATAAACATTACATTAAACAATTAACAATGAAACTTTTGACATTTTTCGGGATCAAATGACAAATGTAGGTTGTCATAATCTAAATACTCATCATCTGATGAGTCTTCTTCTTCCTGATCGGGCATGTTTTTGCTTTTTCTGTTTGCCAACATATTCTTCCAAGTGTATTTACACTTGGTTGGTTTTTCTTTTGCAGCTTTTTCTCTTTTTTCAAATTGTTTCAAATTTTTTTCCAGAAATTTAAACTTTTCTTTCATATACCAATCCACCGCTTCTTCAAATGTTCCCTCTTCCTCTATTTCTTCTTCTTCAGCTTCTTCTTTTTCAAGTATGAAAGCTTTTTCTTCAAACTCCTCTGTTTTTTATTGTTGCATTGCTCCTACCTTTTCTTGTTTCTCTTGCACATTAATTTTTGAGGTTGATGCCATTTTTGATATTGTATACCTTTAAGTTTTTTTGAATGATTTTGTTGCTTACAAATGTTTCAATTTATAACCATTGCTTTAGGCAACTGAACGGTTTCATTGGAAAAGACACACGTCTTAATACTTTTGCGTTGAACGTTGTATACTACTACATTTTGATAATGCCAATGGAACGTAGGTTATACAGACATTTATTACACAGTATTCCAAAACTTCATTTATCACTTATCACTTATCACTTATAACTTATTAAACTAACAACTATTTAGCTCAACAAAGAAATACACACCCTCAATCAAATCAATATTTACTAGTTAGGGTACTGGCAGCCATGCCGTTGGGCCATCGGTTTGCCCCCAAACCGCCGGGGAACACCGCCGCCACCCCAGCGGTTTGGGTGGGCGGTTTGGTTCAGCGGCAATGTTTACTGCTGCGGTTTGGTGGAGTATTTTTCGAACGTTTGAAACAAAAGTGAACGTTGGGCATTGAAAGTTGTGATCCGAACGTTGGCTTGGAACAAAAAAAAAAAAAAAAAAAAAAAAAAAAAAAAAAAAAAAAAAAATCCTATAAATACTATACTATATCACATACATATTTCATACTTTTATCATCTCTATATCTTAAAAATCATCTCTATATCTTAAAAAAAAAGTGTAGCATGGATCAAAGAAAATCTAGCTCAATAAGGCGTGGTCGTGGCGTTCGTGGACAACATTTTCGTCCGAAAGTTGCAACTCAACAACACCCTAGCTCGGCCTACTATCCCCAACCTCCACCACCGGTTCAACCACAATTCTTTCAAGAACAATATTATGCACGACCTCCACCACCGTTGAATCCAAGTCAATATAACGTAATTATGACAAATGAGTTCAACCCGTTTTGTGACTACCGTGAAGGTCCTTCACGTGTCGAGCCTAATGTTGAGCGCGAACTACCTCTATATGATGATGATGATGATGATGAAGAGGTTGAGTTTGTCCCCGAAACGCAACAACAAACTCAAACCGGTATTAATTTCTATACGTCATTATTTTTTTTTATACGTTAATTTTTTTTTTATACGTTAATTTTTTTTTTGTACGTTATTATTTTTTTTTATATATGTTAATTTTTTTTTTGTACGTTATTATTTTTTTTTATACGTAAATTTTTTTTTATACGTTATTATTTTTTATATAGATGAAGATGTTCAAGTTGTGAAAGTAAAAACTAAGGCGGATAAAGTGGCTTGGACGACGGCCCAAGAGGTTGCTTTGGCAAAAGCGTGGATATATGTGTCGACGTGTCCAAAAGTGGGGAATCAACAACGTAGAGAGAAATTTTGGGAGAGAATTACCGAACACTACCATAAGAACGTGAAAGGTGTTACCCGATCTCATCATTCATTGAACACAAAGTGGACAACTATGAATGCCGCCATGGGTGTGTTTAACGGGCTATACATCCAACAAGTAATTTTTTAATACTTTTCTTAATTTATATTTTGTTAGTTTATATAATTGTGTTAATTTATATATTTTGTTAGTTTATATAACTGTGTTAATTTATATATTTTGTTAGTTTATATGACTGTGTTAATTTATATATTTTGTTAGTTTATATAATTGTGTTAATTTATATATTTTGTTAGTTTATATAATTGTGTTAATTTATATACTTGTAGAAGCGTATTCGGGAGAGTGGATGTGGCGATGTGGATGAGTTGAAAAATGCCTTGGCCGATTTTAATAAGAGAAATAAAGGCAAATCTTTTACTCATATTGATGTATGGGAGATTGTTAGGGGAGAACCGAAATGGTTGGAACAACCATGCTTTGTTCAAACATCTTCGGCATCTAATTCCGACAAACGAAGAAAGTCGTTGGAATCTACCTACTACGAGCCGGGAAGCAATGAGCATGTCGAAACTGTTATTCCCGATCTTAATGATGACACAACTCCAACAAGGAAAAGAAAAGGGAAAAAGATTGCTAGCGAGGCATCGACAAAGAATAGTGTTGTTGAACAATTCGAGGCCTACACGTCAAAAAAATCACAAATGTTGGAGGAGGAGATGGAAAAAAAACGTGCAAATGATGCATTGGCCGAAAAGTTGATGGCGGCACAACTCGAGAGTGTTAAAGAAAAGCAAATGTTTCGGGCCTTGAAGTTCTTTAACGAACCGCATGATCACATAACCAATCAGGCTGTGCGAGATTTCACTATTGCTAAAAAACGTGAGATCGCGGAGAAATATGGATGGCCTACGGATTTTTAGAATAATTATGTTTTTTTTTCAAGTATTGTGTAATTTTCTTTTTAAAGTATTATGTATTTTTATTTTAATTATTAATGAAATATTATGTTTTTATTAAATTATTTATTTATGAAAAAAAAATAAAAAAAATTGGTGGTTTGGGAGGTATGAAAAAAATATAGTTGCCACTAAAAAAGGGTTGGGAGGTATGAAAAAAGTGTGGGTGAGGTGGAATGATATTATTGGTTGGTTGGGAGGTATGAAATTTTTTGGGAGGTATGGTTGCCACCACCCTTATAATTAATGTGAAACTGAACCCAATCACTATTATGTTACATTTGTATTTCATAACTTGCAAAACAAATTTTTATAACAATGTGAACCTTACAAAAATTATAAACACTAGTATGTTACATTTGTATTTCTTGGTATTTTCTTTTGTTAATGTTGGTTTGCTTTTATGGGTTTCATTATGTATAGTTCAATTGAATGATGGTTTACTTGTAGATTTAATCTAACGTTAAGTAACTTTGAGTTTTGTAGTTTGACTTTTAATTTTACCACTTACTGACAAAATTCAACAGTATCGTTGGGCAACTTGTACTTCTGACCACATTGTGTATACTTATGACAAGTGTCAGGTACAAATTGGGAAAATTTTGATTGGGCAACTTTTATAAACTATGGACAACTTTTTCAATGTTTATGCAACTTGGCCCAATAGAAACATAAACCCAAAGACCTCTACTTTTCATCAATGAAATTATATGCTTCTTTTTAGATGCTTTATGTTTCTCCATTTACATTAGCATGTATATGCAGTAAAGTTCTATAGTGCAGTGTTTGGAAAAACCACTTTTGACTATTAAAGTCAACGTAAACCAAAAACTAAATTACTAACCCTTGTAAAGGTTATATGGTAACTTGTAAACGGTTTATACCGTTACTAATAACCCACTTACATACCAGAATACAATATCAAAGTAAACATATTTTTGGGTGCAAAATGTGACTAATACCACTATTAAAGTCATACCTAGTTTGACTATTAAAGTCATGCCGAATATGACTATTCAATTGAAAATATTGTGTGGTTTGGGTTTATTTTCAAAACTCAATCCTTATTGAATATGACTGACTTTGTGGTTTGGGTTTACTTACAACTGTGTGAAATATGCTGCAGTGTTTCCATGTAACTAAGTTTGTGCTTTGGGTTTTTCTATTTAAGAGTGGGCATAGGGTTTTTCTTTTTTCCACATCTTCTTCCTGATTGTCACATCTCATTCCTCACCTCATATCTTTTTACTCCCCATTGTAGTAAATTTCTTCAGCATTTTTGCATCACTGCCCGAAGAATATGTCTAGTCGTAAAAGACTTAAGAAGATAAACCATGACGATAGGGAATGGTCCAACAAGGTACTAAGAGAGGTCATATTTCCTGAGATTTATGAGCGATATGGACCAAATGCTGAACCAAATATGCAATTGCCACCTAAAGATCTAGAAGACCTAAGACGGGAAGTATACGGTGAGGAACAACCACAAGGTGTTAAACCAAGTGGTAGCAATACAATTAAGGTACCACAGTCACAAGTGGAAGGTACTAGCAGAATGCAATTTCTAGCTCCACAAAAGGCCACAATCAATAATACAAGGCAACTTCCGAAGATATATGTGAAACATAAGTATTAGATTGTTTTGTGGTGGGTTTCCTTTTTCCATCTTGATAATGTTCAAAAGATGAAACCTTGAAACATGGTTGTAGATTGGTTTACCCTGTTATGTTGTTATTTGATCATCATTTTTTTTTCCATCAGGTAAATTTATATTAATCTCCAACTAATTTGTAGAAAGTGTATAAAACAATTTAGGACATGGCCAAAGAAACAGAATGTATAACAAAATAAGACATCCAAAATGTGAAAAACACTATACAACTTGTCTGATACAACTCAATGTTGCTGTCCAACATAACCAATTTGCAAAGATTCAAACTCTCATCCAAATTAAACATTCACAATCAAGCGTAAACAATTAATTAAACATACTAATTTTAATTAATATTGATCAAAAGTAAGAAACATTCCATACATAACCTATTTATTTCCATACTAAAAGCATTGAAACACCATAAGCATGAGATACTAGAAAAATACAAACATTCAAATACCAAAACTGTTCGAACCAGAGCTGTATTCCATGCTTTCATCCATTTGCCTCATTTCCTTCCTTTCTTTGAGTTGTTGATAGATAATTTCAAGATCACTAATCCGTTTTTCCGAATTTAAAGGATCCCTCTGCCCGATACCATTACCACTTTCCTCCACATCTTTGTGCTGATCTAAAACCACATTTCGCCGCACCTCCACCACATTGTGGTTATGGTCCACTACTTTTTGCTGCGGCTCCACCACATTTGGTTGCGCCACCACATTGTGGTTATGGTCCACTACTTTTTGAAACAGTGTATTTGCTGCCATTGTTAATTGTGTATCTTGTAAAGGGAATATGTTTGTTTTTGTGTGTTCTTACCCAAACAATCGAGGGTTTAAATAGCCTGGGGAAGTAGTGGTTCAATGGTTCCCAAGAGGATAGGCGGGAAAAAGGGGGACAAGGACCGCCAAAAGCAAAATTTGAAAACAGCATAACACAATGGCCTGTGTGCCAACTGCCAACCACCCATTTAGACATCCATTTACTTTTATCCATTCGAATGCACATATAAATATGAATATGATTGAAGTATTCAATATAACCTGTTGTTTAAATATGACTATGATTCAAGTATTCAATATTGAATGAATTTATGTGTAGTGGAGATCCAGTAGAAAAAAGTATATGATATGGAACAAATAGAGAATTAATATGCCATGACAAATCATGTCCATACTAAACAACCACAACAAATGAATGAGAGTCACATTTGCATCAACAATTGAAAAAGGAAAAACCAAAAACTTAATTTTCATTATAATTCAAAGTCAGTACAATTTGAGGCTTACAGCCATTTGATAATCAAGCATTCAACATAAAGAAACAAAAACAAGTACGAAAATATAACCCCAAAAGACAACAATTATGGTGATAAGAAGGAAAAAGAGGATATGGCAAAAAATTGTATTTGCACCAAAGACACTTCTACGACATCCTCTCTTTCCTTCTTATCATTCTATATTAATTGAGTATGGTTAGTGAATGATGGTCTCATTGCTTCGATCCTCAAAACAATGTTAAATGTCTATTGCAGCATAGTTTGTACAAATGTAATAGGCTAAAATGAACAACCCTTATGCGTCCCCCGAACAATTCCTTTTGTTTTTTCAACACTCTTTGACCAAAAGGTTGCGCCAACTAAATTGCTACTACAAATAAAAGTTAAACATATTATATTTGTTTTGGTTACATAATGGTTACACTCTGTATTACAGTTATATTAGTGCAGTTATTTTTAACAGTTAATTGCACCTTTTAACATTAAACTAAATTCAACTATTTATTACATTGAACTTCCAATAAATAAAGTATAGTTAATTCAAATGGTGCCTCTTGGTTTGCCCTCTTATTCATCTATATAGGCAGGGTTCTATTCACCCAATTTACATCATCCAATCTTAAACACTAGTAAAACCAAACACTGTTTGTGAATCCTAATCTAAAACATAACCAAGAATGTCTTCATCCAAAACAGTTTCATCATCAAAAAAAAGACCAACAACTGACGCAAATATTGAGTTGCAGACAGAGAAAGCCCCAAAGTATGTAGTTTTATTTTTCTTTTTGTTTTAAAAAATTAATTACTTGTATATTATGTGTCCTAATTTTGTTAATCTTTTGCAGAAAGCAATTGGTTGCCGAAAAAAGTGTATCAAAGGATGAGAAAAATAAATGTATGTTAGATTTTTATTTTTTTTTGTAATAATCTAATAGAAACTTATTTATGCTTACTACAAATTAATTTGGTTTATTTATATGTAACATGTATTGTTGAAGAAAAAAAAAAGAGCCCCAAGTCAGATGACTATGTATGGGATTCTGACGAAACATACATCCAGTGGGAAAACGAGTTTGAGTTAAACATGGGGCGAGAACAAAAGGAAGCAGCAGCAGAGAAACAAAGAAAAAAACGACTCGCAGAAGATCATGTGAACCAACTGGCCAATATGCCACGGATGAATTTGTTTGAAGATGCCCAACCAGAGGATGGTGATGAGGAGATTGAACAAGAAGATATTGAAGAATTTGACTACGAGTCGGCCCATTTAGGATTAGACTCATCTCCTGAAAACTAAGATTGCTGTAGTCATTAAGATTTCGAAAAATGTAATCCCTAAGGTTGTTTGAACCTATTGAATTTAATAGTTATGTAATCGCTGTATAACCTAACTTACTTATGTTTCAACGTTTCTACTCAACTAACGCATCTAACTTATGTAAATATCACAGGTAGTAGATAACCAAAATTGAGGGGGAAAACATAGTTAAACTTTTGCATACCTCTAGAAATGGCACCCATTGTCGTAGTTCCAAAGGATCGTCAAATTCAGGAGGTGTAGGAGGGGATATGGTTTCCGGATTGATTATCAATAAACGGCTTCGCAATCCTCTTGGGGTACTGTCTGGCGGTTTGGTACCACGTACAGACGGCCTCGTCATTTCTTGTTACCAGTTTTATTAACGGTTTCAAAGCCTAGGGAAAGAAGGAAACAACCAAACAAACTTTATGTCAAGAATGCAATAGAAACAAACACAACACAAGTAATTATGTAGTTTATTAAACTGCATCACGTTATTTATTTCTCAATATTGACACACGATGTTACATGTCTATTACAGCTTACTTTGTGCAACTGAAATAGGCTAAAATCAACATACTTAACCCTTCTGAGTGCCCCCACCACTTCCTTTTGCTTTTTCATCACTCTTTGAGCAAAAGCTTGCACCAAACATATTGCTAGATTGATGAAATAACAAAAGGAACTGTTGTGGACACTAAGAATGGCTAAATATGTTGTAACATCGTTTGTCAATATTAAAAAATGAATAACGTGATGGACTTTAAAGTAAAAATATTTTAGTTAATAAAGCAACACGCATAACACAACAACGTTGGGCTATTAAGCTAACTAAGATTACATAAAGTATGATACAATTGTAGATTCTAGATAAAAGTGAGTATTAGGACTCGTGTTGAATGGGATAATGAAGGAGTGTGGCCTGTCATGAACAATACACACTATATCATTCGCAATCAACACCCCTCAATGATAAAGATACGTCTTTACAGCGTTGTTGTTGATGTTCGAGAGTTTTTTTGAACACCGTCCATAAAGATACGGCTACAAAAAAGGCACTAACTTGTGATCAACATCAACCACACAAATGATACTAGGGACGGTGTTCAAATTAACTCTCAACACCATCAAAAACGCTGGAAAGACGTATCTTTATAATTGAGGTTCTATAGATGAAGTTCAATGTAACAAGCTGTGTATGGCCGAATTACTTGGTAGATGGATGATTTTAGATGATATGTAAATTCCATATCAAAGCATTCAGCCATCAAGTAATTCGAGGACCTATTACATACCTTGATACATTCAACTTCAAATTCAAACACTTTCATAGAATCCACAAGTACATCAAACTGCAACTTTACCTTCTTAAATATAACCTTTAACAAATATAAACTCAAACTATTGCCACATTGTGTTAAAACCATATATGTTACCACATATCTCAAATTATATGCAAGTCATATGTAATTTTTGGGTCCATAATTAAAACATATGTCCATATAAGTATTACGTTTCTTTTGGTACTTAATTAACACATATGTCAAACCATATTACTCAATCAAAGGTGTTAATTTACTCATGAAAATGTAATCTTATCTGAAAAAACTTTACTCCGCTTCTGCCGCCACAGCTGTAGCCAAGTCCGATTATCCTTCATGGTGGCCGTCTCTTATCTTTAAAAAAAAAAAAAAAAAAAAAAAAAAAAAAAAAATCGTAAGCTCATGTGGATCTAAAGAATAACACATCTATCTGAAAACAAAAGAATAAACATTACTTTATCAACATTCACCGATACAGTACCGGCAACGGCAACTTTCCGGCGACAAGCCAGTTGCTGCGGAGAGGCGGCTGTAAAAAAAACACTATTTTCAAATATTGAAATAAAATACAGCTCAGATCTACAATTAATATGTACAAATCTATGAAAAATAACATCTAACACTTGATTAGTAGTAACATGTTAATACTTTTGTTGTTGACTTCTTTAACTGTTTTCCTCAGCTACGGTGGTTGCCAGGTTCGGTGGTGGTTGGAAGTTTTGACAAGAAGAGAGTGTGAGGATTGGTGGTGTAAATAAATGAGGATTGTGGATTGTGTATGTGTAAATAAGTAAAAGAGTGTATGTAAATAAATGAGGTGGGTATGTGATTAATGAGGATTAGGTGATAAGATTGTATAAAATTAAATTAAATCACAAAAAGTTGCCCTATACAAGTTGCCCAAAAAGTACGAGTTGCCCTATACATTATACCTTACACATACATGTACTATAATATAAAATAATAGGACACATGTCACACCCTTGTTGAGTCGCTCAGTCGCCAAGTTGCCCTGATCCGCTAGAGGAAAGTGATTTAAAAACATCTATTTAAGGAAAGTGCTTTTGGCGACTGATCCGTTTTGGTAATTATCCCATAAATAAACTGCAGGAGTGAAGTATAACGAAAAATTAAGCAAAACTCACACAAAGACTTTATAATGCAATGCAACCTAGAACTTCATGATCAAACTTCTTCATATAAAATTAATTTTGATGAATACTTTAACATCCCAACAAAAAAGATATAAAACTACGTGATAAATAAAATACTTTGCTAGTTTGCTATCTTATGTGGATTTGTTACTAGTAGGCAAATACATGATTACTTAATTACAACATCAAAGATAAATCCAACAAAATTAGGAATCTCAATCAAAAGTTCGAAGCAGTACATTTAAATATCCAAAAATTAAATGTGATGATGATCGTTAATGTTGATATCCGGGTAAGATATTCATTGCTGTTGATTTTCCCTGTTATTTGCACTACGTATTCTAAATCCAATTCCAAAGTGCCAAAGTGTGTTATTGGGCTCAAAATTAAAAGTTATTTATGGGTATATATAAAATGAGCTTTGTAGAAAAGTGGTGGCCCTAAAAAATATTGGGCCCTGTGAGTCGGCCCATGTTGCACCTGCCCAAAACCAGGCCTGTCAAAAACTAAGTTGAATCACTTACCATGCAAACATATGTGATGTTTAAACCATTTTAAAGTAAGAATACGTAAAGTAGTTTAAACAAAATAACACAACAAAATTTTCAAAACGCTGAAAATTCTTAGTTAAAAGAATCAAAGAAATTAACAAGAATTGTTTTCGAAATAACAATTCTAGTTGAATGACAACTGAGGTGATCTCCTTTTAACTTAAACACGAACTTAAGTTATGGTTTAAGTAAGAACTTATTCTTACTCGTTGAACGTTCAGCGGTCTAAGTTCTTTTTGAGTAAATGCTCTTGAATGTGTATCACATTAATAGCAACTAGCAAGAGATGCATTAAATGTTGTCATACGCACATACTAGTTAACTGGATAATGTCTGTTTTGGATAATAGTGGTTGACACTGTTCTACTTTTTACTAACTTTGGAACATGTTATTTCCCAAGAAGACTGACTTTATTCCTTTTTGTATAAGTAGAATTTTCTCGTCTTTAACCTTCTAAATACTTGAGATTCTTTGCTCAGTGTCTTTGTTGAGCAAGGAAATCAAACATCGTTCAGTGAGTCATTGTCATCCTCACTGAACTGAACTTTTTTTTTATCTTGTACTTTAGTGGTTGCACTGCATCAGTGCTGAAGTGAATATCTCTTTGTTTTCAAGAACTTAAAAGGAGTGGTTAGGCTATTTTTCTATTCAAATCTATGCAGAGACTGTTGAACGCTGAAATGGCTCAATAGAGTGTTTCGTATCATTGTTTGTTATACAACTAGTTTTGTCAAACACACAACCGCGAAAACAAATAAAAGAACACATGGGATCTAAAAGCGCTGCCACTGCAGGCTCGGAACACAACATATATTTGCGGCTAATAAAAAGAACCCAGCGCCAGCAATACCATCTCCTCGAAATTGGACCCACTACAACCACCCGGATCTTTTAAAAACTTGATTAAAAGTTTAAGGGTTTTATATCAAATAAGTTACCCAACTTTGCGTTTTTGTGCACCTAAGTTACCCAACTTTTTTTTTGTGCAAATGGGTTACTGGACTATCCTTACCGGGCAAAATAGTGACCCAACTATTTTGCACTTGTTATAACCGGTTGGCATGCCACGCTGGCAGCTGACATTTATTTTTTAATTATACAAATAAGTTACTGAACTTTACGAATTTGTTCACCTAAGTTACTGAACTTTGCGAATTTGTTCACCTAAGTTACTAAAGTTTTATACAAATAAGTTACTGAACTTTGTTAATTTAGGTTACCCTTATAAGTCACATAAAAAAACACCCTCACTCACCAAACACCTCAACGCCACATCATAAATATATGTTTTTAAATACATTTTGTATACAAAAAGTATATAATAATGTATTTAAAAACATACACAAAAAGTATATAATAATGTTTTTAAATACGTTTTGATAAGAACGTTTTTGTAATAACGTATATAAAAATGTATATAAAAACGTGTAAATTCTAACGAAATCCACTTAATTCGCTAAATATGGTGTTCAATTTATCAGCTCACAATCTTCGAAAACATAAACTGCATCAACATTGTTAGCAAAAAAACCAATGACCAGCCGCAACGTGGCGGACCGGGGCAAGATATTTAACGAAATCCACTTAATTCGCTAAATATCTTGTAAATAAATATATATTACTCATTCGATTACTAAACTACGCAACTTTGTTAATTTAGGCTACCCTTATCAGTCACATAAAAAACACCCTCACTCATCAAACATCTCAACGTTTTATACGCACTTTTATATACATTTTTATACACATTATTATATACTTTTTATGTACGTCTTTATAAACGTGTATAAAAATGTTTGATAAGAACGTTTTTGTACCAACGCCTAGCCGCAACGCGGCGGACCGGCACACAACTCGTTTTGTTAACACAACACTTGTAGATTTTTCTTGTAAATAAATATATATTAGTAACCCAATTAAAAAAAAAAAAAAAAAAAAAAAAAAAAAAAAAAAAAAAAAAGACGAACAAAATCGCAAAATTGGGTAACCTAAATGTCAAACCCGTATAGTCCAGTAACCCATTTGAACATAAAGCTGACGTGGACAATGTAATAACTCCATCTCCCGGTTACCAGTCATCGGGGTAACTTAGGTGCACAAAAACGCAAAGTTGGGTAACCTAAATGTCAAACCCGTATAGTCCAGTAACCCATTTGAACAAAAAAAAAGTTGGGTAACTTAGGTGCACAAAAACGCAAAGTTGGGTAACCTATTTGATATAAAACCCAAAGTTTAAAACCATAAAGAAAACATAGCAACACCAACCACTTAGATTTGGCCCTTCGCCAATCTATCCAATCCCAACTTCACTTTTCGTAACCATGAATTTAGATGTTAGCTAGTGAATAAATCTGGAATCAAGGTTCCATTCTGACTAAAAACTAAGATACTCCTATCATGAACTCTTCTTTTAACACCCCGCATCACATGATTTAGCTTTAGAATAAAGAACAAGACAATGAACCAATCGCATCATCACATGCCAGACATGAAATGAAATGTTAATCTTTATCCACGTTGTCAAGAACTGCAGGAACCAGAATTTTCCCATGAAAAAGTGAAAACCAGATCACTTAAAATAGTTTAAACACAATTCAACAAGAAGTTTAGCATAAACATACTAAACATATTGCCGGACGGAGTGAGATGATTAGGAAACATACTTGTTTTGAAGGTTAAATTGCTAGAGACTAGATTTGTTTAATGGTTTAAGTAGCCGATTTAAATGTAAAAGTTTAGTAACTAGCAACACATAGCGGCTCATACAGTCATACTCCTCGCATGGTCAATTAACCACTGCAAAAAATATGTATGTACTTGGACATTCCGTAGGGCTAAACATGCTCCGTTTTAGTTTGTTCACCAGTGCTTTTGAATTTAAATGGAAAGTTTTAGAGGATCTTGAGAAACACATCTTGTGCACCTGAATGTAGGGGTGTCCATGGTACTAGAACCGTCCTGAAAGAACCGAGAACCGAAAATATAGAAAAAGTGGAACCAAGAACCATCCCAAGTTCTTTCGGTACTCGGTTCCGGTACGAGAATTTCGGGTAATTCCCACAAGAACCTAAGGGCACGTTTGGTAGAGAGAATTTTAGATATTAGAAATGAAGTGGAGAATTAAATCTAGAGAAATGAAATTGAATGAGAAATTAATTAAATTATATTGTTTGGTAGTGCCAGAGAATTCAAATAATTTATAATCTAGAAACATTTTTTTTCTTTTGGAAAACATATTTTGAGCAACATTTTTTTTTCAAAATATTTTGAACACATGATGTTGCACACGTAATTTGTTTACATTAAATTTTATTAACAAAGCACACTCTTTAAAAAAAATTATAGTTCAAAAAAAACAACAAAATAAATAAATAAATAAATAAAACATTGATTTCTCTAAATTCTCTACCAAAGTGATGGAAATAGAGGTTAATCAAATTACACTACCATTTCTCTCTAACTCTCTATCAATTTCCCTGCAGTTATCCACTTTTTATTTTTCTCTACCAAACAAGAGAATTCTAATCCAATTTCATTTATCCTATTTCTTTTCTCTCTACCAAACACACCCTAAATGTTTAAAAAATTTATTTTTTTCATCGTCAATCATTCATAAAGACATGCTAATAATGCTATAACAATACAAATACACACGGTATTTAACTAATGTACATGATTAAATATTGTATACTTAACAACAACATATATACTTGATTTAGTTATTTAGTATACTTGATTAAATATTGCGCATCATATTGAATCGGAAAGCATGAAGTACACCAACACCAACTGACCAACATTTTTATATAATATGCATTCATACTTCCAATATCACATAACAAATGACAACCCATTATACTCATTAACTACAGATTCGTCATTCGTCACATATTGGATTATATAATTCACTTGATTTTTCTATTACTATAGGTAAGTATCAAATTGACGATAATGATCTCAAGATAAACATACTTTCATGTTGATAAATGATGATGATAATCTTTGACTGGATTAAAAGTTTTGGTTTTAATTTTATTATGTGTTTTTAAGTTTTAGATTTTTTATGTTACAATTTAATAATGATTTTTGTAATGTTATACACATTACACAATGTCCCAAATAAACTCTATAAAATTTCATATTTTTAAAGTAATCTGTTCTTTTGGGAAAGTACCGGAACCGAACGGTTCCGGCCCGAACCGTCCCGAGAACCTAAAATTTGGAATTTTAGGAACCAAGAACCGTACCATGGTTCTAATATACGGTTTGGTTCCGGTACGGTTCCTCGGTTCGTTCGGTTCCTCGGTTCTTTTGGACACCCCTTCTTCCAAGTCTTTGAGCTCGTTAATTTTCTTCAAGCATGTAGATCATAGTTGAATTATTTCATCAACAGGTTATGTTTATTTTTTAGACAAGAAAACCTATTCTATCAAACATATTTGTATCTTTCTCTTGATCATTTTTGCGTACTTACGTAAATTTATAACATATCAAAATGCATTCATCGATATCACTCACTTTTGAGACTATGTGCTCCAAAATTTTCAATTAGCGTTAAAAGCCACTACTGCACATTCAAGTTATAGCGACGGCTAAAGTCGTCACTATAAGTAAAAAATATCATCATTTTAACCTATAGCGACGACATGTGGCCGCTGCAAATCACGTCTTCATAAATCCTTCAAAATAAGTTATAGCGGTGACACACTTGGCAAATTGGCAGAGTGACTACACACGTCTTAGCTTGACTTTTTTACTATAACCTTTTAACACGTCTCATGTCGTCGCTATAAGTGAGCTTGACTTTTTGACCTTGAATTGTTGACTATCTTAACGTGGTTGACTCATTAACTTTGAGCCATAGAAAAGACCTGTAGTGACCATATGTAGTCGCTATAGGTGTCGTTGGCTTGAGCTTTAAAGACGACCTATAACAATGACATGTAGTCCCTATAGGTGACCTGCAGATTTTAATATGCATGCAACTACTTGCACACTTTCCAGGTTTTTTTTTTACCCATTTTCGTAAATAAATTTTTTAGAATTTTCAGTTTTTTAAAAAAATTTCAAATTAACACAAACGATAACTAAAACATACGAATCACATTACAAATTGATAAACGTTCAAAGTCATTATTCGTCACACAAGAAGGTTAAACAAAAACTTAAATAGATCAATGCCATACTTTAAAAACATATATAAAATCGCTATAACAACTACACAATCATCATACCTTCAGGCGGGAAATATTTTTAGGAGGGAAACTTTCATTTGACCGGGACCAAAATAGCATTCTCGTCATCATACATATAGCGGCTACACAGTAGTCACTATAGATAAAAGTCAAGGTCAAAGCTAGAACATAATCTTTTTTTTTTCTTTTTCTTTTTTTTTTGGTCTTCTAACGAACTTTTAGAATCGTCGCTATAAAGTTTACTCAAAGCCAAAGCTATAAAACTGTGTCTTTTGTCATTTAGTGGACCTATAGCGACGACATGCGTCTTCGCTAAAAATCGGTTGTCGCGTGCAGTCAGAATTGTGGTAGTGACTATCATTAGCAAAACTCTTAAATATACGAGTAATATCTAAAAAGTTATTAATTTTAGGTTTTTCATAAGGGAATGAGTCTATCATAGTGTTTTAAAGTTTTCTATTAAGCACATAGATTTATATATAAATCATACAATCATCATCGTACTCCTATACATTATGTGACACAATTATATAAGAGCACCAAAACTCATAAACGTACACCAAACATATCAAAACAAATCTTTAACAAAATGTCTTGGGATGTATTATAGTTAAATAGAGAAAGGCTTCGCAATAGCCAATAGAGGAAGCTTTTTACGAATCGTTAGTCCAGGTCTTTCATTCATATCTAGATCCTCTTCTGTCCCTCCATTCGGCAACTCCCAATCAAATTTATGCAAAAGATTAGCCAACACATTCTCATCAGTCGCCATCGCAAAAGAAATCCCAGGACAACCTCTTCTTCCGGCACCAAATGGGATCAAATCAAAATCTTGCCCTTTGAAATCAATAGAACAATCCAAGAACCTCTCAGGTCGAAACTCGTTTGGTTCATCCCACACTTTAGGGTCTCTAGCAATGGCCCATGCATTAATAATAACCCTAGTTCCTTTTAAAACGTCGTGACCCATGATTTGGACATCTTGGCTTGCGAGTCGAGGAACCAAGGTAGGGATTGGAGGATGAAGACGTAGAGTTTCTTTTATAACAGCTTTCAAGTACTTCATGTTGTCAACATCATCTTGGTTTATCTTTTGCTTATCTTTCACCACGGTTCTTATTTCATCCTGAACTTTCTTCAAAACCTTAGGATGTTTCATAAGTTCTGCAAATGTCCATTCTAATACCGTTGCGGTTGTATCTGTTCCAGCTGTATATGCATCCTATAACACAAATAAAATGTTACCAATGGTAAAGAAAATTTCTAGCTATTCCTGTTTTTACACTAATCTTGATGAACTGTTAATTGTATATACGTTCTTTTTTAATATTATTTCATACAACGCTAATCACGCTAGATCAACATTATATTGATTAAAAATACGCCAAATAAATTAGTAGGCACGTTGATAGGAATCAAATCCACGAGCTGAGATCTACAATTATTCCAACCAAACCAATTCTTAGAATTAAGAATTCCGGTAAATGTTGATGTTTTGAATATATATAATAGAGAGTAGATGTATAGATAACATAAGATACAACAAAATTAATAGATTATGTAATTGGGCTACATACGGACAACAACAAAAAGAATCGTGCTTCACGTTTACCATTTTATAACTTTACAAGTCATAGCAAAACTTGACCTTCTTTTTACCTAAATAATGTTTTAGTAACATAATTCTATCAATTTAGACAGTTACGGTAAAAAAAAAAAAATTCAACTAGTGATACACGTTTAAGAAATACTTGAATGGTTCTTAAAAAAGACTTTTCTTCTACAAATCATAATTAGTGTACGATTTAAGGAAGGCTAGTTTCAAATAAGTGTTTAATAAAAAAAAAACGATATAATCGCGTAGTTAAATCTTTGAACATTATTACGTGTAAGAAAGCTTTTGCGAGGTCCTACACTTTGTCGTTAGCATCGATTTTATAAGTTAGGGTTTTAGATTCAATTAAGGACGAACCTCCTTCAGTTGTATATATAGAGTGAATCAAATAAACTATAATACAAATTTCATGATAAAAATGATCAGGTAAAGATAGAGTTAAGAGAGTTACCAAGAGGAGTGCTTTGAGAGCAACTCTATCTAGAGTCACTCCTATGCTATCATCCTTTTGGATCTTAAGTAATATATCAATGAAGTCTTCTCGCCTACCACGACCACCAGTTGAGTGTTTTCTTAGCCGCTCCTCTACTACACCCTCCAAGAACTCGTCCACCTCTCTCGCCACCCTCAAAACTTTAGCATTAAACCCTCTCAATCGATCCACCCATGCGAGCCAAGGAACCATATCCTCCAAGTTAAGACCACCCAAAATTTCAAAAAACTCTCTCAACATCTTCTTAAACTTCCTCCCAATTTCCCCTTCGTTATAAGTCCTTCCAAATGTCACCCTGCACACCACATTATTTGTAATAGTAACAAACAAATCACTTAAATCAACCACCTTATTACAAGAATTTTTTAATTTCTCAACCACAATAGCTATCTCTTCATCCCTCACTTCACTACTAGATTCGACATTCTTATTACTTAACATATGGACAACCATTATGCTCTTCATTTGTCTCCAATACTCGCCATAAGGCGCTACCGAGACTTCTTTAAGATCATAGAGGAGATGCTTCCACATTTTAACGTCGGGTCTATTAGCAAAGAGAAGATCTTTAGTTTTCATGATCTCACGGGCTGCTTCAGCTGATGAGACCACTAGGGTTGGGACGCAGCCTAGGTGGATGAGCATGAGCGGACCACCGTGGGTTTTGGATAGTGAATGGAGCGAATGGTGGAGGAGTGGTTCAATCTGGTGGAGGTTACCGATAACTGGGAGTCTTGGTGGTGAAGGTGGTAGGTTTTTCTTTGTGGAAGATCTATTAAAGTAGTATAACTTAATGAGAAAAAAGATTAAGAGTAACAATGGTGGAGCATACACAATAGATTCCATTGTTTCTTCTTGAATGAAGCTTCACTTATTTTGTGAACATGGGACTAGTTATTGGTGATATTTATAGGTGAACAATAAAAATTTTAAAAAATATGTATACATATTTATTAAGTTTTGTTTCCGCGATTGATCAACATATGGAACTTTATATCTTTAATTACTATATATACTTGAGAATCGTTTAATGCGGCGTTGTTTTGCTGCCGTAACCTGATGTCACAATGACGTATTGTCTTGAACTTTGGTTATTTATTTTTTAATTTTTTTATCTCATCGCTAATTGGACTATTAATTTGGCGCTTCATAAATAGAACGATTTTTGAATTGAAACCTTCAAGGAAAGACATACTTGAAGCAGAAATCAAAACTCTTTCTTTCTCGTGGATTACTTATAGAAACAGGAAATTTAACTTAGATTGGAATATATGGATCTATGATCATATCCTATCTTGGCATGTAACAATGTCTTGTAAATTCCCCATCTCAAGCTTCTTGCTTGAGTTTTTAGTAAAATCTTGCTGTTATAAGAAATTATACATGCATGCATAATAATGCACATGCAGAGCACAAATACGATCACCATTGACCATTCCCGTATTTGTTTTGGTTTTAAGTTACGAAAAAACAGCAAGAGAACACAAAACAACATAACAGCTTTAATCAGAAAACTTCATTACTATCTGTTTAATCTTTATTTACTAGTTTGGTTACAAATTTGATGTTTCTCGTGAAATAATAGGTTATGAGACGTTGAGTGAGTGAATTCTAAGAGATCTTTAACTTTTTTAATCTCTAATTAATTCAGTTTTTAAGTGTATACATATGGTTTATCCCTTTGATAGACTATAAAAAGTAAAATAAAAATAAAAATAAAAATCTGTTTTTAAGTAAAATGGAAAATATATACGAGACTTCCAAAATCTATGTATGAATACGTTAAAAGCCTAATTAGTTTATTCGCCGTACAAAACCAGAATTCTACAGCTTACCTGTAATATTCCTCTCGATCGGTTAAAGTGTTAAAGGTTAATTTAACTTTATTTTAGTACTGAAAACAAGATTTTTTTTTTTTTTACCGACAGCATATTAAACTAGCGAGAATCTAGGCACAATCATGGCCGGCCCTGGGGGTGCGTGGAGTGGGCGACGGCTCAGGGCATCATTCAAATAGGCGGCATCAAAATTCTGTGTGATGTGATCCGGCGAAGTGTAAAACATTGAGTTTATTTGGATGGTTCGACTTTTCAAATGTTTCTTTTGTAACCCCTAACCAAGCCTTTAATTATTTATGCTGTAATCAAGACCATTCTGATTCACATAGATGAAGGGAAAAAAATATATATGGGTAGTTTCAGGTTTAAGAGGAAGAAGAAAAGCAAGAGATATAGGCGAAGGAGCAAGAAAAAGATGAATACGTTAAAAATTAAAAACTTAAAATCATAGTAAAATGCAACATGACTTAAAAGCTTTTATGACCCCTTATCTATACTAATAATATATTTATAAATTTTTCTTAAACTTAAAGTTTATAATATAATGCACATACAGAGCACAAATACGATAGATCACCATTGACCATTAATTATAAGGGCATTATAAGATATACACATTACTCAAGTTTTTAATTTCAGTAATGCGAATGTTATAATAACCTTAATTAAATTTACCACTAAATTAATATTTTAAATACTGTTAATTCCTTAAACTTATATCATTTTTCATTTATATCTCATAAATTATTTTCTCGCAATAAATATAAATTGAACCTGTAAATGTTGCATCAAGAGTCACACAAGAACCACAAGTTCGCAAAAATAATTATTTGCCGATATACACCGTCACTTTATGCGGGTAGTTGTCTAGTTATATTTACTAAAGACATATATTTTGTTTATAGATAAAGATTTTCTTGTTATCGTTTTCTTTAAAAATGAACATCTCTCTACAATGTTTGAACTATACTATTTACTTATATTTACTGTTTCTATGAACATGACTAGCGAACTAAACGAGCTACAATTTATTTAGAGGCTATCCCAAAGTTAGTTACAAACTCTTTATGCGGGTTTTCAATTCCTGTATATAAAACCCTTCACAGCGACTTGCCCGGGAAAATTTCGTGCCCATTGAAAAAGTTGCCAGAAATCACGTGGCAAGGTCAAAGGGTGAGGAACCTCTGTTGGCGAGGACATGTCCTCGCCAAAGAACATGGACAATAAAAGCGTACGAAAAGCTAGCCACGATCAACTTTTGTTAGTGAATTTTTTGTCGTGTAGCGTGTCTTTGGCGAGGTCTTTCTTGTCTTCGCTAAAAATGGTAGCCAGTTCTACCTATCCTTGTTGTGCTTAAAGATAGTGTGATGTTTGTTTATACTCCCTCCGTCCGATGTTAAATGTCTATCTTTGACTTTTCAAGTCTTGTTTTATCAACTTTGACCTTATATATTTTGCTTGTGTTATATAGTATTTGATAAAAATTATAAGCAATTAAAGTACATTTAAAACTTAATTCGTTCATACACTTTGTATCAAATATTATATTACGTAAACAAAAATATTTAAGGTCAAAATTAAAAAAGAAAAACTTTGAAAAGTCAAACAGGACATTTAATATGAGACGGAGGGAGTAGTATTTAGTAGGGGCACCTTGCCTAGGGCATCAAAAGACTCAAGACCGGGTCTGGGCACAACAATTACATACGATATATGATAGAGCATTACAAAAATTAAAAAGCAACTCTATCGAATTAATAGAGACATTACGAAGTTGATTAGAGATCCAAGTGTAAGTGAAAAGTGAATTGCTTGATATCATTTAGATTAAGACTTTTGTTTGGTCTTTTAGCAGCAAAGGGGGACTCATTTCCAAAGTGTCATAGGATCCAAAGGGTGGATTAATATTGCACGACGGCATCAAATATGAAGGTGGGTGTGGGAGAAAAGGTTAAGCAGTTTGAGAGTGACAACACGTCATTGATGGTGTTTGGTTGCTTATTACGGATGCTCCACTAATTGAGGACATTGGTCCACACCGAGATTGCAACAAGACTTACCGTCTAATCACAGTGTTGTTTGAACTGAGACTCATAAAACCACCTTACAACTTACTAATTAACTATGAAAGATGTTGAGATAAACATAAACGGATGTTTATTGATTTTTGTGTGTGAATACAATGCTAATAGATAGAGTACATATAGGGATTACAATGTGCTAAATATGGTAAATAGAAAATGCACACAAATTATGCTAATTTACACAATCAATCAAATTAAATGTGCCAGAGATATACTAATAATATTTAGTCTAACACTCCCCGGCAGTCGAAGCGGTAGGACACCGGACGCTTAGGCTGCAGCAAAATTCTTCAAACAGAGAAGATGTAAAAACGCAACAAACCGGATAAACCAAAGTATCTGAACCAAACAGGATAAACCAAAGTATCCTGACCAAATGGAATAAACCAACGTATCCCTTACCAAACAGGATAAACACGGGATAACCCAAAGTATCCCCTACAACTAAAACAAACGGGATAACCCAAAGTATCCCCTACACTAAAACAAAGGAAATTACAACTGAAAGAAAACGAAAGTTGGTTCTAAAACTTCAACCCCCAAAGAACCTTCTAAACAAACGGGGCGTGTTTTTCCCTAGAAAAACATAAAGATCCACCAATAAACATCATGGGTGGGGTTTATTTTAGAACTTACATAGGTTAAGGTTTAAAGGGAGCCCTCCGAACCTCCGGCATGTAGCCAGCGGCGAAAGAGTTTAGGTTTATTAGGATCGGTTGACAAAGGCTCTTGATACCATGAAAGATATTGAGATAAACATAAACGGATGTTTATTGATTTTTGTGTGTGAATACGATGCTTATAGATAGACTACATATAGGGATTATAATGTGCTAAATATGGTAAATAGATAATGCACACAAATTATGCTAATTTACACAATCAATCAGATTAAATGTGCCAGAGATATACTATTAATAATATTCGGTCTAACAAAGTATTCTTTTCGTTTCTTTAAACGACACTTTTTCACATCCTATTACTATACTTTATATATTTCACAAATGCTTTTAACGACGCTTAAACTCACAACCTCCTGGTTGATATGCAACACTCACAAACCACTAGGACAAAAGTTATGAATATTAAATAATCTTATTCATCTAGCACGCATCAAACAATTTAGGGTTCTTCACTTCTTCCTACCACTAACTTTTTAAGATCAATGATGGAGTTGTTGTGATGACCAAGTTATATATACGACTTTTGGACTAGAATCCAAATACGTCCTTCCAAAACACAAACTATAGAAAGACCACATAGTTTGTTTTTGTGCCATTAACTTATGTGAAGTTTAAATGTATGGAAGTTGATTATATACACGGTTATCTGTTTAAACATGAATGGCGATTTATGGTCGAAGAATCCCACATGTGACCAGGTATTTTTTATTTTTAAGCTCTTGATGTAGCGACGTTTATTTATAAAGATTACACACGAGTTTGATCTCATTATATATGTTGATATCACGCCATCTGTCTTGAATTCAGGTCAAACTAATATTTTAAAGAACTTGTTAAATCAAGCACAGTAGAAATGACGATAACATAAATGTTGACTTGCGAGCAACTTATTATTTACCTGACATGAGTGGAGATAAGAGCAGGGGCGGTGCTGAGAACGTTAAAAAAAAAAAATTAGACCCGACATGAAGAAGAAAAAAATGCTCTTATATTATAATATTCATAGACCATAATCAAGTACGAAAAGCCAAAAATACAAACAAAAATCATTCTTGCGACAAAAGTATTACTTCTATAAAATAAAATATATTTAAGTAGTTGAGAGTTCTAAGTTGTAACCTTAGTTATGATTTGAAGATGGAGATGGATTATTGAAAGCAAAGCTTCAGTGCTTCACGCCTTCAGCCCTTCACCCTTTTGTCCTTTCACAATCGTTTTTGACTTTTTGAATTAAATGATTAATAGGGTTTATTTTTAGTGCTCCTTAGTGGGTTGGGTCTAGTACATATAATGGTATAAAAAAAATTTAGTGCCCCTTAGTGGGTTGGGCCCGGCTCGATTGCTGATGGTGCGCCGGCTCAAAACCGCCCATGGATAAGAGTTCCGGCTACTCAGTATACTTTCGGGTTGAGCTCACGGATTAATATATTTCCGTGTAAGATCTCCGTGTAAGATTGTGAGCCTTGTCGAGCTTGTGTCAGTTATATACTTATATATTCCATGGGTACGTGTATGAAGTATGTATATATACATGATTGTCATACCATAAACGTTGGCTATATGCCTATATATATGCTTAAAAGATGCAACTCGAACATTGAAAGCATGCACTGCGTCGATTAACGTAAAGACTGGTTCATTTATCAAAACTTAAAAGAAAAACAAATTTAGAAGATCCGAACTAACCGGTGAAGGTTGTTTTATCCAATAATTACATTCTTTAATCGGTTGATAATTATAAAAAAAAAAAAAAAAAATGCATATGTTTAACAACTCACTACATTATTAACTATCGTTGATTAACTATTTGTAAATTATTGAATACGTAGGTGACCTTGAAGACCTGATCAATATAGACTTGTTTCAAGGTAACTGTTTTTCTTTCTCAAGTATATAATACTTCGTAATATTGTTAGAGCATATGAGTTTGACTTAAGCCCGAGTGTGCGTTTATGAACCATTAGGGTTTCTATGCAGCCTTATATATATTGGATTAATAAAACATATCATCAGTGAATTCTAGCATTCAACATGGTATCGGAGCTTTAGATCTGATCTTAGGACCTTGTTGGTCACCTCGAGCCACGACCTCTAAACAGCCATGTCAAACTCTAGTCGCCGCCTTATCCCAAATCTTAAAAAGAAATATCAAAAAACACATATTTCAACCATAACTCCTAAATCGTAAGGAGTTAACTGGTCATCAACGTCATTAGCTTCATATTAAATTCCGAAGAAAAGCATACTAAAATCGCAGTCGTTGCCTCGACGACGCGCTGTAACAAGCCGCCGGTTTCAGAAATTGCATTTGGATCACTATTTTGCTTATAACTCTCAAACCGTTTAGAGTTAGTTGATGCCGTTAGTGATCGTGGACTCGTAACTAAATTTCAAAGAAAAGCATACTAGAATCGCTACCTTCACCGGCAGGACGCACAGTCATTTTTTGACATTCGTAAGAAATAAAAAGAGTTCACTATTTTTTAAATTATATTTATCCACCCGCTGCGATAGGGTGCTATCAAAAGAAGTCTTAATTCTTTATCAATATAAGTTTTTTTTTTTTTTTTTTTTTTAATCAACATTTTAGTCTTTAATTCGAGTTTTCGCGATTTCTCCGCTCGAATTTTATTAAAGTATTAGACTATGTAGGTTGGCCAAACCTGAGTGTGGGCTTATAGAACATTAGGGTTTCTATGCATGTATCCTTTTTTATATAAAACATATCACTGACGGGAGTTCTATCATTCAACAAATACGTCTTATACCAACTCATAAACGGTTACGAAATTAAAT
The DNA here is from genome assembly GCA_030686995.1 of Artemisia argyi. Taxonomy (NCBI): domain Eukaryota; kingdom Viridiplantae; phylum Streptophyta; class Magnoliopsida; order Asterales; family Asteraceae; genus Artemisia; species Artemisia argyi. The sequence goes on along the minus strand of CM060688.1, from coordinate 26,181,574 downwards.
AACCTAACGTGCCAAATACCTTACTAATGCAAGAAAAATATTCAATATTTGTCATTTGTAAGTGTGATTTAACACCGATGTATCCGTTGGTGCACATGTCAATATTTTTTTGCACTCTTACTCTATCTTTTGTGTATGAAATCGGAGTAATAAGTTGTGGCACGTTAAAAACTAGTTCATCCATGTGATTAAGTGGCACACTGTACAAGGGTTATTTTAAACAAAGCTTGATTATATTTTATTTAAGATTTCTTAAAACATAAATATAAGTTTTGAAAAATGTAAGGTTTTAAGGATCCAAAAACAAAACATAAAGAATACAAATAGCACCATATTAAAAGAATCACCATTAATTTCTTATTAATCTTAAATAAAAATAAAAAGCATTAGGCTAGATAGGATGCTCTCATAGGAGGAAATCCTTCTAATTTGTATATGCATTATGTCTTTTTTGAACAACGAGGGGGAAAGTTTATTAATCAAACTCGTACCATCAAGGATACATCTTTGAGTTTTAAGTCAAAGAAGCTGACTTAGGATTACAACGCCTATTGAACAAAAATACATTGAAAGATTTATACCTATTCTTAATCCAAAGAAAAGAGAGGACCTCTTCTAGGACATTGAAGGCATTAGTCTTCAATGATTCAAAGATACAATAGTTCCTTGCCTTCCAATAAACCACACAACACCTAGCACTGAACATCGAAGAAAAGAACATCCTTGCCTTGAAAGTTGAAACCCAACTTTCAAATATGCCAAATCCAACACCGAGATAACATTACACATGTTCTATGAATCAAGAATCCACCATGCTCAAAATTAACCCAAAAATCAACTGCAAATGGGAATGAGGCAAACAAGTGATCCTATGTATATGCATTATTTCTAACCATAGTTAATTTCTTCAACATGCTCGTGGTCAAACTAAAACTTCAACTTTGTTCTTAGTTTTATTTGGTGAAAAGGTGAAAATATATTATTACTCCATATCCAACATATGCAAGTACACACAAAACAGTTCTAGTGTTTTGGACATTCCCCAAATCACAGCTAAAACTACTTCAAAGAAAACTATACAAAGTACTAACCAAGTATATTACAACATTCTAGTTGTCCACCTATTCGCCAATACAATTGAGGATATCCTAAGCATTTGACTACATTTCCCAATTAATGTTAAACCAAACGTTGATCAGCAAATGCAGCACACCCCCTCACATTTTGGATTATCAAGCATCATCGTCAACTTAGGATCACTCAATGTAAACTCGCTAAGCTTGGCTACATTTCCAGCATGAACTAGCATCACCAAACTTTGAGCTCTCACTAGAGAAACATATCTAACTCTATAGATATCCCAAACTGTGATCTACATTTCCTATATTGAGCATCATATTTAATTCTACCAAAGTGCAGTCAATCATCCTCACATAGAGGCAAATATGGACCCTATACCCAAACAGGCATCATCACAAACTTAGGATCACATAGAATTAAGAATAAACCATGTCATAACTAAGGTAGGTAGTCTCATCTTTCATTACTCACCAAACCTTAGAATATAGTAACTAATCCAACAGGAAACTATCCTTACGACACTTACTAACTTAACTAAATTGAAGTAACTAGGTTCCTTCCTCTACAAAGCATAAAATACAATCTAGTAATCCATCTTAGTCAAGCTTTCAACTATCAAGGTACATAGCCATATGTTCTTCATTCAACAACCCTCATCCAAACACTCCTTTAACTCATCTGTTTAGAACTGCCAAATATTCCTTTCCTTATTATAATTATCACACTAGTCTTTGATCCTGTCTAAAGCCCTCCAATACATCATTATGTATCATTTTGAATGATAGACAAACTGTACCTCCCATATCCTTGTTACATTAATGACATAACATGATTTTCTGGTCTTCAAAGACATTAGTTGTGCTTTGACTTCCTTTCTTGCTACGCAAAGTAAGCAATTGCTACACGGCATAACTTCTTAATAACACTCCAAATATGGTTATGGTTCTTGCAGTTGGACATGTTGTTAACAATATCATCAATGAGGTGGCATTTGTTTTTATCACTACTTTAGTCATCATTACTGCCCAAATTTCTTGTGAGAAAACACAATGGAAAAACAATTGATCATGAGAATATGGCACAGACTACATACTTGCGGAAGGGGCAACTTATGCCTTTATGCGGGTACCATTTCAGCAGCTTATCATGTGTGGTTAGCTTCTTTCTTTATAGGTAACCATAATATGAATGTATGCCTTGGAATACAATTGAAAAACCATACCAACTTTGCCCATGGAACATGAGCATCCTCACCTTTGATGTCCTTCCAAACTTGATTATTAGTAAACTTAACCTCCTTTCCTTTGCTTGTAATCCACACTGGACTATGAGGTTCATCAACCAGAATAGGGACACGTAAACTTTTATTCTTAGTTGTTGTTCACTTCAACATGAAAATGTTAGTGTTCACTTTTTGGTCCACCAAACAAGTCCTCACTCCTCACCTCCCATAGTTCGACTTTTCAACCAAAGCGAGTGGTCCGAACTAAAATTCAAAAGTTATCACGTGTATTTTATAAGGCTGATCAAGATTTATAACAGGAATTTTCTTGACATGGTGCATATTGGAAGAATTGAATTTATGTGGTTTACGGTCACCCTTGAAACCTCTCTTGGTCTGCCTCTCCTTTCACACTTTATAAACCATTAAAAGAATGACCATTGTTTTTTTACCATAGATCACCGTCATTACCTCTTTATATAATCTTCACTACATCATGAGGATAATCCTTTTGAAAATCATGAATAAAAGCCGAGACCAACCTTTTTCGAAAGGTAGTATTAAATTTATAGATAATTTAAAACTAGCAAGATGCTTAGGAATTACAAGAACTCTACAATCTTGACTAACGGCTCTAGTACCTGATCAAATGACTTTCTAACTGTAGTCTATAACAACCTCAACTCCTGTTTAGATCTTATGCGAGACTTGAAAAAACATTACTCATACATCAAGTTGTAAATTATACTATGTACAGCATGCTAACAAACCAAGACGCTTCTTATTTTTTTCTTGGACGGTGGCAAAATAATGTTTCAAAATAATAATAATTTGATCGAAAAAACTTGTGGTTTAAGAAAACAGTTTTATTGTTTGCATATATTATATAGTTATCAATCTTTTATATAATAAAACAAAACCTTTCTTGGGAATTTTTCATTTAAAAAAATCAATTCATACCTTATTTAGTAATAATTTTATTTAAAAAGAAAAGATTATTTTCTTATTATGTAGCATTTTATATTTATCCCTAACACAAGTAGAAGATAAATAAAATATATATATATATATATATATATATATATATATATATATATATATATATATATATATATATATATATATATATTTACTTATTAGGTAACATTTTATATTTATCCATAACACAAGTAAAAGATAAATACAAAAAATATAGATAAGATATTAAAAAAAAATATTATTTTCTTATTAGCTAACATTTTATATTTATTCATAACACAAGTAGAAAATAAATAAATAAAATATAGATAAGATGCAATTAACAATAAGATTAAAATTTTTAAACAATTATTTTAAAAAATAAAATAAAAAAATCCGCCCGTGCGCGGACATTATAACTAGTTAAAAAGACAATCATATCTTATCAAGATCAATATCATCCGTAATCGTCACATACAGTTGACAAGAGAAACTGATAACGATTGCAAAGTTTAACAACGTAGAAAATTCAATGCGATATAAAAAGTGTTAACGTAAATGTCTAGCTTTACCTAAATTACCTAATTCGAATTCATTACTCCCCTTATAATTTTTTTAATAAGCTTGATCACATGCATACGCTTGCACCATGTTTTGTTGTTATGCAAATAAAACATATATATTCAAAAATTAACGCTGTATCATTGCACTTGTTTTTATAGTTTTTGGAAACTATGCTTAGGGTGGTGGCAGTGGTCACTACAAAAAAAATTCATACCTCTCAACCCACCAATAATATCATTTCACCTCACTCATACTTTTTCCATACCTCCCAACCTTTTTTTAGTGGCAATGGTCACTTTTTTCATACCTCCCAAACCACCACTTTTTTCATTCTTCACTCTTTTCTTTTTTCTCTCTAGTTTTTATTTTTGACAACTATATGATTCTCCTTTCCTCTTTCTCACTTTAACTCTCTTACCAAACCAAACCTAACATATCTTCTTCATCTATGGCTATTGAAGCTAGTGTATCTCATCATCCCGTTGTCCACGAGGTACAAGTTCATATTCGCATGTATCATGGTTTCTTGCTTCTGTACTTTATCATATGTGTTTGCTACTACGTCGCATGAGTACACTTTTTGAGTGTTTAATATGCTTGTCCATGGATCTGATTTGGTTATCTATCAATTATGCGTGAGTTGGCATTTGTTTTTACGCTCCAACGTTCACAAGCAACGGATACTTTCTTCCAAACCGCGTAGGTGAAAATCACCGTTCAACCAAACCGCTCACCCAAACCGCTGGGGTGGCGGCGGTGTTCCCCGGCGGTTTGGGGCAAACCGTTGGCCAAACCGCAACCGTTGCCACTACCCTTAGCAAACTGACCAAACACGTTTAAATGGTCCATGGGCTGTTATATGAAACTCTTTAAAATGGAAGCCCACTAGAGAGGTCTAATGGGTTGAACGATAAAATCACAGTATACATGAATATAAGCCCGAACAAAGTCCAAGATAATGAACATCAGAAAAGGTTGTAAGTTGTAACTATCTGTAAACAAGTATGGCGACGGCCGGACGCGTTGCGGCCTAGCTTACGATGACTTTTATTAAAAAAATTTAACACAGTAGTAATAATAGTATTCATTTTAAATTCGATATGTAGAAGCATTAAGATTAATAGGTTTAGGATTTGGATTGTTCTAGATGCTATACTTCAACTTACGGGTTATCCTTAACCATGTACGCGGGGTGTTTTGATAAAGAAGCAGTTTAGGTTGTTTGCGTACAAAAGGATAAGTTGTAAAACAAATAAACTGCAAAACCTGTGTTGTAACTCGTAAATGAAAATTACACTTGATAAAAGCAACATAATGATAGCTGCTAACTTCAAATCTATATATACTAAATATCTATACATAAGGTTTATGACTGAAACTCTTGCCATTTAGCAGCCTGTTTACATAGCTGATAATTTAACACAAATGGTGGAAAGAAATTTCTAATACTTAAAGCTTCTGATATAGGTTTCAACACATAATATATAGATAAGATTTTAGCACACATGTTTTATATGGTTTACTTTCTGATGACGAATCTGCCGAGGGACTATTCACCTTGATCTTAACCAAAGGGCAAAGCAACTATCTTCCGATTTTCCTGTTTGGTTCCTGAAGACCTTAATTATTTTCTTCTGAAGGTACGACTCTTTTTGGATCTGAGAACACGATAAACATGCATATAGATAAGAAATTGAAATACCGCTTAACTAAGAGGCAAATAACATCATTTTACCAGAGATTGACCCAATTTTGAACTCACCTCTTCAACACACCCCATGAATACGGAGTCTGAACAGACTCATTGTAGCACACAGAATCGAAGACCAATATTTTGTGACCTGGTCACTGAATAAATTTATCCTCGTCAATTTATCCTCAGGTTTACGTGTGTGATGGTCGTATCTGATTTTTATCATTTTTTTTTGGAGACACCATTCAGTTTTAATCAGTTTTGTTTGTGCTGTTTTGGTTAAGGTGCCTAAGATGTGAAAGGTTGGACAATTAATGCATGTTCATGCATGTGTTAATGAATCAATGATGAAAATTTGTTTGCATTGAGTAGTTTAAGAGGGGCAATTAAAGCAAGTGACTTCATAAGGTGCCTAGAAACAAATACTAATTATGAAAAACTGGTTGTATTTGGCATTCCAAGAGGGGCAATTAAAGCAAGTGCCTTTATAAGGCATAGAGAAATAGAAGTGAATACTCATTAAGCAAGTCAAGGTACAACTAAAACACACACACACACACACACATCTTGAAAAAAAAAAACCTTTCATAATCAAAGCAAGAAAATGGCAACACCCATGCCATTCTGCAAGGAACTTGCTGCTGTTGCAGGTTCGAGTTTAGTTAAAGATATGATGGTGGTAATGTTTCGGAGGGAGGTTACATTGACATTGCTGGATGAAGCTGAGTTAAGAAAGAAAGATAAAAGAAATAATGTCTCGTGTGGCTGAGAGGGATCTGGTGCTTGGAGAGTTGGAGCTTTTGTTTTCTTTTGACTCTACTGTGCATAGCATTTCAGAACTAAACAACTTGCAACCCCAAGATCTGACAGAAGTGTCGCTGATCTTGGTGAATGTGGTCAAGAAGCAGAAGCGAGCATCAGAGCTTTTGTCGCTGATTGAGAAGCTGAAGTGCTTGTCGTACTGATGGTGGCTGGTAGAGCTGGCATAACAGGTTACACGAACCTGTTAAGGTCAAACACGAACACGACCTGTTAGCTTATCGTGTCACTTTTCTCAAACACGAACACGACACGAAAATAAACAGGTTAACATGTTAAGACCTATTAAGAACCTGTTAACACTTATTCACCTCTTAATTACAGCCAATGCATATTCTTTTGCAGAAAAATTACAACAACCAAAAATAAAAATTACAACAACTTCACAACAACCAAAATAAAAATTAACTTATTCAATATTCAGTAAAAATTACAACAACTTCAACAACCAAAATAAAAATTACAACCACCACAACAACAAGTCCACAACAACCAAAATAAAAAGTTGTTACTAGAAGAAGAAGAAGAAGAAGTTGCTGCAGCAGCAGGGTTGTGGCCCATTAGAAATTTGATCTACTACACCTTGAGCATTGGGACATGCTGATTAAATTACATATTAAGAAGGGTAGCAGCATATGAAACTAATTAAGCTTAGTAGGCGAAAAGTATTATAACAAAATTGATATGAAACTAATTAAGCTTAGTAGGCGAAAAGCATTGGGACCTCCTGCTGATTAATAAATAGTAACAACAAAGTGATTAAAAAATAAAAATAAAAATTATAACCTGTTAGGATATCTCGCCCATCCTTTCTTAATTACAGTTTCAATCAAAATCCCCTTTCTTAATTACAGCAACAACAACAACAACAAATCCAGAACAACAACATCGAATCCATCTTCAGTCCTAACTTTCTTGCATCGGATCTTGAAGCCTTTGTTTTGATTTACTTGCGTTTGTGTTTGAGTGATTCGGTTATGATGATGGTGATGAATCTGAGATGAGATGATCGGTTATGATGATGGTGAATGGTGATGAATCTGAGATGAGTGATTCATTTGTGTTTGGAGAGAGTGGGTAAGGGGGGCGGATTTTATCACTGGCTTTGTCTTAGGGTTTGTTAAAATAAGGGTTTGTTTTATGTTATATTGGGCTTTGGATTGGTATATATATACTATAATGTTAACAGGTTACTAACAGGTCTGACCTGTTAAGACACGAATATTAACATGTAACAGGTCTGACCTGTTAAGACACGAAACCTGTTAAGAACAGGTCGTGTCGTGTCATGTTAACAGGCTTCGTGTCAAAATTGCCAGCCCTAGTGGCTGGTTTGTGTTTTGAGAATGGGTATCTTGGGTTTATGGTTAGTTGGGAGTGCCTAGGGTTGCGTAGGGTATTTTCTTGAAATGTTTGATGGTTTAAATCAGTGGATGATTAATAGGAAAAAAAGACCCTTATTATATGTTGGTTTTATCTGTGGTGCTAGTTTTAAGTAATGCAAGATTTAGAATGGTTAAGGTTTTTGTTGAAACATACCTGGTTTTTTTTCTCTTTTTTTCCTTGTGCAGTATGCCTTTGGTTTCTTAATTTGTTGTGTATCTGTCAATCTGTTTAAAACAACAATAAGCACCTATTAATTTTTTTAGGAAATAAGCAGTCTAGTAAGTAAAGAGAAAATGAGGCTGCCTAATGGTAATAGGGTATGAAATGTAATTTTAGACAACTTTGATTATATAAGATAATTGTTTTTTTATATATTGTAAATATTAGAAAAGTAATATAATGGCATCATGATTGGTAGTAGTCACTCAGTAAATAACATGCATAAGAGTTGTATTTCTATCTAAATATGCATAAACAAAGAACGAAACCTGTGTATGCATTTACCTGATTTGGTAAGCGTAGCTGCAATCGAAAGGTGGACTAAACCTTGTGATCAGTCTTCTTTTTTCTTGTGCATCTTGTCCCTTTTTCCACCTTTGGCGAGTAACCTTGGTGTTTTTTAGATCAAATTCGGCAAAAATAGTTTAAAACTGAGATTTTTAAGCATCTATTTCGTCGCGTGTTTAATTGAAAATATGGCCTTGCATATTTTTAACTCCAGTTCCACAAAAGGCCCTGATCAATAATAGAGTGTAACTTCCAAAGATAGATGGGAAACAAAAGAGGATAGTGCGAAAAAGTAATCTTCACAAAATTTCTCGCCACACCATTCTCTTCTGTTTCGCACCTTTCTTTGGTAAAATGCACTGTACCAATGATCATAGCCTTTTATGGAACTGAATCTACTAATATGCATAAAACAATCTAAATGTGTGACCGATTTAATTGGCATGCATTGGTGCCTATGTGAAAGGGAAAAAAGTCATAAGGTAGACGCACCGGTACGAAACAAAAGCATCTGCCTTCTTTAAAAAAAGACGATCTTTTTGGGCTATTAAATGCTGTTTTGTAACACATAGATCGCATGTTTCAATAGATTTATATCGCACAAAATAGTATTTAATAGCTCAAGAAGATAGTATTTTTTTTCCACTTAATGTCCTAAGTTTCCTGGTAGGCCCTCTACCATCTTCGAAAGCTGGAAAGATATGATGGATGTGCATTTGGTAATGGGTGCACATATATAAGAAACAAAAATCTGCATATATAAGCAACAGATAAATATAAGAAAACAGGACTAAGGTTAAAATATAATGTTTAACGGGGAAATTACCGTTGAGCGTACAAAGCCGGTCCTTGGCTCCTAGCTTCTATTTGTGATTTCTTGTTGTCATTTGCTCTGAACATTTATTGCCGTGCTGCAATAGCGTTGGAGCTGAGGCTTTGGCCAATGGTGCATCTGGCATAACAAAGTAACTATTAATGCATACACATGAATAAGCTTTAGATGCTTATCAGTTTGATTACGCAATTTTTTCAAATAAAGAAAAGAAAAAAAATAGTTTTGTTAATAAAGTTTATCGATAAGAGATCATAGCAACCTTTTGTACCTTGCAATTATATCTTGAAATACAACTTCGAATTTGATATTTTTAGCAACCTATTCTCTAAGAGCTGTTTTGGCAACTCTTGAAACACATCTTCAACCACCTTTGGTGAAAAATAAGTGGTGTGCGTAGATGACATACCTTTCTGGAAAGATTCATTATGCAACATTTTAGTTGTTTATAAGAATGTTTTTGGTTAATTAAAGTGTTTACTATGACAAAGCCATGAACATAAATAAAAAGGGAATGGCAACCTGACTTTGCTTCTTGACTCATTCGAATTTATCATGCTTGTGAATAACATAGCATGCCACAAGAAACACAATCCAATTGTAACCATGGGCCCAGCAGAGACCACGTGTTTATCTACAATCAGGCTTTGTTGATTGAATGGATGTCGGACAACCGATAATCTATTGGATGAGTCCAGGTCTGACATGCCATTCAATCAACAGAGCTGGATTATTGCTAAAATTCTAGTAATGCAACCATGATCGTGAAAAGAGGTAGAAGGGTTGGGCTATCTGCAGCGAAGAGGTCAAAAGGCACACACTTAAAGATACAGTCAATGATCATTCACATGACATGCAAAGGAAAAACATAAATTACGCAGTTAGGTTATAATCTTACGAAAGTATAAGTGAGCGTCATCTGACGAATGCAATCTACCTGTGGGCCACCATGAAAAGGCTATCAAATGACAACGCTTGTCTGCGATGAATACAATTATAATCATTATTATATTGTAAACAACAATCACTATTATATCTCTAACATCATATACCTGTGCAAGCTTAATTACCATTGATACATGCGTGAACTGATAGGCCCATGTTCTATTGCAGATTCACACGGCATTCCAATTTCCAATTGCAATAGGTAGCCATTATAAAATATCTACAACTAACATTGTAATAGTTTTATAATGAACTACCTATTGCAATTGCAAAATGTATAGGTTATAAACGAATCAGTTTTAGCTGTAGGTTGTTCAGTGTCCGACATTCGTTTCGAATAATATAGCACTGGATGCACCTGCATGACAAAAAAAAGTAAAAGAAAATTCGAGACAAAGAAGTGTAAAAATTTGAGACACAGAAGTGTAAAAAAAACATAAAATGAAGATGAAATGGAATGTACACGTGTTAAGAAGCACAACATGACATTATATTGTATTAGGGAAGGCAGAACTGCTTAAAACGTACTGCAGCACAAAGACTGGCAATTTTCTCTATAATATAGGAAGCCTAGTACTGTTTAAGCCTTATCGTCATTTCCACTCCTTTTATCTCACCAAGCTCGCTGTTTATGATATTCAGCCATTATAGTCTGTAATAGTTTATATCCTCGTCAAACAGTAATCAGTATTTTACGTAACTTATGGGCTGATTAGGTAAGGTCATTCCTAAAGGCTTTTGTTTTTTCAATTACTGTTACTCCAAGGAATAAACCTTATCAGCCTATTTTTTTACCGTAAAAGGCACGGGTCATCTTAAAAAAACCTACCCAAAAGACGTTCAATTTGGTTAACAGATTTTTCCAATACATAACAACCTACGTAGCATGTAAACTATACTTGCCAAACACTCCCTTACCGTTGCCTTTCAATCACCTCCCTAAATTCTAAATCTAAAAAGAAAAACGAAGACTAAAAGAAATTTGATTTAACAACATTGTGTTGACCTGTTTAACTTTTCCTAGAAAATTTCCCTAGGTTGACAACAATTATAACATACGGTACATTAAAATCAAATGGCGTAAGCAAAAATGTAAATTCTACCGTATTCCTGGCAGCAAGGATTACTTAGCGCCCATCGCCAACTGGTCGGTGCCTACCTGCACTAAATATTACTCTTTCAGACCTGTTGCACAACCCTCTTTTGCATCCACATCTTACGCCGGCGTCATACAAAACAAAAGTTAGAAAGTATTAGCACACACACCCTATTAAAGCACATATGACAATAATCGCTATCATCAACTTTGATACGGAAAAAAGAAGTTATTAAATCCAATTCATCTCAGTCACTATTCTGATAGGTGAAATTCACTTCAGAGAACTTAACATTCATAAAAACTATGAACTTCAACTTTTAGGCCTCTCATCAACGGTCTGACAAAAAAAACCTAAATTAATACGAAACCCCTATCCCAAACACCTTTAAATTCACGACCAGAATCTTAATCCAAAACCCTCTAATTTCATAAAAACCCACTTAAATTAAAAAGAACACAAAATTAATACCAAATCGTAGTTCTTACTAACCACATAATGAACAAATATTTTAACAATTCACACAAACAATAGAAACATCAAATATGTTTTTTTGTATATACCACGAAAATCAAAACACAAATAGCATAAAATAAGCAGCTTAATAAGCAACCCCAAAACCCTCGTTCCAAACCGGTAAAAAGCATCAACTATCTATGCTCACATGAATTTTACTACAACAAACATTATCCAAAGGCGATTAAAGCTTCAAATTTGTTTATATAAAAACTAAGGCAAATATCCCTTTACCTTTCTTCGACAGTAACATGGCATCTTAAAAAACAAAAGCAATCATTTCAATTACAATCAATCACACTACATTAAAAATCGGCTAAAAACATAGAAAAAAACCCCTCAAATGGAAATTAACGAAAACATAAAAACCAAAAGGCCTAATTTTTTTTTTTTTTAATAAATCTGAATCCAAAGGACATAAATTATTAAGCAGATAAAAACATACCTGATGATTAAAACACTTTCGTGATTACATCAACAACAAAACCCAGCCCCCTCCTTTAGCCAATAACCACAGCAGTCACTGAAAAATAGTCCTTAGGCGAGAAACAAAGTAACCAAGCCCTAAAAGTTAGTGTTTGGAACCCAATATTTGTGTATAATCTTTGTGTGTGTATCAGTCGGTGAGGTCGCCACCATCATATTTGTGCGAGATTTAGGATTCTCTGTGTGGTGGGTGTGCGTTAATGTGTGGTGGGTGTGTGTTAATCGTACCTTGGGAGAATCTGGATGTGGTATACTTAGTTATCTTTAAGATTTTTTATATATTTATTTTTTTGGACCAGAGAAACAGCCCACGGACCAGACAAACAGGCCACATGAGCCCATTTCTTATTTGCGGGAAAAATACTGATGTGTGGGGATTGCACCAGCCTTTACCTCTCGAGGGATCTCGAGAAGCTTACAACCCCCACCAGGCAGTGTACCTGATCGATGTAGAATAGTATAATGACAAGTACCGGGGGATTGATCGTTCAGCTAGGAATAGTGTCGCTAGGATTAGAAAACCTAAAGACTAGGTCTAGAGATGAGGGATGATTCTTTTTGTATTTTTATATTTTTTAGAAAGCAAATTTAAATCTCGGGTTTTGAAGGATTTGGGCGGAATTAGTTGCTAGTCAACTAACCCAATACTAAAGATGCAATCAAAATAAAATACTAAAATGAAAATAAAACTATATTAAACTAAAGTTGTGAGCAATATGTAGGAGAAATGTGTTTACTTAGATTTCACTACTCCCTAGATATCTTTTACATGTTAATTACTTGTTACAGTTGCGTGGATGACGGATTGTATTCCTTAATACCATTCATGGGGTGGCGTACTTACTTCCCCAATCCTATGAGTGCCTACTTCACTCCTATATCGAGCCGGCTAAGAAGCTCCTAACATGGGATCATTAGAATTTACTCATGCATTAAATACAACCAATAAAACCTAGTTAACATCGGTTCATATTTCCTAAGACGTTTAGGCATGTTACACAATGGAGATCTGCCAGTTTTCTTATGCCTAACATTGAAATCATTCATCCAATACAACCATAAACAAGTAATCAACACATAATTAACATTTAGGTTTCATTAGATCTAAGCAAACACAAGATAGATCTAGCTTAGCATGTTGAAATCAAGACAAGCACAAGATATAGACAACCAACACATAGACATATTGACTGAATTAAAGAGAAGACTTATCTTAATAGCACGTTCACAAAGTTCGGCCCTAGGGTTTCTCCACACAAGTTCCTCTCAATGAATGAAAATTAGAAAACTATATATAGATTTTAGAAGGTGACGGCGTCAAGAACAAATGTCTGACGCCGTCATCTCGCCGCCAAATAGTTCCTCGGACTGCCTAGATCTGGATCTAACGCCGTCATGTAGTCCCCTTTTGCAGGCCGTCACACAATTAACTCTTGACGCCCTTCTTGTGACGCCGTCAGGTTTGTACTGGGTCGTCACCAAATTTACTCTTGACGCCGTCAGGAATCTCCTCTTGACGCCGTCATACACTGTTTTCAACATGGAAAATTAAGTCTTTGGCGTTTCTTCACTTTTATGCTCAAAAAACGTCCGAATTGCTTCCTTTTTCAGATTTCACTCCCAAAGTACCTAAAATAACAAAAGGAACGATTTAGGGTAATATTTGATCAAATAAATTTAATTTCGGCTTAAATGACCCCCTAAAAGTGGTTCATTTTTCGCCTCATCATATACCCTTACACTTGAGATTTGCTTGTCCTCAAGCAAATGCGCTTTTATTCTAGTCAAAATACAAGTTAGGGGTAATTTAACACTAATATAAAAGTAATTACAACAAATAATCGTTCCACTAAAGACCAAAGACAAACACGGAGGTCATACACTAGCACCTCACAAATAGTGTTTAGATACTCACATCTCTCGGGTGTAATAAAGTATAAATTACAATATGGAAACGGAAGATATCTCTTACTACCTGTCATAGCAAAATAGATTACCATAGGCTTGGGAAAGGATCAAACCTCCACCACATGGCGTAAGCACCTAGGATAAACTATCAAACAGGTCTTTTAAATGGTTGTAATGTTAGGTGTAGGGATATGAAATACACGGTTTTGTTGGATATAGGCAGTCTTTAATGGTGGCGAGTTAACAATCTTGGTTAATTACATGTACAATATGGCGCTGCTAAGCCAAGACTAGACTCGACTTAAGCTAATAAATAAAAAATAGCAAAAACATAAAATGAACATAGAATAAAAAGGGATGGTAGTCCGTATGTTTTTTCTCTTTTTCTTTTTCTATTTTTTTTCTTTTATTTTTTTCTTGATATTATGATTTTTTGATTTTTTTTTCTTACACTCTTACCCTACCATCCAAAATAATACATCATAGGGAATGAACATTTCCCTTACACTTGAATTTTTACATACTTTACAATAAACTAATCTAATGACTCGAATTAAGAAAATCAAAACACTTAGAATACTTTTAAGATTAATGTACATACGGGGGTAATATATGATGTTCTTCCCCATTACTCCATAAAATAAGTACTTTACCCATTCGTCCCAAAATAATATGTACAAGGATATGACTCGACTTAGCAACCATGTAATCAATTAGATAATTAACTTAGGGTTTAACATATAACAATAATGCATTAAAAATGAGCGCATACACGGAAGGCTAAGGCGATTTTGGTGTACATTTAAGTGGGGTGTAACAAATTCTTCCTTTAAGTAAAATGCTTAAAGTTAGAAACGAAAAGATAGGCTCGGAGGGGTGTACTAGGGGTTTCGTGTACTAAAAATGAGTACAACGCTAATGGTGTGGGAAAAATTAGTTGACTTAACTAGCCAAGTAATATGACTTAAATGGTCAAATAATTATGATACGGGTTTAACACAAGGGTGATCCTAATGCCTCTTATCATGTAGTAAATTCTACTACACGAATGTAGTCTCACTAGCGGTCTCAGGATGCATCACTAACGCAAGTTTTGGAATCTAAATGCTACCGGTACACTCATAAGCACTAATGAATGCTTTTCCTATCAAATCTGAAGGCGAACCTCACATATTTGGGTGGAAAATTTTTCTGAATATTACGGTTACGTGCTAGTCATACAATCTCCTATCCATGAGACGCTTGCTATGTCTAAAGTTTCACTCCTAAATGTTGTAAAAAAATTTAAATTTGGCGCTAAAATTACACTAACAAGTATTTCTCATAATTTTATTACATATCTACTATCAAACAAACAAACTCAAGCGAAAGTGTATCTGTAAGGTATCATCATTTTACCCTCCCCTTACACTTAGGATGAACATTATCCCCAATGTTCAAGTAAAGAATGTAAAAGTGAATAAGTAAAACAAATGAAATCAAATACTCCTCTGATTCGCTCGGTATGGATAATAAGGTGGCCAGGTCAGATCTTCCTCTAAGAAAATGAACAATCAAAGCTTCCCTTCCAGAATAATAATCATCTTCTTGTCATACATAACCTGTAAATCCTGAGAAAACAGACAAGGCAACCTCGCATAAAATCGGCGGCAATCTACATAAGTTATTAAATCCTAGAAAACAAAATAAAATATAATGCTTGTGGAATGATGTTTGCATATTTCCTGGAGATTATAAAACTAATAATTCAACAAAAACTTTAAGACTCCGTTAGAAAAACAAAACCGGTAAAATTTCTAGATTTTTACACGTGACGCCATCAAGAGTAAACTCATGACGCCGTCAGAAGTGACCTGCAGAAATTCTTATGTTAAGTTTCCGGAAAATTTTTTGGAAAAACTTGGTCCTACTTCCTGGAAAATCCTGCAAAACATCATCATGACTCGATACAAGCATTTGACTCTAACAACTACGAATATACATGTTCATTTAATATTGTGGAGAATCATGATCGGTTTGTTTCTTAAAAACATATTTGGGGTTTCCCCTTACACTTATCTTTTGCAAAAATACCTTTGGGTGAAGTTAAGACTAGGCCAAAACAACAAAGTAAAGTATTTCCATTATTTAGTTTAGAAACATGATCTACCAACAATAAAAATAAAGCATGCATACAGAAGCAAATAACAAACAAAATAAAAATCACACAAAACATGGGTTGCCTCCCAATAAGCGCTTTTCTTTATTTACGAGTTTTGTAGCTAGACTCAAGGTCATGGGTTACTACGTGACCTCATCGTTGGTTTCACTTTCTAATTGTAAATGTTCTTTGTAGAAACAATCACCTTTTTCTCAATCGCTCCTATAATCCTATGGGCAAACTCCTTATCGACTTTATACTTTGGTCCTAGAGTCAAGCAATCTTTGTAGAAAAGACTCCTCTTTTCCCATACATAATCCATGCCCTTTTTCTTATCCTCTTTATTGATGTCCTCAAAAGCAACAATGTTATCCTTGTCAAATCGGGATATAAAGTGAAATTCTTTCATTCTATTAGGCATCCTATAAGTGATCTTATCGGTGTTACTTGCAAATCGGATTGTCCCTTCTATCTCATCATATTCTAACTTGGACTCCTCAACAAACGGTTTACCAAACACAACATTGGATAATCGACAATCAATAACATTAGCAAGATCTTCCACAATCATAAAGTCGGTGACAAAAGTGAAATTCCCAACAAAGACATGTAGACCTTTAATGTAACAATTCGCAATTTCAGGTTAACTTTTATTTCCGAAAATTTCACTATTCACGTCCAAAATTTTTATTTCATATTCTCGTAAGTTAAACTATTTTAATGATAATCCGAGAATTTCACACTCGTCGGATCATTTCTGCAAAAATCACGAAGCCGTGTCCGAGATTTACTTTTAGGTTTAAACGTCATTCCAGCATCCCGATATGTCCATAAAACATAATAAACAATAGAAATATGATTTTCTCTCATTTTAGGACAATTCCAAAAGTTTTGGAATTTTACGTTTTTCAGTTCAGCGTTTTACGCGAATTACGCGTTTTAGACCCGTGTTTCCAGTTTTTAGCAGGGTTTTAGCACCCGATAGAACCTACCACTCATTTTATATTTTATTATGGACTATATTGACATGTTTAACCATGCTTTCAAGTTTCATATTTTTACGATACCCGGTTTTACGTTTTGAGGCTTAATCATTTACGGTTAGCATTTTACGGAGTCAAAATGCACAAACTAAGCACGATAGCACCAAGAGTCATCATCTAGTCACCCTTATCCTTATGGAACCGACTTAGGGGAGGGGGGAGTCACCATGTGTGGTTAAATCTTAACCATTGATCTCTAGGATGGTTACAAGTGTCTAAAACTAACCATGGTTAAATTCTAACCGAATATATGGTTAACTATTTTTCCTACCCTATAAATACCAAACTAAAACACATAGAAAACTTGCACCACACCTTCTTATAACCTTCAAGTCCTAAAACCTAAGGCACTTTTCTTATATTTTGTAAGAAAGTTAACTAGTTTTTGAAAGAAAACTAGTGTTTGATCTTCAATCTTGGAAATTTTCTAAGAAAAGTTGTTATAACTTTAAAGTCTCCAAAAAGACGTAGTTATAATCTTCAAATAGCTTTGGACTTTCAAGAAGGCGTCGTTATAATCTTCAAATAACTTCGGTTTATCATAGATTGCAAAGAGTGAAGCTTAAGTCTATCAAAGTCCGTACCTTACTAGTTACTTACCTTTCTTTTAGAAAGCCTCAAGTTGTAAGCAAACCCTAAGATACTTTCTTGCTTAATTATCATTTTCATGCTCTTTGTGTTCCTTTCATACTATATATGTTCTTGTTATTGTGTTCATGATGTTTAAAAATGGATAAAACAAGTATTGGTATACATATGTTAACTTATGACAAGTAAACAAGCAAACTAGTGATTTTTATGGAGAACCACGACCAAAACATTATATAAATGATATTAGACAGTTACATATTGTAGTAGAGGACTTAACAAGGAAAACATAGCAATTTAAATCACCCAAAACGAGTACCCGAGTCAAAAGTTATGACCATTTGAAGTTAGCGAAACCAAAACGGCAAAACTGCATATACCTACTGTTTTTGCATTCTGCCATTTTGAAAGTCACACTTCTGGTCCTATTCATCAAAAAGTTAAAACACGAAAGTTGTCCGGAACGACGTTTTCGTTCAGGAACAAAGAAGCTCGAGCCCTGAAAACGCTTTCCGAGTGATAATTTTCTTCAAATTCTTAACAGCCCATTTTAGACCAAAGTCACTATATTATAGTTATGATTTACTAAGACCAAGAGGTCTAATGACCTAAAGCCAAGACTACAACCATGGCTAAAGCCAAGGTTGAGTCTCAAGACCATGGAAAAGTGACCAAGGTCACGGCGAAGCTATGACCAAAGACCATATAAACTTACTTAGGCGAAAACATGAACCAAGGAGTTGGCGATAACTTGAACATACAATTTGGATCTACGTCATCTAAAAGAATCATGAGATACAAGTTATAAGAAACTTACCCTAATAACAATCTTCATGTAAAAGTAAACTTTTCTAATTTTATTCAAATATCGGACATGTAACTTTTCGGATCAAAACTTATATATTTGTCATCAAATACTACAATATTAGGGAGCCTCATGTGAGGAGTTCATTAAGTAAGCCGTCGAGATGAGTTGTGGATTTACGAATTAAAGTGTCCTGGCTCCTCGAACGTTTACTCCATGACTTCTGAATTATGTCGGCCCGAACGGTAGTAAGAGATATACAACCTATACATGTTTCATAAACCATTTATATTTAAAGACTTACACTATATACTAAGTACTACATCATGAACATTATGCAAGACATATATAGGAAATTCTTCGTATTCTTAGACGTTACTCCAAACCTAAGTCGCAATGTTCTATTATAGGCTGCTCTTAGAGACTTTCGCGATTTGACTACCACTTTCATTTCACATCACTTAAGCTTAAGGTGAGTCATAGCCCCTACTCTTTTCATACTTGTTTTAACTCTTGGGGGGGATACATGCTCAACTACTTGCTTACTTGTACAAATACTCAAAACATTTATGCTTAACTGTGTTATACTTGATTGCATACATACATGACTGTGTTATACCTAATTGCGTTATTCTATTTAGTAGCTAGTACTTATCTTTGGGAAGTGGCTCCCAGTTGTCTTTGGGAAGTGGCTCCCAGTAAACTTTTATCTTTGGGAATTGGCTCCCAAGTGAGGTCTTCGGAGATGAAGTAGAGACTCACTACTAATTGCTTAATTGTTTTGATGAACTATTACATGTCTTATTTATTCTATATATTTAGCAGTGGGTTGTGAACACACAGGTTGCAAGTGTTGTTATGAGCGGGACTTGCAACTGAGTGGATTCTCAATGCCTTTGTTGTGTGAACATTCTTTTGAGACTTTTTCAACTATTTTAAGACAAACTTTATGAACTCACCAACCATTGTGTTGACACTTTAGCATGTTTATCTCAGGTCTGTAAGGTGATAGTTGTTGCATGGAATATAGAGTCGCTTGGCATGTTTTGAAGACTTATGCTTTTATCTTTACCATTCGATATGTTTTAAAACTCTTATGTATTGTATTATGGAACTCAAGTTTGTAACTCGGAATTTATTAATCGAATGGTAACTTTTCAAAACGTCTCATTCAGAGTTCGTTTTCTATACCTTGTACTTTGTATTATGAAGTAGCACCCCTATGACACAGTCTTCCGCTGCGATATTTTGGGGGTGTTACATTTAACTCTCCCGACAAAGTTACAAACTCCACCGGGGTATTTGGGATCTCTTCTAGGTTCAAGTCTTGTTTTCACTATATCATTATAAACACTTGAGGACATAATGTTGATTGGGGATTTAAAGTCAATGTAAGCATTGTCAACGTGTCTATACCCAATCATACATGGTATCATAGCATTCTTAGGATCGCCTCTCTTTATCTTAGGTTCGATTCTAGTAAAAGGAGATCGAGGGTCATCAATAAGATTATTCTAATATGCAATCTCCTTCTTAGTGGGGTATAGATTAAAATAATTATTTAGCTTCGGATCTATTTCCCCCTCTTCTAGTTCCTCAACAACATTCACAAAATCATTAGGCCCTAGGTCCTCATTTGAATACAAGGCGGTCGCTAGGTCACTAAATGCATGGTCGAGCTCAACCTTAATCAACCTATTAAGCTCCCTAAGTTCCCTAATCTCACTCTCAATTTGTTCACGTAACACAGCCACTTCTCTAAAGGAAAGGGGTGGATTCGCGTTTTCCATAATGGTCAACGGAATAGTCAATGAATTTAATTTACTAACAAAAGCACGAAGAAAAAGATAGACTAAAGAGAACCTAAAAATAAAAATAAAATCTTACTAGAAAGGAATCTAGCAAGTAGACCTAATAAAAAGATATTCTAACCTAGACAATAACTATTCCCCGGGTTGCGGCGCCAAAAACTTGATGCGTGGGGATTGCACCAGGCTTTACCTCTCGAGGGATCTCAAAAAGCTTACAACCCCCACCAGGCAGTGTACCTGATCGATGTAGTATAGTATAATGACAAGTACCGGGGGATTGATCGTTCAGCTAGGAATAGTGTCGCTAGGATTAGAAAACCTAAAGACTAGGTCTAGATATGAGGGATGATTCTTTTTGTATTTTTATATTTTTTAGAAAGCAAATTAAAATCTCGGGTTTTGAAGAATTTGGGCGGAATTAGTTGCTAGTCAACTAACCCAATACTAAAGATGCAATCAAAATAAAATACTAAAATGAAAATAAAACTATATTAAACTAAAGTTGTGAGCAATATGTAGGAGAAATGTGTTTACTTAGATTTCACTACTCCCTAGATATCTTTTACACGTTAATTACTTGTTACAGTTGCGTGGATGACGGATTGTATTCCTTAATACCATTCATGGAGTGGCGTACTTACTTCCCCAATCCTATGAGTGCCTACTTCACTCCTATGTCGAGCCGGCTAAGAAGCTCTTAACATGGGATTAATAGAATTTACTCATGCATTAAATACAACCAATAAAACCTAGTACACATCGGTTCATATTTCCTAAGACATTCAGGCATGTTACACAATGGAGATCTGCCAGTTTTCTTAAGCCTCACATTGAAATCATTCATCCAATACAACCATAAACAAGTAATCAACACATAATTAACATCTAGGTTTCATTAGATCTAAGCAAACACAAGATAGATCTAGCCTAGCATGTTGAAATCAAGACAAGCACAAGATATAGACAACCAACACATAGACATATTGATTGAATTAAAGAGAAGACTTATCTTAATAGCACATGAAAGGATTCAAGGGGTAAAAACCCTTGAATTTACTGTAAAGTACGAGCTAGGGTTCACAAAGTTCAGCCCTAGGGTTTCTCCACACAAGTTCCTCTCAATGAATGAAAATTAGAAAACTATATATAGATTTTAGAAGGTGACGGCGTCAAGAACAAATGTCTGACGCCGTCATCTCGCCGCCAAATAGTTCCTCAGACTGCGTAGATCTGGATCTGACGCCGTCATGTACTCCCCTTTTGCAGGACGTCACACAATTAACTCTTGACGCCCTTCTTGTGACGCCGTCAGGTTTGTACTGGGTCATCACCAAATTAACTCTTGACGCCGTCAGGAATCTCCTCTTGACGCCGTCATACACTGTTCTCAGCATGGAAAATTAAGTCTTTGGCGTTTTCTTCACTTTTATGCTCCAAAAATGTCCGAATTGCTTCCTTTTCCAGATTTCACTCCCAAAGTACCTAAAATCACAAAAGGAACGATTTAGGGTAATATTTGATCAAATAAATTCAATTCCGGGCTTAAATGACCCCCTAAAAGTGGTTCATTTTTCGCCTCATCAAATATGCAGGGCAAAACGACATAATATGATTAGGAATTTAAGATATATGTATAATGCCACCAAGATCCTATAAAAATAGTGCAAATAGCTGGAAGTAGTTGAAACATATATATTTATTTTGTGTAGTTGTATTCGTGTATGCGAGTGTATAAATTTGTTTTTTCACAAAAATTATTTAACGAAACACCACTAACGATGAAATATAATTACGAGATTATTGTGGCTCGGGTAGAACAATCGTATTTTGAGTCTAAAACTAACGACATTAAACCATTGTTTTTGCTAAAGATCTCGTTACATATGGATCTCGTTCATTGGATAATTTTACTGGTGTCAGGTTACACTCTTAATGTTGAATATGTGATTATACTTTTTGCTTTAACACGAGTCAATTATGTTTTCAAAACAATCATACTAGTTAGTTTGAGAGCTTGAACGCTTTTGATGTTGCTTAAAGCATTATGTGAACTTTTGTGGTATTCACGTAAGCTTTTGTGCTTATAACATGATTTTATAACATAATATCAAAATTACTGGTAATGTGGTGTCATATATACATTGAAACTTACGAAATAACAAATAAAAACCAACATGTCCATGATGATGATGGACATGATGACTTATATGCTAAGACCGGTCACAATAGTCACATGTGACACATCATCATTCAACATATTATCGTTGTCGTCATCTTTCTGTTTTAATGGTCATCACCAATAAAAATATTCACTTTATACAACATGACTTACAACAGACCCTACACAAACTCACAAAAAATAAATAAATAAATAAATAATAATGATGAGGATGATCACCATTAGGTGCAAATATAGGTGTCATAAAACTCGACCGGACCTAAACCCGAACCCGAACCCGAATATGACTATTCGGGTTAATTCAGGTCACCTTGAATGACCCGAGTTCTAAATAGTTTTGGGTATGTTTTTATTAGCCTCAACCCGAATTGACCCGACAAACCCGACTTGATTAACACTCTTAAAATGTAAAAATATTGAAGCCAACCATTTTTTAATCATTTTACATATACTCGGGTTGACCCGAACAGGAATTTGCCATACCTAAATTTACCTAATCCCGACTAACTCGAGTTCTAAATAGGGTGAGGTTTGAGTATGTTTTTTAAGCCTTGACTCGAACTCGACCGGGTCAACCCCAATAACACCCCTAGGTGAAAAAAATATAGGTGATGGTGTATTTTTAACGGTGGTCACTACGTGATATACAGGTTAGGGGTGATAAACTGATAATGATGAGGATCTATTTTTAACGGTGGTCACACGTGATATACAGGTTAGGGGTGATAAACTGATAATGATGAGGATCACTCCTCCATTGTGATCAACCTAACATATACTTTTACCGTCAAAATTTATAAATATTTGGTTTGTCGAAATACTTATCTTTAAATGATACTTTCTTGGAGAGTGATGATATTTGATAGGGAAAAGTGATATTTGATTAGTGAATAAAGTAGTTAATAAGAATTTGTTAAACTTTGTAAAAGTTGAAAATGAACATATAACTTGAAACTAAAAATATATTAAGGTGTAGTTTCTTAAGTTCAAATGTTAATAAATCACAATTTTGTATTGTCAAACTTTTAAAAGTGTTACATTTATCCATAAAAACAACATAAAAAAAAAGGATATTCATACCGCTAGAAGATTGGCAAAACACCACAATGTATAACTGTCACACCCCGCCATGGCGGAAACGCGCGGGTGTAACTTCATGGATATCATCAAAACACCTGGTGTCAACATAGAGAACAACTACATGCACATAAATGGAGCAATGTACCAACACACAGTGTTGTAACAATACCCAAAGATAACCAAAATAAAATCCAAAAGGTAACTTCAATAAGTTTGAAAGTACCAAACATAAAACATAAATGTATCAAATCCAAAACCAAATAGATCAAATCCCAAAACATAAATAAGTCTCCATGCAACTAAGTCTCGCCTAATTGCTGCCCTCAACTTTGGCCTTAGAATGCTCACCTGAAAATGATGCTTAAAATGTCAACATAACGTTGGTGAGATTCATAGGTTTAGACTCAACACACCAGGCAACCGAATTTACTGTGATTACAAAATATAGCTGGACAAATAAATTATAGTTATCATATAGCTACATGCATTTGCAAGTTAATATCCACACATAAAGGCAACAACACTCATAAGGCAACCATTAGGACGGCTCGTGTCCTCCGATCCCATAATTAGTGCCAAATCAGGACGGCTCGTGTCCCCCGACCCCATAATTAGTACCACATCAACATATCATCAATTAGGTCGCATGCGCGAGCAACAGGGTAAGCACCCTCCCAATTGAATCCCATAAACCAGTAATGAGTAGGAGTATTACTCTCCAATTGGATACTCCCCCCCCCCCAATTGGACCACACAACATTATCATCACATTATCCAATCCACATAATTTGGTACGAGTATGAGTATTACTCTCCAATTGGATACTCCCCCCCCCCCAATTGGACCAAACATATATCCACACAAGCAAATAATCACACATAGCATACATACGACAACATTATAAGTCCAAGCTCTTTAATACCACACACATAATCACAGTAAACCAAAACATTTAAGACAAGCATCATTCTCATCCCAAGTTTAAAACAAAGTAAAAATATGGGACTATGAACTCACCTTAAACTCCGCAGCTTCCATAAAACAATTCACAATCTATAACACACAAAAATAATCCACATTACACAAGGTCAAGCTAAAAGCTACAACCCATGTAATACACATATGATGGATGTCTAAGACTCATATGACCCACCATGGATCTCCTAGACACCATACTAACCACCACCATAACCTAACACTCACTAAATCCCTTGCACTCTAAAACTCAGAAAACGCATAATTTTTGAGTACATTCACTCACATAAAATCACGACAAATAAAGCTCAACAACTCACACCAAAAATTTACCATGGTCTCTCATAAGCATAGAAGCTAATCCCAGAAGGCCATGGACCAATAACACACACAAGTACTCATAGAAAATTCAAACTTGTCAACTACTCAAATTCGGATCTGAACGCACACAAAAAAGTTTTGATTTTTAATAATTACTTCCACAAGTTTTTATCGCGAATCCTATTCGTGGTAGTCTAATATAACCTAAAACTTAACTATTCCAGAAGACCAAGTCAAAATACATCTTTTACAACCACATGCCACCCTCAAACTTTTACCCAAAATCTGTCCCAGTTTGACAGCTTTGACACCTTAACAAAGAAAAATCAAAAGACCGACTTCCCGACCTCAAAATTGATCGTGGCTGGACTTTTTGGAAAGCTCTTTCATTATACTTCAATTTAGACTTAAAATTCGTGACTTAACTCATCACCATCTGTTATGTTCACTCACATCTTTACAGCCTTACAAATCTGTCCAAACCCTAACTCAATAACTAGCATGTTTTACGCTCAATTCTCTTAACCAATCATCATACTATTATCATTAATTGATCCGAATATGTTTAATAACATTAATTTACAGAAGTTAACACAAACCCTAGTCCACCATACTTAATATTACATGAATTATATTAATTAATCAATTAATTGAACATAAGGTTTAAAGATTTTACCTTGATTATTGATTATTGCTCCCAAATCACAAACCCTAATTTTTTTCTTCTTCTTTTCTCTCTTGGATCGACTAAAATTGTAGGAATAACGTTTTAGGGGTGTTTGGTTTGGTATATATACTAATTATGGATAATCCTTGGGCATAAGAGTCATATTTGGACTCAAACTGGGTTTTCTTTTTCCCCCTTATCCCTTAAATCCGAATTTTTACTTACATATATATATATATATATTCTTATTTTTTTTTATTAAATTAATTTATTACACCAAAACCTCATACTTTTCATATTTTATATATTCCCATATCGAAACCTAACGTCTTACGCGATAAACCTTAATTTTACGATAAACCGGAAAAATATCATTTTCAAAACAAAGTTTCCAAAAATAGAATTTCACACTCTTTTTGAAATATAACTCCTAAAAACAAACTCTTCGTAACTTGCTAATGCTCAAATACTTGAACGAAAACTTGTTACGCAAAATCACAAAAACACCAAAACTACACAAGTCATTTCTACACCACAAAGGTGATCAAAATGAACTTTCCCAAATTTCAAACTTTCCAAATCACAATAAAACCACTTACGCAAAGGGATTTAGTGCTAAAACTCACTCATATCACTCAAATAGCACTTCAAACACCTAATACATACCAAACAAACGTCAACCGAGTCAAGACTATCAGTCAAACTGACCTGCCAAAACCACGGTTGTTACATCATCCCCCACTTAGGGAAATCGCGTCCCGATATTTCAACTACTATAGTCACCACTCACAACAGCAAAAGGAAATTTATGGATTTTTAAGCGGACAAATACCACATAAAATCACAGAGAAAGAATCGCAAAAATGT
Organism: Artemisia argyi; assembly: GCA_030686995.1. Lineage (NCBI taxonomy): Eukaryota > Viridiplantae > Streptophyta > Magnoliopsida > Asterales > Asteraceae > Artemisia > Artemisia argyi. The sequence goes on along the minus strand of CM060688.1, from coordinate 26,155,086 downwards.
GAACCGAATAAATACCCGAATTCACACAATAGAAAAACATTTCGTCACTCCAACAATACACACAAATAGATACACTCCCCGATCAATAATACCAATGATCCAAACGACTTCTCACAGGTAGGTAAGATACCCTCGAACCAAATGAAAACCCGAATGGCAACCGCAAGACACACTCACAAATAATGGATACGCACAAAACAAACATTAATTACATCTGATCCTCACGCTCCCAAGTAAACTCAGGACCACGCTTAGAATCCCACCATACATTTACCAACGCTATCTCACCACACTTCAAACCTTTAACATCTCGATCCATAATCTCAACAGGTTTCTTGACAAAACGGAGAGTCTTGTCAATCTTATTCTCATCTAATGGCACATGCAGACTAGCATCCGCCAACCACTTCTTTCCATTAGATACGTGAAACGTATCATGCACTCTACTCAATTCCCCAGCTAACTTCAACCGGTATGCCACAAATCCAATCCTTTCCGTAAATCTCAAATGGTCCTACGTATCTCGGTGCTAGCTTGCCTTTCTTACTGAAACGCACAACACCCTTCCAAGGAGATACTTTTAACCTCACAATATCACCAACACCAAACTCTAAGGGCTTACGAAAATAATCCGCATAACTCTTTTGGCGATCTCTTGCTGCCTTTAGTCTTTCCTTAGCCAGAAAACCTTATTCGTAGCCTCTCGTTCTAGTTCAGGACCAATTAGTTGGCTTGTTCCAACCCTTGTCCACAGAACAGATGAGCTACATTACCTTTCATACAACTTTTCACATGACACATACTCAATACTAGAATGACAATTGTTGATATAGGAGAACTCAGCTAAGGATAAATGTATACCCCGGCTCCCTCCCAAAATCAAACACACCCATGCTCTCATCATACCATCCAACGCCTGATTTGTACGCTCACTTAGTTCACTCATTAGAGAACAATAAGTCGTACTCATCTTCATACGCTATCTCAAGGCTCCATAAAACATTTACCACAATCGCGGAGTAAGTATTTCATCATGATATAAGCTGATTGACGCGACACTCCACGTCTCTCTACCAACTCATCAAATGAAATTTCTCACCAATTCCTTCCCAACAAAATCTCCAAGTATCTCTGACCGTTGCATCACCATAATAATCATTGACATCAACACTCACCTTCAAGCGTATCACCACTTGCTAAGGTAATAATACGTCTTATCCATTCTCGGATGTATCTTATACCTTGCATGATCGATGTCCTTAAGCTTCCTCTCCACGAAATCATTAGCGGTCCGCAAAATACACTCCTCCATCTTCGTTCCTCTCCATTTACTAGTCTAAACCAAGTAATCATTCTTCTTACATGTTCTCGTCTTTGAACCTCTCTCCCCAGGCTGTCAATATCATCCTCCTAACTCCGAACTGAATTATCATAATCATTGCTCACAAACATCTAAGTTTCACTCTTTCACTCCTGCTCAGCGTTCTTACCACGATGTCCTCCCTTCCTTGATAATAGCGAATCAGACAATCGTAGTCACTGAGAAATTCCACACCCAACTTCTCTTCAACATATATTAACCTCTTGCCAAATATATGCTAAAGATTCTTATGATCTGTGTAGACAACACTTTCTGCTCCATACCAATATCATCTCCAAGTTCTACTTCCCAACTTTAAATCATGTATCACACAGTTCCTCTTATGAATCTTCTACCTTTACGATGCCTATGCAATCCGAAGAACGTGCATCTTGAAGCTAAACCTCTCACTTGAACAACTTGCAAACATCCTCTTCTTTTTCAACGAACAAATTGATAATCAAAACAACAATCTATCCTAAGTAAACGACGCGAACCACGAAACCGGTCGAACTAAAACGTATATCAACGAACTCAAAAAGGGTACGAATTATCGACCAGCGAAGTAACGAACATCAAAATCAAAGCTAGAAAAAAACACAATGAGAAATTTTCCCCCAATAAAAATAGACACGGATAAAATGTTCATGAACATCCATACAAAGAAAATATAAAATACACGTACCTATAAAACATCCACAAACGTACCTCAACGAAAGAAACACTCGATGAACTAATTACATAATAAGTTTGGTAAATGAGAACCATAGATAGTTCTTATTCCCGTACTCGACCTTCCCAAAAACAATTAAACACCGTTTTTCACAAGACATATTTTAAACTTATACATTTTTTTAATATATATAAACCATTTTATGTAAGACATCATCATAACCATTTTTTTCCACACTTCATTCTCACCATAAAAATATTAGTTTCCATCAAACGACCTTGAAATACCCAAAACGAATTTGTAAAATACCATAAAGACTCTAACACAACCTCGTAATCGAACGTGAAAGACATTGAAGAATTCCGTAATCAAAATAATCCTCAAAAAAAAACTCATACCAGTGAACACTCACGCAAATACATTGCAAACCAAACGATGAACTTACAGACTCATTCGTATAACGATCAAACCAAAACTATAGAAAAACACCGATACTAACAGGTCACAAACTTCAATTGGTGTGTGTAAATGAGGGATCAAATATCCACACCAATTCGTCACGAACCAACAATACTTGAAGAATAGCATAACATTCATCCGAGAAATGAATGTAAGGAATAACCAAAGAAACAAACCAGTATCCAGCAAAACTAATTCGATTTCCCAACACCTATCACGACGTCAAAGAGAAAGAATATGGCATCTGTACCAGCATGATACGAATAGGAATGCCAACCAAAGAATTAGGTATACAAACGAAGCGTCTAGCAAACGAAAGAACTTAAATACCACAACATAAGTACCCACCGATAATTGAGGTATCAACATATGATAGGTAGAATGGAATCTTACCACCTACACACCCCAACATATAACGACTGCCCGAACAGTTAAGAGAATACTTCTCTAACCATACAGCCATCACTAACATGATATCACATACCATCTACCACAACATATAACAACAAACATCAATCAATGCAATTATGGTCACAAGTCCACGTGTGTGATACCCTTATAATTATGTTCGCGACCATAGTTATAAGCCTATTCCACACGCATACTTACTACCAAAACCACACATCTCAATGATAACGCACATATACCACATAGCACCTAATACACCATGCAATCCATGCTATCATACTTGCAAGTCCACTTGTGTCGTGATACATGTATAATTATGTTGGCCACCATAATTATCTATGCCCCCTTTCACAAGTGTACTAACTCCTATGACAACACATCATGCAAACAATCATGCAAACAAAAACAAAAGACGTCGCAAACAATCATCTCACATGGAACAATTCCAACGATCACGTAAACTCTACAATCAAAATCACTTGGATAAGGTCGATCCAATATCCAAGAGTAGTCACGCTCCAACATGGCTCCAGACGGCAAAAGACAATATACAAATTCTAAAACATAACACAAAACAAAAGACGTCGCATAGTGGCTCAACTCCACTCTCGCACTTATCTCCCCACTCAGATCAATTCAACTTACTACTCACTGTGGACTCTAGATCCGAATCCACACCATTTCATCCTAACTCTCTTTCATCTTTACTCAACCAACCATTCATTTTTCCTACACATTGAGGTAGTCGACAACATGCAACCCCATCTCCATTCTTTTCTTCCAATTCTACATAATTCACAAGCGCATATAAATCACGAGGTTTAGACTAAACCACATCTCTTTCCTAGGTGAAGTGAGGACAATACCAAGGGTATTTGGTAATGGCTCCATCTCCAGAAGTCACCGTGGTTCCAAACCTCTCCACTTCCTCCACCAAAGTTTTCCATAAACATCATCTCCTTGTCCGAACATAGATACATGCTATCGGAAACTCGGATTCTGAAGTTAATCCGTTTCATCCGACCACTTCTCCGGCATCCGATAGCGACAACATTAGTCCAACGAAGCATCTTACGCGAGGAAACGCGCGGGTGTAACTTCATGGATATCATCACAACACCTGGTGTCAACATAGATAACAACTACATGCACATAAATGGAGCAATGTACCAACACACAGTGTTGTAACACTACCCAAAGATAACCAAAATAAAATCCAAAAGGTAACTTCAATAAGTTTGAAAGTACCAAACATAAAACATAAATGTATCAAATCCAAAACCAAATAGATCAAATCCCAAAACATAAATAAGTCTCCATGCAACTAAGTCTCGCCTAATTGCTGCCCTCAACTTTGGCCTTAGAATGCTCACCTGAAAATGATGCTTAAAATGTCAACATAACGTTGGTGAGATTCATAGGTTTAGACTCAACACACCAGGCAACCGAATTTACTGTGATTACAAAATATAGATGGACAAATAAATTATAGTTATCATATAGCTATATGCATTTGCAAGTTAATATCCACACATAAAGGCAACAACACTCACAAGGCAACCATTAGGACGACTCGTGTCCTCCGATCCTATAATTAGTACCACATCAGGACGGCTCGTGTCCCCCGACCCCATAATTAGTGCCACATCAACATATCATCATTTAGGTCGCATGCGCGAGCAACAGGGTAAGCACCCTCCCAATTGAATCCCATAAACCAGTAATGAGTAGGAGTATTACTCTCCAATTGGATACTCCCCCCCAATTGGACCACACAGCATTATCATCACATTATCCAATCCACATAATTTGGTACGAGTATGAGTATTACTCTCCAATTGGATACCCCCCCCCCCCCAATTGGACCAAACATATATCCACACAAGCAAATAATCACACATAGCATACATACGACAACATTATAAGTCCAAGCTCTTTAATACCACACACATAATCACAGTAAACCAAAACATTTAAGACAAGCATCATTCTCATCCCAAGTTTAAAACAAAGTAAAAATATGGGACTATGAACTCACCTTAAACTCCGCAGCTTCCACAAAACAATTCACAATCTATAACACACAAAAATAATCCACATTACACAAGGTCAAGCTAAAAGCTACAACCCATGTAATACACATATGATGGATGTCTAAGACTCATATGACCCACCATGGATCTCCTAGACACCATACTAACCACCACCATAACCTAACACTCACTAAATCCCTTGCACTCTAAAACTCAGAAAACGCATAATTTTTGAGTACATTCACTCACATAAAATGACGACAAATAAAGTTCAACAACTCACACCAAAAATTTACCATGGTCTCTCATAAGCATAGAAGCTAATCCCAGAAGGCCATGGACCAATAACACACACAAGTACTCATAGAAAATTCAAACTTGTCAACTACTCAAATTCGGATCTGAACGCACACCAAAAAGTTTTGATTTTTAATAATTACTTCCACAAGTTTTTATCGCGAATCCTATTCGTGGTAGTCTAATATAACCTAAAACTTAACTATTCCAGAAGACCAAGTCAAAATACATCTTTTACAACCACATGCCACCCTCAAACTTTTACCCAAAATCTGTCCCGGTTTGACAACTTTGACACCTTAACAAAGAAAAATCAAAAGACCGATTTCCCGACCTCAAAATTGATCGTGGCTGGACTTTTTGGAAAGCTCTTTCATTATACTTCAATTTAGACTTAAAATTCGTGACTTAACTCATCACCATCTGTTATGTACACTCACATCTTTACAGCCTTACAAATCTGTCCAAACCCTAACTCAATAACTAGCATGTTTTACGCTCAATTCTCTTAACCAATCATCATACTATTATCATTAATTGATCCCAACATGTTTAATAACATTAATTTACAGAAGTTAACACAAACCCTAATCCACCATACTTAATATTACATGAATTAGATTAATTAATCAATTAATTGAACACAAGGTTTAAAGATTTTACCTTAATTATTGATTATTGCTCCCAAATCACAAACCCTAATTTTTTCTTCTTCTTTTCTCTCTTGGATCGACTAAAATTGTAGGAAAAATGTTTTAGGGGTGTTTGGTTTGGTATATATATTAATTATGGATAATCCTTGGGCCTAAGAGTCATATTTGGACTCAAATTGAGTTTCCTTTTTCCCCCTTATCCCTTAAATCCGAATTTTTACTTACATATATATATATATATTTATTTATTTTTTTATTAAATTAATTTATTACACCAAAACCTCATACTTTTCATATTTTATATATTCCCATATCGAAACCTAACGTCTTACGCGATAAACCTTAATTTTACGATAAACCGGAAAAATATCATTTTCAAAACAAAGTTTCAAAAAATAGAATTTCACACTCTTTTTGAAATATAACTCCTAAAAACAAACTCCTCGTAACTTGCTAACGCTCAAATACTTGAACGAAAACTTGTTACGCAAAATCACAAAAACACAAAAACTACACAAGTCATTTCTACACCACAAAGGTGATCAAAATGAACTTTCCCAAATTTCAAACTTTCCAAATCACAATAAAACCACTTACGCAAAGGGATTTAGTGCTAAAACTCACCCATATCACTCAAATATCACTTCAAACACCTAATACACACCAAACAAACGTCTACCGAGTCAAGACTATCAGTCAAACTGACCTGCCAAAACCACGGTTGTTACAATAACCTCTAAGTAACCTATAATAGCGAGTACACAACAAACTTTGAAAGAGTTTTTAGTGGATTTGAAGGTAGCATTGTAAGTAGTTAAACATAGTGGTCGCAACACGACAATAAAAATAGGAGGTTACGAACTAGAAATGCAATGAGAGTAAAAGCTCAAGAGCTTCTCACTCCACGATGGTAAAATATCACTTGTTGATGTCCAAGGTTGACGAGGACAACAATTTCGAGACTAGAACGAAGCTTGAGGGTAAGTGTTGAGTAACAAATTTTCCATGTGTCCAATAATATAATTTACTTTAACTTGTAAAACATACGTAGTACTAAAACAATAATTTTTCATATAAACTGGTCTTTTAAAATTGGGTTTGAGTGTGTTTATTTGTTATGTGGTCGTCTTGTTAAATGTGTTTGTCGGCAAGTGTTGAGCAAGGTTAAATGAAAAGATGACTTTATTATCTTTTATATAATAAAACAAAACTTCAAGTGGTAATTTTTGTATTTTGAAAAAAAGAATGTTTCCTTATTAGGTAATATTTTAATTATTATTTTTTTTAATTTATAAACTTATAAATTCGTTTTGTTACACAAGTAGAAGATAAGTACAAAAAAATATAAATAAAATGCAACTAACAATATGCTTAAACTTTTTAAATGATTATCTTTAATAATAAAAAACTATAATTAAAAATCATAAATAAAAAAACAAAGATTAAATTATTTGTTTTTTAATAAATAAAAATATATTATTAAAAAAAAAATTAAAAACTATAACTAAAAATCATAAATAAATAAAAACAAAGATTAAATTATCTAGTTTTTAATAAATAAAAATATATTATTCAAAAAAAAAAAAAGAAAAAAAAAAACGCGCATGCTCAGGCATTATCACTAGTGTTATTTAAATAAAAACTTTGTAGTTTATCAACTAAGAGGATGGGGTACGGTTGAGCCATCACCACCAGCCCAGTTTTCATGACGGCGCACCGTACCGGAGGTGGCGCCATCCCCATGGCTCAGCGCCATAGCCTTTTTTTCCCCTCCTTTTTGCTTCTTTGTTTGTTGTGTTTGTGTTTGTTTGGCCAGTGATGGAGGAAGCAGTTTTGTGATTTTCTTTTGTGTGATTTTTTCCCCCTCAGGAAGGAGGAAGGAGGAAGAAAATATATTTATTTAGGATTTTAGGGTTGTAATGGTTTTCGGCTTATCTCCACACTTCTTAAATTTTGTATTGAGTATAAATTTTGAAGCATTTGGTTATACATTCATATACTTTTAAATATATTTATTTATTTATTTTTTTTTATTTTTTAAAATGTAATGTGTGTTTTTTTAAATTAATGAAGGTTTTTTTTTAGTTTATATTGTGTATATTTTAGTTTCTGTAAAAGAAGAAGAAGAAAAAAAAAAAGAAAAAAAAATTTGGCCGACGGCACCAGAAATTCTGATGCCAACGGATACTTTTGAAATGTGGTGTCGTGAGATTTCTGGTGTCATGGAGCTTTTTGCTGACATGACAGCAAAAAAATCCCACAGCACCAAGCCATGACACCAACAGTACCCAGTGCTCTAATAACTTAATCCATAAGATAGTCATGGCTACCACAAATAAAAAGACGCATTACGTAAAACAACATTCCACAAGGGGCAAAGCATAACATTCTAACCTAACCACAGTTAAAAACCCATTAACTAAACCCAACCCGAGTCAAACACCAACACCACTTTATAAAACAAAACCCCATCAACGCTCACCACACACTCCACGTGTACGGCCAGATACTCACCAACCGACTCCACCTTTCATTATCTGTCAATATTAGGGTTGCGTTACAATTAGGTTTTCACAGATCTAAAAACCACACAAATCATCTTATCATCATCTTCTTCTTATCTTTTTATTTCAATTCAATCGGTAATCTAAATCGGATGGAGACTGAACGTGTGACTGAGTTTCCGATGAGTCAGTTGGATCTCCGGCCGAGGAAAAGGCAACGGTTGGGATGGGACGTTGTTGCGACTCCGCCTAAGGTATAATTTTATAGATCTGTTTTATTTTATTGATAATTTGTGGATTTATATAATTAGTTATGTTAATTGGTGAATTAGGGTTTGTTTTGGTTATGAGATTATAATTGTTATGTTTTGGCTTAATTAGATGAATTTGTTGAAATAATTTATAATTTTTAGGATTTAATTTTTTTTTAAATAATTAAGTACAAATTTTAGATTTTAGTTGATATAAAATTTCAGATTTAGGGGTGTTTGTTTTGGCTTATATAGCGTGCTTATGGCTTATTTGGTTTTGGGCTTATGTTTCATAAGCTCACTTTTTGTGGCTTATTTTGAAACTTTTCGGCTTATATAAGCCGAAAAGACTCGAAATAAGCCACAAGAAGTGAGCTTATGAAACAAAAGCACAAAACCAAATAAGCCACAAGCTCGCTATATTAGCCGAAACAAACACCCCTAATTCGACGAGTTTTGAAAAATATTATATAAGTTTTTAGGGTATAAAAGTTTTTTGCGAAACGAGTAAGTACAAATTTTCTGAGACGAGGCAGTAAATATTTCAGATTTACTTGGTAGAAATTGGTTTTACTGAGATGAATTTGTTTATAAATTCAGATTTCATGGATTTACGGAGGTTGTTGAAAATTACGAAGAATTAGTAGTTTTTTTAGATTGTGTGTAGGGATTGATTGTGTTTGACTCTTGTATTTGAATTCACCTGTATGACCTTGAAAACTTGTATAAAATTATGATATGCATGGTTGCTATCTGCAATGAAAAAGCCGATGGTAAGGAAATGATTATTTGGGTATTGAAAAGAAACATATATGGATGCCATGTGTGTAGGCTCAGCTAGGGTTGTTTTGTGGACAAGAGATTGGAAATTTGCAAAGCTTTACGCCTTCTTCGCGTGCACCATCCGATAATATTAACTCGAACATTCTTAAGCGTGTTGCTCGAAACCTTTCTCCTCCCTGGCGCCAAGACGATAAAGACGGACATTATGTCTTTGCAGTTGGAGATAATTTAACATCTCGATGTAATTATCCTTCACCACTTAGATGATTTTATATAGATTGATAGTCATAACACGTTCACCTTTTCGTGTTTGATTAGTGATTTCAGGCATCATGGAACAATATTTATACCTACTTGTTTTGTTTTTATTGTTATTGAATCAATAGTTGTTTTCTGATTATTTTTTCGCAGGATACTAGCTTGTTTTATGATGAAGCTAATGCTTTTTTATCTGTTTCTTTATATTTTTTTGGATATGTACTGATTATATGTTTTTATTCCTTGCAGACAAGATTCATGGAAAAATGGGTGAAGGTGAGTAGATGATTTGTTGGTAAATTGTGGTTTGTTGGTAATGTTTCGAATTGTTATACTGATGCGTGCTCAATTCAGGCACATTTGGCCAAGTATTGGAATGTTGGGACAAGGAAAGAAAGGAAATGGTCGCAATCAAAGTTGTTCGTGGTATAAAGAAGTATCGCGAGGCAGCTATGATTGAGGTTGACATGTTGCAGCAACTTGGTAAACATGACAAAGGTGGCAATCGGTGAGTTACAAACCACTTTTGCTTTGGCCTTGTGCAATTTATTATATTTGCATCAGGGCTGTTTTATGGTTGTGTTTGTGTTGTTAAATTGGTTTATTCCTTGCAGTTGTGTACAAATAAGGAACTGGTTTGACTATCGTAACCATATCTGTATTGTAAGTCTATAATATGATTAATATGGTGGATTTGTTTCCCCACATTGATAAAAGTTTCGGGGTTAAGATGTTGGGTGCTATTAAATGGTCTTAACAGGTTTTTGAGAAGCTTGGACCAAGCTTATATGATTTTCTTCGCAAAAACAATTATCGCTCATTCCCAATTGACCTAGTTCGGGAGATTGGCCGACAACTCTTGGAATGTATTGCATGTGTGTAGTAACATCTTAAGCTAGTCCCTTATATCTACTTTTTATGTTATTTGTGGCCTTGACGAGTCTGTTCAAAAACAGCTATTTTCATTTATCTATTGTTGTTTCCACGGGAAAACTTTTTTGCAGTTAATCTGCTTAAGGCAGGGTGTCTGGTTGTCTATTTGATTACTGATGCCTAGTGTTGAATAAATTGCAGTTATGCATGACTTGCGCCTGATTCATACTGATTTGAAGCCTGAGAACATTCTTCTTGTGTCGCCAGAGTATGTTAAAGTGCCCGATTACAAGGTACGGATTGCTTTTATCTTTTTGCTAATGGTTATTATTGCGTACTACAGGGTGTGCTCTAACTATAGTTTCTTTGTATCTGGTGCAGGGTTCATCCAGGTCTCCAAAGGATAGTTCTTTCTCTAAGAGAATCCCAAAATCGAGTGCTATCAAAGTGATCGATTTTGGCAGTACTACATATGACCGTCAGGATCAGAGCTACATAGTGTCCACTCGTCATTATCGTGCTCCAGAAGTCATATTAGGTACTGGTTCTATCTATATGTTAATGCATGATTGTATGTGTCTCCCCTTTATATTTTGTTTGATAACTGTGTTTGCTCAGTACTTACTAAACTTTTGTTTTATTTAGGCCATGGATGGAGCTATCCATGTGATATATGGAGTGTTGGTTGCATTCTGGTGGAGCTTTGCTCAGTAAGTTTCATCTTGATTTTGTGTTAGTTTCGGTGATTTTGTTTCTTGGGCTCTTGGCTTATGCTCAACTGTATTTCTTTTTGGATAGGGTGAGGCTTTGTTCCAAACACACGAGAACTTGGAACATCTTGCTATGATGGAGAGGGTCCTTGGCCCATTGCCCTCACACATGTTGAAGAAAGCAGAGTACGTGATCTTTCTTGTATCATTTTCAATCTGAACCCATATAATTGGTATTGTCTTTCAACTAATTTATATGCCACTTTTCTACAGCCGACATGCAGAGAAATATGTGAGAAAGGGTAGGTTGGATTGGCCTGAGGGTGCAGCCTCGAGAGAAAGCATCAAAGCTGTCCTGAAGCTACCTCGCCTTCAGGTGACTCTTCATTCATGACATGAATCTTCCATGTGGTTTTCTTTTAAGTTGAATGTGCATTCTAAAATCTTGTTTTTGCATTGCAGAACCTGATTATGCAGCACGTAGACCATTCTGCAGGCGATTTAATTCATCTGTTGCAAGGGCTTTTAAGGTATGATCCTTCGGAGAGGCTATCAGCGAGGGCGGCTCTAAGGCATCCTTTCTTCACCAGGGATCATCTTAGACGGTATTAGGCAGCGGCATGCTATGAAAGTCAAACTTTGGGTAAAGTGGAACGACAGAAAATTAATTGCACCGATGGTGGCATGCTGCTTTGCCTGTATATAAATTCAACCCCACGGGTGTTTGGTTGGTTGCCTGCCATGAGCTAATGCTCAAATATGAAATGGGCCTGATAAATACCAACCACATCTCATTGACCTGTAGTCAATTTTATGTACAAACCTTAGATAGTTAGATTGGACCTAACTTTGGATAATTTGATATTTTCATGTATTTTTTTGTCTTGGTGATATTTTTATGAACGAATGATAGTGTAACGATTGTTATATTTTACAATTTATTACTCCGATCATTAATGGGCCTTTTATGGAGTTTGCGACGGTCCTCTATTTTAGAATCCAGACCGATACTAACTTTTGAATCTAGTATTTTTTCTGTATAGATAAAAATGAATGAAACATAAATTAGACGGAAGCTCTCATCATTTTCATTTGCACCAACAATAAATCAAGATTCTAGCCTATGCTGTTTCGGATAACATTTTGTAGCTTAAACTGGCATGAATATTCTGCGATTGTGTGAGCTAATGTTGGAGACTGTACATTTGGCGAGGCAGCTATAGGTCCCTCCAGTCTTTTTGTTCATTGACAAGTTTTTTTTTTTCCCCACCCTCCCTCCTTCCGAAAGGTGACAAGTTTTCTTCTTATTCTTAAGCCAACTTTAATGTTCTATCATCATTCATTTACCAAAGAGGATAGTGTTTGTTATGCATTTTCGTTGTTGAAAAATGTGAGTCAAAAAGTGCAGTTTGTTTTTTAATAAGCTCTGAATCTGAACCGATATCTGAATCTGAACCGATATCTGAATCTGAGGCGCAAATTTCAGATATCTGAATCTGAATCTGAGGCGCAAATGTTGGGAGGGAATAAATTGTCTGACTGCTCAAAACGTCTGACCGATTAAGAGGTGTGGCTCATTAAGAGCTTTTTAAGACATTTTAAGAAAAAACAAAAACCACCTAAACTAGAAGTATATTGAGTTTGCGTTTGAAATATTTCTCAAACTCAAACGAGCATCTATTTTGTACTTACTTCACACGATCAACTTGTTATTGCAACAAGTGTCATCACATCCTGGGAACATAAAGTGGATTCGGAGTTTACATCTCTTCCGGAATGTTATTCCTGTAAACGAACTGAACGTTCAGTGAACATTTCATAAACCGTCCAGTAAAATGTTCATTTATGTTCATTTATTTATTAAATGAACGAACATGTATATTATTTTATGTTTGTTTAGTTAAATGGACGAACATGAACACAAGTCTTGTCCGTTAATTTATGTTTGAGAACGTCTAATTATGCGTTCGTTAATGTTCATCCTTTTATTATATACTTTTAAAATTTGCCTAATTAAACGAAATAACACTTACAAGATGTATATTTTTGTCATTATTTTTCAACGTTAATTTATGTTCGTTTAATTTCTTATGAACGAACATAAACGGACATGAAATACTTTATTTTCTTAATAAACCGACATTAACAAGAAAATTCGTCCACTTAAGCGGTCGTGTTCTCGGCTAGTTAAAATGAAACCAACGAACATGAATAAAGCTCCGCCCATGTTCGTCCACTTCATTTACAGCCCTTTGTTTGAATGATACAAAAGAACCACGATCAACCTTTGAATGATAGCTAAACATTGTCGTTTCATAAACAAAAAAGCCATAATACTTTTCATGCCATATCATACAACAATACAAAAGAACCACGATCGGGTTATTACCAGGAATAGACGTCCATATATGACCATATAGTAAGCCATAAACGTATATGCTTATGTCATGTTGTGGGGAACTTTGAATATTGGAAAGTAAAATTCGCAACAAAATTCACCAAAGAAAGACCACTAGTGGGGCTAATGTGCACTTGGGTTGTTGTTGGTCAAAAGCGTGGAATAAGATCCGCCGCCCCTTAGCTCTATGGTTGGTCATGGCCTCATGGGTGTTGTGTGATTCCTAGTCCCCACATTAAAAAAAAGAGAGTAAAGGTTCTAAATTTATACCCACCAATATATCACTAGTCAAAAAGAATATGGTCACTTTTTTTCTTCCATTCATAGTTTTTGTACCATGTTACGAGTATTAGTCAAGCATATACTTGTTCCGAAAGACTATAGCATTCGTAATTTGCTATTTTTAATATTGTTGATGACATTTGTATGTAGAAAATGGATTGAAGATTAGATTAGTACTATATTGTTTAACCATGATTCGAATTGGAGAGTGATTTGCAGTTTTGAACACTCTATTAATTGATTTGCACATTCAAAATGTTTTTATCATGGTATTTATACCCTTACGTTACTTAGTGGAGTGTCCAAATCAAAACATAAATATTAAGGGTATAAATGTCATGACACATAATTTTGATTATGCAAATAAATTGTTAGAGTGAGCAAATCACCAACCTTTTAATTATATGTTCTAATGATGGTTAAACAATATAGTACTAATCTAATCTTCAATCCATTTTCTACATACAAATGTCATCACTCATCAACAATGTTAAAAACAGCAAATTATGAATGTTATAGTATTTCGGAACAAGTATATGTTTGGTTTACACACTCAAAATGTTTGTATCATTGCATTTATACAAACATTTTTTCTAGTCGAGTTAGCTATTTCAAACCGAACAAGTATGTTTTGACCTGAACCGAACCGAGTAAAATATAAATAATTATACAAAACCGAAAACCTAACCAAATAAGGTCGATTCAATTCAGTTCGGCCTAATTTCAATCGATTGTTGGTATAGATTAATTTTCGTTTCCCTACATATCTTAATCTTATTTTTTTTTCCATAATTAGATTCCCTCCCAAACTATCATGTAGACATGGAGTGATTGTTAAAACTTTTTAAAGGTCTGTTTGGTTGTGGTGATATGGGTGGGCTTTGATTTGTATCACAAGATTTAATTGTTTGATTGAAGGTTTATATTTGAAATAGTGATAGAGGGCTCACAAAACCCATAGGAGCCTAAAGAGGTAGGTTTTTGCGAGTTTTTATTAATTACATTATCTTACACACATTTACACATTTAATCTCTCTCTCTCTCTCACACGCATACACTTTTAATTTTTAAATAATAATTTTAATTATAATTAATATATTTTTTTCTCTTACTTCAAAACCAAATTTAAATCCAAATCCTAAACCAAATCTAAATCCAATTCAAATCCCTTTTACAAACCAAACGCACCCTAAAAATGAAAACCTTTTTGATTAGAGATTCTTCCATTTATTTTTTTTCTTATTTTCGCGGGTAAATAACACAAATCTCTCATTTCTACGAACTTTCTCTCCACCATATCCAATCGCCACCTTCTCTCTCATTTCACACCCCCACCGGAGCTCCGGCAAAAATGGACTCCACAACACTCAACATGACTACATATCCTTCATATCATCATTTCAACACAAACCCTAACAACCCTAAAAACCCTAGACTCCATTTCCCATCTTTCAAACCACCCATCAGATATTCAGGCATAAACACTAAGTCGACCTTTCCATGCATGGCCGTTACTATCACGCCGTCACAAATCACTTCTGATTCATCAGCTCAATCAAAGCTTCAAA
Source organism: Artemisia argyi (assembly GCA_030686995.1). Lineage (NCBI taxonomy): Eukaryota > Viridiplantae > Streptophyta > Magnoliopsida > Asterales > Asteraceae > Artemisia > Artemisia argyi. The sequence continues at coordinate 26,139,576 of CM060688.1, read as the reverse complement.
CCCTAACTAATCAATTCAAATCTATTTTGGAACCAGTTGACCGAGTCAAACACCTTCTACGCTATGCACAAATGCTTCCTGAGTTTAACGAGTCGCTTAAGGTCACCGCTAATCGTGTACCGGGTTGCACGGCTCAGGTAATCATTATTTGCACACATATTATGTATTTGTTGTGTAATAAACTCTCCCTTTTTTTGTTTTTTGTTTTTTCCTATTTAACATAGTACAGTAACTTTTAGGACAAAGGACGCAAAAATGTAACCAACTTGTCACTTTTTGCTTCGTTGCTTAGCCATCTTTATTTTATTTTTTTTGTTTTTGTATACGTTATACTTTTTAATTCCGTCTATTGTGTGTATCTAAGTATCTTATGACCATTTTGTCCCTACATGTTAATAGGAGTGTTGATAAATGAAAAGGGTAAATTTGTCACAAAATACATACAATATGTATAAAATAAGAAAAAAATAGAGATGACTCCGGTTACATTTTCATGCCCTTTACCTTAACTTTTAGTAATAGATCATACTGTGTTCATAGCATAGTTGTTAAAATCCCGATCCGATCTTGCGATCACGATCTTGCAAAGACGAAAACAATCATAAGTAGGATCCCGATCTTAAAAACCTTGGTTCATAGTTACAAGTCTAGTTCAATATATCGAATTTATTAAAGGTAAATGATGCACACAATAAGATATATTAAAAGTTTCTATGTTAAATAAACAGAAGAATAAAAAAATGGTCCGTTACACAACTAAGAGTTAAAGTGACAAGTTTAATAAATTTCAAAAACAACTAGTAGTTGATGTATTGTGTAGAATAAGAAAAGGATTCGTGAGCGTAGTTCTAACAAAGGGAATTCTAATAGCAGTAAAAGTTGGTTGCATGTTTCGAAATTTAACTATGTGTTTTATAATAATATTGGTACAGGTGTGGCTTGATGCTAGGTTAGATGATGATGGCAAAATGAGGTTTTTAGCTGATAGTGATAGTGAGATAACAAAAGGTTATTGTTCGTGTTTGATATCGGTGCTTGACGGAGCATTGCCTGAGGAAGTGGTGGCGATGAAAACGGAGGATTTGGGGGAACTGAATGTTGGTGTGAAGGTTGATTCTAGGGCAAACACGTGGCATAATGTGTTGGTTAGTATGCAGAAGAGAACTAAGGCTCTTGTGGCTCAGCGAGACGGGAAATCCATTGGTGAGCCGTTTCCATCTTTGGTGATTACAAAGGATGGTGTTGGCGCTAAAGGGAGTTTTGCTGAGGCTCAGGTTTGGTTCTGTTTTTTTAATCTGGATTTTATTATTGATGTAATTGAATAATGGCTTGTTTGTTTTGTTAGTATACATGTTTAGCTATAAATGGAAAATTGATGTTGGACTCTTTCTGATGATTAGGAGTGATGGGTGTGTCATGTTTGTATATTAATAGATAAAAAGATTTGTCTTATAAAAGTATTTGATTGTGATATATATTATCAATATATCTGGTTATGTTTGTCATGTCACTGTATTAGAGGGTGTTTATGTTTGCTTATTGAAATTGTTTTAGCCGTTTATTGGGTTTTTAGTACAGTTTCCAGGGTGTTTGGTTTTGGATTTGCTGATTAAATTCGAATACTTATAGGGTTTTGGGATGCATTTTGGAATAGATAATCTGTTTATTGCTTTTAGAAACCCACTTCATCAGCAAAAACTATTTGGCAAACCTTTTAAAGAATTGTAATTAACAAAACGTAGTTTTGCAAATACGTAATTTGTTTTAAAATTGCAATTTCAAACAGTTTGATAGTTGCTTATTACAAGTTTCTTATAAATATTTCAAAAAGCTTACACGCTTTTAATAAGCAATCCAAACATCCTCACAGTTTTTACTAGATCAGGTACTTTTGCTGGATATTTTTACTGTTATTTTGGATTATAGAAAGTGTTAGCTAAGATGTTGTATAACTGCAGGCAAGGTATTTGTTCCCTGATGATGCAAAGGTTAAAGAGCTTGCAAATTTGCTGAAGGAAAAGGAAATTGGTGTTGTCGCCCATTTTTACATGGATCCTGAGGTGCAAGGAGTTCTAACTGCTGCACGGAAGCTATGGCCACACATTCATATATCTGACTCATTAGTTATGGCCGACAGTGCAGTTAGCATGGCAAAAGCGGGGTGCAAATACATAACTGTTCTAGGGGTTGATTTTATGTCGGAAAATGTGCGAGCGATTCTTGATCAAGCTGGATTTCCAGAGGTAAGAGTCATTCTACAACTTTCCTTTTCTTACAATTTGTTTAACTTTTTACCGATGAGGTGATGGATCCAGTATCAGTTATATTACAATGCTATGGCGCTGTTATAATCGTTATGACTTATGACTAGTGATCATACACAAAAAAACTACAAACAATATGACGAGTTATATGAATGTGTTTTACTCTGTTAACATGTTGGTTGAGTTAGAGCTTTTATAGTATCAGAGGTAGTAAATGATCCTTTTGTTTCATGATCGCCCAAAATTTTTGCTGCACATTTGCATATAATTACTTAGAGGTGAAATACATATGCAACATATAGCTATAATATATCTGTTTAGGAGAATTTTTTATTAGTGTTGTATGAACTTATAGGTTTAATTCATGCAACTCATGACTTACTTGGGTATTTTGCAGGTTGGTGTGTACAGGATGTCTGATGAAGAGATCGGCTGTTCACTAGCTGTTGCTGCATCCAGTCCTGCATATATTGATTATCTCTCTGAAGCTTCAATTACTTCTCCTTCTTTGCATGTCGTCTACATAAACACTTCATTAGAAACAAAAGCTTATGCACACGAACTCGTGCCTACTATCACCTGTACTTCGTCTAATGTTGTGCAAACAATCTTGCAGGTTCTTTTTCATTCTCAATTGGCTACTTACACTTTATTTTATCTGATCAAAATACTTGTGTCTTTCATTTTACTGATGCAAATCATAATGTTGTTTATCAGGCCTTTGCTGAAGTACCAAACTTGAGTGTATGGTATGGTCCTGATTCCTACATGGGTGCAAACATCGTAGAGCTATTTCAACAGATGACATTGATGACAGATGAAGAAATAGCAAAGATACATCCGGATCATAGTAGAAACTCAATAAAGGCATTGTTACCCCGCCTGCGTTATTTTCAGGTAATCTAGTTCAAAATTTGACTTAAATAGCTATAATTTTCGTTTATCTGAACAGTAATGAAAGTTATAACTTCTCATTGATGAATATATTTTTTTTCATTAATCATTTAACACGTGTATCAATTTTTCGTTTTTTAGGATGGAACATGCATTGTTCATCACCTCTTTGGGCATGAGGTTGTGGAAAGGATCAATGACATGTATGGTGATGCATTTCTCACTGCTCATTTTGAGGTTCCTGGTGAAATGTTCTCCTTGGCTATGGAAGCTAAAAGAAGGGGAATGGGAGTGGTAGGGTCCACCCAAAATATATTAGATTTTATAAAGAATAGGGTACAAGAGTCTCTGGATAGAAATGTTGATGATCATCTTCAGTTTATATTGGGAACAGAATCTGGAATGGTGACATCAATTGTTGCAGCAGTTCGTCAATTATTATGTTCTTCAGACTCTTCTTCAAAGGAAGGAAAAGTTAGTTTTGAAATAGTTTTCCCCGTCTCATCAGAGTCAGTGACAACAACTTCACCCAGTTCATCAACGGGATTAAGTTTGGGTGAGTTGGGTGATGTTTCAAATATGTCTGTAATACCTGGTGTTGCAAGTGGTGAAGGGTGTTCTCTTCATGGTGGCTGTGCATCTTGTCCATATATGAAGGTTAGTATACTCTTTTTCACAATGATTGAATTTCTAACCTCTAGAAATTTACTAGAATTGCGAAAGTGTGCGGGTTTGGGTAACGGGTTAAAACAGGTTTGGGCAACGTAGAAGTTAAAAACAATATGTAGAGAACTGGCTGGTCGGTCAGTCCGCTTATTTGACCTATTTTTTAGCTATGTTTAAATTTGTTATCGTTTGACCCGTCAGAGATGAAATACAATCTAGATCAACTCATTTTTAGGTAAATGGGTTGGAATTCCCATTTCTAATTTTTTTCACAATGGTATCTGTTTCTTTGAATCCCTTTCTGTATGAAGTAGTGATATCTTGTGCGGTATAACATGTATACTGGCAAACTGCTCTGATCATTTGTGAATAATCCTTTTTGCGTATGTTTTTGGCCGAGCCTCATTAAGCATTTCCAGATTAAGATTTTCACCAAAACTAGTGTAGCTATTCTGTCTAAGTGGACTTATCATTTTTTTTTATGCTCTACCAGATGAACTCCCTTACTTCACTCATTAAAGTCTGTAATAGCCTACCGCTGGGTAAAGATGCTCTTACACGTTATGAAGCTGGACGGTTTAGTTTGCGTACACCTAAAGGGAATTCAATTGCAGATGTAGGCTGTGAGCCAATCCTGCATATGAGACATTATCAGGTCAGCTTTCATAATGCCAAAAACCATCTTCTACCAACTCAGAAAAAGCAAAAAAGTTCTTAAGAAGCTTGTTTTGGTTTCTCATGTATTTTATATCTTTCTCAGGCGACAAAAAAACTACCTGTGAAACTCATAAACCAGATTCTTGGTGCTGGTAGCAACGGAAGAGCTGAATAAGGTTTCAAAAACCATTCAAACCAAGGGTTCGAAGTAATCTGCTACAGCCTACAGGAGGCAAAGCATAATTCATGTGTCATAAAAATGGCAAATATTGGAAGGAGAGGGTTATTGCAACATCGGGTTGGAGGAAAGTTCCATTATACTACAGAGATATGTTGTGTACAACTATGTCATGATTTCATCACATTATTTAAGTAGTTTATACAAGCTGCAAACAGACTTTGCAGTCTGCAAATTTTGTCATGATAAATAACTTGAAAAATAATCGGAGGGTGGCTAATCGCTAGAGAGGCGTTCCATGTCCCTTTTTTTTTACCGTCCTGGATGTTTTTTGATTAAATGCCAATGACTTTCTATGCGCTTATTTTGTATCGAGTGGAAATGGTCCAATCTTTGGTTCTATTCCCTTCAATAATTATTTTCAAATTATTTCAATGACTTGAAAGCATATTTACTCTATAGAATATAAAAGGTGCTACAAGAAAAAATAATAAACGGAAAAGCTGTAGCCTTCCTTCTCTTATCCGAAAAGGTATCTTGATAAAAAGAATTTTAGATATTTATTCCATGTTCGACAAAAGCACTCTAACCACACAGATAAGCATTTTCTGTTGTATACATTTGCATAAGAGATAGATGGATAGACTATGCATTCATAGACCATCTCCAATGTGGTCGTTAGGTATTTACATTAAGATAGTGCTAAAAAAACTACAGTATTTTTTTTCCTTCTCTAATGTATAAATGTATGGAGGTGATTTGCACATTTTAGAAAATGATTGATACATTTCAATTAATTGTGTTTGGACATTTATACCCTCACATGGGTGAAAGTGTAAGAGTAACTTTAAGGGTATAAATGACTAAACACAATTAATTGGAGTGTCCCAATCATTTTCTTAAGTGTGTAAACACAGGGAGCAATAACTCAAGTTAACACCATTTTCCCCGCCAAGTCAGCGTCACCAAATAACATAACACCAAAAAACACCCCGTTATCATAACACCAACTTTTAGGACTGACTTTAAAAAAAAAAAAAAAAAAAAAAAAAAAACCGCTTGGCATAACTTAGCCATAACATGGGATGAAGTATCATAACTTGGAGCCAAGTTATGTTATAACTTGCGTTAGGCTAGCAACATAAGTTACAACGCAACAGCAACGTGAACGAGCTGGGAGTGGCCATAACACCATAACGGTGTTGCTAAGCATCAACGTGAACGAGCTGGGAGTGGCCATAACGGTGTTGCTAAGCATCCATGTAGGACGAATTTACATTGCTACGTTACCACTCCCCGTGCTCTTAAATCTCATCACTAAACATTTTTTTAAACTAACTAAAAACACATTTAGTGCTCTTAATCCTATCGAAGAGTACCAAATATGAAGTTTGCTTGGTTCACTAATGCTTGGCTTCATGTGACTCAAACATCATGTTTTTATGAAGGTAAATCTAGATGATATATTTTACTCACGATCCTAATAGAGACGTGTTGAATGTTTAGATAAGAGTAAACAAAATGTTTTAATATTTTGTTCATGATTTACCGGTTGTTTGGTTTTGATGGCATATTACTTGATTTAATAAATGTGCTCGATTTAAGAATGCTCTTTAGTATATCTTGTGAAATGAATCTCATTAAGATTATTTATCTTAAATGAGTTTGTGATTCTCAAAATGATATTAAAACCAGACATTTTTATATTCTTAAATAATTATTATTTTCTATGATTTTTGCCAATGTCATATACCATAATTTAACTAGTATTTGAAAAAATGAATTTCTTGTTTATGCATTGTGACAAGTTATTTTTCAATTCTAATAACTTATATTATTTCAAAAAGGAATGTGTAGTGCATTATCTTGTAACACAACCATTCATGCTACAAAGAAAATGAAATACATAGAATATATAGTGTGTATTATTCTTAAATGTGTAGTTTAGCTTGGAGTGATGATTTTAAGTAGTGTGAGCAAAGTTTACATATGTTGTTAGTTTGCTCATGTTTGGTTTTTCGGATATGACATATTTATCCATTGCATTGCAATGTAAATTGCTTGAATATTTCGGACGAAACATCCAAGTCGTCAGTCCTACTTCATTGTATGTTTTATGCATGTATTAAACATGTTACACTAATATTTGGAACACAACTATTGGACAGGTAGACTCAATATGACATTATCAACACAAGTGTGAGTTATGATCCAATGCATATTCTTTTCATCTGCAAAGGATGTAAATATTTTTATATCAATCTAGTGTGATTGAATATGTAGATTCAAGACTATATCTTTTGTTGTAATTTAATATTATCTTGAAACTAAACAAATAATAATCCAATATCTTGTCCATACTAAAAAACATGTCAATTAGATTTGATAAATATATCAACTATAATTTGAATAATGAATTGATATAATATCAAGATCGTTCTTAACTCTCTCGAACACTCATTTAAAATAAATAGACATTTTAATGGTGCGTTCTATTTATCTTAAGATTATTTATGTGTGAGGTTAATGAATGATTGACAGTTAATTTATTGCTTCATGATTGTCATATATTTTGTTTATGTGAAAGACTACTTATTGTTATGTATAATGAACACACTTAGATTTTGAAAATATTTTTTTCTTTTATATAACTACTAATGTTTTAAAATGATCCATTTTCTCATGTTTAAACAACCTAAGGTAAAATAGGGTAATTTGTAGAAAATATTTAAGCGTGTTGTTGAAAATATATTAAATTGTTTGAAATATTTAGGTGACTAGATTTATCTCATCTAGAAGATGTTTAAGTAACATTAAGCTATCTATACCTGTATTCAATGAAAGAATAATTATGGAAACTTAATGCAAGAAATCTAACATAAGATCTAGTTAAGCATAAACGGACAACTAGCTACAAACTAATAAAGTACATGACACATATGCTAAGATTTTAAAATAGCTAAATTTCAAATAGCAACGATTATCTAATACACTCTATTAACAAAATAAAATCACAAAGAAGTTCACATAACACATAAAACACTTGTCGTCGTTTTGTGTATTATATACACCAATGTTTACTTAGCTCGATTTTATTTGAAAATAAAATAGTTTCCTCCCCATTTATAATTAATTAAGATCAATATTTTGAAAACATAAGTACTTAATTTTTCAAAGATATACCAACTAGGAATACCAGACTCGAAGGAAAAGGTAAAATACAAGTTTTACGTTAAAACGAGACATAAATTTTTGACCACCATGTAGTATTTTAACTTTCTGACTTATTTAAGTTTGTAATAGTTACTTGTAAGAATTTTTAAATGAAATTAGACTCAATTACCTTTAAAACGCCGGGTGGCACGACTTTTATAGAGTTACGGTTAATTTTATATGATTTTTCAAAGTTTCTGAAAAACTGCAAGCAAACAGGCGGACCCCTGAAATATTTAAGGGGACCGCCCTGTATTTAAGGGGGCCGCCCATAGATTTAAGGGGTCGGTCCATCTGGTACTCAAAATTTCATATTTTTTGTAAAAAATTGTTTTATGACTTTGCGGAAAGGTGTACCTTTCTGATTTTGATACCGAACATATAACACTTAGTTTTAGCATAATATTATTTTGAGCTAGTATAATTAGTGCATATAACACCAAAATTAACACAAGTTAATCAACAAATCACTTTTCATATTTAATCCTCCTTAATGAGTAATTTGATACATGAATCGTACTTAATTTTTAAAACCATTTGTTTTGAAAATTAAAGTGACGTGGCTCCTGATACCAATTGTGGAAATCGTAGAGGGGGGGGGGGGGGTGAATACGTTTTCCTTTTTAAATTCTTAAAACTTTTTGTATCAAATTATCAATTAAGTTAAACTTAACATAAGAAGTGTGAATAATACATCTAAGTCCATTAGATCATATCATATAATTGTACATCTTATCACAATATTAATTTCTATCTATAACACAATCAACATCAAAACAATATAAGCAACAACTAAGACACATATGCAAGGATAGATATAAAGCGATAAATGTGAGAATAAATGAAAAGAGATAAGAGAAAGAAAATGCAAACCGGACACGAATATTTATAGTGGTTCGGCTACAAGAACACCTTCCTTACCCTACTCCACTCCCCGAGTCACCTACTCGAGAGTTCACAACACTACTCAACAAGCTCCCTTTAGGTGGAGAAAACGGTACACACTTTTGCTTACACCGATTTAACGACACAAAGTTAAATGTCGAATTCTAATCGTAGCTAGAACCAATCTCACGACACGACTTCGATCACTACACAACTTTTACACACGACTTCTTCACACCACTAGTTCTTCACTTCTACACGACCTCTTCACACCACTACTTCTTCACAACTACACCACTTCTTCACACCACTACTTCTTCACAACTATACGACTTCTTCACACCACTACTTATTCACAACTACACGACTTCATCATGCTACTACTTATTATCACCTCTTCTTACACACCCATTGACTCACTACTAAGTAAGATCATCTTTATCTACTTATTACATATCCTTACATGACTCACAACTTCACATCAATACTAACTAGACTCTAATACTTCTTTGACTTGATGATAGGAAATATTATTCTCTTGCACTTGAGGAATTAAACTTGAATTACTTAGAAACAAAACTTTATTTCTTGAATGTGCAAGCCATAAATGGTGGAGAGGTTGGTATAAGGCTTGAAATCTTGGAGACCAAGCAAATATCTTGGAGACCAAGTTCTTATCGAAGCTTTTAGAGGTATTGTTGGGTCTTGATGAGCCTTGTCAATATTGGGCCTTTAATGGGCTTGTTTGTTTGCTTGGCCCGATCCAATTAGCTAAGTCCATATGCATGCTTGACCCGATCCAATTAACTAAGTCCATATGTAGAAGTCTTGTATGTTTGACCCAATCTTTAGTGATTAACTTTGGATGCTAACTTATTTGTTATTCAAGCATACTTGAGACGTCGAGAGATGTTGTCGTATGAATGCATAGATGATTTGTGATCCATGAGTAACTTAAGCACTTTATGTTATGTGTTGTAGCTTAAATATTTGTTATCATCAAAGCATAAAAAGGATGTTTAGATTAAATATCGTAATATTTATGTCAACAACCAGTAAACTTTATTAATGAGTATGGACTCATTTCTTTGATTTGATATTAATAAAATTTTGTTGTATTACTTGTAGTTGTACGTAGGGTATTAAGTATTAACTATTAACTATTAACTATATCCATTGATAAACATATATTTACCAAATATAATCTTTCTTCTGTCTTATTTTGAATGTCCACACATTATCATTTTTGCTTGTATATAAAAAAAATTCACTTCCAATAAATAAAAGTAATAATTTACCTCTTTGCCATATTTAACCATATACTTTCCATATCATAAAATCTGTATTTAATAGATAAATTAAATACATGACTAAAAATGGCCTTTTGTTAATTTGAATCTATATGTATTACACACTAGCATGGTATTCGAGCGATACAGTGACAGGTATCCTGTGAACAAAATTTTTGGTGAACAATATTACTCGATTATATTTTTCGTGATAATAATTTTTATGCATGAGAAAAATTTTGAAGAATAAATTTTTCACACACTATCTCATATTAAAATGGTAGAGTACATGTAAATCACGATGCAATGAAAATACGAAAACGGTAGGCAGTAGTATTACGAAGTTGTAATGATTGGCGTTAAAAGTTACTAGTTAGTTAGCATAGGCCAAGATTTTTATACTAGATTAGTAGCTAGATTGGTTTGTATGTGGTATATTAATTGTATTTTTGGATGAGGATGTATCTTAAAAATAACATTAGTTATAGATGTTGTACATATGTATTCATGCATTAAAGACGGACAATGTCAAACTAAGAGCATCACCAATGCAAAAACCTTGAAAAGCTTTTTAACATTTAATTATATTACCTTTTTAATATCAAAAACTGATTGTAATTAATGTTTTCAACTGTGCAATGTTTACAAAAGCTTCAACCGCTTGGAGCATACAAAGTCATTGCAAAAAGCTTTTGGAAAAGTCTAGTGTTACAATGCTAAAAAGTCTTTGAAAGAGTTTTTGAAATAGTAAAAAGCTTTGAGAAAAGCTATGCATTGTGGATGCTCTAATAAAACTAGGACAATGTCAAACTAATAAAACTAACTGTGTAATTAAAAAAATCCTAATTACTTAAACTTTTGTATTTATGAGGTTTAAAGTGAACAAAAAAAAAATGCCTGTATTCTTATTCCTCCTCGTTGGTCCTGCAAAACCAAACAAAAAGAAAACCAAAATCAACAGAAAGCAGCACAAACACAAACCTATTATTTATATTTATATCTATCTATACTATATATAGAAAGAAAAACCAAAAAGTGAAAAATTGAAAATAAAAAAAAGAAATGCTAGAAAAAAGTGAAAAGTTGAAAATAAAAAAGGAAATGTTAGAAATATATGTTTCAAAAAGAATAAATACACAACGAAAACCGAGTTGATCGGGACACTTTAAACCCGACGGGTTAACCCGGTTTAATTTGACCCGTTTTTCGACCCAACCTGTTGGGTTGACCCGTTTTTCGACCGGAACGGTTCAACCGGTTGAACCACCTGAGTCGACCTGGGTTTCAAAACATTATGTTTAATCCCCAAATCCTCAAACTTTTTTTATTTTTCCTTTATAACCCATAAACTTGTTTTTATCACGAAAACTATCTGCCGCTATAAAATCCCGTTGCTATACATAAGTACTCGTCTAGTACTATATATAAAGAAAAACACATATTCTTGAAAGTGAAAATTTAAGAAAACTATCTATGAAAACCATACTTTTATTATTATTTTCATTTATAACCAATAATTCATATTATTTTCATTCAGTTTAAATCGTTTTTAATCCTCAAATTCTTAAACTTTTAAGTATTATTTTTCTTTTATAACCCATAAAATTATTTTTATCACTACAACTAGCTGCCGCTATAAAAACTCCTGTGGCTATGCACGGATACTCGTTTAGTACACAAAAAAAGGAAAAAGAAAAAAAAAAAAAGAAATTGCCATAGCTCCCGTTATCAGGCTATAACGCACATGTACCGTAAGCTCTTAGTATAGTTACAAACTTAACATTATAATATCAAATGCAATGATTTTGAAATATAGGAATACTATGCGAGTAATATGTCATATTGTCATGGAATTCCATATTAGTTTCAACATAACACAATAATGCATAATCATACTATATTATTGTAATAAAAATAAAATCTTTATGACCAGTCATATAATTTGGTCATTCCATCTGGAAATGGAGGAAGGTTTTTTCCTACATAAAATCCATCATCTTTAACTAACCAAACTAATATTCGTTCAGCACTCCTAGCTGATCCCGAGCCATATTTATCACCCGTAATTGGATCCCACACATTGAAAGAGACGGATTTTGTACCCTTGCAGTTGAACTTACCCAAGAACAAGGTAGGTTCCCAAAAGTTTTCGCAAAAACTCCAATTTTCATTGTCGTTAAATTCAAGTGTACGGTCTTCCAAATCATAATCAGCTGATTTTATACGAACTGTGACTGCATCGATCATCCCGTTATAGATATAGACTGTCCAACAAAACTTATGATTGAGTGTTGGAGTTTTTGGTATTGAAGATGCATTTGTCGTGAAAACAAGACAAAAGAACAAAAAAAATAGTGTCTTCATACGTGCGTTGAATGAGTATATGAGCATATATGATAATAACTCTATTATATAATCCAAAAAAGTTGGTTCACAATTTGAAAGTAAACTAGCAGGGTACCCGTGCATTGCGGCGGCGGGTACCCTGAAATAAAATTTTCTGCCGAATCATGTATTTTAGTTTATTATGTTTTTTTTGACAATAAATTTAAAAATATCAAGAATTTCGTAAAGCCCGTGCCTGTTCGGGCTAGAGCCCGTTTGGCCCGCGCTCATTCGGGATCAAGCCAATTTTGCCCGTTGCCCGTTTGGGCTTGAATATTTTTATAATATACTTTATTATTTATATTATTGACATTTAATGCAGAAATTGTGTTTAATTTGGTTGTAAAATATGCTTGATAATTTGTATTTCTTATGCAAGGGGTGTTTTAATAACTGTATTAATTGTATTTATTGATCAATTAATTAATTTAGTATATTAAATAGCATTAATGTGGTTTTTTGTTTTTTTTAATATGTGCATTAAAATGGTGTACACTATGCTTTTTATCTTGTACGTCCGAAAAAAATTATGTGCATTAAAGTGTTGTACGCTATGCTTGTTTTCTTTTAAGTTTTAAAATTTGGAGAGAGAGTCATCCCTATATTATATGCAGTATAGATATAGATATTATTACAAGCATGGAAAATAACAAAATCAATGTAGTATTTATTAATGAATAATTATTCTTCCAAGCATGGAAAAGAACAAAATCAATATAGTATTTATTAGGACTAGACGAGTACTCGTGCATAGCGACGCGACTTTATAGCAGCAAATAATTATAGTTGGATATTTTGGTTAACTGTTTTCGGTAACGTTTATGCGTACAACATATAACAATGAAAATGTAACTGAAAATTTTAACATACAATAATTGAACTAAAAAAGAAAATGACAACAATTAGTTAGAACATGTATTGTCTTTTATAAAAAATTCTAGCCTTTTCTACAAATAATGTGTTATATATATAGTTGAAATGATAAATATGTACTATGGAAAAGAGAATATGTGGTTGTAATGTATATACCATCATGTGTAGAACCAGTCTAAACGATTGTGTTTTGATAAAAAGAAGAAACAAAATGCATGCATCTATATTTCAAAGGTACCAAGCGACTCTTTCATCCTTTGATCCAATTTATTAGACTTTGATTATCCATGTCGTCTCATAATCTCCATTGTAAAGTTGATTCCTTATTTTACTCTAAGATCGGTATTGAAATTTCGTTATGTTTTTTCACCATCGTAAGTTCAATACCCGATCTATCATTTATGGCAGTCTGTAATGTCAAGTAACAAGATAAATTGTATTTGGCAATTTGCGTATTCTTTTACTTTATAGTTAAAATAATATATTGTTTTATGCTTACCTATTGCTTGTTCAACACACTTAATGTATCAAATAAACTTGTGTAAATTCATGTTGTGTTGCATAATAGGTGTTTGATGAAATACACAAGTGAATTACTTTTTGAATTTCTATAGAATCAAGTGTCTGAGAATATCTAGATTGTCTAACGTTAGCAGCACATACAAACATGAGAATGGCATTCCTGCCTTGACAATAAAATGGCATTCTTGACTTAGTACTTCGGTTCATGTACAGACTTTGCGTTTAAGAAAGAGGCAAAACAAAAGTTTTAAAAATTAATTTAAAAGAACAAATGGAAAGACGATGCAAGCATGTGGATATACGAGCATTTCAAGTTTCAAGTGAAATATGTTTAAAGGGCGAAGCTTATGGACTTAGGGGTTTAGGGTTTATAGGGTTTAGGGTTTATAGGGTTTAGGGTATTACACCTTGTTGATAATGATATTAATGGTGAAGTGAACAAATGAAATGACGCTAAATTGACTAAATTGACGATAATAATGTTGATAAGAGCACTTGATAGCATCACCACAAAAAGACAAAGCAAGTGATAGCATATTAGAGCATTGGGTTCCGTGGCGCCATTGGCAAAAAGTGTTGTCACGTCAGCAAAACCTCTATGACACTAGAAATCTTTTGGCACCACATTTTGTGTTTTTACCCTTTGCACCAAAAAATGTGATGCCGTTGGGTCCACACATACCCCACCAAATACAAAAAAATAAATAAATAAAAAATAAAAAAATAAATAATAGTGGCGGTGGCTGGTATTTACTAGCCGAGTTTCTTTAGCACCAACCATGGTACCATGAGCTATTGAAAAAGTAGGGCTGGTGGTTAGGCGCTACCATTTGGCACCACCGTACCAGCGTTCCTTCCGCTCTTAGCATGCATCAGCCAACACATTTGGACCCATACGTGCACCTCACGTGACACTTTTATTTGTCTTTATATGCTGATAGTATTATTCTACCAGCAGCCACTTTTAGCTACAACGAACTTAACTAACATATTAAAGAACACTTTTCACATGCATATAATTCCATTTTATTTTCTGGTCCGGTTAATAGTGCTTATTATTAATTTTTGTACTTTCATTATTCTTACATTTGTTGGGATATTCGACTATGAACCGGTTTGAAATAAATAACTTTTCACCATGAGCAAAGAAAGCTTTAACCATTGGCTACTAGCAATTCAGCATTTGAGCACTCATAAAAAGATGTTTTATCTTGTCAAGGCCACATACTATCACATACCAGATATCTAACCAAGTGAAAATTGATACCATGAGAAGTTAAGTTTATAGTTGGCATTTAACTGTTGACATTGCGCCAAGTGTTTTGTATTCATTAACAATATATATTAAAACACAAACCATACGACGTCGTTTTGCATAGACAGTTTCCCGCCAAAATGTTGGGCTCTGCCTTGCCTACTGCAGCCCGTTTTCTGATGGCCCAGTGGCCTGTTATGTGGCTTGTTATGCGCTCCAGGGTTTCATGCACATGGGCAATGTTATACACAAATATGAGGTGTTGGGCAATATTATGCACATGGGGAATATTATGCACATGCCTACAATATGAGGTGTTGAGCATCTAATGGCTAGATCTTGCTTTTTCCACTAAGCTACTTGATCATGCGGCTGGGGTTTTGTTTAAGGTACATTGTGCACGTGCACCCACATACCCATGCTATTAGAACCTTCCATCTATGATACATTGTACATTGTCAAAAAAATTCATACCAAGCCAGAGAAAGGTGCAGAAAAAACTAAGCATACACAGGTTGCTGCAAGAGAGCAGGAAGGAGCAGCTTTGCAAAAGGTATTTCTTCATTTGCTATGCAGCTCGGCTGTTCTTTGGTTTTGCATGAGTTTTGAGCTTCGTCATTTGTTTGATGCGCAGCCACGTGCCAGGAAGGTAGCTTAGGGAAAGGTATATTCAATTGAATATGTTTGTCTTTCTTACTTCTGAGGTGCTTATTGCTTAATTGTGCTTCCTTTCCATGGTTCAAGTGCTTGAATCTACATGCAACTTATTTGCCTACCATGTCTCTACTCCATCTTTAATTGCTTACGCCCACTATCGACTCCAATTTTTTACTTTTATTGGCCCATATTACCTGCTATCTTTTGCATTGCATGTTTTTTGCTATAGTATTCTGGATATGCGTACAAAAGGAAAGGCTAAGCCTAGGGTTGCCTCTCTTAGGCCTTTAGAATGTACACATGAAACTGAACCTTCAGCAGGGTTGCACCCTCAGGAGGTGGTTATGGTGTCCGGGACAGTGGTAAATGATATAGGTCACCCTGCTACATGCTTACCTATTTTTTTTCGCGAACCCTGTGCTGTTGAGTACCTTGCGGGTACAAAATCTGATGAGGTTGCCCGCCATAGTCTGTCGCCTCAAACTTTGCAGCCTTCCGATGATCCTATGCAACTATCCAACCCACGCAAACGAAAACAGTTAGATACTTATCAATTACCCGCGACAACTGTTTCTCAATACAGCCACCTCACCGATGCTACCTCCATACCTGATTCACCGCAAAAAAAAAGGTTAGTATTCTTCCTTATTTTCAGTCCTTTGATGTTTACCATTGCTTTTACATTCATTATTTGTAAATGTCGTTTTTCAGCTCATGACGAGCAGGCGCGCTTGCAGTATACTCGCACAATGGCCACGGATAGTCTTACTTTATGCGAGCCAGTCACTCCCGTCCCGTTAGATAAAGGAAAGCGCAAAATCACTACCAGTTTTTACAGTGAAGAGCCAGACCAAAAAATAAAATGTATGTAAAATGGTCGATGTTTGGTTTGTCGATTTCATGTTCACAGTTGTATATAAATCGTTCATTACCAACAATTTTTCAAAATGTTGTTGTACAGGTGTTAGCAGACACCATGAGCTACAACATACACCTACCATCCCTTCTGAAAACGTAGGATCGCGCCATGGTTTTGCTAGAACAGTAATTGCCAAAGGGAAGCGCAAGTTGTTTGAAACCACGGGCGACAACAGCAACATTCCACAAGAAAAAACAGGCCCTGCACACTCATGTTCCATAAGCAACGATCCAGTGGCAGATTTATTATGTATGTTGTATGCTGCTTAGAAATTTACAATTTCTTTTACTATTTTACTCCATAAAAAAATGTTGAAATGACTCTGTACATCTTTTATTTGCCAGCTGATGAGTCGTTGTGTGAGATAGAGGCCAACGAAATATATGATTTGAATGAGTGCTATGTCTGTCCTTATGGTCAGTTTTCGCCGTCTACACATATAGAAAATGCACTTCACATTTATGTATATATATCTCACTATACCTCTATTGTCCACAGATCTAACATCAGCAACGAGTATTCAATCCGAACACCAATTCCCTCTTGCGCAAGGTTCCTTTGTCTCTATTGTTTTTTATGCTTTTGTGTAATTATTCTTACCTATTGTTGTATTAAAAATACTTCCATCACTTGCTGCAGGCCGCGATACCAGTTATCCACGGCTCTTGCCTGTTTCGGCACTTTGTACAAAAGGTCCTTACTTCTTCCTGCCTATTGTTTGCACATTAAAACTATCTAGGACTATTTGATGGCTATATGACCTGGATATTTTGTTTCTATGCATAAACATATTACAGATGACGGGTGCTCTTCAGCTGCAGCCATTCACCGTCCACCTACTAAACACAGACACCAAATGCAGCATCCACAAGGTTATCATTTTTGGGTTTTCAACATTTCATGTGTTCATGACCTCTTTTCTGTTAACGAATGGCCACATTATTCTTACTTCGTTGTTAACGCTTTTTTTTATTTTTCCTGCATTTCATTCAGTTTCTTCAGCGACAAATCAGCGTCCTACATGTAATGCATCTACTAGACCACGACGACCACAAGAAGGTTTATATTAATTTTTTCTAAACTATTTGTGTTTCATGTACTCAATCTAAAGTTCCTTATGCTAAACTTTCAGTGCGACAGTCGTTAAATGCCGGATCCAGCGCAAACTTGCAAACAAATAGAAGGTCGCGGGTCAGACAAGGTCTGTAAGATCTTTACTGTTTTCCGTTGCATTTAGAAATCCTTTTTTTTTTTTTTTTTTTTTTTTTTTTTTTTTAATTTGCGTTTCCCGTGTACAGGCCCTCCACAAACATACGTTTCTATGGGCTCATGCAGCTGTGTTTGTCGCCACTGCAAGGCTCTTTTCTGGTATAATGAGAAGACCAGCGCAAGTTCAAAGTGCGGCCAGATTATCTGATGCGTAGGGATTGCACCAGGCGTTACCTCTCAAGGGATCTTGAGAAGCTTACAACCCCCACCAGGCAGTGTACCTGATCGTTGTAGTATAGTATAGTGACAAGTACCAGGGGATTGATCGTTCAGCTAGGAATAGTGTCGCTAGGATTTGAAAACCTAAATACTAGTTCTAGAGATGAGGGATGATTATTTTTGTATTTTTATATTTTTTAGAAAGCAAGTAAATATCTCGGGTTTGAAGGATTTGGGCGGAATTAGTTGCTAGTTAACTAACCCAATACTAAAGATGCAATCAAAATAAAATACTAGAAATGAAAATAAAACTAAACTAAACTAAGGTTGTGAGCAATAAGTGGAGAAATTGTGTTTACTTAGATTTCACTACTCCCTAGATATCTTCCTTAATACCATTCATGGGGTGGCGCACTTAACTCCCCAATCCTATGAGTGCCTACTTCACTCCTATGTCGAGCCGGCTAATAAGCTCCTAACATGGGATCATTAGAATATACTCATGCATTAAATACAACCAATAAAACCTAGTGCACATCGGTTCATGTTTCCTAAGACATTCAAGCATTTTACCATTTGGAGATCTGCCAGTTTTCTTAAACCTAACATCGAAATCATTCATCCAATACAACCATAAACAAGTAATCAACACATAATCAACATCTAGGTTTCATTAGATCTAAGCAAACACAAGATAAATCTAGCCCATCATGATGGAATTAAGACAAGCACAAGATATAGACAACCAACACATAGACATATTGATTGAATTAGAAGAACACTTATCTCAATTACACATGTAAGGGTTCAAGGGTTGAAAACCCTTGAAAAACCTGTAAAAATCGTATATGGTTCGGCCTTAGGGTTTCTCCAAACCTTTTCCTCCTAATGAATGAAAATTAGAAAACTATATATAGGAAATTGAGGCTGACGACGTAAAGACCAAATGGGTGACGCCGTCATCTCGCCGCCAAAAGAATTCTCGGACTGCCTTGATCTACATCTGACGCCGTCATGTATTAAGTTTTTCCAGGCCGTCACGTATTTTACTCTTGACGCTCTTCCTCGTGACGCCTTCATTTCTGTACTGGGCCGTCATGAAAATTACTCTTGACGCTGTCAAATTGTTGCTCTTAACGTCGTCACCTACTGTTCACAGCTTGGAAAATTAAGTCTTTGGCGTTTTCTTCACTTTTATGCTCCAAAAACGTCCGAATTGCTTCCTTTTCCAGATTTCACTCCCAAAGTACCTAAAATCACAAAAGGAACGATTTAGGGCTGTGGAAAACTAGAAGGGGGGGTTGAATAGTTTTACGTCCTTTTAAATTTATAAACACAAGTTTGTTTTAAAAAGTTCGATTCTAGTTTATGTGAATTCAATACTTGCACTATATGAACAATTGTATGGTAACTAACTAACAAAACTAATATAGTAAAGGTAAATAAATAAGTAATGAGAAGAGTTAGAAAGATCAAACCACAACACAAGGATTTATAGTGGTTCGGCTACAAGGACACCTTCCTTGTTCCTACTCCACTCCCCGAGTTACCTACTCGAGAGTTTTCTTCACTATGTCAACAAGCTCCCTTTTGGCGGAGAAAACCTTACACACCAATTTACACACCACACAACTTCACAACTTGATCACGCCTTCTACACAACTTCTTCACACCAATATACTACACACCAATCTTCTTCACAACTATCTTCTACACACCAATCTTCTACTTCACACCCATCTTCACAACTATCCTACTTCACTACTTATCAACTTCTATTATTTACACAACTAATCACAAGCACAACACAATATTCACAAATGAATATATATATACACTATGCACAACTATTCTTCAACACTTCTTGAGCTTGGTGGTAGAGAGAGTGTTCTTCTTTTGCACTTTGAATGAGAATGAATGATTAGGGATTAAATCACTTGAAACAAGGATTAATATACTAATGATCAAAGGGTTTTAGAGGATGTTTAGAGAGTTATAGATCTGAAAATTTCGTGCAAAAGGTAGGGAAAAATTCTAGAATTAAGGTGGTATTTATAGGAGAAGAATTCTGACAGTTTCTGACAGGGGAGCCTGGCCGGTCCCCTTAAATCATGGCCGGCCCCCTTAAAATTAAGGGGACCGCACCTTATAATTAAGGGGGCCGCCCAACTGTAACGGCCAGAAAACTTGTCTTTTAGTGGGGAAAGTTTATTTGGTGAAAAACTAACTGATTTTGGTTAAATATTTGAAATCATATATTTAGTATGATTAAAACATTTTTCTTTATTACCAAAAGTGTTTTTCAAAAAATATAAAATATGTTTATACATTTAAATAAACTTTGTATTAGTTAATTAAATATCCCTTTGATCATGAGATGTATTAAGCACTTGTTTATCCATACCTTAAGTGATTAAGTTGGATATAGTGATATAAACTAGCTTAATACTTGTTTACGTAGTAATCTTACGATTGACGAGTTTACATTTTGTGATCGTCAAAATATAGAGATATCGAAAAATATAAATAACGTTTTCATACATTATTTATGTCAACAATCTCCCCCTTTTTGATGATTACAAAATTTAAACTCATTAATCTAAAATTAGTATATATTCAAGTATTATTGTGAGTTTATATCACTTCTCCCCCTTTTTGTTAGCATCAAAAAGGTTATCCCATATTAATGTAAACTCCCCATCGAAGTGTACTCCCCCTCGTTTTGAGGCCAAAAGAAATCGAGATATGAATATCTTGTAAAAAATATTTAGTGACAAGCAACATATATATGTATATAGCATGCAAGAGTAAGGACTAAGCATAAGCATAACATTAATAATAAAAAAATACATCAAGCATTACAACCATAACAAGTAATGCAACTAACAAAAGCCTTAAAGGCTTAGAATCATCATTAAAATAAAAGACCAAGTCTCAAACATGAGAGTCCTTCTCTAGAGCTTGCCATCCAAAAAGTGTTAACACAATTTTATTTGTAAAACACCAAGCATGTTTAATTGGGAGGAATGGATGGTGAACATGGGGATGGTGATGGTGGAGGTGTGTTTGTTGATGGTGGTGGAGGACTGGAGGTGTTGTGTTTGTTGTTGGTGGTTGATGCAACATGTTTTCAATATGAGAAAACATGTATTGGATCTCATCTCTTAATCCGAACACAATTGTTCGGTTGTGAATGCAACAAAGGCAAGTGTCTCAATGAGCTTCAAGTAAGCTCCATGGGACGGGGTTATAGGTTGGTGGGTTGATAGGAGATGATGAGAAATGTGCATTAAGAGGTGTTAATGGTGAGAGAGTGATTGCAAGAGATGTGTTCTCATTGGTAGGTTGTGATGGTTGATCAATTGTTGGAGGAGATAAGTGGGTGTTGATGTAGTCATTTATGGATGAAGTGGATGGTATGGAGGAAGTGGAGTTTCCATTTGTTGAAGGTGTTTTGGAGGGTGCATTTGGTGCACTAGGGGATGAACATTGAGGTGGTGGAGATGGAGTGGTGTTGTCTTCATTTGTAAGATCAATGAAGAGTTGTTTGGATGGAATGATGACAAGTTTTTGTTTCTTGGCATTGTTTGAATAGGTGGTTCTTGGTGATGACATGATGATGGTTGATGAATGTTTGAGGATGATGGAATGTGAATTAAACATGCATGGAGATTATATAGTGGGAAAACATGTTTAGAAGTGGAATTAATTTGAAATTGTAATGTTATATTCCAAAATCAGTTTAGTTTTTAAGGGAAATGGTAGCTGGGACTAGCAAAAGGGATCACAAGATGCAAAAGAAAACAGTGTAAAAAACTGTTCCAGATGGCCGGTCCCCTTAAATGGAGGCCGGTCCCCTTAATTTTAAGGGGGCCGCCCTTTATGATTTAAGGGGGCCGCCCATCTGACGACCCAGAAACCAAAATTTTCAAAAATTTTCTGGAAAAATGTTATGTTCTGTTTTGTATTTGCAGCAAGCTCTATTTGGACATTTCACATTTGTTTTGGTCTATTAGAAAGCATACATGTCATATAGTTATTTAAACATTAACTAATCATGCAAACAAGCATGCATTAAAAAGTATAAAAACCATCAAGTTAGCATCCTAAACAAATATTCAAATAACAAGTACTTCCGAATAAACTTCGGACAAATAGCACACAAGACATAAAAATTAAATATTGTTTAACAAACATAATCCAAGCACATTATTTCTTTTTCTTCCCGAAGATGCCCTTCAAAGTTTTTCCGATAGACTTGAAGCCACCTCTAACTTCTTCATGCAAGCTCTTTTGTCTTCTAAGCATTTCGGTAGTTCGTTCATGAAGCACTTCTTCGTTTTGATCACTAGGAGATGGGGTAGAATACTCGGGATAGTCAAGATCCTCTAAATTGTCAACGAACTCAGAAAACGAAGGGGTACAAGCATCATGGATGTTTTCCTCCTCATCGTCATCGTCTTGCCTTGAGGATGATCCATGAAAGCTATGACGACGAGGTTTACCCTTGTCACTTCGAGTTCGTCGAGCTTGTTTTAGAGCGAGAGGACGTAGAGTGGGGTAGATGGACTCATAGATACTATTGTCGAGATCGGGGTAGTACTCGATAACATGACGATAGATACGAGTAAGGAACATTCCATATGGAAGGTTGGCTTTGGGAGTTTTTCTAGCACACTCAATCCGTTTGATAAAGAAGTAGGCCAAATTGTACGGCTTTTCGACAACTATACAATACAACATGTGAGCAAGGCTAGCCGGGAGATGGTCCCGGTGACCTCCAGTACCAAACGCATTCTCACGAATGAGTTCTTCCCAACGCTTCATGTGAGGGATTAATTCTTTGAGGAGAAGTTGGTATGGAGAGATTTGAACGTTTTTGGATTTTATTTTTCGACTTGTGGTGGCACGATCTATACCAAGGACTTGACGAATTTCGTCGAGATAGGGACCGAAGGTTGGTCGATAGCGATTAAGAGATTCGAGGTCCCACTCGTTTGAGAAAACGGCTTGACCTCTAAATGGAATTTGGAGGATATGACCAAATTGTTCGAGAGTTAGGGTGATAAATTCATTTTGAATCATGAAACAGATGGTGATGAAACCAAGATAATTGGTTTGGACGGTGACTTGGCTATAGAAATCCATTATGAAGCGAGGAATGATAGGTTCATTAATTTCATAAAGACAATTGAAGTTGATGCTTGAAAACAAGCGATTTATGTACTCGGATTGAGCAAAAGCAAGATCTACTACACGTCCCTCATGAACATTTCTATCTTCAATTTGACGATAGATAAGTCCAATGGAAGGAGATGTGGTAGGGAGTTGGGAAACTTTAGGAATGTAGTTTTTAGTGTGAGAAAGATCTTCGGTAGTTGCTTTGGGCATTTTCACCTAAACACATCAACAATACAAAAGGACCAAAATAAATATAAAGAAAGATAAAAGTATATGTTAATTGTTAAGGCTTATGTTGGAACGTAAACATACTTCGTTACTAATCCTAAGAAGTAGATTACCATGTTCCTTAATATTGTTTTTAACTCGTTCTAGATATACTTTACGATGTTTAATGAGTAGTTATGGACAAATCCAAACGCCCCTTTAAACATCTTAATATATCATGAAATTTACTAGATTTACATTAGATTGTAAAACTAGCTATTTCTTGCGAGTTTCTTATGCATGTGATTTGTTTTTGAAAAAGATGGTTTGTATTTTTACTTAAAAATGTCATTTTTAGTAATAAACCAAACGCTTCCTTAACTATTGACTTATACCCCTAGTATGTCAATATATATATGAATTATATATCTTGACGAGTTCGATTAGCAATTTTAAGGTTTATAATTATAACAAAGTTTTATAAACATTATAATGATTATGTTTCGATATTATTTGGACATAATCCAAACACCCCTATATTGTGAACCAATATAATTTTTCTTAGTCGAAAAAATGTAATTTCAAGTTTTACAAGTTACACAAGTATAATGTGATTAGTATTAACACGTTTTCAAATCATTATTCAACAATAAGTTTACTAAAATTTTTGAAAAGGAGTGTATGAAATTTTTCAAAAATTTTCGACATGATAGTTTATAATAACTAGTTTCTAGTGTTGATCAATCATCCTAATCCTAGGGGAAACATTTGGTTATGAAGTTTTAAGGCTTAATTCGAAAGAAATTATGAAATTTGACGAATTTTATAAAACATGCATAATCATGAGTATGATCAAATAAGATGAAATTAGATGAAATGTGTTATGAAAAACTTACAATATGTAATGGTGATTGTGTTAGATGAATTTGCCCTTTGCGAATTAACCCGAATTGTGTGATTTGGAAGTGATTTGAGAGGTTTTTGGGTTTTGGTTTTCGTCACAGCAGAAGCAAGGGAAGGGAAGTATGAAAAAGTGGAGTGTTTGGTAAAAGGAAAAAGGAGAAAAACGGGTTTGAGCTATCAGATGGCCGGCCCCTTAAACATTAAGGGGGACGCCCTTCATTTGGC
Organism: Artemisia argyi; assembly: GCA_030686995.1. NCBI lineage: Eukaryota > Viridiplantae > Streptophyta > Magnoliopsida > Asterales > Asteraceae > Artemisia > Artemisia argyi. The sequence continues at coordinate 26,114,975 of CM060688.1, read as the reverse complement.
TGCCGGTCCCCTTAAACATTAAGGGGGCCGCCCTCCAAAATTCGATTTTTGTGATTTTGGATTCTGGAAAGAGCAGAAAATTATTCATATGTATGTATTAGATTTATATTTAATCAAAAATACGTTGGAGGGTATTCGCACGAAAGGAATTACTTGACACTTTTAATTGACAATTTGCCAATTAAATTTTCTTGATCGTTTCGGATGAAATTTATCAAGTTGTCAAGTACACGAGAATGTTGTGGAAGGTTCATAAGTGTATGTATATATATATATATATATATATATATATATATATATATATATATATATATATATGTATGTAGTATGGGCTTATAAGACAAGAATAAAGGAAGGAGACGAATGCACCGGAAGCCGGGAGTTTGTTTCATCCATAGATTTTTCGACTCATCTCTCTTCATCAGCATGAGTGTTGTTGAACAATAAAGTTCAATAAGGCAAATGGGGAAAACAAAAGGTTCGTAAATGAACAATTTCTAGTTCTAGAAAATCAACAAATGAGTTTTCTAGGTTATAAGATCCTAGATATAACTAAGTGTATATATATATATATATATATATATATATATTTAGATATAGTATAAGTAAATAAGTATATATATATGTATAGAAGTAAAGACTAGAGAGAATAATGAACCAATCAAAATCACATAAAAGCTAGATACTAAACTAAGCATGTATTTGTTTACAAGGAAATAAAAGGGAATGTGTACCTTTCGTCTTCAATGCGTTAAACTTCAAAATCTTCAAAGGAAAGTTCGAACACGAGGTGACATCAAAGATTTCTATGTATGAATGGAGAAAGTTTTCACGTTGGTCCCCATGGTCTTATTTGACCAAAGTTGTTTGTCCCGAACATGTTATGTATTTGACTTAGGTGCATATATGGTGGAAACATTCCTGATGGATTGAAGTTCCACATTTGTTGATTATTGTTAAAGTTTTGTCTACTTTGGTTTACTCTTGGTTGAGGTGTTTTAGGTCTATGGTAAGAATTATTTGGTTTCCTAGGTGGTGGTGTTTTAGATCTTGTTTTAGTTTTGGACGATCCTACTTCGGTTTTTAAAGATGGTTTATAAAACGGTTTTATTTCTTCATTACTAGCTAGATGTATTTTCTTATCGTTTATGAGTATATACTCAGGATTAGATTTTGAAGGTTTTAGTTCCTTAAGTTCGCTTTCAAATTTAACATTTTTAACTTCACTTGTTAAGGCTTCGGTTGAGTTGAAACCTAGACCGGTTTTATCTCCGGATATTCTTTGAAAACTTATAATTTTACTAAGTGGGTTACTACTATTTTCAAATTTATCAAGTTTACAAATTTCTTCCTTAAGTTTGTTGTTTTCACTTCTAAGTGCTTGACATGATTTACATTCTTCAAAAGTTTCTTTACCTTTCTCAAGTTGATGTATTTTAATTTTTAGTTCAATCACCTCATTTTCTAATTGGTTATTTATGTATTTTAGTGATTTGTTTTTGGCCATAACTTGTTGTCCTAGTTTGCATAATCTATTGTATTCACTATCTAAGTCTTTTTCATCTAATGATAAATTTTCATCACTAAAATATTCGGTTTCGGAACGTACCTCACTTGATGTTTTAGCCATGAGACACTTTTCTTCCTTTGTTGTTTCTTTCTCATTTTCATCGCTATCACTCCAAGCACCTCCAACAAACGCTCTTTGATTTTGATCTCTTGTCATCATTGGACATTTTCCAATAAGGTGATTCGGATCACCACACTTGAAACATTTCTTTCATTCTTGCTATACTTGTCATCATTATTCTTTTGAGATGTTCTTCTTTCATCGTGTGGTTGTCTAACGAATCTTCCTCGCCTTTTGAAGAATTTCTTGAAATCTCTTACGGCCATGGCACATTCTTCGTCTTCGCTTTCGGAAGATGAGCTATCTTCGTTGTTGGATTCCTTTCTAGCTTTCAAGGCGATTGACTTGCTTTGCTCTCGTTTCCCTTTAACCATTTCGGAGTCCTTCTTTATTATAGCTTCATAGACTTTTAAATTACCAATTAATTCATCAAGTTGTAGCGTTGACAAATTCTTCGATTCTTCAATAGCCGTCACTTTAGCTCGCCATTTTGGGTGAAGAGCTCTAAGAAACTTCCTAACAAAATTCTTACTAGAGAAATTCTCATCAAGTGCTTTTAAACTAATGATTATGGTGTTAAATCTAGCAAAAGCATTATCAATTGATTCCTCTTCCGGAATCGTGAATTGCTCATATTGTTGAACAAGTAGATCTATTTTGTTATCTTTGACTTGATTATTACCTTGGTGGGTTATTAACAAAGAGTTCCAAATTTCTTTTGCGGTTTCACACATAAAGATCCTTTCGTACTCTTTACGTGGTAGCGCATTGTAAATAACCATTTTTGCTTCATTATTTTTAGCAAGTTTTCTTTTTAAATCATCATTTTGTTTTTCAAAAGGTACGATTTCATCTTTCTTAGTTTCGGGGTTATTTTGAATAGGTAAAAAATCACCATTGGTAATAATATGCCAAAGATCTAGATCTTTTGATTTCACATAAGTTTCAAATCGATTTTTCCAATATAAAAATCCATCACTTTCAAATAGTGGTGGTCTTTGCATAGATTGCCCTTCTAAATATTTTTCAGATTCCATAGATCGTTACAAGTTTTAAAATACAATATATTTTAAAGATCTTGCTAGACGTGGCTCTGATACCAATTGTGGAAAACTAGAAGGGGGGAGGGTTGAATAGTTTTACGTCCTTTTAAATTTATAAACACAAGTTTGTTTTAAAAAGTTCGATTCTAGTTTATGTGAATACTATACTTGCACTATATGAACAATTGTATGGTAACTAACTAACAAAACTAATATAGTAAAGGTAAATAAATAAGTAATGAGAAGAGTTAGAAAGATCAAACCACAACACAAGAATTTATAGTGGTTCGGCTACAAGGACACCTTCCTTGCTCCTACTCCACTCCCCGAGTTACCTACTCGAGAGTTTTCTTCACTATGTCAACAAGCTCCCTTTTGGCGGAGAAAACCTTACACACCACACAACTTCACAACTTGATCACGCCTTCAACACAACTTCTCCACACCAATATACTACACACCAATCTTCTTCACAACTATCTTCTACACACCAATCTTCTACTTCACACCTATCTTCACAACTATCCTACTTCACTACTTATCAACTTCTATTATCTACACAACTAATCACAAGCACAACACAATATTCACAAATGAATATATATATACACTATGCACAACTATTCTTCAACACTTCTTGAGCTTGGTTGTAGAGAGAGTGTTCTTCTTTTGCACTTTGAATGAGAATGAATGATTAGGGATTGAATCACTTGAAACAAGAATTAATATACTAATGATCAAAGGGTTTTAGAGGATGTTTAGAGAGTTATAGATCTGAAAATTTCGTGCAAAAGGTAGGGAAAAATTTCTGAATTAAGGTGGTATTTATAGGAGAAGAATTATGACAGTTTCTGACAGGGGAGTCTGGCCGGTCCCCTTAAATCATGGCCGGCCCCCTTAAAATTAAGGGGACCGCCCCTTATAATTAAGGGGGCCGCCCAACTGTAACGGCCAGAAAACTTGTCTTTTAGTGGGGAAAGTTTATTTGGTGAAAAACTAACTGATTTTGGTTAAATATTTGAAATCATATATTTAGTATGATTAAAACATTTTTCTTTATTACCAAAAGTGTTTTTCAAAAAATATAAAATATGTTTATACATTTAAATAAACTTTGTATTAGTTAATTAAATATCCCTTTGATCATGAGATGTATTAAGCACTTGTTTATCCATACCTTAAGTGATTAAGTTGGATATAGTGATATATACTAGCTTAATACTTGTTTACGTAGTAATCTTACGATTGACGAGTTTACATTTTGTGATCGTCAAAATATAGAGATATCGAAAAATATAAATAACGTTTTCATACATTATTTATGTCAACAAGGGCAATATTTGATCAAATAAATTCAATTCCGGGGTTAAATGACCCCCTAAAAACGGTTCATTTTTCGCCTCATCATATACCCTTACACTTGAGATTTGCTTGCCCTCAAGCAAATGCGCTTTTATTCTAATCAAAATACAAGTTAAGGGTCATTTAACACTAATATAAAAGTAATTACAACAAATAATCGTTCCACTAAAGACCAAAGACAAGCACGGAGGTCATATACTAGCACCTCACAAATAGTATTTAGATACTCACATCTCTCGGGTGTAATAAAGTATAAAATACAATATGGAAACGGAAGATATCTCTCACTACCTGTCATAGCAAAATAGATTCCCATAGGCTTGGGAAAGGATCAAACCTCCACCACATGGCGTAAGCACCTAGGATAAACTATCAAATAGGTCTTTTAAAGGGTTGTAACGTTAGGTGTAGGGATATGAAATACACGGTTTTGTTGGATAAAGGCAGTCTTTACTGGTGGCGAGTTAACAATCTTGGTTAATTACATGTACAATTTGGCGTTGCTAAGCCAAGATAATACATCATAGGGAATGAAAATTCCCGTTACACTTGAATTTTTATATACTTTACAATAAACTTATCTAATGACTCGAATAAGAAAATCAAAACACTTGGAGCACTTTTAAGATTAACGTACGTATGGGGGTAATAAATGATATTCTTCCCCATTACTCCATAAATAAGTACTTTACCCATGAGTCTCAATCGTCCCAAAACAATATGTACAAGGATATGACTCGACTTAGCAACCATGTAATCAATTAGATAGTTAACTTAGGGTTTAACAAATAACAATAATGCACTAAAAATGAGCGCATACACGGAAGGCTAAGTCGATTAGGGTGTACATTTAAGTGGGGTGTAACAAATTCTTCCTTTAAGTAAGATGCTTAAAGTTAGAAACGAAAAGATAGGCTCGGAGGGGTGTACTAGGGGTTTCGTGTACTAAAAATGAGTACAACGCTAAGGTGTGGGAAAAATTAGTTGACTTAACTAGCCAAGTAATATGACTTAAATGATAAGGTAATTATGATACGGGTTTAACACAAGGGTGATCCAAATGCCTCTTATCATGTAGTAAATCATACTACACGAATGTAGTCTCACTGGCGGTCTCGGGATGCATCACTAACGCAAGTTCTAGAATCCAAATGCTACCGGTACACTAATAAGCACTAATAGTAAATGCTTTTTCTATCAAATCTAAAGGCGAACCTCACATATTTGGGTGGAAAATTTTTCTGAATATACGGTTTTGTGCTAGTCATATAATCTCCTATCCATGAGACGCTTGCTATGGCTAAAGTTTCGCTCCTAAATGTTGTAAAAAAATTTAAATTTGGTGCTAAAATTGCTCTAACAAGTGTTTCTCATAGTTTTATTACACATCTACCATTAAACAAACAAACTCAAGCGAAAGTGTATCTATAAGGTATCATCATTTTACCCTCCCCTTACACTTAAGATGAACGTTGTCCCCAATGTTCAAGTAAAGAATGTAAAAGTGAAAAAGTAAAAAGAATGAAATCAAATACTCCTCTGATTCGCTCGGTATGGATAATAAGGTGGCCAGGTTAGATCTTCCTCCAAGAAAATGAACAATCGAAGCTTCCCTTCCAGAATATAAATCATCTTCTTGTCATACATAACCTGTAAATCCTAAGAAAACAAACAAAGCAACCTCGCATAAAATCGGCGGCAATCTATATAAGTTACTAAATCCTAGAAAACAAAGTAAGATATAATGCTTGTGGAATTAAGTTTGCAGATTTCCTGGAGATTATAAAACTTAATAATTCAATAAAAACTTTAAAACTCCGTTAGAAAAACAAAACTGGTAAAATTTCCAGGTTTTTACACGTGACGCCGTCAAGAGTAATCTCGTGACGCCGTCAGAAGTGACCTGCAGAAATTCTTGTGTTAAGTTTCCGGAAAATTTCTGGAAAAACTTGGTCCTACTTTCTGGAAAATCCTGCAAAACTTCATTATGACTCAATACAAGCATTTGACTCTAACAAATACGAATATACATGTCCATTTAATATTGTGGAGAATCATGATCGGTTTGTTTCTTAAAAACATATTTGGGGTTTCCCCTTACACTTATCTTTTGCAAAAATACTTTTAGGTGGAGTTAAGACTAGGCCAAAACAACAAAGTAAAGTATTTCCACTATTTAGTTTAGAAACATGATCTACCAACAATAAAAATAAAACATGCATACGGAAGCAAATAACAAACAAACAAACAAAATAAAATCACACAAAGCATGGGTTGCCTCCCAAGAAGCGCTTTTCTTTATTTACGAGTCTTGTAGCTAGACTCAAGGTCATGGGTTACTACGTGATACGGGTGAGTTCCTCATTGAGGACATCTTTGGGATCAAACTTAGGTTTCAACTTCCTATCGGTTTCCTTAGTATGATATGACCTTTCAAACTTTTCTCCATCCGGATCATACAAAGTCATCCTCATATGCCATGATCTGTCACCTTCTTTAGGTGGCTTGTCCCACCTCCATTTACACTTGTCTCCCTCTCTTTTCCACTTATTCATCTCTATATTAATAGGCATTACGCTCAAGAACTCAATCATCTTCCTAAAGACTAAGGGGTCCTCAAAGGGATCTAGCTCTTCATCTCTAGCTATGAGTTGTTCCACCGAATGTCTCTTTTCAACGAAATCTTTTTCTAGATAGAATGGGCATTAAGGTCCTATAAAGTTCCTTTCTATCCAAGGTCCATATCTAGATGGTCTCCTATTCATCTCTACCCAATGCAGTGTCGGTTCATCATCACAATCAGAACTATGCTTCTTGACATCGTACACCGACCAAGTATCGCCTTCACCTACCACTATCTTAGACTCCTTACAATCTATCATGGCGCTAGCGGTTGCTAAAAATCCTCTTCCTACCAATAATGGGCATGTAGTGTCACTAACCATGTCTAGGACATGAAAATCCGCTAATATAGTTAACCTTCCTACGTGAACAACTACATCCTTAATCATTCCAACCGGGTGGGCAATACTTCCATCCGCTAGACCTATCAATACCTCAGTTTCCTCTAACTTTCCTAGCTTAAGAGTTGCGAATAGGGATAAGGGAATCAAGTTGAGGCTTGACCCTAAATCGGCTAGTGTGTCGAAAGCTTCGGATCTTCCTATCTTACAAGGCAAAACAAATATACCCGGATCATCAAGCTTTTTAGGCAACTTGTTTTGAACGAAGGCGGTCCCATTTTTACCTAGATTAAACTTCTCATATTTTTCTAGGAGGGCACTATAGTAAGGAGCACGGGCTAAAACATCAATGACGGGGCGTTCAAGGTGAAGTTCCTTGAATTCATCGTCAAGATCTTGCGTAGGAGGTGTTTCAACTATACTTTCGACCGGTTTTATATCGGGTGTTTTACTTGATTGGTCCTTTTGAAGAATTTGGTTTTGTTTGAAACACGTGCTCGTTGATTTAACCGAGTAGTATTGTGGACACGAAGTGGGTGACGAAATTGAAGATATGGAATTAACGTTTAGTTTCGGATTCTTGACCGTGTCGCTTGGGAGTGCTCCCATTTCTCAGTCATTGAGAACTTTCAACAATGCGTCAATTTTGGTGGTCATCTCGCTTTGCTTTTGTTTGAAATCGGCTTCAAACTTAGATATGCGAGCTTCTTGAGATGCCATGAACTTTGACATCAATCCTTCAAGATTGTTGGTACTACCATAGTTGTTAGAAGGATTGTTGTTGAGAGTACGGTTGGAGGGTGGACCGTTTAGTTGGTAACGATTAGGCGGATTGGAAGAATTGGGTTGATTTTGTTTCCACCTAAGGTTTGGGTGATTTTTCCAAGAGGGGTTGTAGGAATCACCGTAAGGGTTTGGCTCGGGCTTGAAAGTTTACCAATTATCTCCCGCTTCGTTGGTACGCATGGATGCGTAGTCCGCAAAAGCTGTTCCGGGGAGTTCCACACAATCACGAGTGTCATGGGGACCACTACATAATTCGCATGAAGAAGTGATTTTGTTCACTTGGCTTGAAGGCTTAGGAGCTTCGTAGGATTTCATGAGAAACTTGACTTGGTCCTCAAGTTCCATGATCCTACGGTCGGGAGTGCTAGAGTTGTTCGAAGGCAAAGATATTGCCTTGACCGTTTTGTTCAAATCACGGGGATCATTCCAACTTTCGTTGTCATAGAGAGCAAGATCTTCTATGAGTTCCTATGATTGTTCCGCACTTAGATCACGTAGCTTACCACCGGCCGATTGGTCAATGGCTCGCCTCGTGGAGAGATCGATATGGTCATAAAATATTTGGACTTGGAGCCAAAGATCTATGCCATGATGAGGGACTTTTTGGAGTAAGTCCTTGAAACGAGTCCATGCTTCATAAAGAGATTCATTTTGACGTTGTTGGAACATCAAGATGTCATTTCTAAGCTTAGTAGTTCTCCCCGGTGGGAAAAATTGAGCAAGGAAATGAGTGGTGAGATCATCCCATGTGGTGATGGATCCCGCGGGTAAACGCTCAAGCCATTGACTAGCTTGATCCCGTAGAGAGAATTGGAATAGGCGTAATCGGGTTGTCTCTCTAGTTTCAACATCTAGGTCTATGGAATCTACGATTTTTAGGAAGTCCTTAAGATGTTGGTTTGGATCTTCGGAACGAAGTCCATGGAATGCACATCCGCTTTGCACCAACCGGATGGTGTCGGATCGCAAGGGGGTCACATTGGCTCCGGTGAGCTCAATGGTGTTTCGGTAGCCTTGGTGGCTAGGTCGGGAATACTCTCCTAAGGTTCGGGGCCTAAGAGGTTCTAGTGGTGGGTTTTGTTGTGGTGGGATGACGGGTTCAAAGATGTTCCCATCGTCCATGATGCCGGGTGGTGAAAAGTTACGAACAAAAACACAAAGAAATAAGATAGACTAAAGAAAACCTAAAAATAAAAATAAAATCTTACTAAAAAGGAATCTAGCAAGTAAACCTAATAAAAAGAAATTCTAACCTTGACAATAACTATTCCCCGGGCTGCGGCGCCAAAAACTTGATGCGTAGGGATTGCACCAGGCTTTACCTCTCAAGGGATCTTGAGAAGCTTACAACCCCCACCAGGCAGTGTACCTGATCGTTATAGTATAGTATAGTGACAAGTATCGGGGGATTGATCGTTCAGCTAGGAATAGTGTCGCTAGGATTAGAAAACCTAAATACTAGTTCTAGAGATGAGGGATGATTATTTTTGTATTTTTATATTTTTTAGAAAGCAAATAAATATCTCGGGTTTGAAGGATTTGGGCGGAATTAGTTGCTAGTCAACTAACCCAATACTAAAGATGCAATCAAAATAAAATACTAGAAATGAAAATAAAACTAAACTAAACTAAGGTTGTGGGCAATAAGTGGAGAAATTGTGTTTACTTAGATTTCACTACTCCCTAGATATATTTTACACGTTAATTACTCGTTATAGTTGCGTGGATGACGGATTGTATTCCTTAATACCATTCATGGGGTGGCGCACTTAACTCCCCAATCCTATGAGTGCCTACTTCACTCCTATGTCGAGCCGGCTAATAAGCTCCTAACATGGGATCATTAGAATTTACTCATGCATTAAATACAACCAATAAAACCTAGTGCACATCGGTTCATGTTTCCTAAGACGTTCAAGCATGTTACCATTTGGAGATCTGCCAGTTTTCTTAAGCCTAACATCGAAATCATTCATCCAATACAACCATAAACAAGTAATCAACACATAATCAACATCTAGGTTTCATTAGATCTAAGCAAACACAAGGTAAATCTAGCCCAGCATGATGGAATTAAGACAAGCACAACATATAGACAACCAACACATAGACATATTGATTGAATTAGAAGAACACTTATCTCAATTACACATGTAAGGGTTCAAGGGCTGAAAACCCTTGAAAAACCTGTAAAAATCGTATATGGTTCGGCCTTAGGGTTTCTCCAAACTTTTTCCTCCTAATGAATGAAAATTAGAAAACTATATATAGGAAATTGAGGCTGACTGCATCAAGACCAAATGGGTGACGCCGTCGTCTTGCCGCCAAAAGAATTCTCGGACTGCCTTGATCTACATCTGACGCTGTCATGTATTAAGTTTTTCCAGGCCGTCACGTATTTTACTCTTGACGCTCTTCCTCGTGACGCCTTCATTTCTGTACTTGGCCGTCATGAAAATTACTCTTGACGCCGTCAAATTGTTGCTCTTGACGCCGTCACCTACTGTTCCCAGCTTGGAAAATTAAGTCTTTAGCGTTTTCTTTACTTTTATGCTCCAAAAACGTCCGAATTGCTTCCTTTTCCAGATTTCACTCCCAAAGTACCTAAAATCACAAAAGGAACGATTTAGGGCAATATTTGATCAAATAAATTCAATTCCGGGCTTAAATGACCCCCTAAAAATGGTTCATTTTTCGCCTCATCATTATCACAGGTGTTGTAACAAAGGTGAGGTGCGGCTGCCTATGCGCGGAGACTACCCATAGTATATCAAACGATTGTTCACTAACAGCCATTTCATTGAAAACATAAGAGCATACAATCAGATGTTTGCAATGACGTCTTTAGGTGCTCAGATCGATCAATCAGTTAACAGAGGACGTGGTCCTTATGTTTTCAAAATCTCTGCCAAATTTATCATCAAATAGGGGGTATGTGTCCAGAACAAGGAAAACGCCCTAAGTTTTTACAGCTTTATATCTATGACACCGACAATGAGGTCGATAATCGTTTAGAAAACATGTTGAAGAACGGTGAAGGGCTGCGGCGAGATATTGTTGAGGGTTTGATAGAATTCTTGGACGAGCACAATGAACTGGTACAGATTTTTAGAACAGCCAAAAACAAGATAGAAGACACTGACATTCCAACCTTTAAGGTAAAGCTCTTTGGTGTTGTTGGTTCGAAGCAACATGAATTACCATCAAGAGATGCGATTGGTGCAATAGTGTTTGAAGGTGGTCCGGATGTAGAAACTAACTTTGATGTTGTTATTGAGAAACACAGTGGTAATGCAGAACGCATCAACAAATTGAATGCTTCGTACATGTCACTGCATTTTCCGCTTATTTTCATTTACGGTGAACCCGGATACCATCTAGGACTTACATTATCTAAGGAAACAAATGCATCAGATGACGGTCCAAAGAAGATGTCGATGAAGATGTACTATGCGTACCACCTTCATGACCGCGTGGGCCAATATAATTTAGCCACGAGAAGCGGACGTTTATTTCAACAGTATGTTGTGACCGCATATTGCAGCATCGAGCAGTCACGGCTGGACTACATTAGAGAGAAGCAAAACGACATCAGAAATGATTACATGCCAGGTTTGTGCGATGCTATCTCCAGAGGCGACCGACAAGGCTCTGATGTAGGGAAACAAATAATACTTCCTGCATCTTTCACCGGCCGCCCACGATACATGTATAGCCATTAACTTGATGCTTTGGCTATATGTCGTGCTCATGGCAACCCATCTTTCTTTATTACATTTACGTGCAATGTCAAATGGCCGGAAATAAAAGAATATATGCAGCAATTCCCGCATGTAGTCGCAGACAGGCCTGATATTGTTGATCGTGTTTTTGAGCAAAAGATACATGATTTGGTGGCATTTCTAAGGAATGCAAAACCCTTTGGTGATGTCCAAGCAGGTATTTTTCTGTTACACATATGCAAATGGCCTTTTTTCCTATAAATATAGCTACTTGGGATCACTGATTTGTCGGGATTTATATTGCAGTTCTCTACACTGTGGAATTCCAAAAGCGAGGACTGCCACATTGTCATTTATTGTTGTGGGTGAAAGAGCATTCACGTATCACAAGAAATGCAGACATAGACAAATATGTATCAGCAGAATTGCCAAACCCAGCGCAGGATCCTGAAGGCTATCGAGTTATTTCGGAGTTTATGATGCATGGCCCGTGCGGTATGCCTTTTAACTTATTCGTATATACATGATAAGAAAATAATACACTAACCTTTGTCCAAAATCAAACAGGTCTGCAACTATCAAACACAGCTGCAACAAAATACTATTTGAATCCGGATATACCAGAAACAGACGAAATCCGGAATGTGTAAGTCATTAGCAAGCTGCATTAGCGACACGCCTATACAAAAAAAAAGCATGTTAAAGTCAGATAACATGCTACTAAACTCAGGTTACATGGTGATGCAGGTATGAACAATTCATAGACCCGCCAATCATAGTCAATGTGCAACGACAACGATGTCTGGACACAGAACATGAAAAGAAAAGAAACAGAGTAACTCTTAATGAGCTGCTGGAAGAAAATCCCGAAAACCAACAGGTATGAAAAAAATTACTGTAAACATAATCAAACAAAACTTTCTCATATCTCAACAATTTTGCATACGCAGAATGTAAGGTTCACTGTCGACGCCACAATTGAACAGCTAGATACCAACAGACCATGGTATTACAACTTACAAGAGATGCCTTACCTGCAAGGAAAAAATAACAGACCAATTCCCACATGCCCATTGCAAGGAATCAACTTCTGACACAAATCCTAACTATTTATAAACTCTGGGAGTAATGCAACTATGTTATACATACTAAAAACGATATCTCTATATTTTTATACAGTTATTGCTTCAGAGTCTTAATATCTGATGGCAGTGCCAAAGTATACTTAACATGCTTTAGCACTGAAGCAAACTCAATGGTTAAGGATTGCAACGACGTGATACAAAGTCTGCACGACAAAGATCGCTACAAATATCCACCAGAGTTGCTTGCAGTAGAAGGCCAAAGAAAAATCTTCCAGCTACACTATGCTCCCTAGAGCACAAAAGAAAAACGCGTGTTCTTTCTGGACAAAGCTTGGGATGACACACCGTTACTCACAGCAGGCCCCGGAAATCTCACTGAAACCGTCGCATATCCTATCGAACAAACCTCTTCACCAATCATCATTTCAAAACAGGAAGACTTGATCACCACCCCGGCTCCAAAAACTGAATCAATTCCAAAGTCTTCGGCAGATATCACTCCACCAGCATCAACACCTCTAGAACATGCTCCAACTTTGCTGCAAGCATCAAAAGTAGAGGAACAAAACAGCCCGGCAACACAATCAAAACCCGTGTATGGTCCCAGAAAAGCTTCAGCATGAAGAATGCTTTTCTCGCAAGAAAAGGATGAAGCGACAGAACAGGTTTCCAAGAAGACTAAAAAAGAAGGACCGTAAAAAGACATGCTCTGAAAAACACCGCCAAACTACTCTTTCTATTACCTAGGTACATGCCTAGCAGCTTTTCTGTAATATATCCAAATAAATAGGACGTTAACTTTAACTATCTATGTATGACTATCTAAGCTGCATGGCCACTCTCTTTTGTCACAACTATGTTGCAAACTTAATTAGCTTTTGAACATGGTAAGAAATAGCCCCAACTACCGACGCACCATCATACTCACACCCAGTCAATTTCTCATTCTCATTCTCAAATCTACTTTTTCTCTCTCTAAAACACACACTAAAAACACACACAACACATACTTTTACACAAATCAAAAGATACACACGCATAAAAAATCATCCGCAAATCGCATCAAAGAATTGAAGAAAAAGATGTCGACGATGTTGTTGAAGAACAAATCTTAACAATTAATCTTATAGATGAAGCTTCGAGTAAAAAAAGGAAGAAATAGAAGCTTAACATCACTAATTCAGGTGTAAAATACTTTATTTGCATATTTTAATGTTATCTATGCATAAATGGTGAAGGTTACTGTTTATATTGTTTGTGATAAACATATTTTGATTTTTGTTCAAGTTATTGTGTTTATACAGTTTATAAAGAAGATATTTTGATATTTGATGATGTTATAGTGATAAGTAAGCTTTAGATCGAGTATGTTGATGTTTATGAAGAAAATATGTTGATGATGACCTGTTAGTGAAAAATCATATATGATAACTTGTCTGGAAAAATTGTAAAAAATTATGTACTGCATCATATATGATAAGCTAGGTTTTAAGCATTTATACTATATCATATATGATAATGTGCTTGAAATTAAAATACAAGCAGTTTGTGATCTCCTGGTGAGTACTACAAAGTTAGTTTTGTGTATAATATCATATATGATAATCTGCTTGAAATCTAACTTTTTTAACACTATAATATATCATATATGATAATGTGCTTGAAACTAAAATACAAGCAAGTCTGTCATTACCTGGTGAGTAATTAAAAGTTAGTTGTGTGTATGAAATCATATATGATAATCTGCTTCAAAGTTAACTTCTTTACGAATATAATATATCATATATGATTATGTGCTTGAAAATTAAATCAAACCTTCTTATTTGTGTAGAGAAGGTTGTTTTCAAGGCATCTTGAACATTACAAGAATCCAAAGGCCCAAGAAGCTAATGAAGAAGCTCATGAATTTTCATTTCACGTTTAAAATGTATTCTTCGGTTTTTCTTGTAATCTCTTTATGGAGTTTTGACGTCTACGGACGATTTTGCAAACCATTGGTACAATGTCTTGCTAATATGGTTTAACTTTCTTGGTATTATGTCATGATGTTTATATTGAAATAAAAATGGCGAAACATTTACAAGTGTGATTTTCGATATTATATCTATTTTGTTTAAGTTTTATTGCACACATTCATAATCACTTGTAAATAAATGCATTAGAATAGAAAACATCAAGTATAATGGTTTGATAAATTAGTGATGATCATGTTAAACGACAACTCTTCCTCTCCTTAAACAACAACTACAAGCGGCTTTGCAACTCCAACAAGCTGCTTCAGACCTTGTCGTTCTTTAAAGTCAGTGTCATTAGATTTTTTGCACATATCTGTAAGAAAAAACAAAAAATTATAATATAAATAAGTTGTTTCATGAAAAAAAGTAAAAAAAAAAAAAAAAAAACACATATGATATCAAATAAAACAGAGTGTATGGTATAGTATGTGATATCATATATGATACATCCAACAAAATGAAATATCACATGTGATATCACATATGATATATCAAACAAAATAACCTCGATTATAAAAACATTAACCCAAGCTAAAATCATATATGATATACTTCATACCAGCTTAGATCAGCTTATACCAGGAACTTAATTCAATTAAATGCTAAATAATAAGTTGTTCTGATCATAAAACTACCTAATAATACAACTTATTCACACTAACTCTACTCTAATTCGTAAGCATATTCATATAACTCTCTTCTCCTCGAATTCACAAGCTTATTTACATGAATCAGCTAAAAATGATAAAATAACAAGATGTGATGAAAATAAGCTAATAAATTAACTTATAAGTCATCACAATAAACTCAAGTCACAATAATTCATAAGCTTATTTATAACTCTCCACTAACTTATAAGCTTATTCATACAAAATTTCATTTAATTCAGATGCTTATTCATACAACTCTCCTTTCCTCTAATTCATAAGCTTATTCACATGAATTAGCTAAAAAATGATCGGATGAATATAACAAGAAGAATATGAACCTGATGTTAACAAATTGAAAAACTAGATGATAAGATGATCGATTGATGAATCGAAGAAGATAAATTCGTGTTGTTTGTGAAGATCAATTGAATCTAGATCTAATTGTGTTGTTTCGTTTTTGTATTAATGGTGTAGAGAGAGAAAATAATGAGACGAAGAAAACACACAGGTGTGTGTGTGATTGAATGAAAAGTTTATTAAAAAATATCTATATGTATTAGACAAAAATACTCCTCTAGTGTAAAGAGGGAATTTAATCTCATCCATTGGATGAGATGAAGATGAAGGGTGGGGATTGATCCCTTGGTATGTAAATGTTGAAGTAAAACCTTGCGGATATGTCTGACTCCAGCAAAATCCTTCGGATATGTCTCATCAGATAATCTAGTATCTACACACAAGCAACACGCACGTTAGACTCGCCTTGGGTGTGTCCCAAGGCCAACCTTCGGCGTGAGAGTAAGTATGGTGATACGGGAGGTAAGGTTATAATTAGGAATAATGAGAGTAAATGCTATATATGTGTGTTAGTTGGCCATAATAAATGAGGTGGGGGTATTTATACTACCTACACCTCATTACCTGTTATGCCTAGGCTATACCTAGTTGGTAGGTGTCAGGTTACACGCGGGACACAATCCCGAGAAATCCGGGTTGGCGGCATGGAGGCGGTCCATGCCATTGTCCATGAGGTAAAGCATGTTGTCTGGGTAAAAGGATTCACTCCTTCTGACGATTCGGTTATGCCTCTCGGCTTTATGTTCCGGAGATGGGCGAAGAGTCTGGAGGGTACGGGCCCTCCGGGCACATACGCAAACATGTCCCCCCAGTATTGTAGCATCGGTTGTAGACTGATGGTGCAATACTTAGAAAATTTCATGCCTTCTCGTCTTCAGATAGGAAGGTTGGTTTTCGGGTGTCTAGCCGAAGCTCGTTTTTATCTTCTCTGGGCGGTAAACAACTTGGGCCCATGGGCCGAATAAAATATTATTTTTACCGTATACAGCTGGATGCCACTAGTGTGTGACTGTAGAGATCAGACGCTCCTTATCTTGCCACGTCAGTGATTAACCGTACGATGTGACGTTTTGCGTTCTTCTAGGTTTTCCCCTATATATATACGACTTTTACCCCTTTCATTTTTTACTCTTCACTGTACACTTTTTTGCACTCGTTCTTTATAGTCGTCGGACGTCGTGTTTTCCAAGGTTTTTCTTGAGGTGCGTTTCATACTTTCTTTTGCAATTATCTTGTGCATACAGTCTTTGGCATCTTTTAGTAATGACAATCAGTGAGCCTGGGAAAATGAATAAATCGAAAGACCCACCGGTAGTTGATAAACTTGGACCTTCGGTCTCTGCGCTCCTCGAAAAATTTGATATGCACACCCAAGTTTCCAAACTGACCCAGGAAGCCTTAGATGACATAATAATAGAATTTGGCATTCCTAAAGAACTGAACCCCATTCTTCCACCTGCGGATATGACGATGAATGATGAAGCGAAAAGTGTACCACTTTTGGGGGGTCATTTAAGGCCAAAGTCGAGATTATTTGATCAAATATTGCCTTAAATCGTTCCTTTTGTCATTTTAGGTACTTTTGAGAGGAATTTTACAAAAGGAAGCATTTTGGATGTTTTGGAGCGGAAAAGTGAAGAAAACGACAAAGTCTCAAAATCATGCTGAAATTTGCACTTGACGGCGTCACATGGTGCTAGTGATGGCGTCATGAGTTGATAAAAGGGTGGATAAATCAAATACACGTGACGCGCCAGAATGTTTTGTGAAGGGGTCGTGACGGCGTCACGTATAAAATTATCAAGGCCATCAATAGTAACTGCAAAGAGTGACGGCCCAGAACCCATAAAGAGTGACGGCGTAAGAAGTGGATCTAGGCAATACGAGTTTATTGGCGGCGAGTTGACGGCGTCACACATTACTCTTAACGTCGCCAGAAGGCAAAATCTATATATAGTTTTCTAATTTTCATTCATTGTGTGCAACTTTAAGGGAGTAAACCCTAGACGAATTTTATAGCTTTTTCAAGGGTTTCAACCCTTTGTTTCTTCCATGCTTAATTTAAGATAAGTCCTTCACCAAATCATTCAATATGTCTATTTGTTGTTTGATTATATCTTACACTTGTCTTCTCTTTAATATGCTAGGCTAGGTTTTCTTTGTGTTTGCTTAGATGTAATGAAACTTAGATATTGATTATGGGTTGGTTGTTTGTTTATAATTGTTGTGGATGAATGAATTCGATGTTAGGCTTAAGAAAACTGGCAGACTTCCATTTGGTAACTTGCTTGAACGTCTTAAGAAACATGATCGGAGGTGTACTATGATATTTTGGTTGTATTTAATGCGTATCTAACTACTAATGAGTCCATGTTAGGAGCTAGTAGTCGGCTTGACATAGGAAGAGGTAGAAGCTTATAGAGTTAGGGAAGATCGTACATGGCCCTACGAATGGTATTAAGGAATATAACCCGTCATCCATGCAATTGTAACAAACTAATCAACCTGTAAAAGATAGCTAAGCAGTAGTGAAATCTAAGTAAACACAATTTTCTCTCATTATTGTTTACACCACAAATTAGTTGAAGTTTATTTTATTTTATTTTGATTGCATCTTTTGTTAATTGGGTTAGTTGACTAGCAACTAATTCCGCCCACTCCTTCCAAAACCGAGATTTTACTTGCTTTCCTTAAAATATAAAAATACAAAAAGAATCATCACTCACCTCTAGACCTAATTTTAGTGAGTTTTAACCCTAGCGAACACTATTCTTTGAGTTGAACGATCAATCCTCCGATACTTGTCACTATACTATACTACAACGAACAAGTACACTGCCTGGTGGGGATTGCAAGCTTCTCAAGATCCCTTGAGAGGTAAAACCTTTTGTGAGGACGCAATTTCACGCATCAATGAACAAATTACCGAACGATAAGATAGGCATCTATGTTCATCAATTGAAGGTTGGAGGTGTTAGGATTCCATTTTCTACTTTTTTGCTGGCCGTCATACAATATTTTAGGGTGCACATTTCTCAGCTCGTTCCGATAGGTTTAAATAGGGTGACACTTTTTGAGCTTCGTTGTTATAGTTTGGATGTCAATCCGACGGTTCCGTTGTTCCGGGTGTTCTATCGGTTATGCCAACAAGGGAATTGGTTCTCCTTTGAGAGTCGGACGGGCAAAAGAGCTAAAAAAATGTTTCGAAGATCTTCTGTCTGGCTTAAACATTGGAAGGACCACTTTTTCCTGATAGACCGAAAGGCGATTCCACATGCCATGCCGTGGAGGCATAAAGATTCAAAAATTAGCAATTTCTTTCCAGAGAATCATTCGGACACAGATGCCCACAAACTTGCTAACAGAACGATTTTGCTTCGTAAGCCACCAGCGAGTCTTCTCTGGATGACCGGACTTTCCTCCGTCTTCAAGAACCCGGGGCATGAGGTCATTCTAAAAGATGCTTAGGGGCATGGTAATCTAATGTCTTTGTCATGTATTATCTTTGTCTTCTTCCCTTTTTTATGTTGCTCTTATCTTTTTTTGTTCTTTGCAGTTGTTACTATGTCAAAGTACTTGGAGCTTCCGTCTTGGGAAGGAACCGTGGTAAGCAAGGGTGAACTGCTTCCGGAGAACCATGAGAGGCCGAAGAGAACTACTCCGCCATTGTCACCAAAGGACACGATTCCGGAAAAGTCTAAACTTCAGAAGATTGTGGAAAAAGAGGACAAGGATATTGTTGCCGTCAGGGAGGAAAAGGAGAGGAAGAAGCAAGAAAAGAAGCCTGCCGCTAAGAAGAGACTAGTTGCTGCTGGGGGGAGTGGTTCCTCGAAGAAGAAGAGGAGAAAGAATCAAGCTGATGAGGAAATTATATCGTCCGATGATCATACCGATGCCAGTCCCCTTAGCCGAGCTGAGCCCAACGCTGATGGGAACCCCGTAGTAAACAAGCCAGGAGACGCAGCTGGGGATGCGCATCCTGATGAGAACATGGCTGAAAATGATGATACACTCATCCATAAGCCAGAGGAGCATCTGGAGGACGGAATTCATGTCCAAAGCTAGAGGTTTCCTTCCGATGGTAAGCAAGGTTTGTTATTTTTTTCTTTTATCCTAAGTGTTGTATTTCTTGTCACGCTTTTTATTTTCTCTTCTTCAGGTCTTTCCATTCACACCCTTCTTGAAGGTGTGAATTATTCTTTCCTTTCTGTTCATAGTGCGTCCTTTTTTGTGCTTACTTATTTTCCGTTGTCTTTTTGTTTTGTTTTTACGCAGAGGGCAATATTGACCAGACCGGAGGGTATTTTATCCCCAGATAGACTTTATGGGATGATGTCCGGATGAATTCTTTTAGGGCTTGTCGGGAGATGATCGACAATCTCGCCACCCCGGTTGAACAGGAGGCTCTCTCTGAGCTAAACAATAACCAACTGCTCCGTCAGGCATACGTCAATGTTGATTCAGGGGTGACTCTTCTGGGCGAGTTGTTCAAACGCTTCGGTCAGCTAAACAAGGATTTGCGTGAGTTGGAGGCCGTTCATCAGGGTTGGAGTACCTTGACTGAAAAACTGCAGGAAGCCGAAGAGGAACACAATAATATGACTGGGAAATTTGATCAGCTGTTGAAATAGTTTAGGGAGTTGGAGGATGAAGTGGCCGTTGCTTCTAACAGAACGGAGGGTTTGACTGACCAGTTGGAAGAGATGGAGAAAGACCGGAATGACTAGATGAAAGTTTCTTCCTCTCAAAGCACAAGGATCAAAGAGCTTGAGAAACAACTGGAGGAGAAATCGTTGTAAGTTGACTGACTGACCAAGGAAAACAAACAACAGGTCACCGAGTTGGCTTCATCCGAGGTCATCCGTCATAACACTATCAAGGAACTCATCCTGACAGCCTTTCGCAGACTTTTTACAAGTGCCGAATACAAGAAGAGTCTAGGCCGTGTATACAGTTTATCTTACTTCGGGGGTTTTATTGATGGTATTAGAGCTGAACGGAAGCCGAAGGATGCTCAGAAGATCCTTCAAAAGGTTAACAAGCTTAACATGGATGCTCCTTCTCTCTGGAAGCCGGAGTATCAGAAACTTTTTGAGGCGGGGTATCCGTATGTCCGGAAGCTCGCCGAGGCGTATCGCCTCTCTTAGGCGATTTGATGAACCTTCTTCCTGACCCGCCAGCCTCAAAGACAGCTCAGCCAAAGGAAACACCTCCGGTTCCTCCCAAAGAAACACCCTCGGTTCCTTCGGGTTCTGGTGTTAACAAAAACGTTTGAGTATTTGTAGTTTCGATGAATGTAATAGTACAATGTTCTTATTATCATTTTGTTACTTCGGTTGTGTAACTTGATACTATAATGATTTGTGGTCATTTTATGCTAAGCCTCCTCCGGTTACCGGAACTTTTGATATTTTCTATGTCTTGGACTTGTCTTTATTTATTATAGTTGTATAATTGTTATTGGCATGATTCTAACGGTGTGTTAGTCACAATCCGCATAAGGACGGAGTGTTACGCACGATCCATTTATGGACGGGGTGTTAGTCACGATCCGCACGAGGATGGAGTGTTATGCACGAACCGTTTGCTGATGGGGTGTTAGTCACGATCCGTACGAGGACGGAGTGTTATGCACGACCCATTTATCGATGGAGTGTTAGTCACGATCCGTACGAGGACGGAGTGTTATGTACGATCCATTTGTGGACGGGGTGTTAGTCACGATCTGCACGAGGACGGAGTGTTATGCACGACCCATTTGCTGATGGGTGTTAGTCACGATCCGTACGAGGACGGAGTGTTATGCACGACCCATTTATCGATGGAGTGTTAGTCACGACCCGTACGAGGACGGAGTGTTATGAACGATCCATTTGTGGACGGGGTGTTAGTCACGATCCGTACGAGGACGGAGTGTTATGCACGACCCGTTTGCTGATGGGGTGTTAGTCACGATCCGTACGAGGACGGAGTGTTATGCCATTGTCCATGAGGTAAAGCATGTTGTCTGGGGTAAAAGGATTCACTCCTTCTAGCGATTTGGTTATGCCTCGTGGCTCTATGTTCCGGAGATGGGTGAAGAGTCCGGAGGGCACGGGCCCTCCGGGCACATACGCCAACAGTAAACAAAGTTTGGTACTCAAATGATCTTAAATCTAATATATAAGTGCAACCAAAAAAGGAAGGATGTGGCCGATAAATAGGTACGTAAAAAACAAGAAACGTGTACAACTAAAAGAAAAGTACGTTGTGCATGTTATGACAAAATTTATAAGTTTGTAGCAAAAACTGAAACATTTTTAGCTTGGTATGGTACCAAGTGCCATGGTACATGACGATAGATATACGTGGTAGTATATAAAACAGAGAGTTGCTTTATTTCACATACTCAAAAATTCGTACATACTATTGGACAGATCCTGGCCGTTGGATCAAAAGACAAATTTTAATGATAAAAAACTTGGAGGGACCATTTGTGTAACATTCTGAAACTATCTCTTACCCACCCCTTATCAAAATTTCACTATTAAAAAATCAATTTCTCTCTCTAACTCCTCACCCCACACACACAGACACAAGTCACACAACAAACTCACTCTCTCTCTCTCTAAAAAAAAGATCAAAAACCTCTATAAAACGTCAAAATCAACTATTAAAAGCAACTAGAAAAAGACAAAAGGGAACAATCGACGACTACACAAGCAGATCTAGGAAAAAAATTGGTTCAAAATGAACCTAATGAGTCTCAGAATGATGGTACGGTGCTTCAAACCGCTCATTTAATTGTTATTTTGTTCTTATTTATGAAGATTATTGCTGTTTATGAAGATTTATGTGTTTATGCTGATTTGTACTTATTTTTGTGAATTTTATTTGAGTTTTTGAATATACTTATGAAGATTTATTTATTGAGGGATTTTTGTGATACAGTGATGAATGTTATTTAGTTTGATGCACACCAAGTGTTTGATGAAATGCAAAGTTGATTAGAAAACTTGTATCACAAGTGATATCATATATCACATGTAAGAACATTTGGAGCCATTAGATAATTTTCAAGCAAGGTAAGTGGTTTACATGTAAGGATTTAGTTTGTTAAGAAATTACTATTATTATGATGTTTACATGTAAGGTTAGGTTTAATTGAAAACAAGAAATATTATGATGTTTCTATTAGATTTGTGGTGGATTTGTCTATTTAATGGATACATTGTGCATATTTCAATAGGTTTTACAGCGGGATTTGAAAATATCCATGATTGAATTAGCAAACTGAAACTATGGTTAAACAAAGCACAACATCTTCATAAACAAAATAAAGAAGCTCAAGCACCTGTTATATCATATGTGATATCACACGTGATTCAACAAATAGAAGAAGCTGACACATCTGTGATGTCACCTGTGATATCAAAGTCTCCTCCAAAAAGTTGAACAACATAAGAATGAGATACAGTACAAATTAGCAATAAAAGTGTGGTAGACTGGTAGTTAGTAGTTATTGAGGGATTGTTGTGATAATGTGTTGAATGTTGTGATAA